>CM024798.1:20062493-21272493 GCA_014281875.1 Nibea albiflora | reverse complement strand
CCGCTGCGGTGGCTCCGCCCGGCAGAGCGGCGCAGGGGGAGAGGTTTGAGCATGACACCCGCCGCCTCTGCCCTAATGGCACTCGCTGTTTGACACAGCTCCCCGGGATCCACCATGCTCTCTGTGTCTCATGTCTAATAATGATGTGAATATATCTCTCTCCATGTCTTCCTTTCTATTGCCAATGTTCCCTTCCTGGGTTTTTTTTTTTTTTTTTTTGAGCTGAAAGAGGAATGCTGTGTTTTTTAGTCTGGTTATCATTTAAGAGTGCTCACACATGACACCACATTTCATCTCCCCCCTCTCTCTGTTTTGTGTTTTCTGTCTTTTCAGAGCTTTTTTGAAGGACAGTCTGCTCCGTGGGACTCTGCCAAGAAGGATGAGAACCGCATGAAGAACCGATACGGGAATATTATTGCATGTGTGTACAAAGCACCTCCTGAGCGCTCATGAGTTTTTGTGTGCCGTTCCCATTCTTCGGGCTGATTTATTGGCCAGGCTTGTGACTCTGGATAACTATAAGCTGCTCAAACAGAGTTTTATTATCAGCCAACGAGAGCAGCTTTGACCTTTCCAATCTACTTTTATATTCATCTTCCCGCAGTGTCTTTTCAGTTGTGAGAAATAAGCCGTGACAGCGCGTGGCACGTGACTACGTAGCCTCTGCATTGTTTACAAAAATGTTGAATTTCACAATTAATTCATGTTACAAAATTTGCTGAGAAATGCTGATTGGACAGATTTTTTTTTAAAACCCTCTTTATTCACTGCAGGAGAATCTTTAAAGATTTCCTTAAAATGACTTTAAAGTTGCATTATATAACAAGAGTACCCCAAATTTGAATATGTAAATAATCTAGAGTCACAGCTGCATAATTTTCATTTCACCGACATGCCCAACTACACGTGTATGTCCTTATTCACAGTAACTGTGTTGTGGTTTAGCCTGTTTAGTGCATTATGTTCTCACTCCATTCTCACTGCTGACCTTATTAACCATTTAATGACGGTTTATAAGGTCTCCCATCGAGCGAGTTTCATGCTCCTCATCGAGGTTTTAAACTGGCAGCGGCGTCATTGCGTGTGTCATACAGACTCAGTCACGTGACAGCGGCCATTCATCAGCCATGTTGCATTTCTACAACTCTGTTTTTATTTGTGGCACAGTATGATGCTAGTCCGTCCGTTCACCCACTCCTCTCCCCACCGTTCCTCTGTTTTACTGTCTGTCCCTCTCCCTCTTTTTCTTCTCCTGTTGCCCTCGTTAATATGATTAATTCAGCGCCGGTTTCTTCCTCTCTGCCTCTCTTCCAGATGATCACTCCCGTGTCAGGCTGCAGGCCCTGGAGGGGGAACAGAGCTCCGATTACATTAATGCAAATTACGTTGATGTAAGTACACACACCAGCCAGCGCCACCAACGCAAAGGTCACTGCGTTTCCTCTCGGGGAGAGAGAGGGCGCTGGTGCAGACGTCGCGGGGGGCCTGAGGGACAAAGCAGCCCCTGCTGCCTGCCCATCATATCCACACATGCATGCAAGACACACACACACACACACACACGCACACACACACACACACGGTGCCTTTATATTCAACTTTAGAGGACTGCTGTATCACTCTATTCATTGGATGTATTAAGAGGAATGAAGATCAGAGGCTGACAGCGCTGGGAGAGAGAAAAGGCAAACCAGCACACAGGGGAAACTGAGGTTATAGTTTTGGACTTTACTTTGAACAACAGTGTGAACACACTGTGAGAACCAAAAAAGAGAACAAAAAAGAGAAGTTCCATGGATGATTAATTCATTAAAAAGTTAGAGCGATGGATGAAACTGAAAAAATTCATAGACAATGCACAAAAAGAGCACAGTACGGCGCCTTGAACATCACAAAGAAGCAAATAAATGGACAGAAATTAGCTTAAAATAAGTTCAAGAGAAAGATTCAGCAATCTTTTCTAACTAAATGACAAGAAGGTCATCAACTGCTATCACAAAAATGATTCAGATTGGCTGCTTTTAAGATATAATTTAAGGTAACCACTTGGTTGGGCTTGGAGAGATAGTAGATCGTCGTCGTCATAAAAAAAGAACATTGCTCTCCGGTGTCAAGGTCTTTGTACACTAACCACCCGCATCAATCTCCTCCATGAGATGTTTTGTAACCTGATAACAAAATCACACAACTGCTGCCTTTTGCTTCAACAAGAGTCATTATTTGCACAATCATCGTCACGTCTGGTCATTTTAAGCAACCGAACAGACAACCAGTGTTGTCACTTTCTGGTGAAGACACTCCTGAAATATCACAGAGCCTCCCTCTGCCTCTCATCCACGTAGAGCGACCGCTTTTCCCTCCACCGTTGGACAGACTAGTGGATGAAAGTACACGCAGCATTTATCTGAAGAGGTTCTGTTGTACGTCTAACCACAGGAAAGCACTTACATGCTACTCGAGCATACCTTTTACAGTAGGTAAAAGTCATTTAAAAGTGGCGTGAGACACGCCTATCGTTGAAAACAGATCCTGCCCACTTAGCTCGCGCAGTATAGGACCTCCTGATCTGACCTGATGTGGTGTTGATAGCAGTGTTAGTAGCAGGATGTGACCAGTCACGGCAGCTCATTGGCCTCTTTGAGCAGATGCTTCCGCTCCATGTGTAATGGCCTGGTGATGTACCTGACTCCCTAAGTGGTTTTCTGCTCGAGAGAGAGAGAGAACTCTCACTCCGTCTCCCATCTTCTCTTCCCCCGCCCCTCTAATGTGGTAATTTGTAATCTCTTGTTACGCTTTCAAACATAAATTCATAATGCAAGGTGTGCCACGGCAAATGCAGGGGGCTTAAATTATTTACCTTTCCCACTATTCAGTTTATGGCCCATTATGCTGCGAAAAGGGGCGCTGCGGAGAAGACTCTTACAATAGACAGGCCCCCATTATAAGATAAGAGTGTACGCATATTAAAGAGGGTCCTGATTGAAAAGGATTTCCACTGCTCTGCCGGCTTCATTGAAAAAGTGCTTAGTAGAAATGCAGGCAGATGGGTAATGATGTTTTTGCTCTTCAGAAAGCTTTTTAACACATCTAGAAGCTTGTCCTGCCCAATAAACTCTTATGTGTCGAACATTTCCCACAGTGTTTGTTATTGTACTCTATTACGCTGCCGATTATTTCGAGTAAGCAGAACCAGTCGGGTATGTTTCTTTTCTCTGCAGCTGATTGAGTATTTTTCTAAGCATTTAGGAGTCAGCACAGCCTGTTGTCTGCAGAGTTGTGTTTTTGCGGGGTGCAAAGAGGTTGGCTGGGGTTGTTCGGGATGCACTGAAGTAATGCAGTGATCTGCAAGTCACTCAGGTACCCCTAACCCTGTCTCCTAACAAGTGCATTCAAGTGCAGAATATATGAAGGAAACATGTTTGCAGTTTTGTTTGTATTGAACATACATTACCCCTGACAAGTAAAGCATTAAGCATTTGGATTTTTGACCCCTTTAAACGAATCCGCTTCAACAAGTATCGACGTGACCTGCGAGGAGTTTGACCAGAGGCTGATTTCTTTCTGTTTGGAGGTAAAAGCATCCAAGAAAAGTGAGAGAAAGGTGCCAATACGGCTAATGATGACCCTCGTGGTTTTAGTTTATATGCATTAGATGTGTATAATCAGCAACTTTTTCGCTCATTAATTATCATGCAGAAACCAAACAACTAACTGAATAAATGTGGAGCTTTCGGGGCCTCTAGTTTCTCACTTTGCCCCTCTGACTTTTGTGTAACCTGAGGATGCTACGCGTTCGCTTAGAGGAAGCGTATTTGGTAAAGCAAATAAGTAATGTATAAATGTATTTTCTAGGTGATAGGGTTGATTTGTAGAAGTGCGCTATCTAAGGATATTCAGCCTGAAAATACAAATGTATGCCCGCAGGCGAAAACATTTGATGCTGCATATTTAAACATGCAACACAAGAATTAATGCAAATGATCATTGTAATAAGCAATGCAGCAAAATACAGAGAGCATAACACATATTTAATTCTCCTTTAGTAATTTACACATCCCAGGAAACAAAGCCTGTTCAATTAATAATTTCAACATGGACATTCCTGCATGTGTGTCTTTGTGTTGCTCACGAAGAAACGCTCTCATGTTTGCGTGCGCCTGAAAAGCCGCTAGTCCGTTTATAGTAAGCTCTACTCACCTGACAGTCACTGTCAGGGCCTTCCTTTCTTCCTGTCTCTCCCTCTCTAATCCGACGGCGTACTGGGCCTCCACTTTACTTGACAGAACTTACATGAAAGCACAAACAAATCTCATCCTCAGTCCAGAGATAAAGAAGTCATTAAAAATGGAGGACAGTTGAATAGCTGAAAGAGCCCTGTGGATGAGAGAGAGAGTGAGCAAAATATCCTTTGTGTCTTTCTCCCTTCATTGGAGGAGCGTTAATCACAGTCCAAGTTAAATTGAATATGAGGGAGATAAGCAGAGCAGCAGGGATGGGTGGAGAGAGGGGGGAGAGAAGACAATCAAGAGGAGGCAGGGCCTGGGAAGAGCCTTTAAGTCCTAATGTTTTGTTTCCTGCCTCATATCTCTAGAGAGAAGACAAGGAATTGGACAAATAAAACTTGAAGGGATTAGAGTAATCCGTGAGACTAGGGGCCTATTGTGAAGATCAGTGCTGTTAGTTGTATCTTGGGGATTATCAACACTTTGGCTGCTTACTCCAGAGGTGTGCCGCATATAGAGTGTGTGACGGAGAGTGTTTATGCATCTTATATCCTGCAGCATCCATCACTAGATTTCAGTCTTGCTTTTTACACACACACACATATACACAGAGAGAGAGAGAGAAACAAAGAACTGAATGGGTGTACAGTAGTGAAAACAGCTGGCAGCCTGACTATGCACAGGATTTCGGGAGGGCGGCGCGCACATTTCTCAGGAAACAGTTAAGGTGGAGCAGCGGCGATGTTCATTTTCGCTGTAGAAACATCTAACGCAGCAAGCAGCTGGGATTGCATGCAGTTTAAATCTGTTTTGCGTAGCGGCGTACATAGCGTGAATTGTTTGCGATATAGAGATTAACTTAGTTTGCATGCAGGGGTCAGCCTGCGTCAGGAAACAGTTTAAATATCAAAGCCTTCCTGAGCCTCACCACAGCTGCTCTTTTTCTCAGGTAGGAGGGAAGTGAAAGTGAAGTGACTCATGTTCTTTTCTCTTTCCTCTTTTTGTTCTCTTCTCAGGGCTACCACAGGCCAAATCACTATATTGCCACTCAAGGTAAGAATAAAACTTTCTAAAAATTGACACACTGGGTTGGAATGTGTGGGTGATGAGAATCTCAAGCTTTTCTGGGTGGGGGGGGGGGCGGATGTGTGCAGGTGTTTGGTGAATATCTCTATGAAACATCCCCATCGTTGTTTACATGCTCTCTCGCAAAGTACTGTTTGATGATCAGTCAAGTGTGTGTTCAGGGAATCTGGTACCGCTCACTGCACACACACACACGCACCGACACATACTTATGGACCTCTGAGCGCGCAGAGCGGCACGTTTTCTCCCTCTCTGTCTCTTTCCTCTTTCCTTCCATCGGTGGTGTGGGAGCGATTAATCAAGCAGTCTGGGAGCGAGCTGAATAAATAAATGGATTAGCTGACATGTACAGGCACATTTTGTCACTGTGTTAATCTGGCCGGCAGATTCACGGGGCGAGGAGCACTTACCGTGACCCCAGAGGTTAAGTCTGATTGATGGTTAATTGTTATGAATTTTTTGCGTCGAGAGCCTCTCTCCCACACAACAGGGCTGCGTGCATGCACGGGGACTTTGCGCACCACTTTAGAGGAAGAAAAAAAATCGGTGGAGGAAGGAAAGAAAAGAGGAGGGGAAAAAAAAAAAAGAAGAGGCGTTTTTGCGAAGAGGCCTTAATGGATTCACAATCTGCTTTGGCGGAGCTGGGAGTTGCATAATTACCTGTTTATTAGTGCATTGCCTCTCTTCCTCAGTGTCTCAATTAAAACAACCCTCTGTTTGCTCTTACTTTAGTAAGAGATGGCATACCAATCAACGAGAGCGGCCCGCTCGGTGGTCAGCATGTACCAGGTGCCGCGCGCGCAAACACTCCGAGCTAGGCCGTCTGTCAAGTGCCGGCGCTCTCCTGCGGGCCTGCAGTTCACAAAAACAAGCCACTTTAACAGGCGCTGAAAGGATTTCAACTGTATTATTATGACTTCTATAATTGTCCCGTATTCATTAAGAGCACTCCATATTTCATTTAAAAATATGCACATGGAGATCAGCAGTCAAAGAAATATTGCAAACAGAAGCCCTCTCTAAGATGAAAAGCAGGAGAAGCCAAACGTGTTTGCGTTCAAGTTAATTAGCCCCTGTTTTCTCATTGAGCTCGCATAATAAGTCCTCATTTTCCGCCGACTGTATCGCGAGCACGATAAGGCTTTTCACTGCGTAGAGCCATCCAGTTCGAAAAAGAGGGAAGTGTGTGTGTGTGTGTGTGTGTGTGTGTGTGTTGAAACATCTGTATTCTCTAGGAGAGCAGGCCCTTTTATAATTCATCATCAGCTCCGGCAGACTGACAGGAAGGAAGGCTCAGTCTGCTGACACTGAGGCAAAGAGCAGCCTGAGATGATAGGAAAGCCAGACACAGACCTGTCTCTCTCAGTCAGACAAAGTGCATACTGTAGCACCTGAAAAGAGCACCTGGGCATTGGCACAGTTGCTGAAAATGAGGAAGTAGTCTCTTCTCTCCCCCAGTAAAGTTTTTCAGTGAGTGACACTTCCACTCAAGTCCACCGGGACCAGAGGTAGCTCAGAAAATGATGATACCCACAATTGTGCTGGATAAGCTAAAAAATCGTTGTCATAAATTGGTTGTGGGGGTGGTTGAGGGTGTTCTTAATATGGCAGACGTGTGGGGTAACGTTGTCCCCATTCTCTTACGCTATAAACTACAATGACACTCATTAGTTTGGGGTTTATTGATGAGTCCCTTTGCTCTGTCAAGGTGACGGCGGCAGGTAGAACAGCTGTCACTCCATAAAAGCCTCATCACCCAAGCTCCACTCCTCATTATGTAGGTCATTCTCTCATCCATGGCTCTTTTTTTTTTTTTTTTTTTGCCGCAGCAATACAACAACCGACTCTCACCGACACCAACTGCAGCTCACCTACTTAGCAGATTGAGCGTGTGCGCGCGGCTCAGACCTCACAGTTCGCCTCCCCGCCCCTCCGTCCATTTTCATGTCCTGCGGATCGTTTCAATACCCGATTAGACGCGAGCTTCCTCCTGGTGGAGACTGTGAATTACACTGAAGCCGGGGTACAAACAGCTCTGATAAGTCCCTGCATCCTCCTGGTGATGGTGGAAAATATTCATGACGCAGGAAAGGGTTCAGTTTCATCAAGCTTTTCCCCTCCGGCCTCCTCTGCTCTTCCCTCCCCTCCTTCACGAGCGCCAAATGTCACCAGCAGCGCAAAAGTTTTATTATTTACAGGTTAACATCTCAAAGCCCACCGGGGGATGAGGGGTGGAAGATGGAAAGAGAGAGAGAGAGCAAATCCATGATAAGTGAGTGTACATTATGCCAAAGTCTGCTGCATGTAATATTAATGGGAAAGAGAGGAACGTAGCCCCCCGTGTTTGTCTGCGAGTGTGTATGCGCGCACGTTGATCAGGAGTTTTGCGGCGTACCTGGCTTTGGGATTTCTACAGCTGTCACACTCTCTGCTTCTGAAGAGGAACAGGCCTAGTCCCAAAACACAGCGTCTGCTGCAGCAGCATTAGCTCTCTGACAGCTGGAAGAGAAGCTTCTGCCGGCGTTCTTCTCCTGTGAAGTGCCTCCTCCAAACTTCTCCAACTAGGCTCCTCGCACGCCGTACAACAAACACCGCTCTCACCTTGTAGTTCCTCAAGTGAGCTCTCAAATCAGTTTCTAAACGAGGGCTCTTTATCGAGATGACTTTGAGCACTCTCTTTGTAGCTATCTAGGGCTTATTATTTCAGTTATTTTTTTGTGTTTTTTAATGCAGAAATGTTTTGATCCTTTAAAAAGCTACATTCTGAGAGATATTCTCATTCAATACGACACAATAACGGAGCTAAAGCTCAAGAGGCGATTAGCTTAGCTTAGCGTTAAGACGGGAAGTAGATGGAAAAAGCTAGCCCTGAAGTCTTAAATCACTACCTCAAAAGATTAAATAACATGTTGCATCTTTTTTTTGTTTAATGTAAATACAAAAGGACATGACAATACAAATTATTGCAGAAATGAAATATTAGGTAATAGTTTCATTGCCATTCAAAAAAAACATTTAAAAAATCTCTGTATCTACAGTATTATTTTTAATCTCATAATCTTTTTTATTCCACTTTGATCTGGTATTTCTTCTATTTTTGGAAATCACTTTGAAACGTGTTAAGTTTCATATAAATAAAGTAGTAGTATAGTAGTATAGTTCACATAACTACATTCTGATTTGTCATTTAACAGTCATTCATGTATTATCTGTAACTGTGTCAGAGTCACGGTGAGGCTGGAGCCTATCCCGGCTGACTTTGGGTGAGAAGCTGGGTACACCATGGACCAGGAAGTCGCCAGTTCATCGCAGTGCACATAGCAACAACTGTTCACACTCACATTCACTCCTGCAGGCAATTTTAGAGTCATAACAGTCGTTATTAAATCAAATTGTGACAACAGGAGGCTGCTTGTCAGGAAAGCGTAGATCAGTGGACCAGTGTTGCTTTTTTGTGTGCTTACGTTCGTCCTCTCCATTTTCATATCTCCGCTTTGTATTGCCTGTGCCATTTTTGAGATGATAATATCTAAAAATAAAATCATTTATCACTTGTTAACTCAGCACTGCAGTGACAATTTGCAGCAGGACACAATGACGACCGCTGGATTCCAGACTGATTTTAAAATCTGGCTATTTTTCAGCGGTGGAGACAGATAACAATGAAACTTCCTCTTTCCAATTGTCACCGAAAGTTCAGCTATACTCTTGAATCTCTCCACCACCTCCACATGAAAGCTGTCAAGCTGTTTGTGTTCGAGATGTGTTTGTTCTTCTCTACCTATTCATCAAGAGCCATGCTCACTTCCTTATGACTGTCATCAAGTTCAGCGCTACTCAGCATCTCCCCCTCACCTATTCTCCATCTCTTCATGCATATGGAAACATAAATTGGCTGCCTGAAGGTTGGCAGGATCCTCCCATTGGATGATTTACCATATAATGGCATGTGCTATTGTGTTACTGAAGTCCTACACACCAGCTGTCCTGCTTCTCAGTCTCCCTCTCCCAAACTTCTCAGCAGCGCATATCCTCCCTTGGGGACGAGTGTAGGAGGAGGAGGAGTGGGTGGTTCAATCATGTTGGGTAGTTATTGGAAAGACTGGAAGTGACTGGAATTGGAGATTGAGGTCCAACAGTTAAAATTGAGTCAAACCACCTCATGCAAAGGAGAGGAGATGTGGGAATGCAAACGGAAGATACAGATTTGTTCCAAATTTCTAGATATCCATTTGGGATGGAAAAAAAATTTAAAAATCTCCTTTCCAAAAAAAAGCCATTATACTCTGCAAAACGTTCTTGTTTTCCAAAGAGAGACCCGTGAACACACTGGCAGCTGAAATCTGATCGTGGAGATGATGGTTCATTTTGAATCATTTGTCTTTTTCCAGCAAAACAAGTCTCCCAAATTTCATCTTAGAGTTTGTGAAACCTTTTTAAAACGATGTCACACGAGGCTTGTGCTTGAGTACAGTTGGAGAGGACAGACAGTCAGGAGCTGTTTAGGCACCACTGAAAGCAAATGAAATATGGCTTGATCAATCAAGTGATTAAAATGATGATGACACTTTGTTGATGCCCTGAGGGAAATTAGGCTGTTGCAGAAGACGGAAGCCAATAAGGAACACAAACACTACAATAATAATAGGAAGGGATGATGGAGCGGCTGGTGGCGGTGGAGCAACTAGTGTCTAATAGCTTCTCCTATAAGTTATCAAATGATTACATACGGTTTATATGCAATAAAAACTTTATTTGGTTTTGCTGTAATTTGATAGTTTGATCGATAGAGATACAGACAGGAAATGAAGGGAGAGACAGAGAGATGGGGATGACAAGCAACAAAGGTCTCCAGCTGGTGTTGAACTGGGGATTTTACAGTTATACAGTATGGTTTGTGTCTTAACCACTCAGCTTGCAGACATCCTTAGAGCTTTTTCACCAAGCAGAGACACTTTTAAGGATCTCACTCATATACAGAAAAGAATTGTCCAGAAAGAGTTGTCAGAAAATGTTTTGCTCTCAAAGAATCCGAGCAGTGATGAGGATTTTTTTTGACATGCATGAATCTCAGTTGTATCCACAATACTGAAATACAGCAAAGGAAGTCAGAGGGAGCTGCAGCAGCCAATGAGATTAGCATAAGCGTATCAGCAGGGTAATAATGAGTCGTGTCAGGTTTAATGTCCACGCTGTACACCTGCGTGAATATGATTGGTTGTCATTAGCCAAACAGCTGAAGGCGGTCATGAAACATGTATGAAACAGCTGATGCCAATCAGCCTGAACTGTGCAAAGACAAACCATCAATTCTCAAACCAATAACATTAATTTTGATATAATTCTATAGTCAAAAGTGGTAAACTATGGTATACGGTAAATATGCGGTGCTGGCTGCCACCATTTTGGCAGTCCTGCCTCTTCAGCCTCCTGGATAATCAAAAAATCAGCCAGGACGTGGATCACTGGTGGACCTGAATTGGGCTGGATGATGCCTGGGTGCTCAAATAAGCCATCTGTAACGACACCTACCTGTCAATCAGCAACCTCATTCTGCATAGGTTTAAGCCTTAATATAATTTTAACAGGTGACTTGTATATAAATTCACCCTCAGTACAGTTGTCATCAACAGAGAATTTAGCTATTGAGACCCAAACTGTTTTTTGTACCAGGCTGTAAACACGTTTGTTTCTGCTGTGAAGTTAAACATTTTAACATGGAGACTGACTCGTTCTGTAACCAGCCTCAAGTGGCCGTTCAAGGAACTGCAGTGGTGGAGGTGGAGTCTCTGTGTAACTCTTGCTCTTATTTCTCACCAGCTCTCAGCTGAATGCCAAGATATACCAATTTTGACAAATATTGTCAGCCAAAAACAACACAACCAATAAAACATACATTATTTTACATCACCTGTTCCGGGCGTTTAAAGGTTATTTAATTTGTTTACAACATTAATAACAAGGAAGAAAAACACTACTGGTTAAGTGCCTGCCGTCATGTCTTAGCCTTTCTCTGTGTGTGTCTGCATAATTTGTTATGTCTCCAGGTAATTTGGGCCAACGCAGGAGAATGCACAACTGTAGAGATTTGCATTCACTAATTAATTTGTCAGAAGTAATTTTTTTTTCTCCACTTGGTGCTTGATTAAAACTAATATTAATAATTTTAATTAACCAGAATAATAATTAAATTCCTATCAATCCGCAATTATTGCTCAGTGAAGTTTTAAATATTGGAGCCATTCAATGGCTCCCTGCTCATTTATTTTGATGTTCACCAGACACACGTTTGGGTCTGGTTCGGTGGAAAGGTTGGTGTTGAGCAGATGAGGAGTGGTGGTAATTACTTTGAGCTTTGCCACACACACACACACACACACACACAGAGTCTCTCGCCTCATCTTTAAGTTTATGATTTATTTGCACTCTCTTGTTTCCATCTGTATTTAAGCCTTCCGCTGTGGAGTAAGCACTTTGCTAGGAATCTGTTGTAGAAAGCACCGAGGATAAATCTGATTTGACGCGTTTTTTTCAACGCTCAATCCGAGGAGTGAAAATGGAGGAGAAAATGCTCTATAAACTGCATTGTTGCTGTAGGACTGTAATACCTCCAAATCCCCTGTGTTTATATTGTGTGTAAGTTGATCTGCCTCAGAAGACGGAGACAGAAGCGTTATGTGCATGACGGTATGATTTCTTTAAAAAAACATGTCGTCGCACACAAAAACACAAACAGAGTAAAGATAAATTATACATAGAAAAAAAAAGTGGTGATGAGTAGTGCTTTGAATAAAACAAGGAGCTTCACTCACTGTTCTGCCTGCAAGGTGCTGGAACGATGTAGACCTGAGGGGCTTACATGCATATGAGCTCGAAAGTCTTAAATACACACGAGAATGCAGGTTTGGTCTGGAGCTGTTCTCATGATTTCACCTACATTAGTTCCAATTTAGTTCAATCTTAATACTCCAGCATGCAGTGATATTTGTGGTCGGCCCTTTCCAATACTCCCGTGCACAGAGAAACTGTTTTCTCAGATTGATGTGTGGAAATTTGAGTGGTCTGCACAGAGCCCTGACCTCAACCCCCATCCATCACCTTTGGGGATGAACTGGAACACCAGCTGCAAGTGAGGTCTGACTGCCCAGCACCAGTGCCCGGCCTTATTAATGCTTGTGTGACTGAATGGGAGCAAATTCCTGCAGCCAGCTTTCGAAATCTTGTGGAAGGTTTTCCCAGTAGAGTCTGGTAAAGCAGCATATTAATGCCAAAGGTTTGGACATTCAACAATTACATGTGGGTGTTATGTTCTGCTGTGAAGTTGGACATTTTAACATGGGGACTAATGGAGAATGACTCGTTCTGTAGCCGCCTCAAGTGGCCGTTTGAGGAACTGCAGTCTTTTCATTGGCTTCATTTCCCAGCCATGGAGGTCACCGCTTGCACATACTTTATTTAGGTGTTCACATACTTTTGACCATATAGTGTAAAATGACATTCAGAGTATACAGTGAACATACACTGAAGAGGACGCTTCGGGGTTACATCTTAGATTGCTTCGATGACATCCTCTTCTCTCAATCAGCTTCACGAGGTCGTCACCTGGAATGGTTCTCCAAGTTGTTCATATGTATGCTGAGCACTAGTTTGTTTCTTTTATTTCACTCTGCGGCCCAACTCACCCCAAACCACTCCATCATTTAGTGTTGGGTTGCTCGCGTCTTCAAAGCAGCCTGGCAGTACAAACCCCAGAAGGCGGCTTATTAACTGAATAAAGAAAGACCTTCCATGTTCCAGAAGAAGAAACCATGTCTCGCTTTATAAGTGTTTATATTCTTCTGGTCCTCCTGCTTACGAACAGTTTCACAAACCTCCAGATTTTTTTGTTAAATTTGGTCTGAATTTCTTCTCCTAAAAATATCCTTCCCTCTCTCTCTCTCTCTCAGGGCCCATGCAGGAGACGGTCTTCGACTTCTGGAGGATGGTGTGGCAGGAGAACACGGCAGCTATCGTCATGGTGACCAACCTGGTGGAAGTGGGCAGGGTAGGCATCAATTACAAGTTCCCTCTAACCGCAGATCTCAAATAAGATTACCTTGCCCCGAGTCGACTGACAGCCTGATTGTATCTCAAGGCAAACGGAGTCATCCTTTTTTTTTTTTTTTTCTTCGTCGTGTGTCTCTTTGGACATCAGTGCCCAGATGTTTCTGTGTGTGTGCGCAGGCTTAGTGAGGCATGGGTCTCGCGTGCCGCCAGCTCTTTTTCCATCTATCTGATCAGTGAGAAGCGAGAAGAAACTGATTGATGGCCTTCATTACCAGAGAGGCATCCAGGCAACTGACTACTGTTTCATCTGAGTGGCTCTATAACAGGAGATTATACTCCTGCAGTAGCCGCCAGCTTCTACCGGGCTCCTCCGAGCAGAAACGTCTCTTAATGCTGTCCTCATTGGACAAAAGGGGACTGTTATTGAGTGGCGAGGATGGTTCATAATGTTGAAACTAATGGTAGAGCCTTGACTTTCTTTTTGTTCACTACGGCATGTGGCCTGCTTCGAGGGGGAATAAAAAGAAAAAAACCTGGAGCCCTACTTCAGTCCTAATTTGTTCCACTTAACTCGCAGTGTAGTTCCTCCTAGTTAGGTTATAATCAAGAGAAAATGAAGGTCTTAACGTACAGTGTAATGCTTTGACTGCCGGGGGATTTTCTCTAAGAATTTTAAACACATTTGCGCTGAAAGCCCCTTAAACACAGGCACACCTTGATTTCGCTGATATGCATTTTTGGTGGGGCTTAAATGTAGCAGAGCTGATAATGATTCATGGGCCCATCTCTAGGTACCTCATTAGGCCGTTCCTCTACAGTAGCTGAGCCCGGCCCGCCCCGCCCCACACCTTCTCCACACCTGCTTAGCTGTGGTGCCGTCCTCGGTGGGCCCCAGCCCCCAAACCGTCTGTTATGTGATCCTTGTCCAATGGCGGGCGGTAGGCACAGTTGGTCACAGTGGCGGTGGCTCCACTGAGGGCCCCATAAAATCACTCCGCCATATCACAGCGGGCCATCTGCTCGGCACAGTTGCTGATGAACTCTGGGAAATCCTGGCACGCACACTCACGCACACGCGAGAATACACAGACTCTGTCACACACACACGGAGGGGCGGCGCTCGGCGTCACTTTGATGTATGAGAGATTTGGTTTGGAAGGTAGATGAGGGGATGCTACGTGTGTTTCTTTTCTATACGCTTTATCCATACGAGCGAATGAGGCCTGCGTACACACGCTCAAAAATGTGCCCATGCAAAAGAACATCTGTGTGTACGCTGGCATAATTTAGCCCAAAGGCTAATTCCACCCCCCAAAACCAGGCGCCTGATTCAGAGTGATCTAATAAGGTAATGGCTTTTGCCTAATTCAATCTGGCTGGAAGCGGACGGTGGATTTGTGATTGTCATCGGGGATTAGTCATCAGGGGTGTCAGAGAGAGGGACCTGAGAGTCCCCCTCTGTCTGTGTCACTCCACAAACCAAAATCTCATTTCATTCCTAATCAGCGCATAGACTCCAGAAATGAAAATTGAATCTAGTTGTGGCTGATGTCGCATTTATCCCTCATCAAAAATTATCATTCTCTGATATACCTCCGTGATCTCAATCTCTATTACCAGCCGTACTCCCTCAGTATCAACAGTTTAATTGAACAAGGGGCGAAGCGGAGTGGGGGGGGGGGGGGTAATTTTGCACTACCTAATACAAGTAATATTTCCAGTGGGGTGTTTTAGATTTCTGTTGGGAAATCTGTTTTAAACAGCTGAGGGTTTATTATTTCATATCATTATTAGATTGTCATTATATCTCCCTCATCCAATTGTAGTACGCTTTTTTTATGTTTTGCCCTATTTCTCCACGCTGGTAGTCAAAGATTTAAGGTGGACACATTTTATACCCCTTCAGTACCTATTCTGCGGTGATTCAGAGTCCTCTGCAGTCTACCTTTAGACTCATTTTCACAATATCGATGTGAGAATGAAAAAGCAATAATGTGAGAATGAGCTCTCCATCGATACATAAGATTCCCATTTACAACAGATCCTTGACCCGAGGTCCAAACTAATACGAAGCAAATCTCATTTTTGGCTTGAAAGAAATGCTTTAGAAACTGAAATATCAGGTAGCAAATGGGAGGTAATGTTACGTGACAATTATCTTTATTGGAAAAAATGATGGCCTGGAAACTTGCAGACATTCAAGAAATCTTTTTATGAGTGTGCGTGTGTGTGCGCGCAGTGAAATATAGCATTGAGCTCTGTGTGTGTGTGTGTGTGTGCAAATGTAGATGTATTTAACATACAGTGTGTGTGCATGTGGTTATAAAACACTTGCTTTTGTCTCTCTCAGGTGAAATGCTGCAAGTACTGGCCTGATGATACTGAAATCTACAGAGACATCAAGGTGACGCTGATTGAGACCGAGCTGCTCTCAGAATATGTCATCAGGACCTTTGCTGTAGAGAAGGTAACTATTATTTAAAAAATTCCTACATGTTCAACATCATGCAATACCTCAGCCTTTGGCTATTGAGCTGTTCAACTAAAGATTTCATATTCGATGGCTTAATGGTCCAAGAGAGTCTTTTTTAAAAAGATTTCTTTGCTGCAACTCGATTTAAAAGGACTTAGTTCTGTTTCAAATGTATCCTTTATTAAGACTCCTCTTCAAGGTCAGAGAGATGACAAACGTGTTGTCAAATGTTGCACACAGCCCTAAGCTGCAAATTGTTTCTGCTTTTTATCTGACAGGCATTTTTTTAGATTTTAAAGCCATCATTTGCAGGGTTTTAACAGTGTTATTAGTATATTTGGATTGCTTCGTAGGCAGCAGCGCATGCAGCTGTCATCCCTCAGATCACACTCAGACGAAGGCAACATGTTGTTCCAGTTTTCACTGCCCACAGAATGATGTGAAAGATGCTATGATCCTTAAAAAGAGTAAATAAACAGACACGGATCACCTAAAGACAGTCACTAAGGAAGGATAGCACGCGCTCTTCACTTTACCCAGTGGATCCCATCGATGACCTTCTCTGGCTTTCTGCTGGTTAACATGAAATACAGAGACACGTGGTCGGACTAAAACCTGGAGAACAATCAGTCACGGCAGTAGATTCTCATATGCAATGAAACCCAGTTTACTACTCCAGCAGGTAGTCCGAGCCTTAGCAACAACCTAGCAATGGAGACGCTTTCAATTCAAGCCAGCTAACGTTTGTGGAGTTTACCAAACTGAATAAATAACCGCACGTAAAAACACAAAACCGCTTTACTGGTTCAGTCTCGTTATGATTAAGATATCTGCTAAAAATGGACAGATTTAACCACTAAATCTGTGAACTTCACTTTCATCCATTAGTATATAATAGGGCTGTATTTGCAGCTCAGCACACAGCTGGTGGAGGATGTGATCCAAACCTCTTCAATAACCAAAGTGTTGTAAAGTTCAAAAGGTCTTTAGAACAACAGAAAGATCGATGTAACAATTTCCATGTTTTTATCTAATGAAATATTCGGCTTCAGTCCGTGTTAGTCGACCTTTAGTCCTTGAAAATAAAAACATTTTCTCTGCACTCACAGAACTGTTGGATCTCCCACGTGCTGCACACAAACGAGGTGCACACCTGTGTTAACGAGGTACACAGCTGTGTTAACGAGGCGGTCTAACAGCTCCATAAAATCCAGAATATTCATTAAAGAAAGCTGAAATGTAAAATTTAGATCTATAACTTTATTAAAAGTTGACTTTCATAGTTATTTGTTTGTTGTATTAATTAATATTAGTTAATTAGTGTTAGAACAAAGCGTCACAATCACTAGAATCAACAGGCAATGATAAGTCAGCTTAAATTCCAGTTCTGCCATTAGATTATATAGATTATACATAGAGCCCCCTGTCCCTGGACGGGCGAGGATAAAGTGCTACAGTAGGTAAAGAAAGAGCACCACGCTGGCCTTGTTCGTCCTGTTTACTGTTAGATAATGGAAACTTGCTTCAACCCCTCCGTTACTTTGCCCATGAACTGTGTGTTTGTATTCAATCCGACTGTGCGTTTGCTTTTGAAGGACCTCTCACATCATCTGCACGCTGTCTGCTCTGTCTTCTCACCACATCCCCCGCCGTCTCCTGCTGCGCTTTGTGTGTTTAACATGATGACTCTGTTCCTCAGAGGGGAGCTCATGAGATCCGGGAGATCCGACAGTTTCACTTCACGGGCTGGCCAGACCACGGCGTGCCCTATCACGCCACAGGCCTGCTGGGGTTTATTAGGAGAGTCAAGTCCAAGACCTTGACCAATGCTGGGCCCATGGTGGTTCACTGCAGGTTGGTGAGCACTGGAACTGACCGTGTTTTATGTGTTTTATACTTTTATTTCTACTCTCTAACCAGTCAGCGTTTACCTGTTTTTGTGCAGATCAAACAAACTGACAGGAGTCACATTTATTTGTCAGTTCAACAATATAACAAAGAAAAATCCCTGTTACCTTGAGTGGTATCGAGCTATCAGACAGTTGATTTTAAGATTTGAAGTCTAACAAAGGTAGATTATCTCGAGTACAGGGAAAATGTTTTTGGAAAGACATGTTGTTGAATTCTTTGTCAGTGCTGTTTACATTCACCTTTATTGTATTTAGACAGAGTCTCATTGACAAATATCTTAAAGGGAGACTGATGTAACTTTTGCAGAAGAGCATCTGCTGTGTTCACAAGTGACAGTTAAAAGATAAAGACAAATTATGAGACATAATACAAACTGTAGCACAAGTAGAGAAGAATACGTCAGCGGACTGACTTAATAATCATTATATAGCAATTTTACTGAACTTATTACAATCAAATCAATAAGCCTGTGAAATATCAAACTGTGAAGTTCATATTTTAATCAACATATACTCAAAATTTTAACTTTTTAGTTTTTCTTTTTTCTGTCGCCCCCTGAATCTTCCAATCTGTGTTTTTTCCAGTGCTGGGGCGGGACGGACAGGCTGCTTCATCGTCATCGACATCATGCTGGACATGGCGGAGAGAGAGGGTGTGGTGGACATCTACAACTGCGTGAGGGAGCTGCGCTCACGGAGGGTCAACATGGTCCAGACTGAGGTACGTCAAATCTGGTCCCACACCGGCCCGTCCGCAGAGACTCATCAGTAAAAGGGAAACGACCGAGGATGCAGCTCGACAGGCTGCCGCCATCAAATGTGGATTAACTAGTATCTGCGAGTAATTCCCAGCATAAGCCGCACTTCTCCGGCGCTGCGGAACAAAGGCTCTTAATGAATAGCAAAGAAATTTGCTTTTTTTTGTAGGAAAAAAAAACATGTATTCTTTTCTGGCAAAATAAATCATCACCTGACATTTATTAGTCAATAATTACGCTGGAAAAGCGATCCTGTCTGTAAAGGTTTTTACCCATTCTGCCAGTGACTGATGACGGCCATTATCTTTGAAAATGCAGCTTAATTAGTTTTCTTTTTTTTTTGCTGTCAGTCATTTTCAAGTGCCACTTCAGACAGTGGGAATATATTTTATATTATGTGACCAAGCTATCCAAATTATGAGTGACCTCTATCTGATAGATGTAGGGCAAGTGCTCTTCAGTGCTTGTTTTAACTCGCTCCAAGAAGCAGGTGAATGGTATTTATATTTACTGCACGTGTATTTATGGCTTTACATTTTTACAATCATTTCTCACAAAAGACATTTATTGAAGTGCACTCCCTAACTATTTCCCAGGATGCTTAGCACAAGCGCTTGCCAATACACGCTATAATAAACAGGTTTAGAGGCTTGTAACCGAGAGCGTTTAGCTCATATTGATGGCTGAAAAACATTCCTGGCTCATCCTCCAGCTTTATGCCAGTATGGGCTACCGAAGGACTCTGCGCTTTCCTGAACACTGGCCATCTGGAGGTGTCCGTAGTCTCGTTGGATGCATCATTTCACCGTAATTCCCTTTAAATCACAAGCGTCATTGGACTTAATGGGCAAATGTTTCATCGTTGACGTCCGAATTGGGATTCGAGTAACTGGAGACCAAATGTTGTTCACCCTGAGTCACTCTCCTCAAGTTCAGTGACCTTCAAAGTGTGTTTGTGTGTGTTTTTTCCCTCGCAGGTGTTCAGGCTGGTTGGCACGGCTCCTCAGCCCGCGGCCAGACACTAACTCTCCAACGTGGGTTTAATCTGTCCACAGAAATGAAAAGCCTTGTTGTTGTTTATAGTTTATGAGCTCATATTAGATCTGTCAGTCTGCACGTTCTGGTTTGAGCGCCGCCGCCACTGCATTGCCGTCGACCTGCTGACCCACCCTGAGCTAGTCAGACTCTCAGGTCAACGGTTCACGTTCTGCGCTAGACTTAACAAATGGCAACACATGTCTCTCTCTGAATCTGTAAATCGGTGACCTCTGCGGTGCATGTGTGCAGATTCTGGTCCAAAGTGACAAGGAAGTGTCAGCTGGAAATGTCACTTCAGAAAAGATTTGCATCAAGCCTCGAGCCGTGTCACCGCGCCGACCGCTTGACTGACTGATGCGAGGAGGAGGAAATCTGTCGCGATTTCCAACTTCCGTTAAAGGCGGCGGGGTTTTGTTTTTGTTGTTGAGACGCCAGCCTTGCTCACGCATTGATCATGACAGCATAGCGATGACGATGAAGTCATCTCAACTCGGCTAAGGTCACAGAGGTTTGAGAGGGTCGTGAAAAACCTGAAAAGGTCATGGAATTTAAGAAACTACCTTCTTCAAGGCCTGTAAATATTTTAAGGTTTTTAAAATGTCAGTTTTATAAGCGAAAGCTGAAAAATGCAAAAATATGTAATGTAACCTTTGAACATAGACAATGACAAATATTAGTCATAGAAACTGGCTTAGGGGTAAAGAATAATCATGGTAAGGTCGTGGAAATGTCATTGAATTCTTTGAGCAAAGGAACGCTGGCTCGTGTATTTCTGCTGCTGGTAGAAATTAAATCACGTGTGGTCTGCCGTGGTGAGTCTTAGACGCCTGATAGATCCGCAATGAGGATGCTGTTTTTTGCAGGAGCAGTATGTCTTCATCCACGATGCCATCCTGGAGGCATGTCTCTGTGGCGACACAACCATCCCTGCCAGTCAGCTCCGCTCCGTGTACTACGACATGAACCGCCTGGACCCGCAGACCAACTCCAGCCCCATTAAAGAGGAGTTCAGGGTGAGGAGCCACTGTATGCAAATCTCTAATGAAGCATTATCTCAAGTGCAGGATAAGTTCAAAACAACAGTAAACACATTGCGTCTTGATGAACGGCGCAGCCCCCCCTCTGGGCCAATCAGTAGCAAATATGTCACCTTGCTTTAATCTATAATCACAGCACCCCTCCTTGGACCAATCACAGTTATATGGGATGAACCCCCCCCCCCCCCTCAAGTTTCATCATGGTCGCATCAGGGGAATCAGAGCTATCGCTAATGTAACTGATTAAAGAATTGCATTGTTAATTACCATATTGGGAGATAATTAGCACACTCAAGACCCAAGTGCCTACCTTCCTGCGTCGGTATGACAACGTGTAATTCTGCTTCAACCCTGACAGACTCTGAATATGGTGACTCCCACGCTGCGGGTGGAAGACTGCAGCATCGCCCTGCTGCCCAGGAACCACGAGAAGAACCGCTGCATGGACGTCCTCCCTCCAGACCGCTGCCTCCCCTTCCTGATCACCATCGACGGCGAGAGCTCCAATTACATCAACGCGGCACTCATGGATGTAAGAGTCAAACACCGACACGAGCGCTTCGCACATTACAGAGATATTTGCCGGCATTCCTCTGCGGAGTGCCTTAAAGGAGCGTTGCGTTATTACTGGTGCTAATTGAATCGCTGTAATTTTTAAGTGGTAAATAGACACTGAGTCACGAGGCAGGAAATCGCAGCCTCCTCGCTCTGTGAGAGCTGAAACTTTCCCACATGTTGCTTTTCTTGTCAAATGCTAATCAGTGATGTCAAAGCAGGTATTTTGCCTTTGACAGTTCATCATGGTTTATGAAGGTTACTGAGCACTGAGCAAGGTGTTCCAGCCTCTCGTGCAATGGATTTCGTGTAGTTAATATTCTGAATGTTTAAAATACCTGAAAATAAATATATATTAAAAGATAATTCCTGTTTCAGAAATCTACTGTGGCTGTGCTGGAAACATCGTAATCTTTGAGTGTTGAGTGAGGATTTAGCCACCCACTCACGAGGGAGAAGACAGAAACAAACAAAAGAACATTTAATAAAAATGTGGTACAAGAGTGGAGCCGGACCTATGGTACTAAACCAAGGACTTCCTACATATTTACATTAACGGATATATCACAAAGAGTATTGACAGATGAATTGAGGTTTTAAAGTTTCAAAGCTCGACCTTGGACGCAGCAGACGGCAAAATAGACTCGCGTTAAGGTCCATTTATTAGCTGTGCTGGAGGTTGTAACCGTTTTACATGACCTTCATGAGCAGATGGAGTTTGCTAGTTGTCATATAATTGTAAATGTTGAAATTTCCATTTACAGTGGGGATCGAAAGTTTAGGCACCCCAGGTAAAAATTTGTATTAATGTGCATAAAGAAGCCAAGGAAAGATGGAAAAGTCTCCAAAAGGTATCAAATTACAGATGAGACATTCTTATAATGTGTCAAAAAAAGATTTTATTTCCATCATTTACACTTTCAAAATAACAGAAAACAAAAAAATGGCGTCTGCAAAAGCTTGGGCACCCTGCAGACTTAATACCTTGTACTGCCCCCTTTGTCAAGTATCACAGCCTGTAAACGCTTTTTGTAGCCAGCCAAGAGTCTTTCAATTCTTGTTTGTGGTATTTTTGCCCATTCTTCCTTACAAAAGTCTTCCAGTTCTTTGAGATTTCTGGGCTGCCTGTCATGCACTGCTCTTTTAAGGTCTATCCATAGATTTTCAATTATGTTGAGGTCAGGAGATTGTGAAGGCCATGGCAAAACCTTCAGTTTATGCCTCTTGATGTAATCCACCGTGGATTTTGAGGTGTGTTTTGGATCATTATCCATTTGTAGAAGCCATCCTCTCTTTAATTTTTTTAAAATTTTCACAGATGGCATCAAGTTAGCGTCCAAATTTAGCCGAAATTTTATTGAATCCATTTTTCCCTCCATTCGTCAAATGTTTCCTGTGCCACTGGCTGCAATACAACCCCAAAGCATGATTGATCCGCCCCCATGCTTAACAGTAGGACAGAGGTTCTTTTCACTAACTTCTGTGACCTTTCTTCTCCAAACGTACCTTTGCTCATTACGGCCAAAAAGTTCTATTTTAACCTCATCAGTCCACAGAACTTGTTTCCAAAATGCATCTGGTTTGTCTATGTTTTTGTATTTTTGTGATGAGGATGTAGAAGGGGTTTTCTTCTGATGACTCTTCCATGAAGTCCACATTTGTACAAGTATCTCTTTATAGTGGAATAGTGTACCATGAGTCCAGTGTCTGCCAGGTCTTTCTGAAGGGATCGTGCAGTCAGACGTGGGTTTTGACTTGCTTTTCTCACAATCCTGCAAACTGTTCTGTCTGATATTTTTCGTGGTCTTCCAGATCTTGCTTTAACTTCCACTGTTCCTGATGACTGCCATTTCTTAATTACATTCCGAGCAGAGGATATTGGATTTGAAAACGCTTTGCTATCTTCTTATAGCCTTCTCCTGCTTTGTGAGCGTCAACGATTTTCAGTTTCAGTGTTCTAGACAATTGCTTAGAAGAACCCTTGGTGCTGATTGTTGGGGCAAGGTCAGACGAGTCTGGGCATTTAAAACCTTCGAAACTGACATCACCTGGTCTTTCCAGACGATGATTGTGAACAATCCATGACACTGTCAGGTCTTAGCTTGCCAAAGGGGGCGGTGAATGCTATAAACTCTGCAGGGTGCCCAAACTTTTGCAGATGCCATTTTTTTGTTTTCTGTTATTTTGAAAGTGTAAATGATGGAAATAAAATCTAACTTTTTTTGGCATATGATAAGAATGTCTCATCTGTAATTTGATACATTTTGGAGACTTTTCCATCTTTCTTTGGCTTCTTTATGCACATTAGTACAAATTTTTTATCTGGGGTGCCCAAAAATTCGATCCCCACTGTATTTATTTTTTTCCCCGAGCATGTTAAAGTCTTTTTGTCCCCGCTGGCTTTAAAGTTGAGGTTCATTTTTGCCCTTGGAAACAATCTCAGATCAAACTCCATCTGCTGATGAAGATCATGTGACCCGTTCTCTGACAAGAGCGCGTGTCCGGTGATGGACTTTTTGGCTCTTGCCTGGATGGAGCAGGTGACCTTTCAGGTACAGGATGCTCTCAGTCACCAGTGGTGGGCTATCTTTGTGAGCCAGGAACCACATTAAAAGTGCAGCGTCCCCATATATAATCTCACTCGACATGGAATCTCCATTTAAAAAAAAAAAAAACAACACTCACAGTGCGAGGCGGGTCAAAGGATGGAGGTCATTTTAAAATGCTTATTGGTAAGTTGTCAGCTTCCGTGTTATCGAATATGCATGAGGCGTATTTACAGTTTTTCCTCCACATCTTCCAGAGTTACAAGCAGCCGTCGGCGTTCATAGTGACCCAGCACCCGTTGCCAAACACGGTGAAGGATTTCTGGAGGCTGGTGCTGGACTACCACTGCACATCCATAGTGATGCTCAACGACGTCGACCCAGCCCAGGTAAACCCGACCTGATACTTAAACACACACACACACCGACGCGCACGCACAATACACAAAATAATCCCAGAGGGATATTGCAAGAAGTGCACTCAGAGACAGATGACAGATGAAGCAGTTCCTTTCATCAGACGCCTGTATCTAATAAAGTCACACAAAAGGACAGCGTGGGAACTGGATTCTGAGAAAGATTGCTTTTTTGTTTGTTTGTTTTCTTCCACTATGAACCCCGAGAAAAAAGCCCAAGGATGTGTCTTTGCTGGCAAACACACATATATACAGTGTACAGACTATGTTTGGAATAAGGTAGATGCCGCAGAGTGGAAGAGGACTTGCAGGAAGATGGAGACAGAGGCCTCTAGAAGAGACTCTCCAGATTTCTCAGCCCGAGGCTCTGTCATAACACCCGGGGATCAAAGCCTGAAGCAAAGCTGCTCTCCCCATCCAAATCCCCTTTCCCTAGGTGACTGACTGACTGGCTGGATAGATAGAAGAGGCCTTTCATTCAATATTCTCACTGTAGCCAGCCAGTCAGCCAGCCATGGGGAACAGCACAGGTGGGAAAGGAGGCAGGGGGGCAGGCAGGCATAGACGGAGACGAGGGAGGTGGAGGTTCACTATCTCCTCCATCAGCATCTTTGTTTTTGCATCTGTTGAATTTGTCAAGTTTTGACAGGCTCTGAAAGGAAGCTAGAAAGTGGTGCTTTGGCTGCCAGTCTGTATGTGTGTTTGTGCTTTTGTGTGTGTGTGTGTGTGTTGGTTAGTTAGAGGAAAAAAGTATATTTGTCTGTCCATCTGTATGCGTGTGCTCAAGCCTGTTATTTGCATTCCTCTCAGGTAGTCTCTCTTTTTCTCCCTTGTTTGTTCATGACTCAGTATGTAGGCATGTCTGTCTGCGCAGATTCTGTCCATCTGTCTGTGTACGCTTCAACTAGTCTGATTTAGTGCTGTGAGGCCAGCTCTGTGCTCTGCAGGTGCGTGTTCTTAACTGGGCTTTCTCTCTTAAGGAACGGAAATAGGGGGGATTTTGCGGCTCTTATGATGCCGTCTCAGGGGTTTATTTCCTCCCTCTGTACTTTTCATCACTGCTGCTAGAGCAATCAGCATCACTGTCAATGCCGGCTGGTTGATACTTTTAATCAGGGCTACCACTGTGGATTGTTTTTCATTTCACATGAAGTTTTCAACGGAAAAATGGCTTAAAATAAAAGTTGAAACTAGATCTAACCCCAGAGAATACCTCTGCACTTGCCATGGGGTATGTGCACAATGAAGTTAAAGAGATTCTGATTTATTTAATCATACATTAATGCACAGATGTCGACATAAGTACTGCTAAAATCAAGGAGCTCGACAGGTAAACATAAAACTACTATGTGCAGAAAACAAACGACACAAAAAGTTCCAGAGACCGCAGCACTGAAGTAAAACGTTTATTCAACTATTGTGGATATATGTTTGCTGAGCAGGGTGGGAACTTTTTCTACCAGCCACTGACAGATAAATGTTCAAATTAAACGAATACAGTAAGAAATGATACATTGTTTTGTGTCTAAAATCTACCAGCCACATTTTACCGGCATTAAGCTGATGCTAATTTCCACCCAGCCTAAAAGTAATGGATAAATGAAGTGAGGGCTAAGCGGCTGGAACAGTTGATGTCTTTAGCAGTTTTCGTGAACATATCTTTTGACTCTCCCTTTTCTTCACAGAGAGGTATTCTCAGATTTTCTCTGAAAAAAGTAAAAAAGCTTTTAATGGCGCGAGTTTTTTTTTTTTTCCACGTTGCAGATAAGTACAATTAGCCAAGGTTTTTGATCCGTTGAACAAAGGGTCAGTTGATTAGGAGAACGCTCTCGTACTTAGAGTGCATCTGTTTTTTTTTCTCTCTCTCTATCAAAAATATATTTAAGCTTTTGTCTGAATGTTCTCCAGTGAAGCAATACGTCATATTTAAAAAAAAAAAAAAAAAAAAAGCACTTCGCATTGAATGAATTCACCTCCTTTCATGATTCACGTCCTCGAACTTTGCAGTCCCCCATAAACCTCTTCAACATCTCTGTGTTAAAATCTGTGTCACTGCCTTCAGTTCCAAGCAGTTAGACTCTGAAACTAATGAATCATCTTCCATGTTTGTTTTTCTTGTGTGTTTTGTCTTTGTGTGTATCTGTGTGTGTGTGTGTGCTGGTATACCTGCATTGTGTGTGTGTGTGTGTGTGTGTGTGTGTGTGTGTGTGTGTACACATGCCTCTTTTGTTTAGTTGTGCCCACAGTACTGGCCAGAAAACGGAGTCCACCGCCACGGACCCATCCAGGTGGAGTTTGTCTCCGCCGACTTAGAGGAGGACATCATCAGCAGAATATTTCGGATCTACAACGCAGCACGGGTACGGTGGCACGGGAGGGTCACGCTTCACATCATTTGCTTAGACGCAAAGAACAAACATGGCATTTTATATGATGGGGCTGTCGTGTTGTTTTTCTGCTCCGCTGCCCTTTTTTTTTTTTTTTTTTTGTAACTTTTGTAACTTGTTTCTCTTCCCTGTGGTGATCACAACAGCCAATTTATTCTGTGACTGCACACCTCACACATCCCACTCATACGCCGGCCTGTCCATTCAAGCTGTGCAGAGTCATTCTGTTCTTTAACTATGCCACTGCACCAGTGATTGGACCGAGGTGCGATTGCCACAAGTCTTTTAGACGGCTTGTGATGTGGCTGTTAAAAGTGAAGAAACGGAGCTGAACTTTTGCTTCAATCGACACCTTTTTCAAAGCGTCGGTTCACCTAAATTACAACAAGAACATGTTTTCTCACATGTGGTGGTATCCAGGTGTAAATAGTCCAGCTTTTGACGTACTGTCTCTGAGATATCCTTTCCTTTTCCGACACAGTATCCTCCTTGCTCTAGTTCACCCTTAAAGGGGTCAAGATGAATCTGAGAGGTCACGGGATGCTTGACAGGATAGATTTTTTTCTATCCTAGTCTTTTTCCTGTTGAATGCTGGATGTTTTTACCAGTTCACAGTAGACCTATTGAACCTCTGACAAGGGGTCACATGTAGACATGCTGCATTTTAAATGGAAATAAGCCAAAGAGGTTAACAGCCTGTGCTTTAGATCAGTGGTCCTCAACCTCTCTCAGCTTGTGTCTCCCTTAAACAAGTAATGTCGGCTCGTGACCCGCGATCAATAAAATCTTGGTGTGGACGTGATTGTGATTGAGTCGTTTTCCCTCCTAAGACTTTTTATTTGAGTGTTTGTTATTCAGTTTTTCACTAGTAACTGAAACATTTAAAGAAGAGCTGGTCTAAATTTGTAATAGTAATATATGTTTTTCTTTCTTATCCCTTCACTCATCGTGTGGCCGCTCAGATTTGGGTTATTTTGGTTGGGTCACGAGTCACAGATGACTCCCTAGGTCGGGGTACATCACTCAGTCCCGCTGATTAATTATTGCACTTTCACTTTTTATTGGCTCGGAGGAAGAAATCTCAGAGACAACTTAAATAAAACCCCAAAACTATCTAGCACGGCTCGATACCACCACGGGTAACTCAGACAGTTTCATGTTTGTTTGGTTGAACTGACCCTTTAACTTTGAGATACCAGCCATCACAGCACAGGAAGCGCCCTGACCCTTGGCAGCGTCACCTGCAGTCACCTGCAGTCACCTGCGTAAGCTCCTTACCCCCACAGTCTGCCCACGGCGGTGGCGGTCAATAAAAACACTCCTCATCTTAACGTGTTGTAACAGCCTCTGGCCGGCAGAGGCACCACCTGCATGTTAAGTGGAATACAAACTAATCACACATGATCACTGACAGGTGTTATTGATCGATATGTCTGAGTGTGATTTAGAGCGTCTGTATCTTAGATCTTAACTATCTGTCTCCAGCAGTAACTGTGCTCATCTATCAACCCGTCTATCTGCGCATTCATCTCTTCGGTGACTCCTCGTGCCCTTATCCATCTCTTGTCCTACTTGTCGCTCTCCAGGCTTAGCTCAGCCCTGCATCTTTACAGTCCGATTGCATCTTTGCACACAGAGCGATTAACTCTCCCCCTTACACACACTACCCAGCCCACCCCCCTGTATGAGTGTGTGTGTGTGTGTGTGTGTTAACCCTGGATAACTGGCATGCCCTTCCTCTGCAGCCTCAGGACGGCTACCGGATGGTGCAGCAGTTCCAGTTCCTGGGCTGGCCCATGTACAGAGACACGCCCATGTCCAAACGCTCCTTCCTCAAGCTGATTCGACAGGTGGACAAGTGGCAGGAGGAGTACGACGGGGGCGAGGGACGCACCGTGGTCCACTGTCTGTAAGTTACCACAGCACTGAGTGCAGAGGGAAGTTCATCCAGAGCAGGCATTTAAAAAAATGAAACATCTCCACCTACTGACCGAAGAGCTTCACTGCATCAAGAAAGCAAAACGCCTCACCCCTCTGCCAGCTTCATACCAACCTCTTATATTGAACTAAACATAATTCAACATATTATATTTACTTTTATAATGCTTGGCTTCTTCTGTGTGACACCTTTAGGAATGGAGGCGGCCGCAGTGGGACATTTTGTGCCATCAGCATCGTGTGCGAGATGCTTCAACACCAGCGATCTGTGGACGTGTTCCACGCTGTCAAAACACTACGGAACAATAAACCCAACATGGTGGACCTGCTGGTGAGGAGCGCTGCTCTGACACTCGGATGAAAGATAATTGTTGAAGTTTATTATGACCTCACAAAGTACCGGATGGTATTCAAAGAAAGGACAGTTAATGTGCGTAATCATGACGGTGCGGGACAAGGGGCAGGTTTGAAAACCAAAAGGCACCGAGATATTTAGTTTTTTAGTCTTTAGTCTCAATCTCACATTTCTTTCAGACTTTCATGCCAACCTCTTTCAAACTGCAGGATTTATGTGGTTACTGTAACATTTCAAAGCCCAAGGCGAGATAATCCTGATCACATCTGATATCATTAGTGGTTAAACAATCTGTTTGATTAAATTAACATTTGTGTGTAAAATCAGTGGATTGCCCCTTTTAAAAATCACTACTATGCCACTGTTTCAGCAAGTTACCTGCATCAAGAGATTCCCTTCAGATCTTTTAGCTTATTGATAAAGAATAAATGTTCTTGATTTTGTTGTACAAATGAAAATATCATGAAAAAAAGCTATCTGCACATTTTTTAAAATCTATAATTAGCCAATGTAATTTTATTATTTTCTGTGATTAGCTTGTTATTAGTCCTTAGATTAAACAGGCAACAAACTTTTCTGAAGGTCCTGGAAGGTCTCCTTTATTATCACTGTTATACATAATGTAACGTGAATATTTTAGCATCATTTTATTCAATTCTAATATCAGCTGAGATTGAAAGGGCCTTGAATAGAGCTCCTTTATTCCAGCATAGGAATACAGCGCAATCTATCTCCCTGTCTGTGACGATGGCTGACTTTTCAGAAAACATCTTCCTTCTAATCAAACATGACCTGAAGCCTTCTGCTCTGTTTCCTCCCTGTATAACAGCCCGATCCGGCCGTGTACGTCTAACGCTTTTGTCCGTCTCCTCTTGTCTCGCAGGACCAGTACAAGTTTTGCTATGAAGTGGCGCTGGAGTACTTGAACTCTGGGTAACTCCGAGCTACTGAACCCAGCAGAGACTTAAAGTTTGGGACATTACAGAAGACTACAGCTCACATGTGTGCATTGTGCTAAGTGTGTGTGTGTGTGACTCGACAGGAGCAAGGTACACACACAACCATACATGCAGCTACTTTGACCAGCTCTCCTCTTCTTCTCCTCCTCCTCCTTCTCCTTCTGGTCTTCAGTTGGTCTAGATGAGAAAAGGTGGCGGAGTTGTACAGTGTTAAATATCGCAGCCTGTTTCTGTCAGTGCCGGCTAAGGAAGCCAGCAGGAGCACACTGAGGGTTTTTTTTCGCCTCTGCAGTGAGTCGCCTCCTCTCTGGATCCCTCTTTCTCTCTGCCTCTGTCTCTCTCAGTCGCCTGTAGTCCCGTGGTTGTTGCCTTGATCCTCATCGGATGACGAGCATTAAATACTCTCCAGTTTTCCGTGGAATGCGATACACTGTACATAATGTAATGTGTTCATTTTTTTCTCTTTGAGTTGTTTTTTTATTTGTTTGCTCTTTATTAAAAGTCATTAAATGCAGGAGCTCAAAGCCTAAATGTTACTAAATGTCCTGTAAATTTATGACTTCTAGATGATTCTTGCTTCATACTGTATGTTGGGGACAGCTGGCTCAGTCTACATCTGCTTACGTTATTTCCTGTACAGGGATCCAAAGCTTTATTTGCACTTCCATTGAATTCTTGTTGTGCATATTGTACATATTTCTGTAGATTATTTATTCACAGTATGTACTTTTTTTGTGACTCGCAGTAAGTGACAATCATAGGTTCTATAGGTTTGGTTTATTGACTGTATTGTGTGCTTTTTTTTGTCATCTTGTGTGACAGATCAATTTCATTGTAAAGAAAAAAGATATTATATAAATGTATCTACAATATAAACATTGGAATATGTATTTCTGCCTCTTTCCTGACTGCAAACGGGAAAAGATGAGATTAGGGGGACATCTGTTGGAGAGATGAGGAGTAACACGCAGCACCACCTCCGTGTTTTCATGACTGTCTTCAGTTTTTACTGGTTTAGGACGCAGATGTGGCTTTCTTACACTTTATATAGTTTGATTTGAAATAGATTTTTTAATTTTTTAAAAATTGTGTGACAGGCTGAACAGTCAAAATACAGGACAAGACAAGATAACCCCTTCAAGCAGGTAAGTCGTCTGAGTTTGCAGTCAAAATGCTTCAAAATTGTTTGAGCAGATTTTCAAATTTAACAATCAAATTGAAAAAAATGTTTTAATTAATTTGTTCAGAGCAGCTTCTCGTGGACGCGCAACATCAGAAACATACAATCAAATAAATGATACACGAATAATAAAAAAGTAGCTAAGCACAAAATAAATTAGTAAAAATAAAATAAAACCAGATAAGATCCAATAAAAGCAGGTAAAACATACACCAAAACTGATTGGTTGAAGGAAAAAACTACATTGAACAATCAGGTTGCAGAAGAAATGAATGATTTAGAGTCTCAGGTAGACAAAGCATGACATCGCCCTGATGGCAACCGAATCCCTTCAAGAACACGTCCAGAAGAAACCAAAATTATCTATAATAAGTGTCCTTATAGAGCGTCTTTCTACTCAGTGTTTGTACACTGCATATCTCATTCACCCATTCACACACTGATGGCATTGGCTGCCATGCAAGGTGCCAACTGCTCATCAGTTTTTAGGAGCTAATCACACACGGATGGCACACACAGCCTTCAGAAGCAATTTGGGGTTCGGTATCTTGCCCAGAGACACTCAGACATGCAGGCTGGAGGAGCGGCGGATCGAACCACCAATCATCTGATTAGTGGACGACCGGCTCTACCTCCTGAGCCCACGACACCAAAATCAGGCTTATTGTCAGGATAGGTTTTCACATGAACTGGTGCAAATAAACGATAACGTATGAAAAAATATAAAGACATTGAGAAAGCAGTATGTACAATAGTCATTTAAATCACAGAGCTTTAGATCATTGTAGATCAGTGTGTAACAACACTCGTGTGTTAATGTAACGCCTAGTTTCAGGTTGGTCAGTGTCCGTGACCACCACACGGACCTCTATTCTGAAGCCTGAGCTCATACAGAGTATGTACTGTAAATATAATAAGGTACTTTATGTAGATCCTATAATGTGCAGTACAAACAAACTTAAATGCACTTTAAGTAGTATTTGTGCAGTTTTTGTTTTTTTTAGATAATATCAGACTCATCAAGTTTTCAGTCCTTCCGTACCTCCTTTTGTCTAAACCAAAATCAGATTCCTTACCTGCAGAGGGACGCAGTAATATACTTGTAACTGTAAAATGTTTGCATATAGCAGCTCTGCTACAGTATGAGTATGACTTCATATTATATTACACTGAGAGAGCTATTTGTTAAACTGATAATATTTTGAGGCTGTAGTAAGTGGTGTCGAAGTCGTCGTAACCTCGAACAAATATTCACTTCTTTTCACTTCCTCTTGTGCACTCTCCTTTTCAAAATGTTTGTTTTAGAAGTTTCAAAATTTGTTAGAAGTTTTAAGAAAATTAAAATAAAAACATGCTGACAGTAAGCTTTTAATGTTGATACTGACTGATCCACCAGAACAGACTTGAACTTTTTATTCAGAGTTAAAACAAAAGACTGACCTCTTAAAAAAAAAAAAAAAAGCTTGTCAGAAACTTGAAGCACACAACACAAACACACACCTTTACACACCATTAGCTCCTCGAGTTTACTAAAGGAATTTCTGTTTATTCTGAGCGTGCTGAGCCGACAGATAAACGCTATTCTCTGTCAGCGCTAAATTATACTGAGGGATAAATAAATTGTAAATTGATTGTTAGACGGCTCAGAAAACACATTCAGCTTTTTGTTTATGGAGTTAAATTGAGAGAGGCATTCCAAAAAATGGTAATGTACAAACATTTCTTCTATTAACTGCAAAAACAGGATCTTTGGAAACCTGTTTTTTTGTCAGAATGACATATTTGGGTTCTTATGTCAAATCTGGCATTTGTAGAGCTCAGGCAGATCTCTGCTCTCTGATTCGTTTGGGTTTTTCTCCCTCTAGTGGTGTCTCTGAGTACATTCCCCTAAAACACACAGCAAACAATTAACTGGGACATGCAGTACAACGTTTAACATTACTCGTGTAGGTTACACTGATGCATGTGACCAATGTGTCCAAACCATTTTGTCCTGGTCCAGAATTAGCAAGAGGTTTTGCAGTTGAGTTGTTGAGGTGCTTGCAATATTAAATCCGACTATTTTAATATGAAATATCTTCCCATGCACAGTTGGAAAGGTGGGGAAGTCGACATCAAGATCAGGCTTAATTATGTGGGAGTCCACAGAGGGAGAGAAATATAATTATTAACTGCTGGGCAGCAGATATATTAGGATTAAAGGTGAGTAAAAAAAAAGAAAGAAAATTTAGCTTTAATTATTTCTTCATATTTCAGTTCTTCTGCAAAGAACGAGCAAATTAGCTTCCAATGTTGTTTGTTTATACATGAACCAATCAACACAGGTTCCAATGCATTCTGTACATACAAGAAAAAAATGTTAAATCAAATTAATTTCATCACTTTTTACCAGCAAGACCATAATTAGTTATCGTGTATGGCAGCGTCTTATATAATCAAGACACATTATGAGAAAAGAGAGAGAAAGCACTATTAATTCTCCATCTGGTCCTGAAAACTGTGAGGCTTGAAACACTGACAGCTATAAAATGATTCAAGTTCTCTGATCTGTGCAAAAGTAACCGAAGCACCGGTGAGGAGATGATCACTAATTTACCCGACGTTTTTATAGCTGTAGTCCAACGATTCCAACCAGGAAACTTTCATCTTTTCCCTCTGTCTCCAACATCCCTGTTGGAAGGACTGCAACGACGCAAGCTTACATAAAATGACTTGATGGACAACTCTCACTGCTCCTAGCTGTTATTAATCAGTGCAGCTCTGCGGGGCTTTTAAACAGGAGTAACTCGCATTGATTGTTTGGTGAATACAGTAAATGAGAACAGCGGGGGGGCTAATTAGGTCGCTGTTTGTAAAGAAACTGCATGAATATGAACGTTATGAAACCTTATTTTTAATATTTGAAGTGATCTCGCTGCAGTGATACAACCTGACAGCGCTGAGCACACTCCTGACCACACGCTGCAACTGATTTGAGGCTCTCAACCACAAGAGGTCAGTGAAAAATCCCTTTTCAGTTTGGTGTTATGCCACTCTTAAAATAACAATGAAATATGAGGTTTTAATTGAGCATACATTATGGAAACAACACGTCTCTCTTGGTATTTCTGCTATTATACGTACTACCTTGGACTGGAATCGCTAATAAGCAATTAACTATGTTAAAAACAGAGCACACTTACCACATTTTCCTCCTCGTATACTGTAGGTTCATAACTCAGCATTCCAATTCTTAACAAGTGTGATCTGTTTTATTGGCTCTTAATACGCTGCTTTGTCTCTGCAGGCTGCAGCAGTGCCTTGAAGACTCTGCGGGATAACAGGAAGAAATCTTTGGCACATCTTCCTGGAAGCTGAAGGTCTCATCTTTTCCCTTTACAGAATGTTCCAGCTGGTCAGAGCTACAGGCACAGTGGCACCAGGGATGGTTTCATATTTCATTGCAGGACTGCTGTTGAATTATTTCTCTGTTCACACATGGAGACCGGTGGAGAGCCAATGAGTTAGAGTGAGGTATTAAGGGAGGCGGAGGAGACTGGGAGTTGCTCCTGCTGCTCGGGCTCGATGTGAGTTGAGCTGTTGGGAGAGTTTGCACCAGATGTTCCCTGAGCTGAAGTCCAGAAGCGCAGAGACGACATATGGACACACCACACATGCACACAGAGCTGCACAGTAAGTTTATGTCTGATGCAATCAGCAACAGAGATCTGTAGTAAAAAAAAACTAATTAATGGAAAGATAAGACGTCTGAAAATGATGATTCCTCCTGTTATTCATCTGGGCTTCAGGCATAAACAAAGAAAAGAACATATAAATCACATTTAAGATTTTCAGATTATATTTCTATTTTTTTATCATTTGCATCGGACTAAAAGTCCAAAGAGTCAGGGATTTACTGGGGATGTACAGTGTGCTGGAGTATAATATCTCTACAGAGGAGTGTTAGCAGAGCAACCACGAAAAGACTTAGAATGACTACAAACAAATGCAAAACAACCACGCAGATGCAACTACAGTACAAAGACACTAAAATGACTTCAGAGAGCTGTAAAAATGCAAGAAGAGCACAAAAAACAAGCAGATGAGAAAAAAAACTGCAAAGAGACAAAGATTACTTCAAAGAGATGCAAAATGACTACAGTGAAACACACGGCCACACAGAAACTCAAAACATCTCTAACCCAACGGAAAACAACTGCAAAGAAGCTAGAAACGACTACACAGGGACTCAAAATGACAACAAAGACAAGCAAACAACTACACAAGTTACCGCAAAGAGACGCTACAAGTTCACCAATAGACTCAAACTGACCAAAGAGACAACAAAGAGACTGAAAATGACTTCAAAGAGATGCAAAATGACTACAGTGAAACACAATATAACCACAAAAATACTAAAAGCATCAATGACCAAATGAAAAACAACAAGGAGAAAAGATGACCACAAAGATCCTGAAAATTACTGATAATTTCAGACGGAAAACAACTACAGGGGACTCATAGCGAGGACAAAGAGACTCAAAATGACCATAAAGAGACTTGAAACGACTACAAAGAGACTCAAAATGACAACAAAGACACGCAAACAACTACACAAGAGACACCACCAATAGCCAATAGATTCAAAATGACCAAAGAGACTCAAAACTACTTCAAAGAGACTAAAACAAACTGTAAAGAGCTGCTAAATGAGTAAAAGAGCTGCGAAATGACAACTAAGAGACAGACAACGGCCATTAAGAGACTCCAGATGACCATAAAGAGACTCAACACAACCACACAGAAGAAAAAAAACTCACTGACACTCATTGCTTTATTATACTTCCTAAATTTGGATTTGAATGAATCGAGAATTTATTGAGTTTATAAACTTTGATCTGTCTTTCCATCCAAGACATCATTGTGCCGGAATCAAGTTTCGTGTTCTCCAAAACGGTCGGCATTACATTTCAAGAATGAATCTTTTATGAGCTGCAATCGAGAAGGGCGATGTTAAAGAGAGCTGCAGATGGATCGGCTCTGTTTTTTTGCGCCGTGGCACGTCCAGGAGATGGCAGTGCGGAGCCGGCGGAGCGCTGAGCCACACAATGTCAGTGAAAGTCAGCAGCAGCTTTGTGAAGAGCGCCCTTCAATCTGCCTCAAACGCTCACTGACAGATACATATTCAGTTTAAGTAATTGAGGATGGATGTTTTTTCCACAGAGTCAATATTTCATGAATCCAGGAAATAAATTGAATGTGTTAAATAACCTGATGATGATGATGAGAGCAGCTTGTGTTCATACAGGTGAGGTACTGTATGTATTCTAATGGCCATCATTCACCACCTCTAAACAGACAGACAGATAGGATTACATTTATCTTCTTCCCCGTCTTGCATTTGTATATTAAATTCATGAACATAATATTTTCTCACACTCTCTCATCGGCAATGATGTAACAATGCACTGAATAATCCAATGAATAATTAATCACTCTGCAATTGCCTATGAAAGATTAAGCGGTGTATTTTCTCCTAATCAAGATGCTCGCTGAATCGCAGACAAACAACCCTCCAGCACTGTCACACACACACACACACACACACACACACACACACATCACTGCAGATTCTCACACACGTGCGCGCACACATGCAACACAAGGCGGATCCGCACACAAAGGGTCAAAGGGTAGCTGAAGCAACTGGAGCACAACAGCCTGTTTCCATCTCCAGGGACTGGATTATTCTCCTTTTTTTTTTTTTTTTATCTCTGTCTCTCTCCCTGCCTTCATCTCTTTACCGTCCTCCTCCATCTCCCTCTCTCTCCTCCTTCTCCTTGCCACCTTGTTTTTTTGACCAGAAAACTCTTGCAAAATCGAGGTGAGAGCAGGAGGGGACATCATCTTCACCTCATGTGCTGTCAGATTCTGCATATTTTAACTGAGCGGCCTTTAGATGTAAATCTTCATGTGTTGACAGTGTTTGTTTTTTGTTTTTTACATTTTAAAAACCTCCAATCATTCCCACGTCCTCGTTACTCTTTTTGGAGAATGATGCAGCAGCTGTTTTGAGCTGATTTCCAATAATTCAGCGTATTTGCTTTCGGGTTGCAGCCTTGACATCGAGCGTTTGCCAAGGGGGAGCGAGCGATCAATCAATGGACCAGCTCAACATACAAAAAGCGCCCCTGTCGCGCCCTCACATCTGAGGCGAATCCATATCTCATATTTCCTCCATTTTCATGCAGATGGAAAAGTGGGACGAGGGAGAGTAAGATGCTCTCTGCTCTGTTGACACTGCTCCCGCACCCCTGACAGTTTGATGTGATTGCATTGTCACCTCTCTGAGTCTGCTGGTGCTGTAGTACTCTTGGTCTTAGAGGCTGGATGTGGGAAAGCTGGAGAATCCGTGTTCCTGGGCACAGACGTGGCATACATATTTCAGTAGTTTGAGGCTACATATTTTAGAAGTTGCAAGCTCAGTGTCAACCCACAAGTGAGTGGATAGCCTGCATGGTTTGGTGTGCGGTTGGCATATTGCATCACTTTCTCCCTGTTTTTTTTGTTGATCTAAAAAGCAAAGTGTATGCACAGGCACACACACACACACACACACACACACACACACACACACACACACACACACACACACACACACACACACACACACACACACGTGTTTCCTCTAATGTTAGACCATTAATCTTCGTCATTTCAGAAATTCTCAAGATGCAAACGAATATTGGGAATATGCCCGAGGTCAAGTCCTCATCAAAGTAAATCTAATTCGCTGCAACTCGGGGGGGGGGCAACGACTTGGCCCCCATGTTGCCGTGGCAGCCAACAACCCCTCTCTGCATATGATCAGTCTGTTGCCATAGCAGCCCCGTGGAGCTTTCCTGCCAGTCAGTCTAGCAGAGAAGACGAGTGAACCAGCGGTGCCCCCATCCAGAGAGGCCTGCGTGTCTTCATCTGTTGCCATGGCACCGTAATAGCATTCTGGATAGATTTGGCATGGCAGGGAGTCAGTTCCTTTATCTTCCAACACATTATATTGAGCTGAGCTTGCCTGTGTTTTGCCGTTCGCAACATGGTGAGCAGACAAAGGGAGCCGAGGGGGGAGAAGGTAGATGTCAAGATAGTGTGTCTATATTGAGAGATCTGGAGCGTTCAGATGTGTGGTGTGCTAATTAGGAGGTACATAGAGATGGTGGATGTTAGAGAGACACGCCTGACAAGTTAACCTGGAGTGGACTCTCTCCAGCTGACTCACTTTGTATTAGAATGAGTGGATGGTGAAGTCACAGAGTGGATTTGCAGCAATGATGTACTGAGTCAATTCAGAAGTGTGTTATTTTCAGGCTCCACTTTAACAGAGAGAAGACAATAAAAATAAATGTGTATGAAAGGTCGGTTCATAACCAGAAAGTCTTCAGTGGAATTACTTTCCAGTGAAGAAGATGTTTCTCTTGTGAAAACTGTTGACTGCGTGTTCTGTGGATAACCCAGAGTAACTGGGGCACTGTTTTTGGAAAGATGTAGCTGTTTAATTTTTTATAAGTCATATTTTTCAATGCTCTGTGCACCACAAAAGAAATTCAAATCTCCTCCATTATACTGGGCTGGAGGCAGAAATATCTCCAAAGCCTTGAAAAATACAAACAAATCTGATCCTCGTGGCTATCACCTGTTTGAAAAATATGTTTCTTTGCGGCTTCGTTGGCCCTCCCCAGGTTAAATATTCATCCATCTTCTGTAAGCGCTTATCCTCATCAGGGTCGCGTGGTGCCCATCGCAGTTCATTCATTGGCAGTTCATCACATGGTCCTAAGAGAAATATCTGGCCCGTTAGCCATTAAATGTTCTGCTATGCACTGTGCCTTCCTGCAGTTCGGTGCTTAGCGGATCTGCATTGGGTTTTCTTGAGTATTTTCGCGTAAAAAAAACAGCTGCATGCTGCAGCCGAAAGCAGCGTGGTTAACATTGAGGTGAAACAAAGAGCAGATGACTTTGGGCAAGAAGCCCGGACAATCCGCCAGCTCATCACAAGGCACATGGAGACAAACACACACACATCCACACCTACAGGCAATTTAGAGTCCGTATTAACCTGATACAGTAAGTGCATTTCTTTGTAGGAGGAAGCTGGAGTACCCAGAGAGAACTGGAGAGAAGAGAGTGAATGATGGAATAAATTATCTTTCCCACAGTTTTCTCTCGGTTGAAGAAAAACCACTTCAAGGTTGTGTATTTTAATTAGTGATGCGCCAACCATTCAAGGCACATTATGTAACTGTTCACCTTGGGATGAAGTGTGTTGTGTTTTAGCACCTGAACACCCCGCAAGAGCTCCACTTTTGGAGACGCGCTGACCCTGTCATCGAGCAGTCACAATCTGGCCCCTGTCAAAGATCCTCAAATCTTTATGCTTGCCCATTTCCTGCCTCTAACATCAACTTTGATTGCTAAATGCTCACTTTCTGCCACCCACTGACAACGTAATGAGATAATCATTGTTATTCACTTCAGCTGTAAGTGGTCATAGAGCTATAGCTGATTGGTGTTTATACCGAGCCAATCGAGATGACCTTATGTAACTTTACGGGAGCCGCCTCCTTAGAAAACAATAGCAATAACACTATAGCACCATTCTTCAGCTCGATAACTGGTGCGAGAATGACTGCTCATAGCGGTTTGCTGTGGCTCCAGATGATGATGGATCGCCATCCATCGCTCCCACTGTTTGGTCACCGCGAGGGAAAAGATGTTTCCCAGACCCCGCTGCTGTTTTTGCCCTTTCAGAGGAAGAGGATGACTCCTTCCAATTGTTGATGAAATTCTTTCGAGGGGAGCCTCTTGTTAGAGGTCTGAAATTGTGTAAAAGAGCCCATGTTCGTCCTCCCGGGATTCGTCAGAGTGTGTGCAGTTCTCGTGGGAAGAACCTCTCTTCATTAAGGCTCCTGTCTCTGGTTCTGCAGACTTAACTAAGTGAAGGGGAAGACCAATGCTCAGACTGAGGCATTCCTCCAGTTGAGATCTGTTCTGCTGCAGACATTGGTTAAAATAATGAGGGGATTTTTGAAAGAAATTATCTGGCTGAGTGTCCATCTATTTTTATAGTACAGTAAAGTACCCTACTCAGATTTCTATCCAAAAGTAGCACAAGCTTCTATGATAAAAAAAAAATAAATCATGACCAGATAGCCTGCAAAAATGAATGTGCAACCCATCCACTGCTGTTAAATATTGAATATTGTGAATTTTAGGAGTTCAGTGAATCAAGATAAACAGCTGGTGGCACAAATGTTCCCATCGGGTGCCATTAAACCATCGCAGAAGAATGTTTAACACAGAAAAAAGAGAAAACGTCAGCATCTTCTAGAGCTTCAAAAGAAAACCCAAGAGAAGAAAATTATCTTTGTTTCTGCCGATGCTCGTTTCAGACCCCTGTGGTGGTTCTTTCCATGGTGGAGAAAGCTGTTCTATGATCTCATTGCCTTCAACATGATCTCCATCCTCCTGCACCTCTATCCATCATTACAACCTGCAGAGCTTAATCCTGCACATCCCACTATCATGTGTGTCAGCGATCTATCATCATGTCTGGCTGTTGCAGGGAAGTCTTTGACCACTCTGTCTTAAAGCATTTCTTTCCAGATGTTAGAAAGCAACATCTGGTATTGCATTCGACCGCCTCTTGCTGGGAATTGTCTTTATGAACTCCTCTTACTGAAAGGAGAGGTTTAAGCCCTTCAGGCAAATCTGTCTGCAGAAGCAGAGATGATCATCTCGTAGCTGAAGCCAGACTGTAAGCACTGATCACCAAGGCTGGACAAGTGAGCGGAAAATGTTTGCTTGTTTGACAAATTGCAATTCAAGTCACAAGGTGCTGATGTCAGGGTCAGAATTTGCTGTTACAAGTGTGAATTGATCGACCTATTCGCTCTGGTGTCAAAGGCGCATGCTGATGGCTGTAATATAATGATACTAAGAAGCTTTTCTTGGCACACCCAGCTCCATTTGTAACGACTGCGCATTATTTGAATGTGCACAGCTTTTATGGACTTGTTTGTTGACTGAGTTCAACATTAATGGACGCGGGAACATGAAAGTAACCTAATGTCATTCACAGCTTATTTCAGCAGAGAATCGCTGAGTGGAAAGGGAATGAAACTGCTGCATACACTCTCAGGGGAAAAATCTGCAGGATGTCGGCGATGCTATCGAGTTTAGGCTGAACACAGAGATCCCAGTGAAACATTTCGGGCAGCGTGGCTTTTAAAAAATTCAAGCTGTTTTGCATTACTCAGTGTCAGAATTTCCCCATGATACCTTCTGTGCTATCATAATGCTGCAGGATACCTCAGTGACAAATTTAAACCCATTTAAAGTTTCAGAGTTTTGGAGAAGAAACTGCATGAACTTAAAGATACAGAAAAAAGTAAAGAAAGTAAGGACAAGGTAAACAACAAGAATATTAACAAACAGCTCAAACCTCAGCTAACATGGTTTAAAGCAAACCACTATACTTCTTAACCTGCAAGGCAACTTGACAAGTTGATATGCAAAGAGTTGATTACAACTGACGTTACTGCCACAGTTATAATAGTCTGTGAATCTCACAGTTTGCACCATTAAAGCAACAAACATTTTTTTTTAAATTACATTAAAGATATGCAAGTTTATGAACGCTGAATTGAACCTTAATTTCTAGCTAAAAGATCAAATATAATACTTTTTACTTAAAGTTAATTTAACTCACGTGACGTACTCAATCCAGTCAGAATAACCATCTAGTTAATTAGGATATATGAAGTTTGGAACATGTCATGTTTATGGGCATCTGCTGAATGAAAATCAAATATTAACTCTGTTTTTGGTCTTCATCAGCTGCAAAGATCCATCCATCCATTATCTGTAACCACTTATCCTCGTCAGTGTCGTGCAGGGTTTGGAGCTTATCCCATCTGACTTAGGGCGAGAGGCAGGGTACACCCTGGACTAGTTGCCAGTTCAGCCCATTAGCTGTTAAATGTTCACAAGCTAGTTGCGAACTGTTCCTGCCTGCAGTTTGCTCGGCAGGTTGTCTGCATTGGGTTTTTGGGTGTTTTTTTTTTTTTTGCTTAAAACAGCTATCTGCTGCAGTTAAAAAAAATATGGCACTATGACAGTGGTGAGAGTGAATGAAAACAGTAAAGTTGTGGACAGTTAGACAATGAAACTTGCCATAAATATATCCATTTATCTATTAAACTGAGAAGAGCTGCAGATTTTCAGTGTTTTCATTAACATTATTATGAAAATATCGGTTATAACCGTTTTAGGTGCGATCTGTAGGTCACTTACTCACAACAAAAGTGAAATTAAAGTAACATTTATTATTTTTTCTGTATAAAATTGAGAAGAAACTGTAATTTGTCATTATTTTCTGTGTTCTGGTTCATTTTTTCTGTGTACAGAGAATCCTCTGTTATGTCGACGGCCAAAAAGGACGCTGTGTGCACAAATAAACATAAAGCAAAGTCAGGACACATGAGCAACTGCCTGTGTCGATAATGTGCTTAAAACAAAAGAGTCGATCCGTCATTGTCCTGCTGCACTCCAGCGCTCTAAGTGTGCTTCGGAGGAAAGTGATGAGTAAGCGCTCTCACCGGACAGTTTGGTCCCAGGCCAGTGTACACCAATGCTCTGTTGTTGTATCTGCCTCACTTCCACTCTTCATTTCTCCGTCTCCCACTCACGCTCTTCCAAGCAGCAGAAGGTGATAATGGCGTGGAGGGAATGCGGTGTGTCTGAATGGTTTTACACAACATGTTCTGCTGCTCGCGCTCATGTTTGGAGGTTTTTTTTGGCAGTAAGGATTGTTTACTATAATGACCAGTGGGCTGCTGTCACAAAGTGTGTGGGCTTCCTGGCTTGGTTTCCAGGGAATATGCTAATGACATTCACCACAAATGTCAGGCGCCTGCGTGTTATTGACAATTCTCAACCTTGCATGCAACAGTCATGTCAGCAATTTAGCCTAATGTTTTCATCTGAAACACGAGCTAGCAGCCCTGTGAGGCCCTCTGGGCTAACATCAGCATCCTAACAAGCTCGCAATGACTGTTCGGACATAGCAGATGTGTTATTTAACATGTTTACCATCTTAATTTTTATGATGCTAACATTTAGCGCTAAAGATGAAGTGGAGCAACAAAAGTTTTTCAGCACCGCGGCATGGGCAAATGTTGGAGTGAAGCCAGTGTCGTGCAAGGACCAGCGCTAGGAGACCAGGCCGTGTAACCAGATGTTGATGGAAGAAGCTAAGAGAGAAGATAAGAAACTGGCTGAGCAAGAAGTCGCCAGGAGTACAAGAGTAAATCTGGGAATGACCTTCAGTCGTCTGTGAGACACCAAGCTGGGCTTCTTGCTGTTGGACTAGTAAGTCATATTAGCTGGCTTGAAGTTTGGCTGTTAGCAACTCGCTAGTTTTCTAACAAATTTCATGACAATCCATTCTATGGTTGTTATTTTATGTGAGTTAGAACCAAAGTGGTGGACCAACCCACCGGCCGACCTTTAACATGGCTGAAAACACGTGTATGTGTTTGTGGATAACTTGTAGCAATGAAGCAACACAGTCACCCGACTCTGCAGTTTTCAGCTCTGCAGAGAACTGTTTTGGTTTGACTCTCATCATTTCCAGATGCAGCAAGCAGCTGTTTTGAGCAAAATGCTACACGGACCCGCTGGATGCTTCCAGCCAAGCACCAAACACAGTTAGAGACTTGGTTTCCGGGTATATGCTGTAGCAGCTAAAGAGGTATAGATATTTATAATATATAGATATTATAGTTAAGTCAAACTTTATTCAGCTCTGCCTCCTCCTGACCATTATTTTCTTTCTGTGTCACGTTTTTAATAAAGAAAATCAATGACCGAACATGTCTCAATGAGAACTGTGACCTCTCTTTGAACCACGGCGATATCAGGATAACACATAATCGATATTTATTTGATCCGTAATGCTGTCGGTGTGTTGAAGTGAGGCGCTCTCCTACACTTTGTGGGTGGTTTGTGTGTTATTATATTTCTTATTTATGGTTGTGTACGTCAATATTGCGGCATTATATCACCCATCACCTATGAGTTGAAGCTGAATTTTCTAATCACCACTGACACATTGTTCCTCAGTTCATATCGTTAAGTTTACAGAGGAAAAATGTCTTTCTTCTTATCAGGATAAACTCAACTGTCCCTCAAGCAGTAAAGGTTAATTTGCCAGATAACACAAATGAGTCCGTGCCCTGCAAAGGCTTAATTCATTGGGAAATGTTGATTAAAACATTAGCATATGAAAAGATGAATGACCTCAAAGATGCTCTGGATAAAAGCAGTCAAAAGTGGTTGTGTTAGGTCGACCACAGAGATGAAACCCTTCTGATTGGAAAATACATTTTCAGGCAGTTGCTACACAACTGGGAATGCCGTGATGGAGATAAGTGATTAATGTGCTAAATATATGCATCGAAGAGTGTATCGTTGGGTGAATAAGCATAAATCAGTTTTGGAGAGAATTCAATTTGCAGCATATTTGACTCTGCAAAGTCAAAATAATACAATGAAGTCATCTAACCCAGCAGTTGAATCTATCTATCATCGACTGATGTTTTTGTGTCACTCACTTTGGTGACTCAGTGGAGCCTTTTAGCGTGATTAAAGAGCTTATCCAAAGAAAGAAACACTCTGTTGGACATTTTGCTGGAGCTTGTTGGTCCCTCGTCAAACCCCCTAGTCTCCAAAATCACCTGACGGAAAGTTGAGATAACACCATATGTATCACACAACTGAAAATAGAAATAGGAGTGGAAGCTGTGAAAAAGACAAACTGGCCACATTAGCCTAAAATCCACTTATAGGATTGTGCTGAAATGAAGAACGAGTTCTTTTGCGATAACCTACATGTTTTTAAGACACTGTGTTCTTGTTTTCTTCTTTTAGTCAGACCTAATGTTCTTGTTTTCTCCCCTATTTGTACTGAGGGAGCAATGGAAAATATCTAGTTTTGTATTGCATCATTCATAAAGCAATGCTTTACCCACCAAACATCCAAAAAGAACTGTCAATATCTTTTGCTCCCTCTCCTCTGCAGTGTTTGACTGTTCTGAGAAGCGGTGATGTAACTCAAAGTCATGGAGCCTCAAGCAGCCAATGCCAAGACACCACATTTCTTCCACATGATTTACCTGCTCAGGTAATATTGTGTGACTGCTGCTGTAACCATGGTAATGAACCCCTGCAGATGCCCTCGACCCTGGCTCCTCTGACGGCCTGATTAGCATGCATGGATGAGGCCTGAGCTCTTCCCTGATTGGTCCTGTCAGATCCTGGCATGGGGCTCTGGCTCACCCCTGCAGAAGACCCAGCTGGCTGTATGCCCCCCTCCCATCATGCTCACGCCTGCTGTATTCCACATGACTGGCCTTGTCCTCCAGGACCTGGAGCCCATGCTCCTGTACAGTGACTGTCGGCGCCAGAATGTGTCACTGACTCACATGAAATACATTTGCCACAAATGTTTAATATAAAAATAAGCATTTGCAGAAGAAGAGTCTCTAAATCTGCAACCAAAAGAGTTTTTTTCCTGGATATTTGACCATGCTATAAAAACTGACAAGCTCTTATGTCATCATATTTCCCCCGGTCTCTCACGCCATGAGCTCTTTTCATTATGCCCGCTATCTGTTGCCTTTTTGCAAGTCACACATTCGAGGGGGCGACCTACAAAGATGTCACAGTTGAAAAAAATATATATATATCCCCGGTACAACCCCGTCAGCTGCCACTTTTGCCCTCTCATTTGATTCTCCGGTGCCTCTGTCCCAGCTCTCCAGCCCAGATAAAAAGGAACCTCTTCTAAGGTGTTTTCGCGAGGCATTATAAAATGGTTGCCATGGATACCCAGTCTGAACAGGCTCCACACACAGGCAGCAGAATAGGAAATGACAGATGCAATATTTCACATTTTAGAGAAAAGAGAAAAAAATATCCTTTCTCTCTCTCGTCACTACACAAGCTGATGGAGCGTTGTGTTAAAAATGCCAAAGATCAAGACCCTAAAAATAGGTCTGCCAGGCGATTTGTTGTGGTCCGTAAAGCAGCGTTTGAGGGACTGTTTGCTTCTTGCTCCACAGAGGTGGGTTGAATGGTATTTTCTGCCTCATTTGGTCTTTGTTGTTTCTCCCTGAAGAGATGACCTATATTATCTAGGATGGGAGATCAAAGAAGAGCTTTCTCACTGTGATCCCGTGAAAGCTTGCATCTTACAAGCCCCGAGAATCAGCCCTGATTGCGCAACTGCCTCGCTGCACTGCAAAATGTGGCCGTGAAGCTAAACAGTGGGGGGAAAAAAATAAAATCTTCTTTGTAGCGGCTCAGCCTACAGGATTCCTGATCCTGCAGTTTAGGAGGAACAGAGCTTTTGATGCTGAGGATTGTAATTACTGCCTTTTCTTGAGAGGATGCACACTCTGCTCATTGCTGTTTATTATCCTCTTCATACACATCTTCAGAGAAAGAACTAGTTTTCTACTTTCTTTTGGCAAACTTTGGTCTTAAAAGAGGTGACCAAGTTCCCTACCTAAGGTTCCCTATGGTTCTTACCTATCTTGGGAACATATTACCGTCATATTTTTCTCATAAATTCCCATTAGTGTTACTAGATGATGATATGTGGGCTAATGCCGGCCTCTATTTGTGTTCTGGTCCTTGGTTGCCTATTCATCAGCCATTTATACTGTTGAAATGAAACAAGGTCACTAGTGGGAGTCGGCTACCTGCTGGCAGCAAGTGTTTACCTGCTGCTCAACACACACACCCTCCCATCCGTCCGTGCTCTCTTGATCTTTTCTCCTCCGCTACCCAACTTCGAGTCCCTGCGCCTGCTACAACTGGGCGTCTCGTTCCATTTCCAGTGCTCCACATGATGTCAGAGACGCATGGCTGCCGAACATAGAAATGGACCAGAGATGCCCATATGTCTCCATGACCTGTATCAGTCGCAAACGCTGTCATGCATCTCATTAGCCACAACCAGAAGCTCACAGATGGACCCTAATGGTCATTCATCAAAGGAGGGAGCTCTCCCCACAGTACCTGAGGCACACACAGTGCAGATGATGGTTATGATGGGAAACTCTGGTGTGATTTATGAGGAGGTCCTCCATTCCACTGTTTGAACTTCCATTCTGCAAGATAAAGAACATGGTTTAGCTTTTGTCCAAAACTGAACGGCAACAGACTGATGCGATTGCTTTTAATTAGTATTAATTGGATTTTGGTGCGGTGAAGAAGAACATTTTATCCACTGATATTTCTTCTTGACCCTATTTTGTGACCTCTGATGGCATCTGTGGTGATTTATACACGGGGATGTTGGAGTTTATTGTGATCCTTTGGGGAATTCATCTAGTTCTAACAGATACACCGGGTTGTAAAATATATTGTGTATAAAAACTGGGTTGTAGACTTAAAGGATGAGTGTGGTGATATTCTTCATTGCCTTTATGTCAACAAATCCTGTGAAAAGACCAACTATAAATTGTTTCCAGTGACAAGTGTTGCCTCTGTAGCCAAAGCCTAATACATCATATTCCTCTCTGCTGTGGAGCGTCGTTGTCCAAAAATTACACATCGATATGCTGCACGGTTCCAGTGGGTGACATCTTCATGACGATGGACCATGAACCTGTTTGAGTAGCATTTGCTAAAAACTGCAGCACCCAGGTGTTAGGAAATTACTCCTCCATCTTTACAGATGGGTGCAGTCATACCAGAGACAGATCGACACACATGACAGGTGGCGTTCATGCTGGGAATGAAACCAACTGAGCCCATCTTTAAATGAAACTATATATTGACCTATTTCTAAAGATTTGCAGGAGCAATGAGCTTGGGACTAAGACAGACATTGAGAGAGAAAAACTAATGCAGTGTTTTCATCTTCTGATGAATTTTCTTTGGCAGTAAGAATAAATAATGTTAGTCTAATCCTTTATGCACTGATTGAACGTCTAACTAGACAGGAGGCACATTCTTCATTCCCTAACAACCAACCACAACTGAGCCAGAGTTGTTTTCTTATTCAATGGAGGCCCATCATCTCCTTCACATCTGTAAAAGCTCTCAGCGACGGCATCTTCATTTCTAAGGCCTCAGAAGGGAGCGATGCTTTTATCTCTGCAACTGCAAAGGCCTTTGACTACTGCAGAAACTCAGACGGTAATGATGGCAACGTCTCCTGGAGGGAGTTGATCTCTAACTGAGCCCATATTCCAAGTTTTCCACATTCCCAATTAGCCAGTACAGCCCCAGCTTAAGGAATGAAATGAACCCCCCGCAGCTCTTGATGCTGCTTCGTATTTAACTCTCACATTGTACAGCAAATACAGCAAAAGAGTGCCTGACAAGCAAAGAAAGCTAGAGGACAAAATAAAGTGGCTTGAACGTCCTCTGTGCTCTGCCTGTGCAGCTGTAACAAAGCCGGTTGGATTTCAGGAGGAGATCCACTGGAACTATTTTTGACACTACAGTATATGTGAGCCCTACCGCGGTGCAATGCCTCCTGGGATGCCTGAATGTGTGAGGGATGATCTATTTTTTGATAAGCATCAGGAAATGTATAGGAGAAAAATCTCATTCGGCTTGAAAAGAACTGCGGATAGGAGACTCATCATTCCTCGCAGACAGGACGGGACGCTGGTGTCTTAAATAACCGTGACAGACATGATACAATCACAGGGGAATAAATTGAATTATTGAATTACTGCTGCAGTGTGGACGGGAATGCCCCTCCCAAGGATGAAAGAGCCAGTATTAGGAGAGTGTGACATAACCAACACTGTCTTTCATATCCTCTTTTTCAAATTCTCTTTCATTCTCCTTCTATGACAGAGAGTACCCACTTCATCACCGAGCACTAGGTGAGTTTAATTACCTGTGGGTGTCTTGATAAGGAATGATTAAATATGTAAGGCTGAAGTCATTAAGGCAAGTTGGAAAGTCTGCAGAACTAATGTAAATTTTTTGCAGCTTCTGCAAGAGTCTGCAATGTGATACTCTTTCACCTGTAGGTCATGGAAACAATGAAACCGACAATAACGTGAATATTTCTCCACAGTCCTAATTTGTGTAAACACTAATGAATTAAAGTTTTCCCCTCCTCTTTAATATATTGAATTAATTAAGCAGAACAGGTGCTGGCAAGTCTTCGGCGCAGAGCACATTAGCCACTGTCAACAAAGATCCATTTGAGGGAGCTCACAGTGAATCCCAGACCTCATTTTCTGGGTGGCAAAGAGAAACAAAACACAGGAGGAAGTAGAAAATATCTTGGGCTAAGCTTTGGGAGTGCGTTCTCAGACTGATTAGTGATTGGATTCAAGAGCGTTTTGGGGTAAAGTCAAGACTGATTGCACAGATGATGTGAGAAAAGGTGTTGGCTGCTGTGGTTTTGATTTTGTGGCAGACTCCATTATCCAAATGTTAAAAAAAATATACAGTAAATATTACATTTTTGGCACCAAGCTGCTTCTTAAAATGAGTGATATGAGAGTCTGAAAACACTTGGACCTGCTAGTGAGGCTTTCACCTGCAACTCTCCAACCACCAGGCCTATATTCAGCATCGTGTATCATGGATTTCATGTAATTTCTGTCAAAATGACTAATCTCAGTTGATGGTTTTGTAATAACAGCTGTTGCTTTTCTCTCTTTCATATCTTGGAAAAACACATTTTGTAATATTTGTTGCGTTTGTTCACAGTGACAGAGTTTTAAGACGTTATAAGCCGCTGTCGGAAGCTCAGAAACATCTGTTGTGCATCACTGTATCTTCATATATTGCACAGGCTTATAGTGAAAGCTGATCCAGACCTCCACAGCTCTGGTTAACACCACGGATTAAAGACAGCTCTATAAAACCTCTGGATTATTCCCTGTGTCCATGCACACGCATGCACATGAGTTTTCTCTGCTCTTTCCACCAATTTATGCTGTAAACAAAACACATTTCTGGGTCATAAATTTGCAGTCAACTCTCTGGAGCATCAGCACTGAAGCATAGTTATTCATACCCCCCCCCCCCCCCCCCCCTCTCTCTCTCCTGCCCAGTATAGTGCCGCTGCCTCTTGTCTCCAAGTCTCACATCAGTGGAACACATCTGGACTCTGTCATATTTCATTTTGTTAAACATGGGGACACAGCATACAGGCAATTATAGCAATGTAACCCAAGGGGTAGAAGATTGAGCAGGCACATGATGTAAGAGATGATGAATTTAAATTTGCTCACTGTCCCCGTAACTGCAATTTATTCACGTATTGCATTCAGCTGAGGTATGTGCATGCATATAAGGAGGATGTGCATGCCTTTTGTTATTGCTGCCATAAAAATAATCGAGTGTGGCAAAAATGAAACTGGCATCTTTAGACAATCAAGTTGAATTCGGCAGGTTAAAACATCTGGAAGCGTTTGGAGTATAACATACAGTATGATAAATGTCCTGAGCAGCACTCGTTTTTCACGTTGCCCAATAATCACCACCAATAGAAACGCAGTTGGCCCGCCCCTGCCGGTGTATTGTGAATCTGCGTTCAACTGGAAACCACTCTTCCAGCCTTGGCACCAAAGTGGCGCACCACGACATGCACAGCTGAACGAGGAGTGCGCCTTTGAAGATGCTTGATTATCAAGCGACAATTTCTGGTAAGAGACTCTCTGTGATTTTTTTCCTCCCCCTTTTTCATGCGATTTTATTTTTTATTTTTTATCACCACCATCAGTTTCCTGCTGCGTCTTTACCTCCAGCTGAACGTCCGCTTCTTTTGTGTTTGATAGTCGCTCCTAATAGGCTGCATTTAGAGGTGTAGAGCACGGGTTTAGGAAGTCTGTTAAATGTGTGACAGATGGGTTTAGTTGAGTAGTATTTTTCACCCTGAATAAATCGACGGACGAGAGTTTTGATGTCAGGAAGGCGTTTGGACTTGGAGCAATGCGCAAGTCCGTTTACTTTTATCCGTGAGATTAAAATGATTTTGCTGCAGCTTGATGGAGACATGTCGGGTTGCATTGGATATTTTACAGGTTACATGATCTGTCAAATGTGTGAGAGACATAAAGGACGAACAGGTGGTGGAATAAGAAGATAGAAATCATCTAAAGGCGCGTCTATTTATGGTTAAACTTTTTTTTTTTTCACCAATGTGATGGTGCCATTAAACGTCGATTTCTGATAAGTTGGTGAGCCCGGCATACGTCTAAATAAAGGTGTAATTATCACCAAACAGCAGCCATGAGTTGTGGTGTTAGTTATGAAAGCATGGGCTTCGTCAGGCCGTGGAAGAGGTGTGGATGTTTGTCATCTGTCTGCACCTTGTGAGCTCAGAAATACAATGTTAGGGCTTTGTGTTGGAGCGAGATGCGTCGCTGTGGTTCTGGATATTTTCAGTGGGGAATCTCCAGCTCCACAGCAGCTTTTCTTTCTCTCTCTCTCTCTCCCTCTCTGTCTTTTTCTTCACGGTTTTTCCCCAACAGAAGGGAAACAGATGCGCCTTAATATCAACAGTCGATTACTCATGCAACATTGCGCGAAAATATGCACCCCCGCAGCTTGGATTGAACGGACTGCGCGTTAAAGAAAAACAAAAAAAAACGCCGGCCTCATCCTCATCCTCCTCCTCTCCTCTCTCTTTCTCCATCCTGCCAGACGAGCAGCTTTTAGGAGACAAACCGAGGAGTTGGCAGCTTCCTGTTCAGCACCGCAGACAGAGAGAGAAACAATCCGATTCGTCCACACCCACTCCTGGTCCTCCACGTTTACCGCTGCCCTGCTCTGCTCTGTGCCCTCTCCAAACATAGAGAGAGCTCCTCCGCCTACGTTTTATCAGGTTTAGTGCAGGTTGACTTGCTTGCTCTCGCCCGGGAGGCATTTGAGTGGTTATTGGATGTGATACACCGAGAAAGTCGCTATAAACAGCAGCTGAGTACCGGTGTGTTTGTTTGCTGAAGCTTAGGTGCAAAGCTCCATGTTCTACTTTCTGTGAGAAGTGCCTGTAATAACTTGGATCATAAAGGGATTTCCAGACCCTCCATCATCATCATTTTGACACTGACAGGCCAACACCCAGAGCAGCCTTTAAAAACGCCTTATTAATTGCAGATGAATAAGTTATTCATGAACCCTAAGCCCTAAGTCATACACAATTAGGCGTGATTAGTCTAATTAAATATCTAGCTACCAGCACAATCAAGGAGGGAATGCTGGAGTCTGAGTAATCAGCCTCAGCCTCTGATTATTATCCACCACATGTGTTTGAAACTCATCAGCAGATGTCTGTGTTGGCGGCTTCAGTGCCCTTTGGACCACAGCTTCTACTGTCAGAAAAACAATGCAAACAACTTACTGTATGTGGCACAGCCAGCGTTCAGGCTCGTGGCTCGCATTTGCCTGTGTGATGTTCTGCGTGCGATGGAAGGATGCTGTCAGCTCGAAGCACGACTGCGCTGGTTGATGGTGAAATGGATTTGGGTGGAAAGAAAAGAGGGAGAGTGTTTGGTTTGGAGAGATTTGAGCGAGAGAGGAGAGGCAGAAAGAGAAAGGAGAGAGCGAGGTGGAGTGAACATGCCTGCTGGCCTCCTGTCTGGACACATTACATTTTCATAGGCTGATATCGCACCGGCGTGGCTGAATATAGATAAATAGCACTACTTGTTCTCCCCTGTCAAGTTGGGTATTTGTCTCTGTTTTGCTTATATCATCATATTTATAGAACCACCAGCTGCAGCAGACAGATAGATAGACAGTAATCTTGCTTTAGTGACCATCTGATGACTGCCTTTTGTGCAAAGAAGATACACGTGTAGGATAATATCAAATACAGGGCTGCATTGACAAGATTGTTGATCCTGAGGCAAAAATGAGGTGTGGGCTCCTTTATTCTAACTAATTTGGCTCCAAAAGCCAATTAGTAATCTTATGTTGGAATATTAAAGCCCCAGGAAACGTAAAATATTAAGATTGGTGTCAGATTTAGGGAGCTCTATTTACAGAATATGTCAGAAATTAAATATAATGGTGTGTTTTCATTAGTGTATGATCACCTGAAAATAACAATTGATGTTTTTGTTACCTTAGAATGAGACTCATATCTAAAGACGCCATGAATCCTCTGTCATGTAGTCCACCATGTTGAACCGCCATGTTTCTATAGTAACCGACAATAGACAAACTAAACAGCGGCTCTCAGGAGGTCCTTTCATGTTTTTTGCGTGTTTTGCGTCTCACGTAGTTTCTCCTTTACACTAGAAGAGAGAGAGGGTGAGATGAGGTGTACGCAGCAACCAAGCAATCAGCCTACGTGGCTGTAAAGTGCCAACAACTGCAGTTCCTCAAATGGCCACTTGAGGCTGGTTACAAGACGAGTCAGTCTCCATAAGTCCCCATGTTAAAATGTCCAACTTCACAGCAGAAATAAACATGTTTACAGCCTGGTACAAAAAACTGTTTTGGTCACTATAGCTAATTTCCCCGTTCATGACAACTGTACTGAGGGTGAATTTCTATATAACTCACCTGTTCAAATTATATTAAGGCTTAAAGTTATGCAGAATTAAGAGCATGGCTGCTTTGATTGACAGGTAGGTGTTGTTACAGGTGGCTCATTTGAGCAGCCAGGCTGCGATAAACCACACACGAAGCATGAAGCGAACGAACAAATGAAAACTTTATTACCATGCTATATATAAAACTATACTTATATGATAAGATACCTCAGTGATCAGTGTATATTTAAAGCTCCAGCCTGAATTACAGTAAAAAAAGAGCCCTGTGTGCTTGGTGTTGAAGACGTCCCCACAGTCGTTTAATGAAAGTCCACACAGATAGAAAAAAAAAGACTATTTGAGCTCGCTGTCAGAACAGTGAGGATTATTATTCTTTAAATACAACCCATTGTTTAAATAGGGAGTGAATCATCTCACATATCTGAAATTAACAGAGCAAGACAAAGATATCTGTATAAAAAACTGCTGCAGCTCATACTGCTTAAAGCTACTACTCCAGGGCTAATGGTGCTTATTGACAGTGTAGGTGAGCAACTACACCACTAGATGCTACTAAATTCTACACATTGGGCCTTGATGTATTTTTCTAACACTAAATATTCATGATTCATTGACTCAAGTCAATTAAAAAACACATTAAGGTATTTAAACTCAGCTGATCAGGACCGTTTGGTGTAGTAGAAGTACATGGCATCATTTCATCAATTTTCCATCATTTCAAACCAGAAAGAAGAATGTCTGATCTGAAATGTTGCTGTTCAAACTTCAACTAAGCAAAAATATGTGTGTTTATATGTATAGTAAGAAGCTCTGAGCTTTTAATAGTCCTGCATATTATCAAACAAATGTGAAAATAACCATAATACATCAAAATAATAGTGAATCCAGGACCTCGGTGGTCCCTACGGGATAGTTACCCGCTTTTTCTCGTCAGTAATCAAGCACTGACTGCATAATTAATCTGGATTACATGTCTAATCCCACAGTGAAATGAACATGTTTAGTCTGTGGCTGTTGGCTTAGTCTTTTCTATTTTGTGTTCCGCCAGGTTGAGTGACAAGCCTCCTGTCCAATCGCCGCCATGATAGCCACAGGTGGCCTGCTGCGCATGAACAGGCGCCAGGATTCGCTCCGCTCTAAGAACCGGGCGGAAAACAAAAGGAAGAGGAAATCCAAGAAAAAGAAGAAGAACGATGTGGTGGTGGTGAAGGGGAAGCTTAATCTGTGCTCCCCGGCCGGTTTTGTGGCTGGTGTTGGAGTTATAGTTCTCATGGTGGGGATTTCCATGGCTATACTGGGCTACTGGCCCAGCCAGAACCAGCACGAGTACCAGGAGCGCCGCAGAACTGGAGTGTACCACACCAACAGGATGAGCTACTCCAAAAGTCCAGTTTCCTCTAACTTGACCCATGACACGCGTCCGTCTGGCCAGGCAAACGTTTCCAACCAGAGCCATTCTAACAGCAGCAACCCCAGCCCTTCCCATCACTGTGGCTTCCTGTGCGACTTCCTGGATAATTACCTGTACTCAGACAATCTGAAAGTCTTCGGACCGCTGGTGATGGGAATCGGCATTTTCCTCTTCATCTGCGCCAATGCAGTCCTCCATGAAAACCGAGACAAGAAAACCAAAATCATAAACCTTAGGGATATCTACTCCACTGTTATAGATCTACACAGCATACGCTCAAAGGAGTACTCACCTCTAAATGGTTTGGTGAACTACACTCAGTCGAGGAATGCAGAGGGCCCGTCGGGTTCATTCCCTGCAAGTGGGATGCTTACTCGCAGCTCCTGGCCCTCCACTGGACTTGGTTTTCAGGGCGAGTTAGGCGCTGATGAGGTATTCAGACGCCCATCGTTGGCCAGCAGGCCTCGTAGCTGGTCCAGAGATGTCCAGACCTTCACGGACACTGTCTACAGCATCTACAAAGACTACAGCAATAGCAGTGAGCAGGCCCCACAGCCCCGACAGTGGGAGACCACCTCCATCGTCACCTCTTCTGTGAACGCTTTCACCCTCCCTGTGATCAAACTGAACAACTGTGAGGTGGAGGAGTCTGAGAGAGCGGAGGCAGAGGGACACTCGGAGGAAGAGGTCGTTATTGAGGCTGCTGCTGAAACCATCAGAGAGGAAGGACAAGCCAGCAGCGGCCAGACTGACGAGACGGGCCACACGGAGATGGATGCCTCGATGACAGATCCCCCTTCGCCCCATCAGAGCCATGAGGAAATATCAACAAATACAGCTGCCCAACAGGGGGCGCTGCAGGCGCAGCCTCAACCGCAGTGGACCCAGCTGTTTCCTCCATCACCTGTTGCCAGGGCGATGGGGTCACGGCTGTCGCTCAACTCCCTCACGGATCAGCCCAGGTCTGCACGCCGCTGCAGCCTGTCTGTGTCTGTGTGTCGTCAAGGCGACAGAGCCAGGCGCTTCAGCTGCCCTCGTCTGGAGCGCTCCAACAGTAAGGGCTACATCAAACTGACTGACCTGGGGGGCGAGTCCTTCGAAGCCCCTGACACAGACACTTCTTTAGTGGCCACTGAACAGGAAGCAGCAGCGGCAGCGGCGGAAGAAGAAGCTCAGGGAGAGGACGATCTGGTGACACCCAGCACCTCTGCAGAATCCTAGACTAATATTTCTTTTTTTTGCTGATGAGCCTCTGAAAACTCTTTGATGTCTTGTTCTTTGCTTCGTACCTTCTTCTCCGATCGCTGATGTGAAGCTGGCCATGACATGGGGAAAGGAAACGTGGAGAGTAAGCAGCTAAAGGACTATTGAAATATAGCCATGAACACTCAAGAGCAAGGCTCTTTATAAATACCACATCCACAGCTCAATATTCAGATGTAATTTTTCTATTTTTTCAATGTAGCAAGAGCAATACTAAAGACTTGTAAGAAGATTTAGTAAAGATTTGTTTTAAAAAAAAAAAAAAAGAAAAGAAATGAAAATCTTGATGAGTTTTAACTTTTCTTTTGTATAACAGTAGGGCAACCATTGTAGCTTGTAGAATTGCCAAACTCGTCACTGAGAACTCCCATCTGACATGTTGTCCTGTAGCATTGACATATGCCACAGAAAACTAAATAGTCTAGAATTGTTTCTCTGCATTGTTGTGTGAATACCACGTGAAAAAGGTGAACTGAATTGAATCTCAGGTAGACGTTGGTTTAGGAATCGGGACCTTGAGGACAAGGTCTTCCCTCTGTGCACACTTGTTTATATGAAACATTCATGGTTGAATAAACTTTACTGTAACACCTCCTGCTCGGTCTAATAGGTGTCCTTGTGTGGTACCAGATCAAATGCAGCAAAGTCATTTATTTAAAAAGATGAAATAAATGTTGGACTATGATTGATTACGTTTGTGGCAAACCTGTAAAGGGTATAGATTTTGCTTTAGCAGCACTTCTCATTACTGGGAAAGACTGCAGAGGTATTGATGTAACATTATACGTGCTAACTGGACTGAGACCAGTAACTTAAGTGACCTGCATAATAGTCTCCTTAGTGATTGGCTTCACTATTAAATGGTTTAAATCTGCTGATTCAGACGGATGTCTTAGTCAGCAAAGGCAACAGCATGTAATTCATACATTGTTTTGTTTTTTCCTTTTCAACGCCGTATTTGAGCATATAGTGATGTAAATATGTGGAAAGTAATTACATGCATTCATTGGGACAATTTTAAGATACTTTAGTCTTCCATTTTATGCTTTGCCATACCTCTACCTAATCTGCAGAGGAAATATTATAGCTTCTGTTCTACTACATTTATTATACTGTGCAGGTTATGGTTTTACATGCAAAATATGCAAATTAGGTACTCATAGCTCACTGGTTCGTAATGATACATGTACCACACTTTTAATATAATTTATGAATTTAAAAACACACAATCAAAATACTCCATACTCAGTTCTGAATGAAAATAAACTATGAGGTTGTTGGAATATAAAATAAGTAACTCTGCTACTATGCTAGTGCTACAGTCTGTTAAAATGTGACAAGTGGAGACAAAATTAAAATCACTAGAATCAAGGATCCAAATGGGAAATTTGAGGAAGAGAATTGCAGATCAGGAGAACTCCTTTTTAATAAAATTATCTCTGGTTTTTGATCCAACAACAACAACAATAAATGATCTTTTGATTAGGAATAAACCTGCCTCCTGTCTAAGCTGTCAGTAGCTGAATAGAGTCGGCCTACACTTCTATATTTTATCATCTGTCATAATGAAGATACTCGAAGAGTCTGACATTTTTTTAAGGTAATATGCGTCATAAAAAGTTTGAGAAACACTGACCTTGCTAAAACTAATACATTCTGACAATCCTGCAATAAATCATACCTTCATGAAGCTACTTCAGAAATGACCATAAAGTTTAATCTAAAACAGTTTCAGCAGCAAAACGACACTTTCGTTTCAGGACTGATGTAACAGGCTTCATTAGTTTCTGTTAGTTTGCTTCTTTTATTTCACTTCTCTTGGTAACAAACACAAAAAAATGCAGCATATGCTGTCAACATCATAAGCTAAGAGTTATGTTTACAGAAATAATATAGTTTTTACTCTACTGCATGTATTATACTCATATACTTTGTGGTTTCACAGGGTTTTCCATACAAAATACACTGAGAGAGCAATTAGGTACACCTATCTTAAACTAATGTATTCAGTCACAACAATCCTTCAATAAGTCATACTTTCATGACTCTCTCATTACCATAAATTACCATAAAGTTGAATCTAAAAATGGCTTCACCAACAACTAAACACCACGCTTCACAGATGTGGGATTTATTACATGACTGTTGTCGCTGCTGCAGTGGTTTTCGCTAGTTGTACCTAATAAAGCATCAAATGAGTGTTTATAATAATCTTAAAAATATATGGGGTCGTTAGAGATTTAAAGGTGCAGTATGCAGGATTTAGTGGCTTCTCGTGGTGAGGTTGCAACCAAATGAATACTGCTGGCCTCATCCTCCCCTTACAAGCACGAAGAAGATACTACAGTGGCTGTGAAAAAACACCCTATGTAGAGCTAATGTTTGGTTTGTCCATTCCGGGCTACTGTAGAAACGTGGCAGACTCCATAGAAGAGGACCCGCTCCTTCTGTAGATATAAAAGGGCTCATTTAAGGTAAGAAACACAAAATAATCCATATTTTCTGGTGGATTTACACTACTGAACGCATACTTTTGAATATTATGTTACATTTTTTTTGCCATATTCAGCCCTAAATCTTACACACTGGCGCTTTAAACTGTTTATTCATTGTTCAAATCATATTTGCTCCAACTTGATCAGCCAGAATGCTGCTCAGAGTAAAAATAATCCAATAATACACTCTATAAAAACTGCTTTTTTCTTTCACTCCTTAGTAGTAAACGCAACAAATACAGTGTGTGCTGTCAACGTTACAAGTTCAGAGTCACCTCTGCAGACTTGCCATGAAGCACCTCATGTATCTCAGTTAAACGAGGCCATCTAGTGGTCATGTGACACAGAGTTTATATCAAACATACCCTCCTTCCTGCAGCCAACCACCAGGTGGCAGTGGGGACATCCTGGCTGTAACGTCACCGTGGGCGTGCCCGTTTTGGAGTACTATGGGGGCCGTTTTTTTTGTTTTTTTTGGCAGGCAAGAGGGGCGGGGTTAAGCTCGGTCCGTCTTTGGGAAGGTTTACCAAAGCAAGGCGTTTACAGGTGTCTTGGTCCTTTCCGCCCGGACGAGCCCCACGTCGGGATTCCTGGTCTCCGGTGACACACATATACACACACACACGCTCTCCTTAAGCGGTGTTAAGGAAGTTTGTGTCTTCTCCTAAGAGTCAGGTAAAGTGCTCAGCTGTGTTTCTTTCTTTCACTTTGTTTAACGCCGCACAACTTCACTGCACACTGTTGTGCAGTGCTGTGTGACTTTTACGCAGCTTTGTTTTTACAGCCAACATCTGGAAGTGTGAGCGTGTCCGCTCATTAATGTCTTCTTTATGTTTTCATGTGTCCTTTCTGTCTGTAACACCGGTGTTACAAAACACATTGCGCCCCGCTGCTGTCGCTGTCCTGCCGACTTGGAATGTGAAATGGTGAGTACAAGCGCTCATTCACAGAAGCGGGAAGTGTGACACATAAAAGCAGATAAAGCAGTCGCACAGATACTTGTCTGACTGAATATGTCTAATTTAACCTCTTTAATTAAGATTGAAGGCCAGAATATCACTTTAAGGGCACCACTTCTTTGACTTTTCTGGTGTTAAACTCTCTGACATTTATTCTGAGGACCTTTCAGTTGTTCCTGTTCAGTCCTGCTGACATGTCTGTGAAGTCTATATTGGCATTTTTTTTTTTCTCTCAGGCGGTTTCTCAACTCATTTCTACTCACTGCTGCTGAGCGCCACAGTTTTTAACACACACACACACTCTCTCTCTCTCTCACACACACACACCTGATCAAAAGTTTGCTGGGCTCAGGCAGACAGTTCGGAAATGGGAAGTCCTCACAGCATGTGTTTCCGCTTATATTTTCCCCAAAATAGAAAATGTGCATGAATCAATCTTTTTGTTTGAATACTCTCTTTCATGGAGTCTCCACTAATGTGCACTAAAAAGGTGCTTAAACTTTACTGCAGGATCATTTTTTTTTGGTAATTTTGTAATATCCTGTTATGGCTGTGGTTAAGTTTTATTTGATATTTACTGCTTTAGACATACATTTTGACAGCACCACATGGCCATTCTTCACTGTTCAGTAGTTTTAACGGGTTTATGAGGTTGAATGATGAAGGTGAACGTACATGACCGGCGAGATAAGGCCGACCAAAGTCCGTGGGACTTGTCATGTTCATTGGCTGGTGATGGCGTGTAGTCCCACATGATTTCTCTGGAAGGTGTTCATGAATGGATGATCAGAAGCTTTTGCTGAGCTGGTATTTTTGCTGCTCTTTAAGGGACCTTTAGTATGGAAAATGTAATGTCACGCCATATAAGCAGGGGAGATAGTGTTCTTTCCATACTCATCTTATATAATGAGCAATTGGGACCAAAGGCAGATGATTTCCAGTCATTCATAGCTAAAAGTATATGATTTCTCTAACAAAGCTACATACTCTTAAACCAGTTCAGTTTTATCAGCGCTGGCATTGTTTTTCTAACAGTAAGTAACTCATGTCTACGCTGCTCGAAACCCAAAAAAGAAGGAGTCAATGTGGAGCCGAAGAAACAATCCAAAGTGTGACTTCATTTAACAATTAAAAATCACAGCGGTGCTTGATGTGACGTCTTTAAAATGATCATTCATCCAACGGTGGAAACACCAATGCAATGTTAAGAGTGCTACTGCTTCCCAACCGAGCAGCACGTTCATTACAGAGGGCAACATGCAGGCGGGCTTAGCAGATTTGTTCTTTAACTAGGAATATCTAAATCAATACAAACGTTGTACAAATGTTTAGGGATGGGAATTGAGAACCTGTTCCAAATCAAACGGTGATTAAAGTCAGTAGACCTGAGTAACATGCATGTTACATGTTACTGATGCCAAAAGCCCGTGTCGGGTGACCTTTTTCCATACAGAAAAAATCGTACCGATAAGCAGAATTGAATAAAATATTATAAATTCCCATTTCAACCCACCAACTATCATGATATTTTCATTTAAACCTTGCTAAATCTTGATTGGTGCATCTAAGTATGTGACATCACACTGTCCTACTAAGCCACACCCACTTTACACCAGTGAAAATATACAACTAAACAACAACTAAAACTGTTCTGATTTAGACAGAAAACATGGTGTCTGTGCAAAATCCTGTCACTGATCATAAGATGCTGACAGGGAGAAAAAATGTTCAGGGCCTTAAAGGTGGAATTCCATGTTGGAGACACTTGTATTATTTCAAAACAAGAGGTTTCCAGGATGCTGCTGTCTCAGAGCACATTAGCTGGCAGCATGCAATGGAAATCCACTGTTTGAATGTTTGACTGTCATAATCACACCACTGTAAATTCAAAATGGAAAGTTTGCACTTACAGATTAACTAGTAAACACGTCATATATACTGTATATTACGTGAAACCAGCTGTAACATGCGGGGGGCGGGGGGTGGGGTGGGAGGGTGTATTTAAATGTTCTGGGTCACCATGTTTCTTGCCTGGTTTTTCCAAGCCGGGCCACTGGAACACAGGAAGGTTGTAATTATGGGCAAGCAGCAGGGAATTTCCAAAATCTGACTTTGACTGGAATGCAGCGCATGTATCAAAACTGTATATTTCATCAGATAATAACATCTAAACATGTCGTTCAGACATCATGATAGAACGGAGAGTTTCAGTGACCCTCGGCGGAGAACATCTTGTAACCCCAGTGACCTTCACTCAGATCAGGGAATGTATTCCCCGTAGATATTTTGACTGTTGTTTCATTCCTGTCTTTCGGTTGGGCATTGCAAATAAAGGATGACATAACAAGATTATATGTTAAAGCTCAAGGAAAGTCAATCAAGTTCACAGTTATTGCCTGTTCTGCTGCAGACATCAAAGGCCCCTTTAAGGCTCTGCAGGAGATTTCCTCCTGTTGTTTTGATGTAAGGTTGCCGGTGATGAAGACTATCTCTGGCTATTCATCTTAGGAGTTTAAATCAATACTTCTGTCAGTTTGGTTTCATGATCAATAGGGCTGGCATTGTGCTGAAGGTAGAGACATTATTTTACTTGATTCTGTTTGACTGTGCTGTGTTTGACAAAATGAAGGATGTGGAATGGGTCATGTGTGTGAGTCAGAAATGAGGGTTAAAGGTTAAAAGGAATAGTCTGCAAATCTCTGCCATTATCACGATTCAGTGATAAGGCATGCAAAGGTTGGAGTAGAGTAATTTCTGTAGACATTCTTTGGAGTTAAAGGGCTGAGCCAAGTCCTGAGTTATTACAGTACACCCACAACCTTCCCATCATACACGTACTGTGTGATCAAGACAACGGCTTGATTATTAAACTCCCAGTAGGATTAAAGAAATTCTTTTCTTTCTTTTTTTTAATCTCTGCAGATAATTGTTCATGAATAATTCCTATCCCAATTTACCCAAGCCAAGATAATACCTTCAAGTGTGTTGTTCTAAGCAAACCACAGACTGAAACCATAAAATAAGCATTTTATTTATCATGCGTGATAAATAAAAGCATCAAATCGTTACACTTGAGAATCAGCAATCTGATCCAGTTGTTGACGATTCACTTAATTTAGATTGACCATTTGATTAAAACTTTAATTGTTTCAGCTTTAAAATCAATTTTACAATAAGCGATTTTTATAACAGCACTCCGATGACACTTTAAACATGTGACATGAGCCCAAAAATCTTGATGTTTTCTCCAACACGTTTGGACTCGAATGGCTGGAACCGATTCATTCTGATAAATTAAATAGAAAATTAGTTAAGATGATTGACAGAACAACAATCAGCAGCTGTTTTGATCATTTATTGATCATTTCAGCCCCTACTATGCCAAACATGCTGGATGCAGCATGTAAGACCTGCCAAGATGTCGCCTTGGGCCCGCAGATGATGGTGTGCGTTCTCGCAATTTGCATTGCTTTGTTTTTTTGACATCTCCTAGACTAAGCGATCACTTTAAAACATAATCAGCAGATTCTTGTTATGTTTACCGTACCATCAAGAGAAAGTGTAATAAGCAGATGACTCATCCCGGATTTCTTTGCCCTCAGGTGTACAGTCGTTCACTTTCAGTCGAGAGTTGAACTCAACACGTGAGTGCAGTACTGCTTACAATCACCAAAGCCTTGAGGGCTGGAAGAGATAGCGGGTATGACTCAATCTTGTTGAATGGAGTGATAAGCTTGTTTGGAGCGTTGTTATCTTCTAGCGTTGCCTGATCACTTGACAGCAGTATGGGGCAGACATTGCCTTATAAAGCTACAGCTCCTGGTATGGCACCTTGACAGTCACAGGGTATTTATAGTGGAGAGTGGGGTTTAGCCTCACGCTGGGCTCACTTTGGCACTGGCTACACCTGGCATTAACATGTGTCCTGATGTGACCTGAGCACAAATAGACGGCTCTAAGTACAGGTGTGAATCCACCCACTGAGACTGGATCACTCAAACCACATTTAGAGGTGGTCTGGGCCGCACATGGCTACATTTTTTAGTAGTGTGTACGTGAATGTGTCCCGCACCACGCTGAAGGACCGTCTGAAACACTTTACGTGCCTCATATTTGATTATTTATTATCATTCTCTAATTAAACACTGAAAATGTATGTTAGCTGATGGTTGAACACAGACGAACAAGCAATCTTGATAAATCTTGGATTTGTTGTTATTTTGTTGGATTATATGAAGGATATTTTACTTTCAGGGATGGCCGTGTTGGTCTTTTGTTCAGTTGTAATAACTCTGGTGTACCGCTAACTTTTTCTCTAGCGCCACCATGAGGCCAAAACTTTAATTTGTCAGAAAACTAAAGACATTCCCATGAGCCTCGGCTGTAGTTTGTGTTTAGTGCTTGTGTTACCATCCATTCACATTACACTGTTATGGTGAACATGGTCTGCTTGGCATCAACATGTTAGCATTGTCATTGTGGCCATCTGACATTAGCATTTAACTCAAAGCACAGCTGTACAGCATAACAGAGCAGCTACCATGGCTGTAGAGCCTAGTTTCAACATACTTAATGAAGTTCTTCTTATATTTTCTTTGAGGTTTGCATGATCCGAATGAAAGTGTAGATTAAAAAGAGGACAAAAGATTCAACATGTTGTGTTCTTTTGGTTTGCAAAGAAAAGATTCATGGTCAGATATCTTGAAAACCTCAAACACTAGCTGCACTGCTGCTTGGATATTATGCTATTCAAATTGTTCTCTGAACCGAAACACTGATATCCATAGAAAGCTCTAAAAGGGAAGAGTGATTCAAAGTGCTGCTGCAGTTTTTAGTTCTTTTTTTCTTTTCCAACCACACGCTGCCCCTCCCTTTCTCTAAAAATGCCTCCTCCGCAATCACTTGACGGGCACAATCATTGGCCTGTGGCTTTCCAAAGGTTACAAATACAGACCACATTTACGATTCCTCGAGATAAGATGTGCCTCCTACATGCAAAAAAAACAGGAAAGGAGTCCTCCTCATCATACTCAGTCATAATCCCTTTCCACATTAATCTGCAGCATGTACTCCTGGCTTTGCATGAAAGACTCAATAGGAGGTATTGTGAGAGGAGGGTGTGGTGAGGACAGGGGGCTGATTCGGAAGCTTTGGCCCAGTTTGGGGTGTCAAAATCAGACTGAAATTTGGCATGTGTGCTGGCTGACCTGCAGCCCTTTGGGAGTGAAGGCGTTTCCAGCTGAGTAGAGCTGGACAGCGGGGAATAGTGGCTTTGGTTAGTTAGTGGGTGAAGAAGAGAGCAGAGGTGGAGCCAATTCACGTTGAGTTCATTCAGTTCAAAGTGTCATTTGAATCAGCAATTAACATGACGGTCATAAAAGTCTCAATAATGGATTCATATATCAGACAATGGAACTTTTTTTAACATGGGAACATCAGCCTGCTTTAATTAGACATTACTTTGCTTCAGGACAGCGTAGGTCAGTGTAGCGAGGGCCCAGTGAAGTCACTGTTTGTGGTGTTTCTGTGTGTGTGAAAGCCTGAAGACAAAATGGAAATGTGATTCTGTGTTTGGGCAGAGATCCTTTTTGAGCCCAGCAATTATTTTCCTCGAGACCCCGGGGACGGCAGGGAATGCTGGCTCGGACTTGTGTTTTTTTTTTTTAATTGGATCACATGGGTGATTTGCCATGTATTGTAAGGGACATGCTTCAATATAATTATGCATTGATGGAGTGCCAGCTTGCTTGTTCTGACCGCAGCACTGTAAATTGGATTGCTGTAATGAGGTTCATAAGGTTACTGATTTTAGTGCTTGAGTACATACACATATTCATACACGCCAGGATTTCTTGATTAAAAGTTTGAACTTTTTAAATCAGCTACTCATGTGAAATTATTTCATTATATATACTTAAATTAAACTGTAATCACTAACTGCCAAGTTGCTGTGCAAGCAGAAGATCAGTATCACGCAACTTTATGTCCCTCAGTTATGCTAATACTTCGTGTAAAAACTGTGACAAAAGACTGGATTGCATTCAAGGCTAACCGGGTTCAAGGTTAAGCTTCAGAGCAGATGAGCTGCACAGGAACTAAGTGTCTGTACGCAGCAGAAAAAAGTGAAGAGTTAAGCAGCCACATAAGCTAAGTAGAGTCCAGAGATCACATGTTGTCTGCCTTGTGTGGTATTAATCATTCTGCTGACCAAGGGCTGCTCTGAGGACTCATAGATTTGCACTCACACTTATCTGTAACTCACTATACATACAGAGAGTGATGACTCTGAAAGTCAGATATCCCTACAGAGGTTTGTTTGGCTGTAATTGTTTTACCGCAGACATTTCCTTCAAGGTATCTCTAAGACTTTTCCACTTAATCTAAACTTCCCATACAGCATTTGTAAATCAACGCTAACTTAAAACACGTGAGAGCAGAGTTCAGTGGCGTTTGACTTGCATCAGACAGGAAATAATAAAACTGGTCAGCAGTTACTTCACAGTGGAAGGCCTGAGTGTGCCGCCTGTTTTTTAGATTACACAATGATCAAAGGGACTGAATAAGAAATGAAGTTATGCTTTAATATTTTTATGCTTTGACTGAACATCCCTGCTCTCAGAAATGCTAAGTGGGTTTGTGTCCATGTGTGTCCACAATCTACATAATGACCTTTCTGGGGATTTACTGTGACATTTAAACAAAGTGAAACAAGAGCATCAGCCTACTTTTCAAACTGTCTTTACTTTTTGATTGATTAACACTAAATCTTTTGGGAAAAAAACTACTTGTAGTTCATCTGCTGTAAGCTCATTGTTTCCGTGCTCCACACTGACAAAACCAAAAACCACTGTGACTGTAAAAGTGTGAGCAGCAGATTACTGACACGAGAGGTCAAAGCAGCCGCACGGCAGCAAAATGGACTCGAGCACTAAAAGTAAACAAATTGCTAGTCACACTGAATATCACACACGTTGATCTGTTTTTGCTAGATGTCTCATATGACATGAAAGATGTACCTCCTGATTTACTTGCTTTCACAAATTTAAAATGTCTGCTGTAAAAATGACCTGTTTGCCGAGTTTGTTTTTGAGCTTTTACCAACTAGTGGTCAGAAATCACAAGATGCGGCTTTAAAGCAAAAAGCCATCTCAGTTCTTTTGAGATTAAGTTTGTTAACTTTTTTCTAAATAAGGTTCTCTGGTTAGTTCGTTCGTAAATTCGACAAATGTTGTTAGAGTCAACTGGACTGTCAGGTGGGCTACATGCTGTAGGCCTGCCTTGTCTTTTGTCTGTTCACTTTTGATCAGCTACATTTGGTTACAGGAGGTTCGTCCTTGAAAACATGCTTTAGAGATAAAACTTGCATAAACTTACACACACAATACACCTAACTAACAAAGGGATTTATAATTTAAAGCTCTGTTACAATCGGTCTGTGAAGGTTCTCACTCGCCCAGGGTCATCTTTCTTTGAGTAGAGCTAAATTGGAGGCAACTGGACTTGTTTGAACTTGTTTGTAGCTCCGTGACGGTTCTTCATTAGAGTTATCTGTTACCAGCCGATACCAATGGATTGATATTTGCTTTCCAGATAAGCTTGTGTGTAACCCTTCATTCCCAGTCAAAGGTTAGCGGCGCACAGTCACCACCCACTGGCCGGACGAGCCATGATGAGCAACGTCTCAGGCGATCAGTCGGTTCGCGACAATTCTGCGCCAGACTCCACCTGCTCTAAATGTAGATAACTATTGTCTGGCTGTGCGGAGAACAGATATTCTGGTTAGCTGTTACCGCTTATTGTACAGAGTGTATTCTCAGAAAGGCTTATTGTGGTGAGCTAAGCACGGTTTGTCATTTATGATAATATATGTGCCTCAAAAACAAGAAACGAAGGGGGGGAAGCGAAAGAACCTCGCTGGGAGAAATGGTACAATCACAATATGTGAAATGAGAATTAAATGGTCATTACAGTCCACCCCTTTTATCATAATGACTGCTGAACCTGTAGTAAGAAAAAACACATTTTTAGTGAGTTATTACAGTGTCACAGTGAGAAAATGATCCTCTTTACAGCCCTCCTCTGCTATTATTTCCCCTCCCAGCTCCAAGGGTTACAGGGATATTCAGTTACATCTATTGTTCAGCTACTGCGACTCCAAACCTCACTCTCCTTACATGAGGGTTGCTTTTAAAGTCGGTGTGTTTTTTTTAGGAGTTTAAACTTTCAGATTGTAATGTAAATTACACGTCTTCGGTGTAAAACATTCATCGTTGTTGTCATTGGCCTTGTTTTACGAGCTGCGCTACAATTAGCACGAAGCTGAGTGAGGAGCCAGCTGTCTGGCTGCTCTACATAAGAGTTGCACTGTGTGTGTGTTATTACATTTACCCTCTACTGTCTGTGAAGCATGCCTGCTATGTGCCTGTCACTGTTTAGGGAATTTATGTCCAACTGCAGCCAGCAGAAAAAGACTGTGTTGTTATATTTGCATAGTGTACAGTCAGTGTTGGCATGCGGTTTACTACTCAAGCACGACAGCAATTAATAAAATAAAAGTCAAATGGGTGACTGATTGGGTCACTGGGAGGCGAAACCCACAAATCCCCAACGGGAACAGCTCAGACACTAATTAAAAAACTTGCTTTTATGTCTGTATTTCTGCACACACACACACGTATGCACCTACAGTAGAGGAGGGCAGCAGTATGTTCATGTGCTCTCTATTGGCTGCTTTTAATATGTCTTGGATTATTTTTTTTCTATTTGAAGGATGTTCTAAAGTGCTCCAGGCCGGGTGAACACATACACATGTTCAGTGTTTTGTACAATGTTCAGCTGAGGTTCTTGACTTGTTATGTATAAACACTGCATGCACGTAAAGGTCCTACATTGTTTAGAAGTGGAAAGCGAGTCTTGTTTTCTAATCTACTGGTCATGCTATGATGATTAAACTTAAATCATCAGTTTAGCGTGACGTATTGTGGTGGACAGGTGATAAAATAACTGGAATAGTTGTTTTAATTTTGTCTGAAAGCCTAGAAAAGAAACCAAGATGGACCTTTCAGTTTGTATTCTCTTGATTTTTTCAAATTTGATGATTTGAGTTGGTTTTCTTTTTTAATATTTTGATTATTTACATATCTATAAACCTGTGTGTGTGTGTGTGTTTGCATTTTGAGACTATATGCGCAAAAACTTAACATAAAGAGAAGAGACTAATAAAATAAACCTTCATAATTCATATGAAATGCCAGTTCACCTCCAGCTAAGGTACCACTGAGCAAGGCACCGAACCCTTGTGACCTGACTTGGGAAACTGGAGGGTGGCCAGTTCAAGTCCGAGTCCAGCCCATATGCACGTCTCTAAATCTGGGTGTGTGGCTGTATTTGGAGCATACATGTATGAAAATAGATTGTAAAGAGAAGGAATTAATAAAATAAACATTCATAATTCATATGAAGTGGCATCTCTAAATTGTACTCGAGGGACCAAACCGTTGTGACCTGGCTTTCAAGTCGGGCAAAGTAAGAGTATGCGGGTGTCCATGTGTGGTTGTATTTTGAGCCTATATGATTAACACAACAAACCGTCATAATTCATATGAAGCAGCATGTCTCCAAATTGTCCATTTTGATACATTCCACCACTGATTCGCTTTCATTTAACTACATTTGAACACTCAGGTTGCCTTTTTTGTTTTCTTCCAAGTGAAGCAACAAACCTCGTGCCATTAATTACCATGCTCTGTATATGTGTGTGTGTGTGTAAGTGTGTGTATGTGTGTGTGTGTGTTGTGGAGGAGGAGAAGTGTTGTGCTGCTAAAATAATGCCCCGGCTGTCCTCCTCCTGATATCCCACAATTCTACTCTCAGCTGCATAGTGGAGTTTGATAGGCTGAGGCGGAGAGGGGGAACTGCAGCAGCAGCAGCAGCAGAGTAGCACCGCTGTCAGGAAACAGGAGCCCCCACTACGAATGCTACTCGCTTTTACCCAGCTTTGAACGAGAGAGAGGGGAGACGATCTTACCTGGTAATAACTGACTCTTTTTGCCGCTTTTCACCTCTTTGTTTCTCTCACAGGGAGATGTACGCCCCTGTTTTTGCTCCGCGCTACATCCCGCATTTGTCATGTTTTAGCCGTTTGACCAACGACACCTCCGGCCGTTGACAGATAATTAACGTTTAAAAGAAAATACACTCCTACTGTACTCGCTCAAGCTAACTAACCGTCGCTTTTTAGCTCTAACGTTGTACCCTCTGTGTGTGTCATTGTAGCGACACGTCGTGTGTGTGTTTATATGCTGATTTAGCTGTTGTCCTGTAGCTTAAAAGTCAAAAAGCTTTGGACGGTTATTTCAAAGAGACGACCGACCCCGCGTCAAGGTACAGTCGGCTAACGTGCTCCGGTTTCCAGCTTTCGAAGTGAGGAGGGGGGGGGGTGGTGGAAATGGGTGAAAACAAGCCGACACAGATGCTTTTTTTCCCGACCTCTAACCACCTTATTTCACATCAAGCAAGGGCAGAGCTGAGTCACTGCTAACACACGGTAACATTTGGAGACCGTTAATGGATTAAAGTCGTTATGTTGTCCCGGGGTTAGGACGACATACTCGGGTGTTTTTGATCTGCAGTGCGGTAGGCGTGGTTAGGGGGGAGCAGGATGACACGGGCTGGATCCTCTTTTAGCATCCTCACATCCTTCAAGGCAAAGCAAGGCAATGGCCTGAGTCTGACTTGACAATTTAATTAAGATGCACAGTAAGCTGTTGTTGCAGCAGCATTGAAAGGCAGGGTTAACATTGGTGGGCCTTGTTTGCAGGCTGCACCTTTTGATCCAAGCCCTAATTTAGCCATTTAACCTGTTAACAGTGTGTTGGGATGTTGAGATCTGTCTGCAAACAGATATTCTTTCATATTTATGATGATGCATCCGCAAAACCTGCAGGAATAGTGCAGCTTTAATGGATAAATCGGCACGAAACAACACATTTGTCTCTCAACATGCAACGCCCTTTATCCTTACACTCCCCATCCTTTATCCTTGATGAGGATAAAAATGACCAATAATATATTACAGAGACAAAATGGGGTCATGTAAAGGTAAATGGCAACAGCCTCTTTTTAGTGTTCAAAGCCTAAATTTAGCTGCTTTAACCTGTTAACAGTGTCTTGGGATGTTGAGATGAGTTGTTTGTCCTACATTTTCTTACAGATATTCTTTCATATTTACGATGATGCATCTGCAAAACCTGCAAGAATAGTGCAGCTTTAATAGATAAACCAGCACAAATTAGTCTCAAAGGGTTTTAAGTTCTTAATTTCTAAACATACATCATTTTTTATCCTTGATAGGGGGGAAAAACAAGCAATAATATTATTAGAGAGACAAAATGGGTCATGTAAAGGTGAATGACACCCTTTTTCATCGCTGTGAGTGATTTATAGCTTTAAAAAAATGCCCTAAAAACAAAAAACCAAGCCACTCAAACTGCCACTGCTCTCTGAAAAGTGGATGCAACAGTATAACTTTTAAAAGCTGCAACAATTAAGAGAAAATGTAGCCGTGGGTTGGGATGTTGAGATCTTTTTGTCCCACACTTGCTTACAGATATTCTTTAATATTTAGGTCGATCCATCTGGAAGAATAGTGCAGCTTTAATGGACGAATGAGCACAAAACAACACATTTGTCTCACAAGGTTTCAAGATTTCCAAACAACACTCTTTATCCTTCAACTCTATGTCCTTTCTCCTTGATAAGGAAAAAAAACTACCAATAATATGATTACAGAGACAAAATGAGGTCATGTAAAGGTAAATGGCAACAGTCTCTTTTCAGTGTTCTTGTCTGGAAAAGGTCAACAAGAGATTCATAGCTTCAAAAAATGACCTAAAGACAAACAACCTCTCAATCTGTGACTGCTCTTTGAAAAGTCAACAGGATGCAACAGTTAATCAATTAAGATAAAATGAACAAGTAACTTAGTGATGACACGACATCAGGCTTCTTAACTATTTTCAGTTGCCCAATGACACGATCATTTCATATAAAGGTACAAGGCAGCAGCCTCTTTTATTAGATTTGTTGGTAAAGGTCAACAAGGACGACAAACTTTGTATCATAACATTGACTCAAGCTGTGACTGCTTTTACTCAACAGAATAACCCCCAAATAATATAATAATAGAGATGATACACCTATTCATCTATCACTCAACATAAAATGAATCAGCTCCTTTTGATTATCAATAAATCATTTAAGTCGAGCAAACACTGTTCAGGTTCCTGCTTGTCAAATGTGCGTTTGTCAAATGTTTTTTTTAAATCCAGTATAAAAAATATTATATGGCTCTCATGGAAATACAATTTAAAATATGTGGCTTTCACGGCTCTCTCAGCCAAAAAGGTTGCCGACCCCTGTTCTATGATATTAAACTAAATATATTTGGACATGCAATTCAAATGATATGTCAACTTGGGTAATCCTCTGGCTAGGGTGGAGTGTTTCCCAATGAGCATACGCTGTCCAAAATAATTATGAAAGATGAGTGCAGTGTTGATGTCAGCAACCCAACAGCTCCATTTGCTCTCCTGCAGACATTAATCAAACCACAGCTGATCTACTGATTACATATAGCTAATCTCATAAAATGCTTAAACCCTATTGGCGCGCCTCAGCCGCTGTATGAAAAGTTATTAGCCCTTCATCGAGCAACTGAGATTTCTTTCTAATCTTTTACATTGACAGGGGATTTTCCCTTTGTCAAAAGGAGCTGTACAACTGGATTGACAGCGATCTAACTGCTGCACACTTGTATTTGTTTTCCTGTCAGACACATTGGTGACGTTTGTGCCTGGCTTTCAAGAAAGAAAGCCAACAAAGACGCACTGATCGCGTCTCATAATGAAGTGCACAGTCGAGTCGCGATCACAATAACTTAGCTGGTCTTTTTTGTTGTATCCTCGAATGTCTGACTGCTCAGAGAAAGTAATGCCAAGAATGTAAACGCGGCGAGCTGACATAAAAGGATTTATGACCTCCTCAGCAAAACAAAACAAAAAAACGCTCTGGGCTCGGAGTCACCTTCATGTGACCGGTCTACCATCTCCAAATTCTCCTGTTGAGTTATGGAGCGTCTTGTCCAGTTCAGTCTGTGGGCGTTTAATTAAATTATTTCTGGAAATTGATATGAGGAGGGGATGAAAAGCCTCTGAAACAGCCACTAAATTTAAAGAAGTCAAATGCGCAAAGACGTTTTCTTGGAAGTCTCAGAGAAGAACCTCCATCATTTCAGCAGCGGATGATGACATGCATGACTTATATGCTCAGTTGGTAATTTATTAGATACACCTAGCTCAAACTGTGCAGTCTAACATGACAGTCCTGCAGCAGATCCTGCCTCCATGAAAGGTGTAATGTTCAGTTTAGCTTTATGATAACTTTGGAGAATGTAGTTTGTTGTGCTGAACCTTCAGTACTGTTGGGTTGGACATATTTTGTTATAGCTGTTAGCTGTGTTAGTACTAGCTGTATCTGAGTGCATCCAAAATGTCTAATAATTCTAAGAAGAAAGAAACTGAAAGCAGTGCCACCAAACATCTGTTTTTAGACGTTTTGCTGAGTCACCCATGTCCGATTTGTTTACTTTTTGTCACGTGTAACTCGTTTCCCAGACCGGCTGATCATCTTTGTTGGCTCTCTAAATGAAATAGCGTCTCTCTTCACTTTGTGTTTGTTCTGCAGCAGAGCTGGAGAATGTGCTGGCTGAACACACCGAGGTAGAAAACAGATCTGGGTTGTTTAAATGTCTTGAATTGTTAAAGGCAGCACTGAGCTGAGCTGCGACGTGTTACTGAGGAACATTTTGTACATCTTTTATCCCCAGCTCAACTTTCTCTCATTAGCTTGTTAGCTTAGTAAATCACTTGTTGTCATTGTGTCTCACTGAAAAACAGGAAGACTCCCACTACTCGGTAACAATTAGCTCCTCTGGTTGCTTGTCGCACCAGTTTAGGTCAAGATACGTTGGCTGGTGTCGTACTGTTGTCATCACTCAGTTTTAAGGTCTGCCCCTTCCAGTCTTTCTTGTTTTTAACTGTTTTACCCCTGAGCTCTTTTGAGGGGGGGTCGAGCATGTTTGAAAAAAGTCTTAAGTAATCATTTGGCCTATAAATGTTACAAAACAGTCCAAAATATATCCAGCGTAGTTTCCTAAAGTCCAACGTGATGTCTTCAGACATCTTGTTTTGTTCCACCAACAATCCAAAACCTGAATAAAATAAATTTACTACAGTGTAAGACAAGGAAAAGTGGCAAATCTTCACCTCCAGAGAAGCAGGAGCTGCTTTGAAAAATCAAAACTGTTGCCATTGTAACAGTTCTCAGCAGTGGTTGCCATTAATTCTGGCACTCTGTGCATGCAGGGCTGAATCTAATGTTGCATCTATTATAAGGTTAAAGTATTTAGTGAATGCCTGGAATTCAATGTAAATGTTAAAACAACAGTGAATGTTGGAAATGGACATGGTTTGTCTACGTAGAGAACGTATTCCTGACAAAACATATCAATAATATTGTTTGTTGTTTGGACGTCGGGACAGTTGAAAGCACTTTGGGGATCTGTAACCCCTCAGCAGAGGTGTCTCATTTGAGTGGCCACACCAGCTACATGGTATCCTGTTACAGTGGCCGCGTTTGTGTATGACAGCTGTCAGCCCTGTAGCCATAGAGTTTTTGCTTGGGTTGGGCCCTGACGTGTCAAAAAAACGCTAGCCATTCCCCTCCGTGTAACCTCCATAATCCCCCAAGGGGGTTATGAGTGTGGGGGCAGGGGTTACAGGGATGGGCCCAGCTGTGGTGTACTCCGGCTAATGGCACTCAGCACAGATGGCAGTCCCTCATCCTCTCGTGTGTGTTTGTGACTCCATGAGCTCAGGCCACTTTCCAACAGTGTACATTACAATCACAAATGGACCTTAAAATGGGGGTCTGCAGGCGCCACAGCATTTCATGTCAGTGATCAATCATGTAATGTAGATGCATGCTGATAAACCACGGCTGAGCTTTTAGCATGAGATACTGAAAATTCTCTGTTTTCCTCCAATGTGAGAATTTGCTGCTTCTGTTAGTATATATGAATATATTTGGGAGTAACAGAACATTTGAAGACGTCACCTCAGACTTTAGGAGCCACTAATGAGACATTTTTTGATATTTTGTAGCATTTTAAAGACTAAATAATTCATAAACACACAAATATTCTTCAGATTGAATCAATAATACAAATAATCATCTACAAATGCATGAGAAAATACATTTCTATAAAGTAACTAATACCTTTTAGCAAGTTCCTAGAGTTCAAGTTGTTGTCTGAATGATTGGTCAGTTGATTAATTGATTGAATTAATCAGTGATTACATTTTGTGGAAGACGATGAATTTGATTAACTTTGAATTTAATATAAGTTTGATTTATATTGAAAAGAAGAAATGCGTGTGCGTGCAGTGTGGAAGGTTTGAGGAAGTACACAGAGGACTTCTGCTTGTCCCTTCCTCAGTCACTTCACTGAAAATATACACAGTTTATATTAGCAAGCAAAACTGGGAAAAGCACGAGTTTCCCATTAGGTGACAGTTGAATGAAGATCTGTGTTTTAATGTGGGAGATTTCTTAATAATTCCTCAGATTTACTGATGCAAGAAACATATGCATCACCTCCTGTTAGGGCTCCATTTTGGATCTGGGATGTGTTAATATTCATCTCTCCTCACAGCAATGGAAAACATAGAGGTAACAGCTTCTCATTTTTGGGTTGGAGCCTCCGGTTGTGAACATTAATTAACCTGCCACTAGAAACTGAAGTATTTCTGCCTTCTCAGCTCACGAAAGATGATTAGACATCTTTGAGTTGTGGTTATTTTAGCCCTTAGCTTCTAAATTAAACATTTTTAAAGGGATTAGACTTTGGATTTGATAAGTGGATTCAATAAAATGCTATCAAACTCATCGCTTCTCAGCTGTTTGTGACAGCAAATGTAAAAGCGTTCATGACCTGGGAGGGCGTAATCTCTGTTACGCAGGATTAATCAGCGGTACCGCAGCAAAGCACGTGTTTGTTTAGTTGAAAGTGAAGCTGAAGAGTTAAAAGACTGGAGCTGAATCTTGTGCCCGATATCATTAAGCTATATTGGTGCAATCATCGGCCCCTCCTAGCAGTAATCCAGGGCATTAAATGAGTTGTGAATACAGCTTTCTGAATGCATAATGTATGTGCCAGTCCATGGTGAGGGGCCACACACAAGGCCACTGTGTAGGCTGTTGTGTGGGCCCGTGAAGCGTGCCTGTCACCAGTGACTGAACGTATTCTTCCTCCATTTCTATGGTGCTAAGATGTTCCTTTCCTCCCCTCCTACCATAGTTCCTGTTTCATAGCGGGGTTGAGAGAAGTAAAGGTTAGCTGTGCAGCCATCGTCTGTCAGCTGATTACTGAACCGCTCCTCAAAGACGTGACACAACGAAGTGGCAGGATTCCGGTTGAATCGGCCTTTTAGAGTTTGTTACTCTCCCTTGGGTTAGATGCTCTTTGGAAAACCGGGATTGAACTTTGGATCGTCACCACTTCATTCATTGTGCTGCTAGTTGGGCTTATGATCTATATTCATTAAACTTAATTACCTTTTTATAGCACCTAAATCTTTGGAGTTTTATCAGCATGTGTTGTTCAGTGACCTTTGATGCTCTATTGAAGCAAAGTCAGAAATGACGTAAGACGTTGAAGTGTTTAGACTTCTTTCCAAGTCCGAGATTTGCTGTTGCTTTAAACAACTTTCTCTTCTAAAGTGATCTTTGTTACTTGGCAAACCACGATTTGGCATTCTGTTGTAATCCTATTTTAAACTATTCCATTGGGATTCAAACCCGCGGGTCATTAGCAAAGATGAATTACCCTTTGGCGTTATTTAAAAACTGCATCATTCTGCATTACAGTAATGCCAAATGATATTAAATCAAGACGTTAATCTTCTTATTTCAGCTCAGCTCAAAGTATTTTGAAGTGATTCATCTGTCATAGAGTGTAAGATGAACAAAGCAACACGGAGGCACGATGAGGGCACGGACTCCAGCTGTTAATAATCCAGCTATGTGCCTGCCTGGGTTGTTCACAGCAGGACATGTGGAGTTAGGCATGTGGGCCAAATTTAGCCCTCAAAAAAGCCTTTGTGAATGTTAAGAGACGGGTTTCTTGACAACCAAAAATCAAGGTGTTTCAAAATGATCAACTCCCCTGGTTTTTATTCAGTCCAGAGCCATAGTTTTTCTTTCAACATGTCAAAGGTTTTTGGGGATCACCTCACAGCGTTGAGGCTGCCGTCCCGCGGCCACGGCTGGAAGTCAGAGATCCTCCCCTGAATCCTCCCACCCCGGAGTAAACACGACCCTATAAATAGAGCTCAGGGCGAAGCCAGCCAACAGCAGAATGACAGGCATCTGTACTACAAACCCCAGACTCTCTCCAGAAGAAGCCCAGTGTTGTTGTCCTGCACACACACACACACGCACACTCCAAAACCCCCACATCCCAATGTCAAAGCCTGTGGGTACAGTTAGCACAGGGGCCCCCAGTGCGGTCTGTCCTATCTGTCATCTTTGTTTTGCAAAACTGGCCATTAGATGTTTCCTCTCATTACCCAGTTCTAGGCCCTTGGGAACCCATCTGTCGCTGGTATGCTGCTATTCACAGAAGGAGAAGGTCATGCTATGAAAGACGTGTACTGATGCAGTTCAGATACTTTGGATGGTTGCATGTTAATACTCTACAGTGAAACAGGAGGGGGGCAGGAGGGGCATTAATTACACCGTGCAACTTTGATTAAGCTTTTTAGATTTAATTGTTGTCTGCTCATTGATTGTTTCAGAGCTGAGACAATTGTTTAATTTCTATACAAGCACATCGGTTGATAAATAATGTGCAACTGTTTTTATAAATGTCTGTCTTTTTTAAACAAAAAATACTGAATATTCTGGCAGCTTCTCCAATGTGAGGATTTACTGCTTCTCTCAGTTTTGAGGGTATTTATATGATTATATATTTGGGTTTTGGGCGGTTGGTTAAAAAAAGCAGGACATTTGAAGATGTCACTTTAGGATTTTAGGAAACATCGATGAGACATTTTTCAATATTTTGTAGCATTTTAAGAGTAAATGATTCATGAATCACACAAATATTCATCAAATTAAATCAATGATGCACATAATCATTAGTTGTAGCTCACGTTATATTTCCATAAATACATTTAACAAGTTCCCAGAGTTCAAGCTGTCTGAAAGATTGGTTTAGTGCAGGTCTTCACTTTGGAGAAGCTACAATGTACTGATTACTTAAAATGAATTAACATTTTGTCCATTCATTTCCTCTTAATCATGTAATTAGTCTAATCTGATTAGTGAATTAATGAGTTGTTTCAGATATCCCCCAAGATATGAAGTAGATTCTTTGCCCCAGTGAAGCAAAGGAAATTTATTCAGCCACTATTTTCAAGATGATGATCAGCTGTTTTTTATTTTTACAACAAAACATTTGTTGATCCTACAGTGTGAGGATTTGCTGCATTTCTCCATTTTATTCAATTGTTTTTTACTATTTTTAATCCTTAGTAGCAGCCCCAGGTGAGAGTGCTTTGAACCAGTTTATGTGAAGACTCTCACTGTATTGTGTAATATATTGTGGTTGTCAGGACACCAGCACTCTAAGCACTTTCCATTATCAGCTGCTGACGTGCCTGTAATTATTGAAAACAGGTCCTAAGTGCACCTAAGCCACTTGAATTAATTTAACTTTTTATTCTGCTGTCGAACAACATCCACATCTCTACATTTGCATCAGAGCGGGAGCTTATCATTACGCGGGGGACGTAAAGCAACAGTAGATCAATTCATAACAAGTCAGCTGACTCATCTGGTTCTCCTTCTCCCCTCCCCTTTCCACCACTCCAGCGTGATTTACCATGACAACTGAATCAGGCGCAGACTCGGAGGCCAAGCAGCCGCAAGAGAACAAGGAGACGGAGAAGGCGAAAGCTAAACCGGCCGAACCCACCTCGCCTCAGAACCAGCCGGAGGAGCTTCCCGCCGCGGCCGGACACAGCACCCCGGCCAGAAAAGAACAGGTAAGCCTCTTCATGGCAGCAGTCACAAATAATAGCTTGAATTGAATTAAAATCAATAACCTTTTTAATGCATTTCATATTTTACCACACGTTCAAAACACTGGCAATTTAATTGAGGGTATTTCTTATAGTGTAAACATCATACACATCCCTTTATATCAGGCTTGAATTGGAGAAAACATTACACACCATTCATCCCACTCCTGAATGAATTGTGTCTTTGTGTGAAAAATGGAAATTAACAACAAAAAAAGAAAAAGGAAAGTACTGACGACACAACCTCAGTGTTCTCAATGGCGGTTACAGTCCTGTAAACTTGTCTTTCAGTGAGTGCTCCATGCTTTTATTTTTGTATTGTGGTAAAACACAAATTGAGAACCCCCCCCCCACCACCACCACCACCCCCACCACCACCACCAACAAAGTCAGTGGATGTTTTCATCCCAGCATTACGTCACCAGATTGAACTAATTAACATAACTTCACGCAGCTGTGGGAAGAGCGAGTAAACCGAGCTACTGAAGTAAAACCTCACAGCTTTTTATGGTTCAACTATAGCTGTAGCGATTTGATCAGTAAGGCTACAGAAAATCACGGCTAGGTATGCAGTATCGATACTGTGATATGAAAATGGACAGGTAGGGGTGCAGGTTTTTCCATTCATTTCAGTAGGATAGCGTGTTTTGGCTGCATCCAACTTTTGGAAAAAAATGACGCCAATCAGACGCTCAGATCAGTCAGTCAGCCTGAAACTCAGACTGTCCAGGTGCATTCATGGACTAAACTCTGATACTCTACCTGTGTGTGTGTGTTCTGACTTTGTTTATTTCATGTACCCAGCTTTTAAATCTGTGTCTGGGTTTCAATTAACGCTGCAATATAGTGACATGAAGAAGTTTAATGTGGTTTGTATCCGATGCTTTCAAAGAGCGAGCTGTGGTTGAGAGACATCGACCATGAATGAGAATTAGCGAGCGCTGGTTAATCATAGAGATAGAGTTATTTCCTGATGACTCCTTTTGTTTATAAAACAATGTAGTATGAATGACATGACACGATTACTTGCTGTTAAATTTGATAAAGCAAAAATCATAATTGTGGACTAAATGGATCTTTATAATATTCCTGTTTTAGAAGACTAAAAAACTTCCAGTTCGGTGATTTCTGTTAAGGAGAGTATATCCTGTAGCCTGAGGCAGCCCCCAGTACTGTAGCTACTAATGTTATCTGAACACTAAGTGCTTGTCTGCAGATTTTGGCCCAGGCTACCTTCTGGGCTCATGATCTAATCGATGGACAGATTGAATTTCCAGTGGTTCCAAACTGCAGAAGGACTGTCTCTGACTAAAAGCAGACTCCTGCTTGTATTCCCTAATTTACTAGTTGAAAGAAAAACAGTGCAGCAGGCTGTGCATGCACACAGGTCTTCAATCTGTAGCAAAAAAAAGTAGAAGAGCTTAGAGTACTTTTTAACCCAAACAAAGCACTTGACATTTGAAGTTTGGATTACCTGCAGTAGCTCGAGGCCACCGCACCATTAGTCTGCTGATTGCTGTAACATAGAGAGCAGGAAATAATTTCAAAAAAAAAAAAGCCAAATGAAAAAATGTCAATAGAAATTTGACTGCAGACCACATTAGGGTTAGGATTAGCTCTGAGCCATCCTGTCGTATCATTTGTACACTTTAGGCATGTAACTGAGAATTTGGAGACACTGAATTCAGGTTAAACTTGTAGATTTGTGTCATTTGCAAGCAGCCAGCATTAAGGACAAAAGGTCAAAACCGGGACAGCCAGATGTGGACATGCAGAAAAAGCTGTTGTCGTTTTGCCTTCTCGATTTGCCTCATGCCAGCGCATGTTACTGCAGTTTGGTCACGCTGAGGCTCACAACCCCGCTGACCTAACAGTGTGGCTTTTATCGTGCTGCGAGGGGAAATGTTAGTATGTAAATGGGGAGAAGAAATGGAGCATGAAACATGTGAATCTAAATGGGCTGTAATGAGAGAGAGCAGCAGAAGCAGGGCGAGGTGATGGATAGGTTCATAATGTCCTGGGCTGCACCGTGAAACAACAAATCATGACAAAAGGTAGTGTTTTATTGTTGGTTAACAAATGACGGTACGTACCCCCGGAGATGATGGAGACTTATGAACATCAGAGACTTTGCCATACAGTGTGTACTGAGTCTGCATGAATTTGACAAAGTACTTTGAGTTGATGTATTTTTCTTCACCAAATTATGATACACGTTTCCATTTAGTCTCCAGAAAATGTATTCTATCAAGAGACGTGTTCTTTTTTTCTCCTGATTCACATTTGTGAGGTAGAGCTAGGCATACCGTCACGCTCACAATGACTCACAGTGCTAACATGTATATGTTTAGCAGGTATAATGTGTAGCCGTCCTCGAGTGGATATTTGTGTACAAAGACAAATAGAAATTGTTGCCTGATGATGGTTCTCGATGAGAGTTTTTTTGCTTTCATCACTTAATGTGTTACTTTTCCATACCAGTAAACCTTGTCTACATGAAACAGCCCTCATCATGTCACACTGAGGATGATGGATGACGCTCTGCCGTCGTCGGAGCTGTGTGAATTGGCAGGAACAAGGCTGAGAGAAATCACAGCACTCTGACACAACGCTGTCAGTCTTTCCTGTGAGACACATGCTCGGGCTGAGACATTTCTCTGGCCCAGCAGGGCGCACATATGAACAAAATGGCCTGTGGTGCTTATCACAAATCATATGCAAATGTTTTAAACACATCCTTTGGTAGTTCTTCAAGCTAGCTAAATGAAATCTAAATACTGTCATTTTCATGCTTCCCAAAGGTCCCTGTGTGGTTACTCACTACATCTTAATGGGTCCACAGGGAGAACTGGTCTGCATGAGATGTATTAAATAGGCACATTGTGGAAGTGATGGATATAGCCTGAGGAACAAGATAAGACATTTCTCGGTATAAAAAGAAAAGGGGCATTAAATCCACTTGGTGTGTGAGTAAGAAGTAAAAATGTCCTGAAGCCAAAGGCCTCTTTTTCAACATGAAGTCAGTCAGGAAGGTCTTTGTTTTCACTGAAGTGGAAAATTGGATTTTCTCTGTTTTAAGACAAAGTGGCAGTACACCTCTCTAGGTCTTCTCAGTGGGGCTTGATTACATCCACTCCGGGTCCTGGTCTCTATTTTTATGTTTTAGACGTGTGTCAGAAGGGGCAGTTTTGTCAAAGACAACTACATTTAGAAACTGACATTGAGGGGGGCTGTTAGGTAGAAGATGGTATTTTTCATTTCTGGTCGGTGAACTGTTTCAACCTGAAAGCATTAAAGCTTCAATCAGAAGGACAGGGGAGAGACGTCTCGCTCCTTTCTTTGTTTAACAAAGAAAGCAGAGAGAGTCACAAACATACTTCCACACATAAATTCGTTATTCGACTCATCACTGTGTCTTCTTCCTCTCAGGAGCCGCAGGACGAGGACCTGGTATCCCACAGGTCATCCACCAGTCGTCTGTCCAGATCTCCTTTGAGAGGAGTGAAGAAGGTGAAGATCATGCAGTGTAAAGTCACCCTGTTGGACGGCTCCGACTACACACTCAATGTGGAGGTGAGAGGGCTGACTGCACGGGTCACATGTGGTATTTTAACATCGTCATTTAGGCTTAAATCTGAGGCAGCCGGACACGGTTGATCTGTGAAGACGTTTCACCTCTCACCCAAGAGGCTTCTTCAGCTTCCTAGTACTGTGTGATTTTGCATTCATCTGGACGAGGTGTGACCCTCATAGCATTAGAAAAGATCAAAGCACTGAGATCCTTCTCACATTTTTATTAAGTGCTTAAAGAGGAAAAAACCAGCAGTCTTTGAGTGCTTTACACTTTGAAATTAAACTTCTGCTCCATCAGTTGGCCTTTTGTAAATTGCCTTTTAGCAATGCAGCAGCACTAGTGATATTTGTTGAGTTTATTATTTATTTATTTTATTTACAGGCCTCATATTGGATTATAGATTAACTGCAGGATTGGTGGTTTGAACCGAGCTCCTCCTGTCTACATGCAGAAGCATACTGATAAACATTACATGGAAAGAATTAATGCAACAGATGGGTATCTAGCCAAAGTAAACTTTACAACCCGTGTCCTGAAGTTTCCAACTTTTCCAACTTCAGTGGCAGTTCAGCTGTAAGTCTCTGAATATCTGCTGTGTGAAGGAATATTTGTTTTATTATGTCCTGTGTATGCAAAGTAAAACCATAAGTACTAGACATCAGCCAATAAATCAGCACCGATCAGACGTTTCACAAACTATGGTTGTTGGAACTTGGCTCCAGTAGTGACTGATGTCTCAGCAGCCTCCACCAGTCATGCTGGGACGCACTGTAGCAATCGGCACACACCCCGCAGCATCCCACAAATCAAAACCAGAGCCAGAAGCAGCGCGCCGGCCTGATGGGAGGTAACTCCCCGGAGATGTCAGAGAGTCATGAAGCTTGTCTTAGTTTGTCAAACTAGCAAACCGCTGTATTCAGTCTCAGGCTGAATATTTTTTGTTTGCTTCCTGAGATCCCAAAGTCTTTGGGTCAAGATAAGTTCACATTCATTGTGAGTTAGAGTTTGGATTTTCACTCACAATAATCAACGAGGATGTCTTGACATTCTCGAGTGTTTTGTGCTTCTTCTTGTCGGCTTGTACTTTTTGAAATACCTTGTTGTTAGTGAGTGTACTGAAAGATATGGGTCCTTTTTGTAGGGTTGAATGATACGTACGTAACAAATATTATCTCTGTCAGACTTATCTGACTGGCATCCTGAGTCGTGGTCAAACCACTACTGTACATCCCACCCCAGATTTTTCCTGCTCCATACTATTATTATTACATCGCTCTTTGGTTGATCCCTAACACGTACTTATGTTTGCAAAAAGGGTTGAACAGTGTTCATAGAGGAAACGGTCATTCCGGTAAATAAATAGTGCAGCATGGCACTATTCATGCCTCAATACCAGATCATTAGAATTTGAGTTGACAGAAACTTTGATCACTGCATTAATATGTCAAAGCAAAAGTGTGTCATCAGGAGCTGAATAAGCCTTCTGCTGTACCCTGGATTATTCTGTTCTATGATACTTGGCCTGTTGTATTAAAAAATAAATAAACTGTATTATCTTGGCTCCTTAGACGGAAGAATTTCATGGCTTTCACTGCACATTTACATTTGCATTGTGTTAAACAGCTCAGTGGGATTCATTTTGCCCCCAAAGCTTCACTGTGTAGTCTTAAGAGGGGGGGAAAAACACAGTGTTCATGCAACGCTTCTTAAATGAGTAATTTTTTTTACTTCAAAGCTCATCCACTCTCCAGAAATAAACCCAGAGGAAAGGAGTGCCAACAATCAGAGAAAAACATGTCTTTGTGTTGTAAATGTGGAGCCCGTCATACCGCCACCCCAGCAGTGTGGCTTTTATCATAATGTGGAAAAATTAAATATGGAAATGGGATGTTTTGTTGAGAGAAGAAGTGGAGCCCGAGTTGGTTGTTAATCATAATGGGTTACACTGAGAGAAGAGGTGTTGTATGGGCCGGACAATGTATGTTTTAAATATAATTGACCACAGAGTGGCAGCTGTGCTGATTTAACAGACCGTCACATTTTTCTTTTACGGTTTTGGTGGGTTTCACTGCTCATTCACTCTTGTGTCAAGTCAAATTGCTTTGAACGGTTCAGTTTTCCCAGATCAGCACTATGTGTCCTCGAGTGGAACAATTACTCTGATTAGCTATAGTTTTAAGTGTCCAGTATTCAGAAATAACCCAAATCATGCAACCGGAGCCCGCAATCAGTCAAGGAAAATGTGAGCGAGAGCTCCACAACACAATAGTTTCTTTCTGCCATCAACAGTCATTCTTTCTCTTGGAACATTAAGAATTCAGGAATAAATCTGAACAGTGAACCTATATGACATTTCACTCTTAACAACAGAAAGTCGAGTCTTTTCTCAAACTTCTCAAAGACTTTCCACGTCGTACATTCCCAAAATGTGCATAAGCAGGCTGAACAGGGAGGGCCAGTCGCGCCTCTTTAAATCTCTTCTGAGCAGATTCCTCCCCACCGGGGGATCGGACAGAGGGATTAGCCGACTGTTTTGGTCGTGGTGGTGAGGTGAGGGCCTCTGACCGTGAAATGGGAGCATTTGTTGGAGGGAATCAATGTCATTGACTCTGTGTGCTGGCATGATTACTGGACGTCCCACTGTGGCTAAGGAAGGAGTCTTAAGGACTGGGATCTGGAAACGGGTCAGTCTGGACTACTTGCCCTTGAAAATAAAATCACTGGACTGAAACCTGCTAAACTGATTGTGTAGTAGTCCTCATGACAATGAACAGATTTTAAAATGGGTGGATTTTAATAGTCACACCAGCATCTAAATCTGAGTTAATGGAGATCTCAACATGATCATTTGGAAAACACACAAGTGTTTATGTTCTGTCTAATATAATTCTTCAGTTATCTACGTGACTACAGTTTAAATTAGTTTGAACAAAAAGAATCAATAATTTGCCTTCGAGTGAATTATTTCAGCTTTAAGAAGCACACATTCTCGCTTCCTAATTATCTTTCAGTCTATCGGGACCCTGGGATGAGGCATCTAAAGGGCTTTATATTATAACTGTTAGTAATTTGACAAATATCTTATAAAATCACACTGAAGAAAGTTAACAATGTGTATTTGTACAGATGGAACACCAAGGAAGATGATCATTAACATAATTAACATTATTATGTTTAATCAATTAACTGGTCCAGTAACAATCAGTACAAGATAGCAGCAAGAAAGAAGACAATCATCCTGTTTTACTGCGATATGAAAAGAGGTCTCGTACCATTTCTTCATTTATTAAGATGTATACTAGTATTTAAAATTCTGGCATTGTGACATCCTTAGTCCCATCTGTTTACTTGCCTGTAATCTCCCAGTTCGGCTGCCAAGACGACCCTTGTTGAGGCTTTCCTGGCACAGGTCTGAAGTATGAAGACTTGCCTTTTTCCTAATTTCCATAATCATATTGAATATCTTGGATTTATGTCAGATAAAACCAACAATACAAGGTCACGTTGGGCTATTTTCTGTTATTAGCGGTCAGGGTCAGGGTTAGGGTTAAATATTACAAGAAGATAAAGCTGAAAACCAAAAGCCAAAGTACAGTTGTAATCTAAAGCGTACACTGCACATGTTTCAGGTCTTTCTGGGTCTATTTTATTTTTAACATCGATATCTTGACACATGATTTCACAGGTCATTTTGTTATATACATTCTATCCCTCATGTCCTTTCCGTGATTGAAACATTGCTCATAACATTGTACTTCTAGCGCGCGGGTTCTCTTTAGATTGAAATGTAATGGAAAATAATTGAAGAGCAGAAGACGTGAATCAGAGCTGGCCTACTTAGCACACTTGAACAAGCCTTTGTGAAGCAGTCACGTCTGTTTCAGCACAAGGTCGTGACAGAATCAGGCACCTCTTCATAAAGAGAGCAATAATACAAAATCAAGCTGTGGTAATTGATGCTGTATGCATGAGTCACACCTGTGTGACACTGGCAGTCGGACAATACGCACAATCACAGTAAGAGGTACAAAAACCCCAAAACATTCATTATAATGAAAAGCAGGAATGGATAGCTAATTAGTTGCTTGTTTATCAGAGTTGTCGTAGCAACGAGTAAGGCCTAATCATGACCAGTGGAGTGAGTTGTATGGAAAGCGTCACCATCTGATGGTGAAACACAGCAGACATAAGCTAGGTCAGATTCTGCTGCTGGCCGCAGGGATACGACTGAGGTCAGAGCATCCTCGGATAATTGCCAGAGAGTCTTCTTCCTCCTCCCAATCCGATTTTTTGAAACCAAAATGTCAAGATTTGACATTTTCATCCTCCTGACCTTGTAGTTTTCCAGCTCAACTCAATTTCCTCCTGCGGGAAAAAATGTCCGCACTAATCGTTTCCTATCATTTTCTTTGACACAGAACTGCTGAACCTCCTTCACTTAACTGTGTCTCAACAGAGGGCGATAAGAATCCCACCATCTCACTGCGGCGGTGTTGTTGTTATAAATACTCAGCATATTTTTGAAAACTCCTGTACATTAGATGCACATTTTATTATTCTACCTCAAAACTACAGGACAGTACAGGCTAAACGAGGGCGCCCCAGTAGCTTATGGCCCTTTGCTGTGTCTGTGTCTATAGCTGTCAGTGTCCTTCACACTTAGTTGCCCTATTTCATTCCTGATGCCAGCGGTGTTCAGTTGGTTGCATTCTGCAAATTTACAGCTAGATGGCACTCAATCCTACACACAGCTCCTTTATTTATGCACACAAGTATGTCCGTGTTTTGAAGTGTCTAATAGTAAAGTAGCTATTTGCGATAACACTACAAATTTAATGGCCTATCTTGAGAGCAACCATCCTGATCATTAGAACAAATTTGTAAGAGGAACACGAACCAGCAAATAGAGAGAGTAGGCATAGTAATTATTTGGTAATCAGGATAAGTTGATTGTTATGTAATGCTTCTGGTCATATTACACATATTCTGGTCATATCTTGGTCATATTTCTCCAGACTCACTGCAGCTGCAGCTACTGCTGCTGTTTGGCTCTCCAGACTTGGATGATAATATCTTGAAATTGGTCAAGATTGATGTTTCTAATTTGAGAGTAATTTTCCGTCTCCTGTTTTCTTTCTCCTCAGTAACCTCTGACATGACAGGACACAAGCCAGATCAGTCAGCTGCGTCTGTTAACATATTTTCTGTTTGTCGTAGCCCGTCTGTCCGGAATCCTTGTGGAGGTTTAGTGAGTAAAGCCAGGGTTAAACGTTGCATCGAGAAATGTCACAGCGAGGCAGAGATCGCCTGACATGACTCTGCTAATTCCCCTCGAGATGTTCTGTTGGGATTAACTCTGCCACCAGCGTCTTTGCGGCTCTGTTTAAAATCACGCACAGACACGCCGCAATTAGCATCATAAAACGGACGCTTTGAGTGATGAAAGGCTGTGGGTGGACGCTCACACAAATTCACCATATGTGTCAAATTACAAACCTGCCAGCCAGATATGTGTGTTTATTGTTTGATGGAGTATGTGTGCGCTACTCCGCCTACACTCATGGCGACAAATACATTATGACTCCTGCCGCTAGGATAAGCTGTGGCGGTGGCTTTCAATAAATCCAGACACGAAGAGCTGACTCTGTGCAGGAAGGAGGCGTCTGTGTTGTGGCACCTCGAGCCTTAAAATATCTCTTGTGCGTCTGTGAAGTCCACCCCTCTCCTTTGGGAGAGAGACGACCGAGCTCCAGCCGATGACATCTGGCACTCCGCTAGAGATGTGCAATCGATTTAGCTTTAAGCTTTCACATGGCTGATGTTCACCTTGAGCTCAGGAGTGCAAAGGTGTATTTATACTGTCGTGGCCCTTATAGAAGGAATCGATCCAGAGCGGCCCAGTCGGTTCTCTTGAGGGTTTGCATCTGCGATCTGTGATGCAGCAGTGTAATGAGCTTCTATTTTTGGAACTGTAAATTCGAATTTCATGTTGCTGTTCTGTGGCTATTTTTTGCTTCGATTAGCTCAAGATAATGAAGGGAAATGTAATCTGGTGGCATCATTAAACAGTCGGGGTTTGCAGCATTTTGCGGTCATGTTTTCTTCTTAATATATGCTGGGTTGTTGGTTTTGTTGTCATATTGTTGCTCTCTGAATGTGGTGTAGGATCACAGGCAGTTCAGTTAGAGCTTGTTAAGATTTGACAATGCTTGATCACCAAAAACAACTCCTCTTATGCAAAATAACTGATTTAGTTTATTTGTTTTTTTTCCTCACAGAAACGAGCCAAGGGCCAAGTGCTCTTTGATAAAGTTTGTGAACATCTTAATCTACTGGAGAGGGACTACTTCGGCATCACACACAGAGATGTAGAGAATCAGAAGGTAAAGTCAAATCTCTAATGTGCAAATGTCAGTTTGTACGGAGTTAGTTGCCAACTGTTTGATTAATCTTCAGCTTTAAAGTCCGGAGACGTCGTCCCACTTCTTTATTTGCTCACAAACTGGTGATGATTAATGCTTCTTGTCTGTTGCAGAATTGGCTCGACCCTTCCAAGGAGCTGAAGAAGCAGATCAGGAGTAAGTCTAATTTAATAAAGCCACTCGAGTGTTCTGTCCTGGACGGCTAATTGAGGTGTATGCCACTGTAAAATGCCCATTGGATAATTTAATTAGTTTTTTTTCTACATCTCAGCTGGACCCTGGAACTTTGCTTTCAACGTAAAGTTTTACCCCCCAGACCCCTCCCAGCTGACTGAGGATATCACAAGGTGAGTAAGAAGCTAATTTAGATCGATAATGTGATTTTTGGTGGACATTTACTTGTTTAATTTAATATATATATCTCTGTTCATCTTAAAAATTGACTTTTTTTTATTGATTTAGATGCCTAAAATTGTTGTTTAATAATAAATTATGCAGGTAAACTGTATTAAAATCTCAAATTCAGATGTTTGATTAGATTTTTATGTCTCTTCTTCCCGTCTCAGGTACTACCTGTGTCTGCAGCTGAGAGACGATGTGGTGTCCGGCCGTCTGCCCTGCTCATTTGCCACCCACACGGTGCTGGGCTCCTACACTGTGCAGTCTGAACTGGGAGACTACGACCCCGAGGAGTTAGGCAGCGACTACATCAGCGAGCTACGCTTTGCACCAAACCAGACCAAAGAACTAGAGGAGAAGGTCATGGAGCTCCACAAGACCTACAAGTAAGTCTCTGCACCATTTCCTGAACTCTTTTTAGACTGAGCTTGAACTCTCCAGGTCAACATTTAAATTTAGGTGGTTGTGCAGCTGCCTCTGAGTAAAGAATGAATAATGGACAATTTAATAATAGATGAGCATATCAACATTTTGAACCCAGAGCTTCTCTCATCTGGATTTTGGTGCTTGGACAGTAAAGTAAAGACTATTCTGGAAAGTTAAGATAAAAATTTTATTTTGTGAATTAAGGGGAGCATGACCTCCATCCTCAGCTGCTCCTGTGCAGAAGACATGCAGATGAAATCCTCACACAGTAATAGTCACATGTCGACAGCATCAGTTATAACAAATATAGCTGTAGTACTTCAGAATTTCATTATCAGATATTATTGTTTATTATTATTTATCCAAAAACAGTGTACCTTTTAACAGCTTGTAGCACAGCAAGTTATTCATTATACACACATAAAATTAGACTTAAATTACTTAAAATAAACATAAAAATCGACTGATAGCATATCCAACATATATCCAACCTCCTTATGGTCATTTGAGGTTTCATGGTCAATTCCAGCCAACATGTGTTCATATGATGCAATTTCTGGCATCCTTTCCATCTGGAGAGGACTTACTCTTCCATAATCCGAGGATCGTCCGCCATGTCTAGACATTTACTCAGGCGTTCCAGTACGTTCTCCCAAAAGTATCACCATCATAAATTACATGTAAATATGTTCCTGTTTCACTCTGACATTCCCAACATAGATTATTTTCCACGTAGCCTCTTCTGTGTAATTTAGAAGAAAATAAAATCTATGAATGAACTTGAACTGAATACATTTCCCTCTCATCTCTCTCGTGTTATGTCAAGTTTTAACTATACAGTTTCACACTCTGATGAAGCTGTTCTGCTTCATCAGGACTCTGCGAGTGTTTTGACTGATCAGACTGATACTGACCTGATATTAAAGCAAAAATCTGTTTTCAGATTTGAATTTGAATGCTGCTAAAGTCTGATAGAAAAGTGGGTGATAGAAATCCATCCTGTGAAAAAAACGGTTTTAACCTTGGTGTAAGACCTTGTTGCTCAGAATATGACTCTGATCGGGGGGAGAAAACGTATTCAGGGACTTGAAGCCCTGAATCTGACAACTTGAAGCCACTCAGTCAACCAGAGTGAATGTTTACAGCCTGGGATAATAATAATCTGCTCTGAAAGGCAGCACGTCTCCAGACATTGGATTTGTGTTTTCCTGTAAATGGATGAAGCTGGCTGCCCTTTGTCTCAGCCTGTATTACAATGACTTGTATGTAATTTGATGCGCTCCTCTCTAGCCCAGGAGCGAGGCAATGACAGTGCGAGGATTAGGGTCTCTCTCTAAAGACCATCGATGCTAAAAAAAAAGGATGCACTCATAGCTCTCTGTTAAAAGCATCCATAAAAACAACCATTCTCCAAAAGCTTTTAGGCAATAAAATTGTGAATTATCCCTGTTTTAGATCTCATTGGACTCTTTTGCTTTGCATGACTTCGTTGATCGATTATGTTCTGTTCTATCAGGGGGATGACACCAGCCGACGCGGAGATTCACTTCCTTGAAAATGCCAAGAAGCTGTCCATGTACGGCGTGGACCTCCACCACGCTAAGGTAACAAGTCCCCACGAGCTTTGAACTCTTTTAACTGTCTTTGATAATGCAGATCTCCAAGATTCATTAGGAAATATGCAAATAAATCTATATTTTTGTATCAGTCAGCAGTTAAATGAGAAATTAATATCACTCTCATGCTACACATGAAGCCACAGTCTGAAGCTTAGACGCTTCATTAGCTTAGCTTAGCACAAATACTGGAAACAGGGGGAAACCACTAGCCTGCTTCTGTCCAGAAGTCACATAATTCCCTCTCAAGCTTGCTAATTGTTTCCTGGCAGCTGCTGTTCTACACGTACACAGACTAAACAAACGAGATGTAACATGTTAATTGGTGAGCTTTAGAGGCGTTACTGTTAACTGTTTCCCCTAATTCCCAGTCTTTATGCTAAGCTAAGCTAAGCAGCTGCTGGCTGTAGCTTCATATTTAGCGCAGAGACATGAGTGGTATTGTTCTTCTCCTCTGACTCTCAGGAAGGGGGCAAATATTTCCCAAAATGTTTAACTCCAACGTCCCTTGTGACTTCTGTAATGTTGTGTGTCTCTTAGATATGAGGTGAAATGTTCAATATAAATGTTTGTATTCTTTTATATGCAAGATGAGACTAACATTCTCCACTCACGCAGTCAGTAGTGACGCTTGCCACCACAACACCGCTGCTTCAAAAACTTCATGGCTGCCACAGTAACGCCTCAGTTTAACATGCTCCGGCTGTTTCGCTGATTGACTGACATTATGTCACCGCTGCCTGGATTTTTCGGGAGGGGGGGAGGGCTGCAGGGATAGAGTGGGCGGTTGAGGGGGTCTGGAGCCCAGCTTGACGTCTCACTCCCGCCGGCCAGATGGGATCAAACACGTCATTAGAACACGGGCGGTAAAGAGAGAGAGCTGAATTACAGCAGCAGGACCGCTGTCATCATAAAAGAAAATTACAATCATCAGTCTTGATATGAATCGGTTATCAAAAAGCTCTTTGAAAGTCAAAATGGGTCTAGATGTGAGCGATGGAGAGGATATTGCGTTCGCAGATTTAGATCAGGATGGAGGAGATGACAGAGATGAGGATCAGACTGAGCAGACATCAATGCTCAGTGTTGGATATGTGAGTCAGTTTTGATACGCAAGAAAAAAAAATATATGTCTTCTCTCCTCTCTCATTAAATGCAAAGTTGGTAGGGAGTCTCTATGAATGCTTGGCTCCAGCTGAGGGAGAGGTAAGAGGCTGCATCTCATGTGCTTACCTGCGTGCGTGTGTGTGTGTGGTTTCTACTCGTGCATGATTACATACATTACTAACGTAGATGTCATTTCAACTGATTGTTCCCGCTTTGGACCAAACGCTTCCCCCTCTCAACACGTCATCGTTGGTTTCACCTGCTCATCTCACGCTTTGCGCAGTGAAGAGGCGTCATTTTGTGCTTCAGCCACCATTTCCCCGAGACTTCACTGCTGCTTTTGGCCAATCAGCGCTCCCATTCAGCGCCACCACACGCCTGCGTAGAGAAGATGTCATATCATATGCTTGACTCCACTCTCCACCTGCCTGCTTTACCCTGTTATTAGCACAAAGTTGACTCTGTTAAGCTCTACTTTACCCTGCTGTGCACTGGCTCCTGAACGTCCTGTACATCCCGTAGAGTTAATGTTGTAGAGAGCACAAAAAGAAGAGCAATGTTGGTGGTCGGTGGCTTCTTCTTTGAGATTTATGAGGATCACGGGTTACCAAAGTGACACATTGTGGAGGAGTTTCATTAATCTTAGCTGGGGTTTTTTTTTAAATATAATTTCTTGGTGTGTGTTGTTCCCAGGACTCTGAGGGCGTGGAGATCATGTTGGGAGTTTGTGCAAGTGGCCTGCTCATCTACAGAGACAGGTTGCGGATCAACAGATTCGCTTGGCCCAAAATCCTCAAGATCTCCTACAAGAGGAACAACTTCTACATCAAAATCCGCCCCGGCGAGGTGAGAACGGTAACAGTCATAGATATTTAAAAAATACCATTTATTTATAAGGATGTCCAGAGCTGATCTGCTGTGTCAGTATCAGTGGATTTGTTTTGATCTGTATCTGCCTCAAAGCCCGATCCATCTCTGATTCTTTGTTTGGTGTAAACAGTTACGCTCCCGGTGCAGCAGCTGTCAAATATGCTTCTATTTCAGCAACATTTCACGGGCGCAGCACACCTCCAGAGTGCTGCCGTTTGCTGAACACTGTTGCTTAATTTTCTGGAGTTGAAGCGACTGCGACCTATTTCTGTCTAAGATTTCCTTACACGACAGATTTACACTGACACCTCTCTGTTTACTGACGTCTCACATGCTGCCTATTTTATATCATCTGGATTAGATTTGCTAACTGCGCAGCCGCATTATGGAGCAAAATATAAATATTTGATTAATCTTTGATTTTTTTCTTTTTACAAATGTGGATGCAGTAATAATAAACAGAGAAATGGGCATCAAAGATTCAAATGAGTAAATAAGATTAAAGTTACATCTGTAGTAAATCTGACTCAGTGTTTTGTCCCCGTTGCAGTTTGAGCAGTTTGAAAGCACGATTGGTTTCAAGCTCCCAAATCATCGCGCTGCCAAAAGACTCTGGAAGGTCTGCGTCGAGCACCACACCTTCTTCAGGTGAGATATACCGGAGCTTAAAACAGCTTTTCAAGCTCATGTACAGATGTTATTTATCAAGAAAATGTATATTCTTCCTGTATCCAAATTGTCTGTGAGAGTTCGTCTCGCAAGTTACTTCATTTTCTCATCTTTGACACTCCATGTAGATCACTGCGATGGCAGCAAACGTGTTTAGTGATAATTACTTTGTAGAGGAACACAAAGTGGCTTCACTGTTTGTAGCTGTCGCCATTTGGACAACATGCAAAGCTTATTTATGCTGCTTTAAGCAAAAAAAAAGAGTAGCGTGCCAAACGTGGCTGCCTGGAGACTATTCAAATGAGTCTTAATGTTTTACAGCGCACGGCGCTGAAATCTGTGTTGTTGTGTTTTTGTTTGTGGTATGATTAATGTTGGTGTGTGTAACTTGTGACAGGCTCGTATCTCCCGAGGCACCTCCAAAGAAGTTCCTGAGCCTCGGCTCCAAGTTTCGCTACAGCGGCAGAACGCAGGCTCAGACCCGCAGGGCCAGCTCTCAGATCATCAGACCTGCTCCGTTCTTTGAACGCTCCTCCAGCAAACGCTACAACATGTCCCGCAGCTTAGATGGAGGTGAGCGTTTGAAGGGTTTGATTAATGACCGTCTGCGAGTGCCACCCGGGTTGAAATGTTAAACAGGGATTTGTGTTCTGTGTGTTTATTTTAATGAGGAGAATTTTTAGACGCTCCTGTGTGCCATTTCTGTTGTACCTAATTTTAAATGTGATTATTTAGCGTCTCTTTGCAGAGCATGTGGGACTTTTCTCACTAAAAATGCTGCTACTTACTCACTTCTGTGCGTCAAGAAATGATGACAGAAACCTTTTCTTAAAAGTTCAAAAGAGCTTTTTGTTCCTCTTTTTATTTCTGTGAAAAGGAAGAAAAATGTGCTTTCGACTTGAAAGCCTGCAAAGCTCGAGAGTCTGGCACACTTCTGTAATTCTTTGACAATGGATATCTTTAACAATGCTCAGGAGCAAATCAAACCTTTTTGTTCCACCGCTCACATTTTCACACAAAACGTCACATCCATCTTTGTCGTCCCGTTCTCCAGCACCCATTATGGAGAACCACGAGACGCTCATGAAGGACAGCACCTCTGATGGAGCGGCCAGAGTCATTGCCAAGGGAGACATCATCACCACGGTAACGACGGAGAAGAAGGCGGAGGAGGAGAAGGCGGAGCAGGAGGACGCTCAGATGGATGCTGCGGAGACGGCAGAGCCCATCGTCTCAACACCGCTCAGACACGACACAAAGGTAAACCGCAGTCTGCCGTCAGAGTTGAGCTTAATTTGGATGAAGGAACTTTCTGGAGAATTGTTTTCGTGTTACGTAATATCAACAAATCAAGTCACAAGACTGTCAAAGAAACAGATGATGTTTCTTAGAAGCTGCTGCAACTTTTTTAAGTCCTTCGTGAGGTTTTACTTTTGTTTTCTTTAAATAGACTTCTTAATGGCTGATGAGAATCTCTTGCTTTCAGCTTAACCCACTGCAGTAGACTAGGCCTAAGTGCTTCTCATCTTCTGTGCGCTTTACTAATTAGCTTTTCTTTTCTTGTCCTTCCTTTGACCCCACACTATACTCGTGTGTGTGTGCTCATGCGTATTTCGCCCCCCCCTTCCCCTCCGCTCCTCTCCATTTACACACACGTCACCTTTTTTTTGTTTTTTCTTTTGACATTTCCCTCCATCAGTGCTCCCCTCGTGTATACACGACCGACCCCCTCCGCTCTGAGCTCTCACTCCCCTCATCTCCTGTTTCATCCAATAAAGTACGGCGGAGGCGCAGGGAGAACGCGCGTAAACGGGCCTCGTCCGTCAGTCCGGCAAAGAGCAGCGCCGGGTGCCGCCGTCGGCAAGCCCTCGCCGACCGCAAGGCCGCCCTGCTAGACGAGCAGGCGCTCCTGCTCTCGGCCCGCAAGCAAAGGCTGGAGCAGGGCAAGAGCCGCGGCGGCACGCTCTTCTCCTTCTCCCTGCACCTGCCCGACCTGTCCTCCTTCCTGGACGACGACGGCTACATCACCTTCCCCGACCTGACAGAGATGCGCTTCCTCCCTGAGTGCGCGCAGAATTTCCTGCCCATTAAGTCACCGTCACTCATCCCCTGCTTCCTCTTCATCTTCTTCTTTCTGCTCTCCACCTCCTTCTCCGTCCCTTACGCCCTCACCCTCTCCTTCCCCCTGGCGCTGTGCCTCTGCTACCTGGAGCCCAAGGCAGCTTCCCTGACCGCCTCCATAGCCCAGGGCTACCATGACCATGACAGTTCAGAGGAAGAGGAGGTGTGTGTGCGTACGCCTGTATGTTCCAGTACCGGCCTCTGGCCTAGAGTAACAGTTCATTATAACGGTTAACCCCCTTATCCTGTCCTGTATCTCAGCTCTGCTGTTTCACCAGTTCAGAGCCGACCTGGAGACTGTGTCTGTCCCAGTGTCTGTCAGTTCTCCTACTTTCAGAACCTCATCTCTGCCCGGTCACACTCTCATCCTGTAGACCACATCCTCATCAACATCACAAGTACACAGAGATGATCCTGCAAGTCTCACCATTTCATATTTGATTGGCTTGTATTCACTCCACGTAACGAGAGGGTTAGACACAAGATTTAACACTAAGAAGCTGAAATGGTGTCACTGTCATGCTGCAGTGTACAGCTCATCATAAAAATGTTATTAATTAGAGATAATGATGGTTTGACGAAGTCACCTATCTTCATTTAGACACTAATCCTTCACCAGACCTCATATTTTTATAGCTTTGTGCCTAACCCATCTCAGTGTTGTCATCCCCATCGTGGCTTCACAGTGACTGCTAGATCACGATCAAAACCAGCTGCATGGAAACACTTCCATCTTTATCATTGCACTCAGTCTCTCTGCATCGCGATCCGAGTCAAGCAAAGCAGCACAAATTAAAATGAATAATTCAAATCGGACTTCTGCTTAAAAAGGGGGGCTAAAAGCAGCTTACTGCAGAGTGCCAGAGCGCGCTCATTGTTTTTCTTCAAGCAACACCTTTTCGAGTCACGAACGATCAATGTCGGCTGTGATGCAGAGAGACTGTGACAGCCAAATGCATCCGGATCACCCCGACTATCAACACGCATGCATGGAGAGGAGGGGGGAGGGCCTGAAAGTCAGGTTACTGTTTTATCATCAGGTGTTGTGTTTGACCGAACACACCGAATGTTTTCCTGACCTGTAAATGAATTTAAATTTAACGTACATCAGGATTCAGCCCTGTCCAAATCAAACCAAAGCAAATTTACTCATAAATGTCAAAGTGACTGACCGAAGGTTTAAACTTCCTCTGAGTCTGTTTTGCTTGCTTATTCTTCATTTGCTTTTTTGTTTTTTTATCTTCTTCCTCTTTTTTTGTTTTTCTCTTCCTGAGCTTTATCTGTAGTGTTGTCTGATAATGTGTAGCTTACAGAGACAACCAGTGCATTTCCATTCGTTCCATTTGTGGTTATGAAGATGACACTCTGTTGACGATAAAATGCATTTTCAAGCGTTTTTTTACAAGTTGGGTTCTTGTCGTTTTCTTGCTTGCCACTCGGGAACGGTTTCGGTCTGTTTTGTGAACGCAGACTGACAGCGAACAAACTGACTTTGCCTTTGATGGAGAGATGACCGCCACAGAGGTTTGTACACCAAGGAGAGACGTCATACGTACAGATGTAAGGCATGAAAAGAGTTCTGAGAGAGCGGATGTTGAATCGCAGATGTATAGAAACATGTGGCACGTACATTACATCTCATTATGCCTGTTTAGTTTAATAGAGAGTCGAAGTCATGACGTCGTACACAGTCTATCCTCTGTGCCTCAAAGCTTGTTCATGGGTTTTATACTTTCTACATGCTAACTCTATATTCTGTGATTTTAACACAGTTAAACAACAATATTTTTAGAGTTAGTAGTGTTTGTATAGTGTTCAGTCGTCTCTGTCCTGCTGTTTGAGCTATCCGCAACTCTTCTGTCGAGCTGTGACAAGGCAGAGTTCATGAGAAACGCTGTTCTTTAAAGACGGCTTAAAAATATGACTACAATATTAGACCCTAAACATATGAAGTGAGACGTGCAACCTGCTGTTGAAAAAAGCTGGAGTTTAAAATATCAGTCTAGTTACAAATGAGGTTTCTGGTTTCCCTTCAGCTCTCTATAGACCGTTCACTAAACCTCTCCTCCAGGCTACACCTGTCAAGCTTTTTATTCTCTACAGTGATAACAGTGGCAGATTTACTGTGCCACACAATGAGTCATGGATTTCAGACAAAGTTAGGTTTCTCATTTCAAGCGGGCAACCTTCGATTTTCTCATGAGAATATTGTAAAATCTCTTAAATATGCAGCTGATACCTACAAACATAAAGTCATGTTAAATGACTGAGACTAAAGCTGTGCTGTGTCTGTTTCACTTTAAACATGATGGGTTTTTTTTGGATGTGACTATTTATGCCGCATACAAACATAATTCACCACATAAAGCTTGATAGGTCCAGGTCATAGTTGCCTGGCTATGATTGGACAAATATAATAAATAATAATAATAATAAATATAAATACTGGCCAGGGGAGGGGTTTAGTGAATGTTCAGTCACGCCCTTTCACCCTCTCTTATCTCTCTGCTTGCCACCCCTCGTCGTTGCTCACTTTCTGTCCCTTCACCTGATTTCACTGTGTCTCGCTAACTTCCCTCCTGGTCTCACGCTCTTTTCTCCTCTTTACTCGCTGTCAGTCGGAAGCAGACGACGACTCTGAGATGCGGACTCAGGTACACTGGGCTCGCTTCATGGCCCTGCTCAGTGCATCCCTCCACCACCACCCCTATCACCACCACCATCACCAGATGCACTGAGCCTCTCCAAACATCCGCCATCAGTCACTTTGTTGCCGTGTCTCCGCCTTGGCTTGCCTGCTCCTGCTTCTGTTGACACACGCTCATTATCACACACACACACACACACACCAGACTGACTGTTCACTCTTGCCTGAATTCACCTCACAGACTGCTGCTGCAAAGCCGCTTCTAAACACACCATCCCAGCTCATCTCTCAAGTGCTTCTCTTTGTAAACGGTGGAGTCATGTTCATATTTCTTTTCCTGTTGCTCCAAGAGTTTAATCCATGGTGTTTCAGCGAGTTTACTCATGGCATCATGTCGTTTGCAGCCGTACAGTCAAAGACAAATCTCCCAATTTCTCCTAAAGCAAAAACAAAATTTAACACGACGTAGCACCTTTAACCGCTCTCCCCTCTTTTGTCTTTGCAGTATAGTTTCATAAGACGAGTAAAGGGGGAAAACGTTTTTATCAAGCATAGTAATCTGATGCTAGAGGTTGGTAAGAAAATAACGCATGTCATGTTTATGAAATATGCATGCAGGTGCTTTTTTTTACTTTGAATGAAGAATCTTAACTGATATCAAAAACATCTAACCTGCCAGATACTGTGCTCTGGAGTTTATCTAACAGATTTGTTGCTGTGAGCATCCAAGTTTTGTGAGAAATAAAGCAAAATAAACCGAATTACATAGAATGAATATGTTAGCACAGGTCTTAACTTCTAACGAGACTTGGGAGTGTTGTGCTTAACTAAACCTGTGAAACTAAGTCTGTGAATCTGTGCATGAAATCATCAGATTAAACTGGTGCTAAATGCTCACTTAGCATTTAAGTACATGCTGCTTCTCCTTTTTTTTTTTAGTTACAGCTGTCATGTGGGTGGATTTTCGTTGCCATTATTTTGCTGTTTGTGCAAGCTGTTGCACAGGTAGCCTGCACAGCCTCCTAAACAGGCCTGTGAACGTAAGGAATGAAGCGCATAATGCAGTTGAACCATTTCCGAACTGCATTTTATGCACTTGTTTTGGTACTTTATTGGATTTGCAAGCTACCGTTGCGTACATAAAAAGCATGGCCGTCGTCCCCTCCCTCCATTGGTCCTCCCGGCCTCATCTCATTGTATCATGGTTGACCGGCTGCTGTAGGACACCCCGCCTCCGTCGGAGATGGTCAAGCACCAGACCAACATCAGCGAACTGAAGCGCTCCTTCCTGGAGACGGGCGACAGCACTCCAGGATTGACCGAATGGGAGAAGAGGCTCTCCTCGTCCCCCATGCGCTCACCCAGAACGGATGAGCCACCAATGATAGAACCGCTGGATGTAAGCTGCAGTCCACAGCAGACTGAATGACGGCATGTGTGTGTGAAGCATGACATCACCGAGGATACTTTTGCAGAAACAAAGACATCAATCTCAAGTAGTGCAGTAAATTCAATATTCATAATGGGGTTAGAGCCATATTTTCTACATCAAAATGATGGTGCAGTACATTTTATAATCTAAATGGCTCTGGTGCATAATAGAAGTGAATATGGGCACTTTGATGAAGTAAGTTTAACTGCAAAGTCATTCGGAGTTTACGTCTATCACCTGCATCTCCTCAGCAGCTGATTAACATACTAATTTGTCTCGGTAATGGATGGCGCAGTCATTAGGCAGTAATATGATTGTTGTGGTCTGTGATGTTACGTGTACGGTTTTTATCAGCGTTTCTCCTTTTTTCTTTCGGTCGTGTGACATAATCAGATGAACTCGCACAGGACAAGCGAGCGGCACTAATTATAAAGTCTCTGAAGACTAATCACTGACAACGAAATAAAAGAAGCTGATTTCTCTGGAGGAGCTTTGGGAGCTGGATCGTGTGCATTTGAATGTGTAGTCACACTGTCCTTTGTTGTGGCCGTCTCAATCTGAGCTTTACCGTGTTTACTTATTTTACTTCTCTTTCTTCTTTCTTCAGACCGAGGACGAGGAGCCTGCAGGAGAAGAGACAAAAGAGGTTGTGGAACCTAAAGCCACTAAGGTAAACGACATTCACTTTTTGGTTTTCATGTCTAAAAGGTTTTCTTTGTGAGTGCGGTGTTGTGTTTTGCCCTTTGGCTCCAGACGTATCTGGACACAGTTTTTGGTATTTTCTACTTGACACGCACAGTTCCTTCACTTTATTTCCTTTTTCTTGAATTGTTTTTAGCATTGTAACATTACACATAATACATGAGGTAAAAGGAACTTTATTTATGTTAGAGATTATACCATCATATCTGTGCAGAGAAGGTTAAAAACATTCTTCTTTGTCCAAGTACTTACGGAGCTCAGCCTGTGTAGAAAAATTAAGCTCATTCTCACCGTCTTGGCTGTGTGATGCCCTCTGTCTATTAACCTGAACAAACCATTTCCAATAAGCCAAGTGTCTCCCCAGGCAACAGGATATCTGGTGAAATACGTGGTGGATAGTATCACAACAGATTTGGCCACCTCCTCTGGGCCGCACGGAATTAGTCTGTCAACCACTATGGACGACGACGTCTTCATGGACGGGACCCTCAGGGAGGTGGAGGAGAAAACCCCCGACTCCCAGGACGAGGTGTCGGAGAGGTCGATGCTGAAGGTCAGCCCCGGAACTGTCATACAGGAAGTGTCCCAGGCCATTAGCGACAAGAAAGGGACGCTCATTATCTTAAAGGAGGCGGAGGATAAAGAAGAGGGCAAAGAGACGAGCGCTGTGGGTGAAGAAGAGGAGCCCGTCGTCCCCGGAGAGGCCGAGGTTCGGGAGAATGAAGTATCTGAAACTATCAAAGAAGACACGTCTGTTGTTCTAGAAGCCAAAACCACAATAGTCAAGATGCCAAGTCTGCCGGTGGAGATAAAAACTGATGACATGACTCAGATAAAAGGTACTGACTCGCCAAAAAAGGCCATGGCATCGTGGATATCTGACGAAGTGAAGACGGAGGCCTCCGAGATCATCAGCGCGTTGACAAAGGAGGTCAAAGAGATGACGGCTCCCGACACTCTGCAGCAGAAGGCAGAGATCTTCACCTTCAAAGAGTTCCAAACAGAGCAGTCAAAGCCCAGCGTGACTCAGATCACACTTTCTGAATCTTCAACTACGTCCTTAGTGGTACTGTATGAATACTAAAAGCAACAACTCGGTTTTGGCTGCCTCCCTCCATACCTCCACCACCACCACCACCCTCAACCTACCTCCATTGCCTTCCCTCCAGCAGCAGCCAAACCAATCTAACAACAGTGTGTCTGAGCGCTGTGCATGGCTAACGGTCCCTTAACACTTAGCGTTTACTCTACACTCGCGATCGAGCCCGCTGCTTATTTTTTGATACTGAAACTGTTTTGGGTTTGTTTTTGAGTTTGTTGACAGCTCGCCTTGCTTCAGCAGCTGATAAGAGGAGAAATCAAGGCTCTGGCTTGGCTCTTGTTTTGTTTTCAGGCGTTTGGTTTTTTTTGCTCAGCTGCACCATCCCCTTTTTTTATTTCAGCTCTGTTATCAGTTCCCCTCAAAGCAGTGACTTCATAGCCCCGGCTGGCTGGCTGAGTGCCACCGCTGCAGCTTTCCCCCCACCTCATCCTCCAAAATCCCCTTCTGCCTCCGTAAAGAGAAGGAAAACAATTGTATGGGTCTACCTAAAAAAACAGATTAGTGAGAATTCACTGGTTCGCTGGTGGATTCAGCAATTTCCAAAACTGTTTTTTCTTTGAGGATTTGTGCAACTTGGCATTAGGTTCAGCGGATTTAACAAGCTACATAATGGTATTCCATACAATCCATACAATATTTACTTTTTCCACCTTTAATTTTTCCACCCTCTCTCCCTTTGCTCTTTGTCTGGTGTTCACTGTGACGTCTCACTGTCCTCTCTGTTTCCTTTTTCTCTCTGTTCTTGTGTCCGTCCATCCTTCTGTCCCATCAGTCTACGCTGGGATGGGTCCCCTCTTCTCAAAAGGTGACCGCTCCTCTCTGGTCCTCACAGATTTCATAATACAACGCTGCACTGGTTTTGGTGTAACTGAAACCTTAAAATGTCTTTAAATGTTTGTCACATGCAATCCTCTCAGGTTGTACGCAGTCAAAGTCTGAAAGTCTATAACCCTTTTTTCTCTAGCAGCCGTGATATCTGTATTGTGTGTCCTCTTTTTGTCGCGGTGAAGCAAAAACATCATCTCATGGTAATATTTCCACTTCACAGACATCAGACGAACCCGAAGAGGAAGCGGCGGTTACCACGGAGACGGAGGCAGCGCCAGAGCCGGTGCCAGCCGAGTCGACGGGGCCAATGGTGAATATCCAGACCGCAGAGGCTGCAGAGGCTGTGCATGTTACAGTGGAGCTCACGGTCAAAGCTGAGCCTGCAGAGGGGGAGCTAGATCTCGCAGTTGTGTTACAAGAGGATAGTGGAGGCAATAGTTTCGGAGATCCACCAGCTGACTCTGGATGTTGTGAAAAATCTGGTGTCCCAGGCGTTGCACCATGTTCACAGCAGCCTCAGCAGTCCGCATCTGTGGAGCTGGTGGCTGAAAAACAGCCAGTAGCAACAAATTTAGGGTTAGACGAGAGGCTGTCTGACAGTGGTGATTTACCAGAGTCTGCAGTGCTGACCTTAGCAGCGGAAAAGGAGGAAGTAATAGACGAGGGTCGAGAGGATGCAGGGGCGGAGGGGCAGGCGTTGGCGGCAAAAGACGAAAATGATGCTTTCAGATTCACTGTTGCTCCTGTTCACATCAGGGGTTGTGAAAAGGAGGAGGCGCAGCCTCCAGCAGAGGAGGAAGACAGCGAAGGGGAAGCAGCAGAGTGTTGCTTGGAGGATTTGGAAGAGGAATTGGCAGGTTTTGAAAACACAGGGGAGAACACAGAAGTAGATGGCAAGAGAGTCCAGTTCTCTGACGAAGTCAAGTACTTCGAGGAACAAGAGAGTCCCCCCGAGTTGAAAGACGGTATTGAAGAGGGGGATGAAGAGAGAGATGAAGCAGGCGATGAAGAACAGAAAAGCTTCCCAGACATCTTGAAACCTTTGCCCTTTAAAAAAGAGAAATACTACTATGTACAGATGGACAGCTCGGAGGATGAAATGGAGAGAACAGAGGAGGAAGAGACAGATGGAAAGACAGGAAAGGAAGAACTGAACGCGACAGACGAAAAGGCTCCAGCAGTGAGAGAAGATGTCACGGCATCAGAAGAAGTGAAGGAAGAAGGAGACAGAGCCGAACAAGACCAGCAGTCAAGCCCACACGATATGACCCTGACTGAACCTCTCGCTTCAGACGCCCTGCTCACCCATCTGCCTCCAGCCGTGTCTCCATCGGAGGTAACCCTGCATCAGCTCCAGTGGGCCTCAGGGCCTCGGCCCTGTAACCTCACCTCCACCCTCCCCTCCTGCCGACATAATCTGCCACTAATAATCTAGGGCAAAACTCGACAATAAGCATGGATGTGCATCGCAACTTGCTAACTTCACGGCTTGTTGCTGAGAAGATCAGGGGACCTTTTTTAATGTGATGTGGTGCACACACTTGATCGAAACCTTGTGATTTGCATTCTTCAGTATTCTCCTCTCCTTCACTGGATCAGGGACGCTTAATGCATGACTGCATGCTCACTTAGAGATTTAAGCCCTTCAATGACAGCCTTTGGCTTTCGTTTATTAGCATGCGGCATTTATTTGTGTCAATTTGATTTTATGTTCAACAGCGCGGAGCTATTTTAAGAACAAAGACGTACAGTCAACGTTAAACACCTACAGCGATTTGCTTCAGACATGGCCGCTAATTTAACTAGAGCACAGACGGTGCTGCTGTTCTCCTGCATGAACTTATTTTTTTCCTGTTTTTGTTCATTAGGATGTTGATGCCGGCGACGCAGGTACCAAAGAGACGCCTGTGGTCCACACAGAGACAAAAACCATCACCTATGAGTCTGCCGAGGTACAGTACATACGAACAGAACCACTTTAAGATTTACATTAGCGCTGCTTCAACTGATTTTTTTTTTTTTTGCCACTTGGGGGCAGAAATGAGCTGTGAGCAATCAGCCTTTAGGATACGATTTTAGCAACAATTAATCATGAACTTCTAGAATTATGATGAGAGTGTTGAGAATGAACCAAAACATTAAAGTTGCAGGCCATAAAACCAAAATAATGAGTGATTATTTTCTTTGTTTTTCATCACTACAAGAGACTTCTTCCATAAACTGCTGAAACATTGATTATAGCTGCTCCAAAGCTGCACTAATCAATACTTTTCCTATTAACAAAGCATAAAATAAATACTGTATTTGTAGTGTAAATGTTTTCACTGGTCGTTACACAAAGAACTATCATCCAGCTTTTTAGCCTCTTTTAGCTCATTGTTTTGGTTTTGTCCCCACAGCAGGACGCTGTAACAAAAAAAATCAGAGAAAACCTACTGCATGCATGACATAGAGCAGCTAAACAGCCAGATATTTTTTTTTACCCAGAATGCTTATGGTGTCCTCCAGATGTATGAATAAGCAATCGTTATCTAACGCGGCTGTCATTACAGTTTCTAAGGTGACAATATGTCAGATGTTTTCAGCTTTTTTAGGATTTCTTTGGACCACAAGTAACCAAAAAAATCACTTACTGCAGCTTTTAAGCAATTAGTGCTGAATTTGACATAATAATAACTCTGTTGTTTTAGATTATCTTCAGTGTGAATATAATTTCAAATGAAGTGTGTTGTTTATCAACAGGTTGACACTAATGGTGACGTAGACCCCGGTGTGTTGCTGAGTGCTCAGACCATCACCTCGGAAACCACCAGCACCACGACAACCACACACATCACAAAGGTCAGAGTTCATCTGTTGTCTCTTTAACACACAAAGCCACAGACGTGACCACGGGCTATTGCACGTCTGCTTCAGCCTTTCTTTACTGCACAATGTAAAACAGAAAAACAGGAAGTGTTTGTATGTTTATAGTATCGAGACGTGCTTCATTACACGTCCTCTCTGACGAATATTTATGTTTTTATTTTGATAAATCTTCTATCTAAAGAGTCAGCTATTTTTATTACTGAATATTTTCTTGATGTCAGAAAATATTGAAAAATATCAACAATCTTAAGATGTCTTGTTTTGTTTCAGTCTAGAACAAAAAAATATTAAGAATCAAGGGTGTAGAACTCTTTACATTTATATTCTCACAACCTTCCTGTCATCTAAGTTAAATCAACTCTAAATTTCAGCATTTAGACTGAAGACAAGTGTTCTTCATAGCATGATACAGCTTGAAGTTTGATGTTTATCGCCATATATTTTCATGTCTGCACTGATTATAAGTCCTCTTTCTGTTGTCTGTCTGCCAGACGGTGAAAGGAGGAATATCAGAGACGAGAATCGAGAAAAGGATCGTCATCACAGGAGACGCAGACATCGATCACGATCAGGTCTGCCTTCACTGTGCTTCGTCATTTTTCTGTGCCTGTAAAGTGAATAATTGGATTTGAGCAGTGACCATGAACAAAGTGAAATGTTAGTGACCCCTCAGGACCACATGATGTAGACTGGCTTAGCATGTGACATTTTAAACAAAACATTAACTCGTGATGTGACTTTTAACAAATGCTGGAAGTATGACAAATGTAACTAAAAGTGGCTTCCCTGTTGGCATATTGACTCACAATCAAACATCCCTGCTCCCTCCCCGCCTTCCCCGTTTTCTGTCTCCCCCTGGTGATCCCCGCTGGCACTGCACTCCCCGTATATAGGCTCTGGCTCAGGCCATAAAGGAGGCTAAAGAACAGCATCCTGACATGTCAGTGACCAAAGTAGTGGTACATAAAGAGACAGAGATCACGCCAGAGGAGGGGGAGGACTGACCCAGGTAAGACAACGAGGTCCCAGTCCTGGTCCCAGCTCTGTTTTTTATTTATTTATTTTTTTAGTCTGGTCTGGTTTTGATTTGGTCAGACTGGACTTGTTTGTTTTGTTTTTTTTTAAGCTGGTCTCTGTTCTTGGGCATGCTGCTTTCCCATCAGCACTTCTTCTCACTGGTACAGACAGCCCTGCTTCTGTAGCACTTACAGCTAATGCATCATGCTGTTGTCATTCCAGCTCCACTCCCCCTGTAGGGAAAAGGTCGGCTGATGCGTGCGTGCACACAGACCGGATATTGCAGTCTAAACTCGTAATGACAAGGCTTAAAAACCTTTACAGTAATGCTCCTGGCAGTCTCATGCAACCTCTTGTAATGTGACTGCAACACTCCCCCCTGCTGGAAGGAAACACAGTCTCCTTTTCATTAGAGAGAGCGGCAGAGACTGAACACAAATCTAAATCTTAACAAGATCCAAATTAGACAGTAAAACATCTTCCTAAACAATAAGATATGACGTGAATAAATGATTCCGAAGCAGCTGCACCTGCATGCCGTGCAATACTCCGTAAACATCTTCTCCACACATTGTTTTGCCCACAGCCTCACAAAGGGCACCGGCAGCGCTGCACGATTAAATACCGGCTGAACCGGCTTGTGCTTCCCAGAGCGATGCAGTCTGCGGCTGCAAACGTGCCCGTATGGACTGAAATCTGATCTTGGGTGAACACAGCCGCGCTGCTTTAGTCTATTTTCAACTCTGTTCTTACAAGAAACATCACATGCCATAACTGGACGGCTTCTCGTGATGGGCACAAGGGAATTAAAACATTCATTTGTGCCTTGTTCTGCATAAAGAAACGATGCTCAGGTGCATGTTCAGTTACTTTTATACAACTTAACTACTGAAATGTGTGGACGAGTCATTAATCTCGGCAGTGTTCTGCTAATTAAAGGTCTCTAAATGAAGTTTATACTGGCTGTTTTCCAAATGTTTACTCATTAGTCATTGACTTTAGCGTGCCGACTTCACACCTGGCCAAGGACTACAGATAAAAAAATTGGCCTCTCTCTTGACAAACGATGGCATATTCACACAGTTTATGTTGTTTATTAATATGCACTGCAATAAAGTAAATCAATTAAGCTAATAATAGCAGTAGTTTTTCACTGCACGGCGGACTAACTGGGTAGTCCTTAAAGGGAGAAGTGTTCGTGCATGGGGTGAATCCCTGAATTGTTCAAACTGTGTTTCTAGGCCACTTGGGTTTGAAACAGTTTGTGACATACTGCTCCTTTCAGTCGCACTCTTTCTTTCTGTTTGGGAGGAAAGGAAAAAAGAAATAGGTCAGCAGTCCTCGTCACTGCTCCTGCAGCAACGTTTGCACAAAGTTTCACAAATGCAGCCATTTGTGTTTCAACTTGTCCGCCTGTCGGTGTTGTGGGGATTATTTCAGGTGTGGAGCTGCGCGAGGGATACCGCTCATTCCATCACACCGCAGCATGTCGTTCTAACCTTTTTATCCGTGCAAACTGGAACCATCCAGTTTTTTTTTGTTGTTTTTTTAAACTCTAATTCACCTTTTTTTGGCTCCGGAGCTTGTTATTTTCACGAGCATTTGACTGAAACAATCCCAAGACGCAGAGTTTGGGATGAGCGAGCGTGCATGTGTGTACTTGTGTGACTCACCAGATGGGAATGCTTGGCTTTGTTTCTGCGGCCTTGCCCTCAGTCCTCGGTGTGTGTGTGTGTGAGAGAGAGTGTGTGTGTGCTGTCTAATGTCTGTGTCAGGCCGGCTGTGTTTCTCAGCAGCTCTATTAACTTGATTACTAACTGTGTGTTTTGCTCTGGTCCTTTGGATGCTCTTGTCTTTTCTTCCTGCTGTAGATACACACAGACTGTTGAAGCATTTTCGGCCGTGTTTAAATTTAAAAATTCAACAATTTTCTAATTGTCAGAGAAACTTTAGCATCAAAACACGTCACACTACTCTTCTCCAGGACACCACGCTTTGTTCACCAAACATTATGGACTATCCTGGAAGAAAACTGTCTGAAAACAGTTTTCTTCCAGGATATAATGCAGAAATACACCCACTCGTTAGGTACACGTGTACAATCTGATGTGATCCAATATGACAGCTCTGCCTTTGATAAACACAATAATGTGTCACCAAACACCTTTCAATATAATGCACTCCTGTTCAGCAACACCACCCACATGAAGCCAAGCTATCACCTCTCTGACAGCGACGGCGAAAACTGAAACGTTATCAGCTTTGTGAAAGTCGAATTCGTGCCAGAGTTGTCGTATCACATCGGAGGGTACAGGTGTTCAACAATATTTGTAATATGTTCCGTAAAGGAGCCTCCTGAGCACCTTTGCATAGTCCTATCTGTGCACAGTCGACATAAACGAGCTGGAAAATTCTCTGTCAGCTGCCATGTAGGAAATCTGCAAACTTTTATCTGCTAAATTTGTCGGCTTTAGTCGTTTCTAGTTTTAATTTCCCGTTCTTAAATATCATCATTACGTGTTTGAAATATTATCACCCCTAAATACATGTTAAGAGTGTAACATCAGTTCTTCTTGAGTGAAGACAGTCTGTAACGACGACACAAAAGTTTAAATATCAGATCTCTCCCACCAATGAAGACTTATGAACAACCCATCTGCGTTTGAACACGTCCACCCTGAACTACATTTCCACTTCCTGTTATTTATATGATCTCCAGTAGACTCGACAAAAATGTCTTCAGGTCTTTGAAGCGCCCGATTTAGAAATCCAGCATGCCTCCTCCTCCTCCTCCTCTAAATCTCTCTTTGATGAAGGCAACAAAGCGTGGCGTGCGACAAGTTTTTTAATTTGGATTCGAGCAAAATGAAAAACTCAAACCACGTTTGGAGATAAAGAATGATGGTTTCTCCTCTGTTTGTTTCTCAGTTGTGACGGCAGCCTTTTCTGACTCATTACTTGTGGTCACACTTTAAATAGTTGGCATTCATTTTTTGGGGGGAAGTATTGTTTGTAAATTAGTCACAGACAGAAAGTGCTCAAGAGGCCTGTGTGTATCTAATGTTGTGTATGTGCATCTCTGTAGTCCCTTCTATGTGTCTATTCACGGGGGTGAAACTACCGTAACGTTCTTCTACAAGGCTCATTTTTAGTCTTTTTGGCAGGGTGTGGTGGGGCACTGGAGGCTCAGACGTGATTAAATATGCAGGATGGTACTAAGTGCTGTTTCCTCTGTTCTTCCAGGAGTAACACTGAGGGCTGTTTTCTGTTCAACCTCCCAGAATCCAACATCCAGAACTCTCCACATATTACTCCGGGATTCTCAGAAGACTTAAAGAAAGGCTCCGACTCTCCAAATGCTGCAGCTCGCTGCTAAACGCAAACATCACCTGCAAAATAAATAAATGCATTTTGCATGAGAAGGACGCAACGTCGCATTATCAAACAAAGATTATACTGAAAACTGTACGATTTTAAAACAGAAAAAACAAAAAAAAAACGGTTCTCGATCCCATCTGCACGCCGAATCCCTGTGTGCAGCAAGCAGACCTGTTGCTTTCACTGCCTTATTATGACTTTGATGCTTTTTTTTATTGATTATTGAGAATAATTATTGTAGCAACATTTTATTTATGAAATAAAAGCCATCACTCCAGAAACTTAAAAATCGCTGTAGGCTGTATATGTTAGGGAGCAGACACTATTTAACCTTGCTGTAGAAGTGCCAACCTCATTTGCCAGCGAGCATCACCTCACCCACTCCGACACGACCCATGATTTTTCCGTCAGGTATGCCACTACACGAATCACTACAGCCCCGCACTGTACATATCCAAGCTTTCCTAGGAGAATAGCAAATTATCATTCATCGTTGATTTTCTTTTTTCCGTCACGTCTACTTGAATTCAAATTTTTTTCTTTCTATGATCACGTCAGTATTTTTATCGTTTCTCATCAACACTTTTTAGAGGGTCTGTTTTCGCAAGCGATTGCCGAGGAATCTGTGCAAGAAATGAAACTTTTTAATGTGCCTGTGCAGGTTTTGAATGTTTCCCAGGGTAGACGATCGGCTGCAGCACAAGTCCCAGGTTTGTGTGACTGTGAGGCAAAGGGCTCAGACTGCCGAGCTCTGCCCAAATTAGATGCAAAGCCAAGAGAGATCTGTCAACTTCCCCAAATCCCTCCCACCACCTCCACCTCCACCACCCTGAACATGTCACCCTTCATCTGTTCAACTGTATCTGAATAACCGAGTATTGTTCGTGTACAGCCATTTTCTCCTCAGAATGGTGAAATAAAAGTGGCAAATGCATTTTGTTTTAATTTGCTGGTTTCTTCTCAAATAATAAAATGTTGACCACAGTACTGAAACTTGTGTCACCGTTCCATCTGTTCATCATGTGACGCCTTGTAACGCTGAGCCATCGAGTCAGGAAAGTTCTGTTATAACTATTGTGCTTATTTCAACATTTTACTGTCTGTCTGTTAGTTTCAGGTTTGTTTGTCATGTGCAGGTGAGCACAGGATGGACGTAGTACTGCGAGCCCTTTCAAACATGAAACATGGTTCTAAATTTGGATTTTTTTATTTGATCTGGTTCAGTTGAAATCTTTAAAATCAGCCACCATATGTGCTAAAAAAAAAAAAAAGAACTACACATCTGGATGTTCAGAGTCATTGCAGGAAACAAACTGATAATTTAAATAAGTTTAATTATTAGTTAAATATATATTTATATGCACGTGACAGACTGTATAAACGGTAGTCAGTCTCATAACTATTAACTTTAACTACTCTAAGCAGTTAATTTACCTGTTGAAAGAAATGCCCTCTGGGTAATTAAAACGTGATTTTCACAGCTTCAGGTAATTATGTTGAATAACACGCAGGCGCCTGAGGCCACGCCCCTCGTGTGTACGTGCGTGTGAGTCAGAGAAAAGCAAAAGTGAAGAGGTCTCACTCTGTCTCTGTTGCTGGGTGCTGATTTGTTTTATTTACAAAGAGACTAAGTGAAGAGCTGCTGTATTTAAACGTTTGAGACGCGCAGCACTGTGGGTAATATCTGTAGGCTGTAATATGGAACTAAACTAAATAAAATCTCTCTAAATTAAGATATGGATCAAAGGTTACAGCTCACTACACAAAGAAGACTCTGTCCAAAGTCAGCTGTGATAGACTCCAGCACACTGTGACCCTGGTGAGGAGAAGAGGTTACAGATAATAGATGGATGAATAATTTAAATTAATATAATATTTATAACAGTGATATGAAATGTAAACAGATTATTCTATAAAAATTATATTCTAGAATATTATATATAAGTAAGGTAGGAAGGAAGGAGGATAGGGAGGTAGGTAGGAAGGAAGGTAGGTAGTATATATATATATATATATAGATAGATAGATAGATAGATAGATAGATAGATAGATAGATAGATAGATATATATAGAAATATAGATATATAGATATAGATATATATAGATATATATCCTTCCTATCTTCCTTTCTTCCTACCTACCTCCCTATCCTCCTTCCTTCCTACCTTACCTATCACACTTATCACACACTCAGCCCTGCAGCTTGAGTTTCAGACAGAGTGAGCCCTCCACCGGGCTCATGGCGGATCTCGGTGTCGTACCTGCTCCGGTGCTGTAGGTGGCGGCAGAGCCGCGCGGCGCTTCCTGTGGAGCTCAACAGTCACAACAAGAGGAGGAAGAGGAAAAACGACAGCTCTGGATCGTCGTCGACTGCCTTGCGTGACAACACAGGAGGAGATCGCGTCCAGGCTTCGGGTATTAAACCATTATTATTTTTTTTTACACATTTCCTCCGTTTGTCGCTTCGTACGACGGCGGAGGGGGAAAAAAAGCCAAGCCGGCGGTGCGGCTGTCTGGGCGGGCGTTAGTCCGCCCGCTGGCCGCCGTGTTCTCGCTGTTTGTGAACTGCTTTAAAGACACCAGAAACATGCCAATGGAGGCTTGCTTGACCAAAATGGCTGGGCGCAGTGAAATGTGAAATATTGTTGCTAGGGTTATGATTTTTCTGCACGCGACAGCACTGTCACGCGGTGAAAAACGCACAAGTTGAGTTGAGAAAAGTGCGTGTGTTTGCGTTTATATCTTTTTATAAGCGTTGCCGCGGCGCTGTTTCTGCTGCTGGGGCCTGTCGTGTGTGTTCTTTCTCTCCCCCCTTCTTTCTGCATGATTGCTTTTAGATACTTTTTCGTGCATTTGTGACGTGGATGTGCACACAAACGCGACATGTGCTGCATGTTATTCCTCCGTTAACATATAAGAAGCATGCAAATGCCGCTCCACCCCTCAGCTGTGCAGGTTATATGCATGCATGCATGCAGAAATTAAACTGCTGTTTGTTTCTCCCGCCGCAGGTTGCTCCACTTTGACCTGCAACATGTCTGATTTACTGAGATATATCGACTATGACCACAAAGCCACCTTCCTGAAGATGCTCAACCAGCAGAGGATGGAAGGTGAGCACTGTGACGTGGTGGTGGTGGTGGAAAACATAGAGTTCAGGGCTCACCGCTGTGTCTTGGCAGCCTGCAGCAACTACTTCAAGAAGCTCTTCAAGAAGCAGAGCGACGAGGACAACTCCATCGTGGAGCTGGACTTCATCCGCTCCGACATCTTCGAGGAGGTGCTCAATTACATGTACACGGCCAGGCTCGCCGTGAGGAAGAAGGACATCAATATGATGATGTCGTCCGGTCAGATCCTCGGCATCAACTTCCTGGATAACCTGTGCACGCAGAAACGGGAGCTGACCAACATGAAGACCCGGGAGAACCAGGCGCCGGGTGACCACGGGATGAGAGCTCAGGACGCCATCCTGAAGGAGCTGGCCATGGAGGAGGTGAGGAAGAACAGCTTTTATGATCAGGGGATGGATAGCATGGGGCCCGGGGGCTCGCACGTGTCCCAGCCGCACAACTACAACACCAGCATGAGCAAAGATCCCCACAGCCACGGCTGGGGCTCCTCGTCCTCCAGCGACATGAAGCTGGAGTACCTGCTGTACGGCCACCGCGACCACGGCTCGTGCCAGAGTGCGGGCGCAAAGCCCATGGACCACAACGCCAAAAAGGAGCGGCTGCTCACCGCCAACCGCCCGTACGGCTGCGAGCACTGCCCCAAAGCCTTCACCACCGCCGCCCACCTCAAAGAGCACCTGAAGATCCACTCAGGCTTCAAGCCTCACCGCTGCGTCGTGTGCGGCAAAGCCTTCATCAGGGGTCCCGACCTGAAGAGGCACGAGAGGGTCCACAGCAACGAGCGGCCCTTCGCGTGCCAAATGTGCGAAAAGGCCTTCAAGCACAAGTCTCACCTGAAAGACCACGAACGGCAGCACAGGGGCGAGCGGCCATTCAACTGCGGCTCCTGCGACAAAGCCTTCATCAAAGCGTCGGATCTGAAGCGCCACTGGAACACCATGCACAGCGGCAACCCCCGCAGACAGATGTCCCTGTCTCCAGCCGCCTCCCAGCACGGCCAGGCAGAAGCCACCGACCAGAGAGACTGGAAAATGGAAACCGGGCCACATTCGCACAACTCAGGGGACTGTTGAGCCTGCGGACGCACCAAAACCAACACTCTGACATACAGACAGACACACATACATCCACGGCAGTCACACACACAAAAAAAAAAGAATAAAAACATGTAAACACATTGACACAACCAGAAACCTGTGACAGGCCGACGGGCCTGAGATCACACGGACAATGATCGGAGTGAGTAACGAGAGATCATAGCATGTTCATAAGACTGTGGGGGCTGTATTATTATTCTAAAGAGTTATGTCAAAAACAATGTTTTTCTTTCCACCTGTAAAATCATGTAAATGTTTAGTTCACTCTACTATATATTTTTCACAAAAGCATCGTTGCTATCTAGACTTTGGGGGTTCTCATAACATTATTCTCTTTTACTTTTATGGGATATGTAACATTTAAATGTTTGTTTAACCTTTACTGGATTTTTATGGAGATAAAAAGAGAGAAGCAGAGTCTTTTTGGGGGGCGGGGAGGGAGGAAAGGGGGACGGCGATGGCGACGTGGGCGGGAGGAAAAGGGGGGTGAGATTTTTCTGCATAACATTTGTTGCATTGAGTATATTCATGTGGATGTTTTTAATGGATGTGTTTAGTTGTATTGATTGATATTACACTGTAAGAGTAAGAGTCACCATTTTGCATTTGATGCAGATGATACCAAAGTCTTGGGCCTCTGAGGGATTGTCTTTAAAGACTGTCCTGCCCAAGCAACCGGCCAACTAGATTTACTGTTATACAGTATAACTGTCATCCAGCTATCAACAGTTAATGATAGATGTCTGTATATACTGTAGCTTAGTTTGTTGCACAATTAGAGTACACAATAATGAATTATGCACATATAACATTGTCCTACTCCTACACTTTGACAATAAACACCATTTGCTGTGTTTTATTGTTTTCTGGAAAGTTTGGTTCTTGTTGGAGAGAGCTCCGCGAGCGAGCGTCGATCTGGATCCTGACAGCAGAGCACGGCGCGAGGCATCTGTGCCACACCCAAAACCTGAGCGCTCGCTTTCAGAGCTTGAAAGTCTCTCGCGTTTATGAGTGGCAAAGATAGAAAAGTGGTCAGACGTTGAGGAATTTGTCTTGTGATGGCTGTTGTGAGAAGTTTTAATCGCCAACCTTCGAGCACTAAATGATCCATCTAATACTGTCAGCGCTAAACTGAAAGTTCTTGTAAGTCGTCCAAAGTCCAGAACCAGGCGAGACGAGAGGCTGCTGTGTCTGCACAGGATATAGTGATGTTTTCTATAGACGTGCTGCTGGTAAAGCTCCCACATGTGGTTATGTTTCGTCTACGTGATGACAGCGTCACAACAAAATTGTATCTGGTGCGACAATATATGAACAAAGGCTGCAACTGCTGATTGTTTTCATTCATTTTGGGCTGTAAAATGTCAGAAAATTGTGAAAAATGTCCGAGGTGACTCCTGACAGTGTCGCGTTTTGTCCGAGATGTTCAGTTCATAAAGAAAAAGCAGCAAATCTTCAGGTTCACAAACCTGACACTAGAGAATTTCTACGTTTTTGTTTTTTTTTTGCTTGAAAATAACTTTAAACTTGTAACTGTATTCATAATTAAGTTGTTTTTTTAATCAAAATGTCAAACATTCTCCAGTTCTAGCTTCTTTACTGTGATGATTTTCTGCTTTTCTTTGTTCAATGTGATCACACACTGAGTATTTTTTAGTTTTGCACCACCGGATGGACAAAATGAGCCATTTTAAGACTTTCATGGGAGTTTTTCATCAGTTTTCTAACACTAAATATGTATCAAACGATTAATCGAGAAAGGAATCAACAGTTAAAATGACTCCTGACTGAGTCTTTAGTTCAAGCTGAAACTTTCCTCCATCCTGAGGTGCAACAGAGCTTCAGGATTCAGTTTGTTTATAAGCCCAGACTATGCAAACAATCACATCTGCTGCCCACCCACCTCCCCTCTCCTCTCCTCTCCTCTCCTCCCCTCTCCTCTCTCCTCCGCTCCTCTACTCTCCGTTCCCTGAAGTCCACTGCACTACTCTGTAGTTTGACTGACATGAAACCAACCGCTCAGTGACGACACTGGGTGAAAACACTTTAAAACAGGACACAAAGCTCTCCCTCTCTCTCTCTCTCTCTCTCTCTCTCTCTCTCAGACACACACACACACACACACACACCCAACATGGCTGCAAGAAGAAAGCTCCTCAGCAGCTCTCCCATACTCTGCATGCGACACTAGATGGTGCCCTGTTCATAGTGATTGACCTGTTGCTGCCCATTTTGACCTGCTCGCGTTGTCTGTCCGGGACTGGGGGAATACTTTGGAGACACTGATGGCACAGTGGAAGTTGCAGAGAGCCAGGGCCGGTTGGAAAGCACATATGGTGACTGTGTGAAATGTATGCGCTCTCACACCTCAGTGTTTTCCATATATTTACATATATCTGACTCTAGTGGTTGGAGCGAGGCCAGCGCAAGTACGCGGCTTTCACAGCCTGCGCTCTGTATCCAGTCACATGAAGATAGTCCGCACCTATTTATGAGCAGTCTGACCGCAGTCTGGGAGTGGGGGGTGTGGGGTGGGGTGGGGGGGGCACCCTCAGAAGTGAGCCCTGTTTGCTGCATGTATCTCAGATTGATCTATTCTTAACTGTCAACAGAGGAAGAGTTTGATCGCCTGTAATTTGGGGTGAAGCAGTTTGGTGGAAAACTGACGTCAGCGTCTAATGGAAAAGGCGGGCCCTGCCTCACTGATGTCAGTAGATGCCCAAGATCTGTTTTCTGCATTTCCTGGCCCCTGCTGTATATATATATATGTGTGTGTGTGTGTGTGTGTGTGAGAGAGAGAGAGAGTACATTAAAGCCAGTGAATGATGCAGGATATGGTTTTGTATCACATTGTTAAGGCTGATTGTGTGTGTGTGTGTGTGTGTGTGGGGAGAGGTTTGAAATGAAATGCATGACTTCTATCGGTGTGTATGCGTGCCAAGGGATTTGAGTGATGAGCGCTTATTGTGTGAGTGTGTGTGTGTGTGTGTTTGTATGCATGCACCTAAGCACATTTATATGTGTGTGCGCACGCATGTGTGCGTGTCTATGCATGTGTAATGACCGGGGGAGGGAGGAGGAGGAGAGGGGGAGAGCGTGAGTGCGCATTCATGCATGTGTGTGTGTGCGTGCATTGGGGAGGGGGGGGGGGTTATATGTTTGTGTGCGATACATGCATCTATAATGAGCCCTGTGTGTGTGCGTGTGCACGCACATGTGTGTGTGCGTGAGTGACAGGCGGCGAGTGAGTGTGCAATCATGCGTGTGTGCCTCTCTGCGTGTACTCATCCGTGCCTGTGCGTGAGGCTTGTGCATCAGTATGGAGAAGGTTGTGTGTGTGTGTGTGTGTGTTTGTGTGTGTGTCCCTATTTGTTTTTATGTATGCATGAGCTTGCATGCATGTACGTGCATGCAAATGCACACATCATCACTATTTAGGGAATTTACGTGTCAGCAGGCTGAATTCTATAATGCAGGTAGTCACATGAATGAATTTATGTATTTGAATGTGTGTGTGTAACTGTGTGTGTGTGTGTGTGGTATACATTAGTATTGTGGGGGCTGTGCATTCAGATTCAAGTCTGCATAACTTTATGTGGCTTTCTCGTGTGTGTTTATTCTCTCTTCAGCGTTTGGGTTTGTGTGTGTGTGTGTGTGTGTGTGTGTGTGTGTGTGTGTGTGTGTGTGTGTGTGTGTGTGTGTGGGCGCTAGTGCATGTGTACGTGAGTTTGTGTTTTTTTTTTTTTTTGCATGTATGTGTGTATATGTGTACAGTGAACACCCGGTTTCCATTACCCCGGCCGGCGTGGTTCCCTCAGCCAGACCACAAACCTCCTGTCTCCACTCTGGCTCCACCCAGCGCTGCCACAGGCTTCCCAGAAAAGAACAGCGTCTAATTAAAAAAACTTTAATTACATTCATCTCATCTCTCTCACTCACACACACATATAGACACACACACACACACACACTCTCGGGGAGAATAAAACAACTGTATACAAACAATCCCATATGATAAATGTGCATGAAAGGCAAAGCCAGCAGTTTCTTTTTTCCCCCCAAGTGGAATGGCTTTTAATCAGAGCTGCTGACATTCATGAGCCGTGGAGTCTCCTGTGATCCTCTACAGCACCATCTGGAATGTCTTCAGCTTTAAGGACTCCATCCATGATCACGGTGTCTCTCTCTCTCTGTCCCCCCTTAGTGTCTTTTCACGAGACGTTTTATGCCCTTTTATGTGATCTCGGCGGCGTAAATCATTTTATAACTGTACATCTTCAGTTACTGTATAAACACACAGACCGTTAAACTGATTTGTAGTGCAGCACTTAAAGTATGACACAACTGTAAAATAACACTCGATTAACGGCTCATCTTCTGAGTGAGTGTCACATTAACGCGAGGAGGATCTTTGAGGAATGTTCCCCCGAGGAGGAGGAGGAGGTGGAGGTGGGTCACTCATCACCTTGAACACAGGATCTCCTATCTGACCAGCTTCCTCCTCCTCTTTCCCAGCAGAGCACGTTGAACCGGGTTTATTAACTGTGACCCGGTGTGTGTCCGCAGACAAGGTGCGTCTTTGTTGATCGGCGCGGCGCTGGCCTGTGGGAGTCAAACCCCCGTGGATGCAGGTTATCGGGACATCTCCGCAGGGCTGAGAGAGCCGGGCCTGAGATGGCTGAGATCTGCCTGCAGGAGTCATTGTTCAGGGCCGGACCAGATGTTCCAGCCCGGAGATTACCATCGCATCACTCCTCGGTGGGGAGTCCACGCCTGCTCACCCTCTCCTACAGCGCGTCTCTCCTCTCTTCTCCTTCACCTCTCTGCTACTCCTCACCTTTCCCACCTGTCCTCTTCCCTCTACATCCTTGCCTTGTCCCCTCACACTGTCCTCTTCCTGTTTTCTCCCCCCACCTGTCCTCCTTTCCTCAGTCTTCTCCTCTCCCCTCCCATCCTCTTTCCTTTCCTCTGCTCCCCATTCTCCCCTCCTTTCCTCTCCTCTCTTACCCTTTTTCTCATCTTCTCCTCCATCATCCACTCCCCACTCTATTGCTGTCCTCTCCTTTTCTTCATCCTCTCCTCCCATTTCCTCCCCATCTCTCCTCTCCTCTCCTTTATCCCCCATTCGTCCTTGTCATTTCCTCTCCCTTGACTCCCTCTTCCCTCTCCTTCCACTCCTTATCTTATCTCTCCTCTCTGTCCTTCTCTCTCATCCTCTACTCCCCTCCTGTCCTCCCCTCCTCCTGCTTCTCCTCCCATCCGTACGGCCTCCCTATGCCATCCTTTCTTGTCCACTCTTACTCCTATGCTCCTCCCTCATCTACTCCTCCTTCTGCTATACTCTCCTTTCCTTCCTTATAGTTTCCTCTCCTCTCCTTTGTCCACCTCCTTCATCACTTCCTCTCCCCCAACTCTCTCCTTTCCTTCTTTCTTCTCCTCTCTCCTCCTCCCTTGTCCTGTACTCCCTGTCTCCTCCTTGACCTGTTCTGTCCTCTCCTAATCTCCCCTCCTTCATCTTCATTATCTCCCTTCTCTTCTTCCTTCTTTCCTCACCACTTGTCCCTTTGGATTCTCTCCTCTCCGCTCTCCTTTCTTTTCCTTCATACTTCTCCTCCTCCTCCTTTTTTTTTTTTTTACCTTTTTACCTCACCCCTGCCCCCCCCCCCCCCTTTCCGGGCCTACTTCCATCTCTACTCCTCTTCCCACCTCCTCTTCTCCTCACCGCCAGGCGCAAATAACAACTGATGGCCATCTTTGGTTAAACACAGCACATTCTGTTCTCCTCTGCTCTTTCTCTTTTCGCCTCCTCCTTTCCTTCCTATTTCCTCTTTTCTCCTCCATTTTTCTCATTTGACCTCCCCGTCCTCCCTCCTCCATCTCTTCTCCTCTTCCCTCATCTTTATTTTATTTTATCTCCTCTCTCCTCCTCACCACCCTGCACAGATAACAACTGAGGGCTGTCTTTGGTCAAACACAGAGCATGCTGTTCTCCTCCCTCCCTCCTCTCCTCTCCTCTCCTCTCCTCTCCTCTCCCTCCTTCCTCCTCTGCTGTTATCAGTCTCCGTCATGGAGGTCTCACTCTAATGAAATTCCCTTGGTGATCGCACTGACAGATCTAAAGGCAGCGTTTGTTTGGACACCACATCTGGGGAGTCGCTGAGGGCACGAAAAGGAAAAGGCAGCTGTAATCTGATTATAAAAAATGTTACCTGTAATCTGGAGTCCATTACTCTGACAAACCCATTCAGCAGATTAAAAAGACTCGGTGGTTTTAACACTTCCCAGTTGAAACCATACATACGTTTTAGATTGATCACCCATTTTGATACGAAGAAATAGATAAAGGTTTGTACAGCACAAGGTTCGGATACGTTTGTGATGATATATTTCATTTATACGCTGGATTTTGACCAGCTTATAAAATCTTGGCTGTGGCGGTGTATTTAATCTTGTATATAACGGTATTGTTTTTATTCTGTGGAGTGGAATTGATCTAAATCTTGGAATAACACCGCGGTTTGGCTCCGAGTGAACGTTTGTTTTGATAAAATCTATTTTAGGGAGAAAATACAGATATCAGGTCAAATAATCCACAAATAATTTTTAGTGTTGAGAGAGAGGCAGGAGCATCATGTGGATGAAGACAGTTTGTGCCAAATAAATGTTTTTAATTTAAACATATCAAACATATTTATTTCTCGTAATCCTCCTGGTTTTCATGCACTTCTTGACCTCTGGGGTCAAAATGACCCCATCTGATTTGACTGTTATTTAAAGCATGTAGTATAAACATGCTCAGTGTTACACCTTTAGTCTTACTTCAGTCCAACTCATTACCACAAATTTGTCCCTTCGTTTTGGCCAATAGACCTTGTTCACGTGGAAGTATAGCCTGTTTTTGAGAGAAAATACAGTTTGCAGATTAAGATATCAAGTCAAAGAGGTACCACACGGTTGAGGTTTACTTTAAGACAAATTATTTTTTAAGTTTTTGTTTTGTTTTTTACAGATTTTCTGACAGAAATGTCCAGAAAATGACATTACAACAGAACAAAAACATATTTAACCAGATAAAAGTCATGTTGAGATTAAAGTGTTGTTGTTTTTTTTTTACCTGTATTCTTCCCAGCTACACACAAGTACAGCAGATTTTGATTGATGTAATCACATCGCGATGCCAGACTCTGTAGAGTAAGATTTTGTTGCAACTGTGATATTATATCAAGATTAGTGTCGGTTCACATGCACTTCAAACCAAAAAAGGAATTTGATTTCCCTCCAGACTAAAAAAGGAGTACAGTTTTTTGGACGTAGATTTGAGTTTAAATGAAAGTTAATCCGTTCCACAGCCTGTCCAATCATAAATTATATTTCCATGTTTGAGCAGATCTCTTAGAACAGGTGGCACACATCTTCTAAATAAATGGACCATATGAATCATTTCTCTCAGCTTTGATGGTGTTTTTTTTTTTTCAAAGAAGCTCAAGCTGTCAAAGGTATTTCAACAGAAACTTAGAAGGATTCAGTGATGAATCCCCAGCAGAGCATTTAGCCCGACACATAACACAGAAGGTTTAACCAATGATAAAACTTGAGTGATTGCCCCTTCGACCTCACACTGTCGTCTGTTTCGAAATGCTCTCGCGCGTTGTGTTGACAACCTTGATTTACTTGCATGCCACAAGAAATGAAACAAATTGCATTTCACTTAAAAGCTTCTTGGAAGAGTCAGATCTGTTTCCAAATCGGCTTTGTAATCATCTCCAGACGTAACTTGGGGTTTAAAACAAAACAGCCCACTTTCTTGTCTTCTCCCACCTCCCAGATCACGACTCCGCCATCATGGCTTACTCTGCTGTGGTTTCTCCCTGAAGAGAGCACCAGAGTTTGAAGCGGAGTCAACCTCTGACTCTGTGATTCAGATGCGCGTCTCGCCGTCTTGGAAGGGTGCGTCAACCCCGGACAACCGCGACAATATTATCATAAAGGTCTGTCAAAGCAGAGATGGAGGCGAAGCAAACATCTCACTCAGCTGAATATTAAGTGAATCTTCTGCGGCTGAGTAACGGAGAACAATAGACGTGTTTAAACGTCGCCGGGTGTGAAGTCGAGAGCCTCGCTGCCCTCTTTTCCTCAGCAGGTGTTCAGATATCAATTATCAGTGGTTGTTTCTTCAGTCTGTGTCTCCAGGAGTGCTTTTTATTTTTCTCTTTAATCTGAGGATGTCCCCACTGAGGCAAAATAAATGTTAAAAGGTATCACTTTGACTCTTTTTTTGCCCGTTTGGCCTCTCCCTGTCTCGTCTGTGTCTGAGCTAGGAGGGGAACTTTGAAGTCAGCCAGCCGTGCTGAGGTCTGGTGTTTCATGAGAGGGGTCTCTGTTTTCATCTACCAGACGCTCAGACCGCAGGACCCTCGCTGGTCCAGCACACAAGGTTAGAGGGAGTCCCTGAAAATATTGATCTATCACTAGAGGCACGCTTCTGTGGACTCACAAGATACATGACTGATTTCTTTTAGATAACAAACACAGCATAGCTTCTTTACCTGCATCAGATCTGCATTTATTCACCTCATCAACCTTTATTCAAACAGCTCACGTCTTAAAACTTTGCTGCAGCAGTGTGCCCATGCGTGGCAATTACAGGATAATGTGAAGTACTTAAACCTGGTCCAGCACAAATAGGAAAGAGTCATAAAATCATTTAACAGACTTATTAGCAAACAATACACACCATAAGCTGCTGGTCACACCAAACCAAGTAAAGCCCAGAGTGTAGCGAAATGAGCAAGGGTGTGTTTTATTGAGTATGAGTTTAACTTTTTATTTCAAAGAGGAAGAATGTGTTATTTCTACTTTTCGACTCTTCAATACTCCATTTTAGCTCTAACGTTACACAAGATGGGAAAGTTTAATCCAGATCGTAACTGTAACCCCGCTTGGCTGGACTCTTTTTTTTCTTTTTCATTTTTCACCCCTGTAGTTTCAGACACCACTGCTGTAAATTACTGGTTCATCTTGCCAACGCATGAAAGTCAATAAAAGAAAACTCCATTTTATTTTTCATTTGAATACATTTCCATTTTGATACTCGCCGATTACCATAAAACTGAAGTGGTTTGATTCGATCGTCTGGTGTGCGGTTGGTCATGCTAAGAAGAAAAAAAGAAAAGTGGCTTCACTTCGCATCACAGCAGACGAGAAGCACATATATAAATAAGAAAAAATACATCACCCCAACATAAAACACACCAAGACGAATGAGATTCATTATTAATGGAAACTAAATTTAAACAGGACCTACATGATGCCTTTTATTTTAGGCAACTTAAGAACAAAGCCTGTCTTAATGATAAAGAACAAGTAAAACTTAATTTGAGAACTTGAACCTCTTAAATATCTAAGTTTTGGCCACTTAGGGGCAGCAAAGCAGGTGAAGAACAGCTGACATGTTAGCTTTAGCTGCTAACACTACCTGTTGTTTGGCACCATAGGGGCTAAAACCCTTCGTATAGGTAAGAGGAACTGTAGAGCCGGGTCATAACAAAGGTTTGTTACTATGAGCAACATCTTTCGCATTACACGTGGTTATTTGTTCCACTGTTAATATAAAAAGTACTAACGTATTGCTGGTCACAGTACAACTCGCTGATTGTCACAACAATTTGCAACCTCCGCTTGTGTAGAAAATCATTTAATCTTCACAGGAAGTCTCTGTTTAACAAGTGATTGCTGGGAAATGTGCTGGGGAAGAAAAAAACAAAACACCGCAGCAATGACCGATCAGTGCCACAGATGTCACCAAAATCAAAGCAACACGAATCGGGCAATTACCACTTTGAACTTCAACCTCAGTGCGTCTGCTTTCATCCTGTCACACATGACTCAAATCAGTCCAAGAGCCGGCGTTATCAGCAGCTGTAGCGTCCTCGGCCTACACTCACCCACAGAGAGCTGCTCGGCGAACAGTACAGGCCTTGTCTCAAAACCATCACAAGTGGTCAACAGCACAGCAGCCAAAGGTTTTTTTTATCTGGCAGTAACCAGCCGACATCATGTAACGTGGTGGTTCAGGAGAGGTGGTTAAGCGGTAATTCAATCAGACCAATGTTGTGGCTGATATTTTCAAAGGAAATGTCTTAATTTTCCAGGTAATGCCTGCCAGCCCGCTGAATGATTAAAATAGAACAAAGAGAGCAGTGGTGAAGATATGAACGGTTTGAAGTTGTTACGTGCACATACTTCCCGGGAAATCATCTGAAGCCACGTTTATCACCATCAGACCAGAAGTCCCTTTGAGCTCTTTACACTTAAAGATTCAGACGGGGATGAAAGGTGAACATTTCTCTGCCATATTCCCACAATCTAAGATTTCAAACCTTGGCTTAGCGATGGTCGGGGGCTCGCAGCAGCCAGGGGGCTGTTTTAAGGTTTCGAGTGTGGGATTCGTGGGGTGTCACATAGCTCAAGTGCCTAAAATCCAACCTGCTGCCATAAACACCTCGTCGGGAGAAGGTCGGGCCGGCGGCTTTCATAGGGATTTCAATCCCGTCAAGCTCAACAGTTGCTGTTTCGGCACAAAATGGACGCACTGTGCTGGCGAACAGGTGGAGTGACGATTACAGGCAGGCTTTAAATGGAGTGCCATGTGCGCACGAACGGCGACCTATTTCTCTATAATGTTGCAACAAAAGAAAGAAGGGAGGGGACGTTAGCTTGACTTGTACCCGACTACAAATCGGTAACAGCTTATAGGAGCGTAGCGTGTGAATGTAAACTATATACGGCGTTGACTCTAATTCTATACACACACTCACTTAGTGCATGCCTTTCCCTATAGAGTACACACACCTATGACACGGCCCTGTCGGCTGTTGGGCGGGACTTCTGAAAGGTTAAATAAACTTGGATGATTAAATAGCTCCCGCTGTGAATAATTCACCAGCTTGATAAAGTTACAAGCACAAGACAAGTGGTGAGAGAGAGCGTACGTGGACTTCCTGCACGCCCATCAGCCGTCGCCTTGCACACACACTCGCATAAGTTAAACATGTGCGTAGGTGTTGGGCAACGGATGTAATATCTCAGGCACTTTAAACATAAACATGTGATCTCGAGTGTTTCCTATCCGTCATGTCATGGACACGGAGGGATGAAGAGGAACGGGGGAAGGGATGTGATTTATTGACATCCATTTTATGACTCTGCCCACCTTGACTTGTTCAGATGTGAGGCTATTGTGTTTTTTTTTTCCCCCCAAGGTAAGGTGAAGGACCGTGCCAACGCCGGAGATGAATGAGTGTTATTTATTCAACTTTGACACTGACAAATGCATTCCTGTTACAACTAAAGTGAACTAGTTAAAGATTAATTTTATAGTTGTTATTTCTCTATTTTCTATTAACCCACTCCTATCCATTAGTCCATTAGCTGTAATTTGACACCGGCAGTTGGTTTCAGTCGAACCTCAGTCGGTTTACTGCCAACCAAGCTACCCATTATACTGGCTGTCTGGGGCTAATATGTCCCAGTTTTGGTCATTTCCATTATTACACAGTGTTGTAGTGTGCTAATTTCAGCAGGGTAATGTAGTAGGTTGTGTAGTGTCGAATACGGCCATTGTCCACTTAGGGAAAATTTTTACCGCTTTTTCTTTTTTTCTTCTTCCGTGAACTGTTTACCTTGCGTGACTGCCAAAATATAAATATAAAACATTTGTATATTGTATGTATTCACCACAACTACTTCAACTCCAACAGCTTTATGGGCTGACATTTCCACAATGACTGTGGCCAAAATTGGCAACCATTGTTTACCTTATACTTTTGTGGACTTGATGCTGATCTTTCACTGTCCAAGTCAGACATTGGCCTATCTATTGTCTAAGTGTCTCACTGTACAAACTATCATTTAATCTGTTGTCCAATACTGTCACAGTTTCTTCCACTGACAACTTAAAAGATCTGGCTGCATAGTTGTGCACCTCCAATGTGAGGACAGGAGTTGAACTTAGTTGAACTTAAAATAAATAAATAAAGTTCAATCAGTTCATTCAAAGTACAAAAAGTCAGCTTTTAACACTTGGCCCTTGTGTTGTCTCGCCATGCAGATGCTTTTATCTGCTGCGCTTTTAAGATAGCCAACTTGTGTTTATGTCATAAAGACGCACTTTCTTCCAAAGAAAGTCCCTGTCCCTGCGACAGCAGTTTTGCAGGTTCGTTACATGTCACACGGCGCAAGATGGGTCTAATCAAGTCTTGGTCACAATCTGTGTCGGCCTGTACAAGATCAATTTTGAGGTATGTCAGACTGTGTGATGAATGTCTGGTGAAGAAATGCAAGCGGAGACATGTCATCAACTTATGTCATCCAGCAGCACTTGGCCTGAACACTTTTTTAAATGATTTTAATGGCACTAGATCTGCATTCTGTGTCATTTAAAATTGTATTCAAGTTTGCTGGCTTTTAGACACCGCCTGTGGCTGCAGATATATTGTGAAAATTGTCGCCATTGTACTGAATCGCTGCATGCGTTTCAGAAATATCTCCAAAACATTGTTAAATAAAATCAAAACTATTTGCAGGCTATGAAAACACTTGTTCTTTAGGTGAACTAACCCTTTAATTGATTTATTCCACTCCTCGTCAGCATCACTGTTGGTGCAGTTTGATTTAAATCCTGCAACACATCCTGTTACACTCAGATCTAAACCCCTTCAGACACACTGGAAACATTCAGGGTTTGAGACCCTCTCTTCTTTCTTTCTTTCTTTCTTTTTTTCTCCATTTTTCTGAAGAGGCTTCGAAAAAAGAAAAAAAAACGCCCACTCCAATCTGCATTTGTGGGTTGCTGGTTCACATTGAGGCAGCCGTCTAATGAGAAGCATTCCTGCCTGAGAGAGGAGAAGATGGCCGGTCTGCAAGTCCTTTAATTTTCAAGATTTGTTCCTTTGATTTTGGCCTCCCCCCTAATCACCCCACTCCAACGACAGCAGGTTGCCTGTATGTGTGTGTGCGTGTGCGTGTGTGTGTGTGTGTGTGTGTGTGAGGGGGGATTCACACATGTGGTTTTGGGTAGCCTTCAAGGGCAGGCCACATGTTACTGGAGTTGCTATCTGCTTGGCAAAGGTGGTGCTGAGGATGAAATGTGATAGGCGGTTGTGTTTTTTTCTCTCTGCCTCTGTCCCACAGCGAGGAATGCAGACAGTTCGGTCGGGGGTCTGTCATTACTCCCGAACAGAGAGAAATCTAATGTTGTCATAACTGACGTCGGTGACGTCTGGCTCCTGTGCGTATGAGTGCACACAGGTCAGTCCAGTGCAGAGCTGGGAAACATCTGGCGACATTAAAAAACACCTTTTTTTTTAAGACTTTAAACTTCAAAAGGAAACCAGACACAGAACGAGATCCAAAGCTACCAAAGGTGAAATAAATATTTTCTGATTTGTCCTGGTGGTGTTGAGACATGGGACCATAGGATGTTTCCATATTTTTAATGACATACAAGGCAAAGGATCCCGCAGTCCTCAAGTACTGTAAAAAATCCACACCATAATGTCAGCTTGTTCCAACACTTAATCAAAGTGTTTTCATGGCTGCACCAGATGTCTCGTGCATCATTTTTTCTCATATCCTATAATTTACTCTGACATATTTGGTATCTTTGGAAACTCTGAGATCCCCACAAGAATATAAGCTTCATATCTGGGGTTTTGAATAATGTTTGGCCACACAACATGAGTTCGCAGCAGTTCAAGAGTTCAGGAGGTTAAACTAATTGTTAGGGTAAGGCATTCATTAGAGTGAGTGCGTAATTATTACTGTATCACTGTATATTTGTGATGTTGCATGTTATCTGTAAAAACCAAAAAGCTATAAAGAGCTCATACAATAAAAACACACTTACATGGTATATATTTTATACGTCAAAAACACATTTTTATTACATTTAGTAGTAGTGTAGCCACGGTGGATCCACCCTCATGTCTTCTTAATGTTGACAGATGTCAAGCTGTGAGCTATGTCTAATGAGAGATGAGATGAACTCTCTGTTGGACACACTTTCCCTAAATCTGCTGAGTTAGTGAACATCCTGCATTTCCCAGAAGGCATGGAGCCAACTTTGCTCCATTCAGCTGTGGTCTACAGGTGTTTTGAGGTTTTCCAGTCAAGTCATGCCGGAGGAACTCCGAACACGACCTGTCTTGTGGCTGCATTGTGTTAAGGAGGAGATTTTGTCTTCTGCAGGTGATTTCTCTCACTCGCTGAGTGTTCACTGCAAAATGGACGGTTATGTTTGCTGTGGACTTGATTGAAAGCTCCAGAACAGCAGCATCAATGGACCTTTATGGACTTGTTTTTTCCACTCACTGTTTTCAAGTTAAATAATAAACTTTGAACTCCATATTTTTAAATTTTGCAGTGCATAATGGGATTTACTCTTCATTTTTCAAATACACATCATACATGGCCTGCTTTCAACTCAGTTACGTGGTCTCCTTCATCTGTAGATAAAGTTGCTCGAGAATTTATTATGAAAGTCCACTTATTGTTTTTTTCTTTTCAGGAGCTTTCATCCATGTGATGCGGTCTTCATCAGCAAATGGGGGGGGGGAGTAAAGCTAAAAGTAAAAGAGCTCAACACCTGACAAAGATTCATCGCCATATCAACTGAGTAAACTTCACCTGTTGAAAAACAGCTGAAAGCTCCAGAAAAAGCTAGTAAGTGAAGGTTTTTTTTGTGTCATACTTTTATTATTTGAAGACTACACTTTCATTTTTAATTGCCTGTGTGTCTGAAGAAGGTTCAAAGCCGTGATCACAAACAGACGCTGATCATTTGGGTTAGCTCCGAGTGTGTTTTGTCATGGATGGCACCGTAACACCGATAAGCTGAATAACAGTTACACACAGACATGGAGCAACGTTAGCATTTATTTGGGGTGTTTCTAACCACTATAATCTCCTTTAAGCTCAGTTTAGGTGGAGAAGTCTCCACCCTTTCCTGAGGGAAATATTTGGCTCTTTAGCTGCTAAATGCTCCACTATGTTCACACTCGCTAACGTTATCTGGCATTCTGTGCTGGGTTTATAGACGGTTTATAGATTAGATAATGAACTGTGGGTTCAAAAAAATAAAATAGAGCACAACTGACACAGTTTGCAGTTTTCAAGTCACACTTGAGGACCAAAGCTGCACCGTGTCGAGCTCTTGTTTCAACAATCAGTCAAGTATTTAAAATATATTGCAAAACTATTAACGAGTGCAGCTTTAAGTTGGAACTGGAACAATATTGTAAGGATGTTTCTGAACATCACAATTTTGATTTTCCTCCTTGATGTCTGACTTTTTGTAAAATGCATTATTCATCTGGGTTAAAATTAAACACCCCAGTGAAGTCATGACTTCAGCTTCGACAGACTCATAAAATTAGACTTTTTGGAAGGAACATCAGCCTCCACAACCTCCAAATGACAGTCTATCTCTACATGTGGCTTTGTCAACAACATTTACCAGAGAGGTTCTTCATCCAAACACTGAGTAGTGATAATTTTACCAGTCTTTGGGTTGGTGTGTTTGGTGCTTACTGCATGGTGAAGCAGCCGGCAGAGCGAGACTCCTGCGGGTCAGAAGCCTCAGAGCTGTGGAACAGATGCACACGATTAACTCGGGCTACTTCAGATTAGTCGCCTTTTGAAGTTCAAGTTCCTTTTTTTGTGACATTTTCTTTTGGAGACCAGCGATGCCTTGTAACTCGAGCCGGGGGGGAGGGCTGGGTGAGCTGGGAGCGAGCTGGGGGAGGAGGTGGCGTTGGGGTCTTTTTGGGTGGTCTGCTTCAGAATGAGGAATGCTGAAAGTTTGCGTTTGAGCTCACACAGATTGCTCTGTCGCTCAGTATCTGATTTGGCCACCAAAACCCAAAACCTCACCTCCGAACGTTGAGCCTTCAAGCTACTGAAATGCATCTGTGCAGTATACAATGAATCCTATAATTTAATATCGAGAAGAGAAACCAGAACCAGTATTGTTTGCAAAAACAAAGTCGTGTGGAAGTTTCTTGGCAGCCGTGGGAAGAATGACTTATTTAAAAAGTTTCAAACAGATAAAAGATTTAATTTGACTTTTTTTAAAAACTAATTGTGATGGACAGTCAGCCAAACAAAAGCAAATTATTTTATGACTTTATTAAATCATCATAATTTGAAAAATCACTTTCCTGCAACAGTAAATGAATAAAAATTTAGCCTTGGCCACAATATTGCAGATATTTTCTGTTTTATTTAAGTCTAAACATCCCCTGCAAAGCCTCCACGTCTGCTGTCTGTATGAACGGCTCATATGATATCAACACCAGTGTAGGAATAAAAAAATCTTACGGGTTTAATAAGCAGAAATCAGTTTTGTATTTTTAAATATAAGTGCACTTTCTGGGCTCACCGGATCCAGACCTTTGCATGCCATTTGCCCTCGATTTATCATTCCACTCATCTCTTCTTTTATGGAAGAGCAGCACATATGTTGAAGTCAAACGCCCCTGAAATACAGCATGATGACAGGTTGAATGCCGGTCTGACTTTTGGTCAGCATGTGAACCCGTGCAGTAGTCAGGGTGTGTTTCCACAGGCCTAAGTGGGTGCAGGCTGTGCAGGATAGATAGATGTCTTCTCTCTCCAATATTCGTTGGATAAAATGCAGCTTGGCTGATGGGACACTGATGAGTTTCTTATTGATCACACGAACAGGCCTCTAAATATTTGTCTCTCTGAGCTCTAATAACCCCTTAATGGAAAATAATGGTCATACGTCAGTTCAGTTTTTGTGATTCATTCATTTCAAATACTGTCGAATGACAACACTGTATGATCGAGATGAAGGGTTGTTTCGTATCCGTGACGTCGCCCACAGAGGAGCTGTTGTGAAGCTCAGATTTATCTTGAACAGGACACACAACACTACAGGTACAATTTTTCCCAAATCAAAGGGCAAAGGTTGCCGGCAAACATTTAGATAAATGAAAAGTTGCAGGTATGCAAGCAAACTTTTTACAGACTCAAGACATGAAACATTCTAGGCTGTCACCTCCTTCCAGCGTCTCCTCAATCATCCACAAAAAATATGTTTTTTTATTTTTAACTCATGTCTGCACAGAAGATGAGATGAGGAGCCTGGTGTGACACCCACAGAGCAGGTGGCTCGGGTGACACTGGAGCAGCACACGGAGGACGCTTGAGTGGAAACAGGCAGAAGTTAGAGGATTAGTGTCCGATAACCAGGTGTAGAGCCCAAGAAGTTTCTATTCCCATCATTCTTTAAACAGATTGTTCTCAAACTTTAATAAAACTTTAATCGTTTCTCAAATTTACACCATCATCAAATAATTCTGTTGTAGTGGAGGAGCATCACTTTCACTTAATTCATATCCACAAAACTGCGGACATCTTTGTTCAGAGTTTGCGTTCATTTGAATAAAGTTTTTGACAAACTTTTGACTCTTACCGATGTCGTAATGTGAGCATAGGACAGTGTATGGAGGCAATATTGCATTGTGTTCTTAATTCATGAAGCATGTATGCAAAAACAGTCACAGTGTTGGGGGCCCATTCATCCTTTTTACATAAATCTGATCTGCATTTATTAAATGGAAACCAAATGTTTCCAAATAATGGATTACTTGGCTGAGGCATGTGTGTGACAGAATATTTTTATCTGCGCTGTGCAACACATTTAAAAAAGAAACAATACAGAGCATAAGCAGTCTGTATGTGTTTATCTGCACAGGACTTGATAGGCCTCCATAAATTAGACATGGAACGCCACGTGAAAATAATAACACCAGCTCTCTATAAAAACCTGATGGAGACATTACTGCATCCACCTAAAGCAGCCAAAAAGAGTCCTCCATTAATAAAATGATTGTTTTTGTTTTACGGTACACAATCTGTATAAGAAATCTGAATGAGATTTAAGTAATGCATAATTATTTCAAGCCAGTTTCCCTCCAAAAAAATGAGTCTATAGGCGTAAAAGTGTTTACTCAAATCTGCAGCTGCTCTGTTGGTTCCTTTACAGAAACTCATGATCACAGGCACTCTGACAGATTATGAGGCAAGTGTTCGAGATAGTACGGTATTGTCCAACATTTTCCTCGGTCACTCCTCCCATCTGTTTCCAACCTGCTGGAGGTACCAGACAAAAACGACCCTGCCAAGAGTTCGAGTCAGTGAAATGTTTGAAAATCCATTGCCTCGCAACTCATCAGTAATGAAGTGTTTGAAGCAGTGTGAGCTGCAGATGGAGGAGGGGAGGAATGAGATGGTTTAAGGCCCTGTGACAAATCCTCTGCCGGTTTCTAATGGCTGAAAGAGTCATACAACACTTTGGCCTGACCATTAATAAACTAAAGGCTCCGAGACAGTTTTCTTAATCAGCATCTCTGAATGTGACGTTCGGACTTTACTCAATATTTCACTTTAGATGGTGACGGTGAGGGAATCACATCTGGACTCTTCGATGAGTGGACAGTGTTAGGTTGCTAAAATAAACACCAAGATGTTTTCCAGTAGAAATTAAATCATTCCCACCAGGGTTAAAACACTGTTGTCAAAGATAGGGCTGCAACGGCGCGTACAGTCGTGCCGAACCATCATGGTATGGTGGTCACAGTTTGGTGCACGCAGCTGCACACAAACTACATGGTAAGTAGACTGTTGCACGTAATGTAGAAAGTTCACAAGTGAAACTTTTAGCCGCACGTCATTAATAACAAGCGCTGAGGTTAGCACCACAAGCTAATCCTTCAAATCAGATGTTTGGGAACAATTCGGGTTCACGGTCAGCGACAACAGCAATGAAGAGAGCTGTGAATTAGACAAGAACGGCGCCTTCATATTGCTTCACTGTTGTACGGTACGTGAATGGAACACCTTGAACATATAACGCTCATTTGACAGCAGATAAAAAGAAACCTCATGTATTTGTTTCTTTTTTCCTGCTGTACCGAACACGCAACAAACCTCTGTGTACCGTCACACCCCTAGTTACAGATATATTTTCCACTAAACCACCAAAACCACAAAATAGTTTACATAAGGAAAATAGTCGGAGATCAAAGGTCTACTAACTAACTGTTAGAGATTTCAGCTGGTGCAGAACTTAAGTGGTGAAAGGCGAACTTTAGACACTCAATAAAAATATAAACACTTTTGTTTTTTGCTCCCATTAAAGAGAGTTGAAGTAAAAGCTAAAAGATTTCTTCAGTGCACGCAAAAGTTTTTGTTTCTTTCACATTTTGTTCACAAATGTCCATTTTTTAGCAGATCTCCTACGCCAAGATCAAATCCTGATACGACACACTTGCGGGTGAGGGATTAAAAAGCATGACTATGACACATGACACAGGTGTGCTTTGAAAAGGTCTAAAAAGTGCAATCTTCTCTTTAAAGAAGACAAAACTATGACTATTTCATATAGCTCTACATCTACTTTTTCCCCCCAAAGTCAGAGGTAAAGTCAGGACCCTCTCTACTCTGAACAGCTACTCGTGTCTTTCGTTGACAGTATAAAGAATGGATGGGGTTTCCGTGATATTACCCACAAGTTTCTGAAGAGCTGTTTTGAAGCTGGAATATCGGGCCAGAGGAAGATTAGGCGGGCGAATAGTTCAATGCATAATAAATGTCTTTATGAAGTGTAATAGGCCAGTTTTATGCTAAAGGAGGATATCGGCTTTCCAGCCAAAGGGATTTTATTACAACCTGGCAACCCAAATGTTGTTTTTATTAATGACTTTCGTGATCTGTAAAGCATAAGAAGCCATTTTTAAAGCCCTCACTACCAACTTATAAACCTTTTATAAAGAATGACTTAAAGTGGTACCGCTAAATGTTTATGCACTTACCGGCAAATCAAAACCACCTTGACCATGTCCTTCACACTCGCCCGTTGTTTCTGCTTCACATTCAGTGTTTCGATGCACAAAGCACCACATACCCGCACAGCAATGCATAAAAGAATGGGGATTACCCAGCCCTTGATGTTATGCAAACAAGATGGAGTGGAGAGGAAAAAAATCCGGTTAGTTGGACACCATGGAATCTATTTCTTGAACCCAGAATAGCAAGATCTGTCAGGCTTTAAGTCCTAATGTACTGCAGCTGATCCCCCCAGCTTTCACAGCCTCATCCCATCTTTCAATCATAAGATTATAACAATTTCTTAATGGGACGCAGACTCTGTTAAAGCCTCCAGGCGTCCAAATCATATTGTTCACATTTAGCTTGAAACAATCTGAAGATGACAAAAAGTCTGTGACACATACACACACACTGTTCCCATCAGGCGATGGCCAGGTTGACAGTGAGGTAACGATCGGCACGTCGTGCTCACAGTTCAACCCCAAAGAGCAGATAAGAGTTGATCTTTGTTTGGATATAAGGAAAATAAGGTTAGATCTTCGGAAACTTTTGGGCAGATAACTGCGGAAGCTTTCCATCCACTGTTTAATTTTAAATCTGTTCAACGACCAGACGAATCTAGCTCCAGAAACAGAGATTGCGTCAGCCAAACCAAGTATGATCCAAAAGTTAAAGTCTTTTCACTACGAAATTCAGTATTTGTGTTTTCCCCAGACAGTGTTTCCTTGTCGACCAAAGGCGAAGTCCTAATAGTTGCATTGCTGAGACAAAACACCTACCAGGACAAAGATACTCACTTGGATTGACTGGATAGACAGCTGAAGTTTCATAATCCGGTTGGCTAAACTCGTGTCTACGGCACAAGAACTGCAAATTTGTCCCCAATTTTTTCACCACCAGTATTAAGATGAAGATGAATGATTGCAGTAACTCTATTTTAAGGTAGTATTTAGGTATCTAATTAGATTATCTCATTTAAAGGACGACTGTGTAAGATTTATCTCAATCTAGCAGTGTAGTTCAGTCTGCAGCCCCCTTCACTCACCCTCCATATTTATAGCAACTACGGTGGCTGTGTTGGGTGAGCAAAGTGGAATATGCCTTATCTAGAGCCAGTTTGTCCCTTCTGGGCTACTGTTCCACGATCGTCTGTATCTCAAAGCAGTCATCAAAGAAACATGTTCCTCAGCTTCGCCATCCATACTCAAGAAAACTGACGTGTGTTGGGCAAACACAGGGGGCTCCATTGTGACCCAAGAACACACATTTAAAGATGTTTTCTGGGTCACTGAAGCAGAACTCAACACTCTCTCAGTCCCACACACACCTGAGGATAAGAAGAGATTGTATATCTAAAAGATTTCTGTAAACATGACCTTCATGCCCAAACACACACACACACACACACACACACACATACACACACAGAAGGAAAAATGAGAAAGCTTTTCGTGCTTTGTGGGGTTATATTACACACACGCACCCAAAAATGCAAACAGGCATGCATGCACATACACAGTGACTTCTGGGAGAGTCAGACACTGCTGAGTGGTTGCATTGTTGATGACAAGCGCCCATGAAGGAAGGACGGGCTTCCTGTCTGTGATCTTGTTGTCGTGGAGACAGCAGGGCCCAGTCAAATAGATTAGCCCAGATCCTTTTGATCTTTAAGTGGGAAACCAAAGAGGATCCTTAAATTGGCACCGCTTTTCCACATAAAACAAACCACTGGCATAGTTTAGGAGTTTTCCTGTCAACGACTTTAGTCTGACTCGATGCTCGCTGGAAAAATCTGCATTTTAAAACTCTTAAACTGGCATCTTGTAGGTTTGGTAGCACAACAATTTGCCTGTGTGGAGCCAAAGAAAATGTCTTTATGGCGACGATCACCCAGGTAGAAGTACACACTTTACCGTGCTAGGTCAAACACCACCAACTATTTCACTGATTTTGGCCTGCTAACACTACTTACTAGTCCAACAGCAAGAAGCCCAGCTCACAAAAGTCTTTCCAACAATTAAAAGTCAGCCCCAGATTTGCTCTTGTTTGTCGGCTACTCCCTTGTCTTCTCTCGTAGCTTCCCCTGTCAATGATGCCTTGTTTTCACGCTGGTAATTATGTCCATTGAAGGTGCTGAGCCCGGTTACATTGCTCTGGTTCTGGCACGACACCAGCTCCTCTCTTTGTCAGCATTCCCCCACGCTCTGGGCCTGACAACCTCCTTTTCCTGGTGGTCCTAAACACCTGTGTTACAAACGGTAACAACGGTGCTCTGAGCTCACTGACCGTAGCAGCTCGGCTGACAAACTGAGCTAACATTAGCTAGCAGCAGCTATAGTTTGCAGCAGTTTACTGTCCATCAGATGATCCGGTTTCACCAAAATCAGTGAAATAGTTGGTGGAGGGTGATCGTACCTGGAGCACAAAGTTACAGAATGCTGAAACAGACATACACCTGATTACAGCATCAATCTGTGATTTTAATGGTTGAAAAGTTGCACGATGTTGCTTTAACAGAGCTCTCACTGTAGAAGAAATGTGGTTCTTGGTAGCCTTGTGGTTAAGACAAATATCGCAGTCTGTGCAGAGACGTTTTTTGCATGTCCTCCCCTCTCCCATTGGTCTCCACGTGATGTCATGCGGTCTTTGTACGAGTAAGCCAGGTCGTAGTATTTCAAAGTTGTCAATACGTCTCTGCACCAATGTCAACAACACAGACTCAGATTAAAAGTGATTCATGTCCTGCAGCTCATTTAAAACCTCTTGAAATTCCCCGGCAGCAGCATCACACACTTGTCACTCAACAAACTGCGCTCTGTATTTGTCCTCATCTTTAATAAACAAAATCAACTCCCAGTCGTTTCTGTTTATCCTCCGCTGGGTTCGATTGCCCTCCAATCAAAACATTTGGATCATTCCATTGTATTTAGCATCTAGCATCCGTTACCCAGCCATTGTAACGCCCTGCTTTTGTTTTACTGCATAAACAGTTATTTGACATATAAGATAAACATGTCATGTCATGGCCGCCTCACAGAGACTCAGAGAAAGATGGTGGAAAGACTGACTTTATTTCTGCCACGATCCTTCATTTCTCTCCAAGCAGAAACGGGAAAACATCATTTTTAAAAAGTCAGATTAATCTCACCGTCTGTGGCTTTCTTTGCTTTCCATGTCTTCTCAGCTACATTAACGTCTGAGGGAAATTCTCAATGTACGCCTTTATGTTTTTTGTGGTGTGAGACCGAAGACGGAGCCGCGTAGGCCTGCTGCCAAACTCTACAGTGTCACACGAGGGTCATAAATCAAAACTATTATGAGGTTTGTGTAATGGTACAGTACGAGCGGTTACGGAGAGTCGTGGGGGAGACGGATTTGATTCAGCTTGTGTTCTGTCATCCTGCTGATGCTGGTGTGGTTGTTGGTGGCCCGGTGGTCAGACAGACTGTCCTTCAAACACAGGACTCGGGGGCACAGAGCCGCTGTGTCAGCAAATATTCAGCCTGCTGAAGTGTCCTTAAAGGAAAAGTCAACCTGGAAAATACATTTTTAACAACATTTGGAGATGTGCAGAAGATTTTAAGAGTCTGTTTTATTACTTTTCTGGGGCAACTGGTAACAATCGAGTTTGAAATTTGGAGAACTTTGCTATTAATCACAAACATATAAACGTCAGTGTTCATCTCCTTTCCTAGGAATTCATTGCAAAAAAAAAAAAAAAAAGGCCGCCGCCTCAATATGTTGTTTCAGTATAGCAACAACAGACAACAAAACATAAAGTATTTTGTGTGACAGCCGCAACACTTTTTCCCCCCATTTTCAGACCAGAATAACTCTTGGTGTCTTGCTTTTACGGCCTTCATCACTCCCTCCACCTACACAAAGAAACCCACAGCTCAAAGGAGCGAGTTCGGGCATGTTTTTTGGGTGTTGTCACAAGTCATTCTGGGAAATGTAGGAAACTGTTAACTGTGAAGTTAAGTGAGGAACACAACTCAGGTCAATAGTCAGATAATCACAACGTTTAATGACTTGAAATGTTTCTATGAGTGTCACAGTCTCGTGATTCGGAGCTTTTCGTTCGGAGTCTGGATTTTTCCCTCGTTGTTAAATCACAATCCAGGATATTAAATGGGAGTTTTCCTAAATAAAAATTCCTCTCCGAGTCTGTCAGACTGTGACTCATGTTTTTGTGGCGAGAGATACTATCTGCATTTTATTGTAATATCCTGCTTTAATATCCAGCCACTTCTTTAATATATGTTAATATATATAACATCAGTCAGATACATAAAACAGATAGTAAATAACAGAAGTGTAAGCCCCCACCGGGCACGTCTCCCTCACGTCGCAGCTGTAACACTTGTTTTGGCCAGTTCTCCACGCGACTTCAATCCCCACCCGCACGCCAGACTAAGCGCTCCTACAATGAGGTCAGGATGGTCAGTTTGTTTACCTTTTGGCTGTCTCAGTCAAGTTTCGATTGTTTTATCAGTTAACAGCAGTGATGTATGACATTAGTCATGAGCCACATGACTCATGGTGTTGCATTCTTTCTGTTGTATGATGTTAAAAAAACGCTTTTTTGGAGATGAAGATGGTGTGCTGAGCTTCATAAAAGTAAGAATGAGTAGCAAAGTTGTGCAAATAAACCTTATTATATGATCCTTGCATAGATACAACAAGTGGTTCCATCAAGTTTCTGTGTGCTTTGGTTGTTTTTGAGTGTACACGTTACATGTTTGTGACGCTCAGTCGCTCTTCTTGCAGGTGCAGGTGACTCACTGCATTTTTTATCTTTATTTTTCAAATTAGTCTTTTCTTTTTATGACGGCTCAGTATGTGCAAAAGTCTTTCTTAGTCTAAGTGCAAGAGCAATTTCATCTCTGGTTCCTATCCTCTCAGCTTGGTGCTGCTTTGGGGGGCTCAGACCCAAATATAACACTCATGTATGCTGACGACTTGATGTTTTCCTGCTATGAAACCCTTAAATGATAGTTGCAGCTTTGTTTGTCTACACAAGTCGTAATTGAAAGAACATTGCGTTCATGTTCATCTCCTGTTTTCAGTGTACCGTTACCCCTCAAAGACACCCTCCTCTGCCTGCTTTGATGCAGGAAACTTTACAGTAAACTCGCCTGGCATGAAGGCAGCCCCCCTGTAGCCGTGCACCCATCTTCTTTCTCTCTCTTTCTTATTTATATATATGCCTCTGCACCACAAGCCGGTCCAAAGAGCATCTGGTTCCTCTTGGGCCTGCGGTCACAACACTGAGAGAGTGCCACATCAAAGCTCCCTCCATCCAGCCCGCAGAGAAGAGAGGAGAGCAAAGAGGGAGGAAGAAGAAGAGAGAAAATCTGGGACAAATTCTGTTTCACACACACACCGCAAATCTGTCTTTGCTCATGGAAAAATTGCAGCGCACATCTGTGGTGTTGCGTTGAGAATCCATCAATCTCCGTGCCCTGACCGCTTCACTCGCATAGATAGTCTGACTTTGGCTCCCACGCTCATCTTTTTACTGCTTTAGAGGCTTTGGCAAGACGCTTTTAAGCCCTAAAGTTTGTTGTCAGTCTCTATTGTATTAACGTTACATCATTTTTATATAATTATGTCAATGAAAGAAACTGTGAAGGCATGACTTAACCTCAACCTTCTGTGTGTGCTGCCTGAACAAACAAATCAGCGCTGTGAAAAAGATCACTGGGATCAAAAATCCTCTTAATGCCTTTCCTGTCTTCAGGCTAGGGCAAGTACACACAGAAAGAAGATCAAATGTTGAAGGGTGTGATGGTACGTTTTGAAATGTGACCCTCCAGCAATTTCCCCGTCACTCAAAGGCACCAAAAACACAAACATGAGTGTACCTGCTCGCTCTTTGTGTTCAACAGCTGGAAACGCAAAGAACAATTTTCTCTCTGCACCGACACGTTTTGAGAATTGATGCGAACGGTAATGAATTAGCAGTAAATTACATTTTGTCTCTGCTCTAAAGCCTCTAAATTAGTAGCAGATGAAAGTGTTGTGGGTGCGGGGGGGTTGGAGCGTCGGTTAGTCAGGCTGTCTGGTGGTGAAAAGGTTATCGGTTTAAACCAACCAGTGCTGAAGTGCTGCCAACACCTACACATTCTCCACTTACCAACAGAGGTGTTTACCAACATTTTAACCCTTGAACAGGCACATTCAAGTACCTGTACTTTATTTGAGTTTCATGTTTTTCACGCCACACTCCAGGCAATTATTGTATTGTTTACTCCACTACAATTGTTCAGCAGCTTTATTTAGAGTTATTTTACACATCTTTGCACCAAAACATATGAAAATATACAAATACATCTTCAATGATTAGTCTTAACCTGCAAATGTGTCTCCTCTCAGGTACACTAATTATTATACACTAATTAAAAATAGTATATTATATTCCATTTCTGCAATATTTTCTAAATAGACCTCTAAATCTGACACACTGGACCTTTAACTCACTGGTTCTATTTTTTTATTAAGCGATTTCTTCCCAGAATGACTTTTGACGACCTCCAGAGAGAAGTCCTGATCTTGAAGGAAAACGGCTTAAAGACCGACCAAAGCCTGTCCTGGAGCTGCAGTTCTGTGGTGTGAAATAAACACGGCAGCCACACAACATCAGCGCACACCTAACACTGCTGACCTCATCGCTCTGAAAATCCAATGAAGGGTCACAGTCTCTCCTGCTCCGGGCGATCAGGAGAAAATGTGCGAGTGCAGAGGTCAGATCCACCTGTCGGTCCACAGAGGGAGTGACGAACCGGATAAATCCCATAAATAACAAGGAGCTAACACTCCTTTAAAAACTCAAATATAGAAAGAAACAGCTGTAGGTTTATTTTAACAAGGGCAGAGCAACTCAAATTTATAGTGCTAAAACTTTTAATTGTGCCGAACAATTAATCTTTTGTAAAAATCATTTAAAATCACGGCAACTTTTTACGATGGTAGACGACATGGCTGCGGTGGTCACCTTGGTTACCTCCAACAACTACGATACAAATTATCAGCTTATATTGTCGAGGAGTACGTAACACTTAACGGCCCTAGCTAAGAGCACTGGGGAGTATTAGTGTTTGTAGTGTTTGGACCACTGGTAAGAGGTTTTCAGGTCATGGGGGAGCAGAGGCAGTGTTGTGCCAGAACCGGAGCTGATCAAGCAGGCAGTGTAACTGGGCTCAGCAGCCTCCATGACAGAGGCCAATAGACTAAAGAGGATGTTGACCAAAGAAGCCAAGAGACTGAACAAGAAGCCGCTAGACAAAAGTAAATCTGGGACTGACTTTTAGTCGTTGACGAGAGCTTGGTGAAATAAAAGCCTGAAAGACGCCGAGCTGGGCTGACTGCTGTTGGACAGCCCAGTAATATTAACTGGCTGCTATGTCTTGTGTTGTTGTGATCTTGCTTGATGTTTGGCTAGTTTTTGATCATAAGTAATGTAATCATAACAAATACACATTTATAGCTGTCCATATTTACCACAGTGTCATTGCACAGTGCGGTAAATCACAAAACACTCAAGTTTTAAAAAGTTCTCACTCTGTAAACGTTTATATGTTTGCCTTAGAGACACAACATATGCTGTGGCCTTTTGTATATGTGTGACAAACAACTTCCACAATCATAAAGTGAATCATTTCATGTGCAGCATAAGATGTTCCCCAGAACTAGCTGTCAAAACAAAGTTTAAAACATTTATTTATAAGAAAAGGTTCTTCCTATTACTTCGAACTCCCATCCCTCTAAAGCCCCGCCATAAATGAGAATGTCATCAGCTTGTCTGGTTAAAAACAAGGTCTAAAAAAGTTATCTAGCGTATTCAAATAGCGATGGCATGGCTTTAAAATGGCGATGATAAATGTGTTTTTGGCTCTCTCTTGAGCGCTTCATCCCCTCAGCGCCATCGCAATCCTCAGTGAGACGTCTGATTTGCGAGGCTGCTCTCCAGTCATCTTCCTGCCACCTGTGAGCAGCTGGACGGTCAGGAAGCGTTTCACAGCTCTCTGTTCCTCCTCCTCAGATTCATGCCAGAGTCTTTGATGCGTGCAGCTGCTTGTCACACCCAGGGGAAAACCGCTTGGACAGAAATAAAAATGAAATCTCTATATACATGTATGCCTCCTTCAACAGGACTTATTTATTGTTATTCCTTTTTCATCTTTTGTTTGTAAGGTGCCAACTGGTACGACGCTGCCTGCAAACATAATTATGTTGAACAAATTCTATTAACACGTTTTATTATATGGAACCGAAATGAAAGCTTGGACAACATCTGCTGGCCGCATCTCGAGAAGTTCAGACTTGTTGGACGGAAACTGGTTTAACAGCGTGAACGTCTCGAGCAATGCATCAAATCCTTGAACACAAAACGTAGATTGAATCAGTGTCCCCCTCATCCTCCCATTGGGATCAGCTTGTTACAACTTTTAGTAACAATCTATCATGCAGTCTTCACGCAAATCACAAAAGGCTGTCACTTTGTTTCTGCAGGAATCGATAGAAAGATCTCAAAAACTTCATTATTTTTATCTTTAATAAACTTGATTTACTTGATGCTTATTGACGTAAACTGCCACCACAGGCATTATAACATAACAGATCTCATATCTGTGACGTCACTCGTAGGTTTCTGAAGTGCTAATCTAAATATTGGCAAAGACGTGGATCATCAGTGGCTCTGAAGCCGGCCTAATTACACCTAGGTAATCAGTACAGTTGTCATAAACTGGGAAATCAGCTATAGAGACCAAAACTGTTTTTTGTACCAGGCTGTAAACACGTTTATTTCTGCTGTGAAGTTGGACATTTTAACATGGAGACTGACTCGTTTTGTAACCAGCCTCAAGTGGTCGTTTGAGGAACTGCAGCTTTTGGCTCCACTTCAGAAACTTGGCTGCTATGCTGCTATGTGGCCAGCTACACAGCACAGTAGCGCAGTATGCTAAAGTGCGTACACACACGGAAGAGCAGTCAAAAGCAGGATGAAAAAGCTAATCAACGAATGACGGACTATCAGTTTCAGAAGCTGTCCGGCAGACTTCTTCCACTTCCGACGTTGTAAAGACGTGAAGGGGGGTTTCCAAAGTTATTCAACCATTCGACATGCACTTCTGAAGAAGCATTTTTATATTTATGGTCATGGTCATGGTTGTGCTTTTAGCATAAATCACCACTGCGTCAGTCGGCTGAGGACCTCTGCTTCCTCCGCCTGCTTCGTAGAGAGCAGGACGGTGTCGAGTCAGCCTGTGAGTTCACCGAGCAGCTGGCACCACGGAGGACAAACAGGGGCCTGTCAGATGAGGCCAAAGGCCGCTGGATGGGCCAGAGGCCGCAAAAACCACAAGAATCCTGACTCTGGAACGGTAGAGCAAAAGCTCAGGCCTGTTTTAGGCTGGTTTAGAGGGAGAAAGGGTCGTACTGCATCATGGATTTCTGAGAATTTTAATTTTGTGCCAGTAACTAATCTTTTCCATTTTTATCATTCTGCTGTTTTCCTTCCTTCAGACGGAGCTATTTGCTGCCGCTCATTCTCGTCCACTATAAAAGAAAAAAAAAAAAAACTATCCCGGAAATCGCCTCTGGTAAACAATCCATCACAGAAAACATGACAGCTTATGGGTTCTGTCAGTGTTTCAGTTTTATCATTACTCCTCTGTGCCGAGCGAGCGGCGTGTTTTCATATCAGCGCTGCATTACGTTACGCTCTGCTTACTGTCAATCATCTCACACCCGCAGAAAGACCTGGAGGTCTACTGGAGGAAGTAATCACTCAAAAGATTGTTGCCTTGCAGAAGTTACTGGAACATCTGGGTCTTCCTGTGGGACGATATTTTCTTTTTCAAGCTACTGTAACACGGACATGAAATCCTGGTTTGTGAGTGGTATAAAAAACGTTATAAACGAGCGAGGGAAAAGAAAAGACGATCTGTGTTTCTTCAGCTTCTGCATGTTCTCCCTTGAATTGTGTCCATTTTCTTTTCTTTTTTGCGGGGACAGTTTCTTCGTGACCCTGCAGGCTGTTTTATTTCAGAGAAGCTCTACACAATGGGATCTCTCATTGGAGTATTTACCAACTCAACACAGATGAAATAACCTCCCTCCCTCTGCTCTCTGCTTCTTTTTTTTTCCACTTCGCTCTCTCTCTCTCTCTCTCTCTCTCTCTCTCTCTCTCTCTCTCTCTCTCTCTCTCTCTCTCTCTCTCTCTCTCTGTCCCGCTCCTGGTCTGGATTGATTTAACTGTACTGTTTCAATTGTCTCTGCAGCAGCAGATGTCGGCCATATTGAAACTGAACTTGGAGCCGGGCCTTCTCGGCTGGGCTCAGGGCAACCTCACATGTTTGACTCATTGTTTTTGAATCGTTGCAGTCCTCGCAGTTGGAGCAAACGCGGGTCAAGTACAGTAACGTTTGCAGATACATTTTTATCTCATTTAAAGGGACAATTCGCTGATTTTACACATGAAGATCAGTTTGCTCCTCTTAAAAAAACATTTTATAACGTCTTCTGTGACTCTGGAGCAGCTTTATGAAGTCTGACAGAATAACTCCTTGTGTTGTCGTCAGGGTTATTTCACTGTGGTGAGTTGTAGGACGTGCCTGTTTTTTTTGACCCCTCTTTTGTACAAAGAGACTAAAAGTTAATGTGTCGTGCCTTCTGCTGCACAGATTTCTTTGGCTCTATGGAAGTGGAACACTAAATCACTCCTTTAACTGCATGATAGATGGCAGATGGTTGCAAAGAAAGAAGAAGAGACTTCCAGAAAATCAACTAAATGTATATTCTCTATATTCTACAAAGTCCACGTTGATTTGTAGCCACATTATGTCTCTTTGCTTTAATCATTTAGATTTACCTCTGCTGCCATCTTCTCTTTCTTTCCTTCACTGTCCTCTCTTTTCTGATGATGATGTATGGTGACAGGTAGATTTCATTTTTATTTTATCACAAGATTTTGTATTAGCGCTGGTCAGTGTTAAGACATTGCAGCCAGTGATACAAAAAGAGAAGCTTGTTGTCGCCGTGAGGTCAAAATGTTTTTATCACAAATGTCTGTATACATATATCACCTGTAGACCAGTATCCAACAACGTGATGAGGTATTTTTGTGAGTCATGTTCTGGTAAACGATAAAGAGTTGCTGATGACTCATCCTGCACTCAGGCCCTGAGTGCTTTCACTAGATATATGATATAGACCTTCCTGATGGAAAGAAGCTAAGTAGCCAATCCCTGACTGACTCTAGCTCAGTCAGCCGTGCAGCTAACCGAACTGAATCAGTCCCGAGATGCCAGGAGCCAAACCCGACAAGTGAACCGCCTCGGTAGGCTACTATATCCTATGCCAGACTGGCCACTGGACATAGATTCTGACTCATAGTGAAGGAGAACTTTTAAGCTATTGTAAACGCCAATATCTGCAACAGATCCCTCCCTATCTGACCGAGGAAGCAAACAGCGCTCTGCATTCAGTTTCATGGAGCAAAGTTTGGCAGCACAGTACGACTGACCCACGAGGAAGTCAGCAGCGTGGCAGAGGTCAAACGTGTCACCGAGAATACATTGCTAGTCAGTAATGTAAGACAGTAACTCTTCTGGCCTGATATTCAGTAACAAACAATAAACAGTTAAACAATTAACATCCCATAACTCAGTGTGAGTTTTATGCTCATTGTGCGCCACTCCCTTCTCATTCCTGCTTTTACAACACCCTCCAGAAATGACACAAACGTCTACGGGGAGACATGAAAAAAGAGAGGCAAACAGAAAACAGCGCAGTCATCCAGTTCTTCTGAACACGACTTTAATCAGAAACAGAGAAGACAACAACTTTGAAATGTCCCCACTCACATTCATCTGCTCTGACATGTTTAGGGACCCTGATGATAAAGGCTTAATGCAAAAGGCATGCTAGAAAAATCCAGAAAGAGAAAAACAAGTTTCAGCAGTCGCAGGCTGAATCATAATGCACCGAGTCTTTCACTGGTTTTACTGTCCCGTTAAGCCTTTTGGCAATCAAAGCAGTCTTATTTCCACCTTTCATAGATCACATTCCTGCAGAGACACAAAGAGGGTGCAGTGATGCTTTGATTAGCCACACAGGACAACGCAGGGGTCAACACACCAGAACAAGCCTCCTAGTTTCACCTCCCTGCCTTCAGCCTCCTCCTCTATACAGACTTCTTATTAATACCCCTTCCGGGCTTCTTGCAAATCCCATCAGTCTGTTTGTCCGGATCTCGCTCTTGTGGCTTTTTCCGGATCCAGAGAAAAGAAGGAATTGAGAGAGAGAGGAGGGCTGGAGTCACTCTCCCAGAGCGTGGAACCAGGATTAGAGGAAAAAGAGCAAATACCATGGAGCGTATAGAGGGAGGCAGCCGTGAGGGTTTAGACTGCAGACAATAGAAATTAATTACAAGTCCCTCAGTGGAGGATTGCACTACTGATTAAAGATTGGAGGATTATTGGATAAGCATGTGAAATACTGTGTTTGTGTGTGGTGGGGGCCTCCTTCACGATCTACTGAATGTAAACTTTACACTGCAAATTTTTTTTGAGAAACTCAGGACATACGTAAAAGGTTTATTTACCCCACTCAAAGCGTTGGTCGTGGCTGGAGATTAGAAAAATGTGAATAACTTGAGTGTGTGGCGCTTTACGAGACCTCTGTAGCCTTATCGCTGTTCCTTGTCTCTGCTTCGGCCCAGCGACTGAAAGCCAAACTAGCGTGCCGAAAACTGCAGTTCCTCAAACGTCCACTTGAAGCTGGCTGCAGTCTCCATGTCCCTAAGTCCCCATGTTAAAATGTCCAACTTCACAGCCTGGTACAAAAAACAGTTTTGGTCTCTATAACTAATTTCCCCGTTCATGACAACTGTACTGAGGGTGAATTTATATACAACTCACCTGTTCAAATTATATTAAGGCTTAAAGTTATGCATAATTAACAGTGTGGCTGCTTTGATTGACAGGTAGGTGCTGTTACAGGCGACTTGTTTGAGCTACCATGCGTCATTCAGCCCGCCTCAGCTCCACCAATGATCCGCGTCTTTGCTGATGTATTTTTTCAAACTGTCCAACAGTGTTTTAGGAGTGCAAAGCTAAATCTGTACATCATCAAATCAAGTCTTGGGAAATCTGCAAAGAAAAGGTTTAAATTCATCAAAACAAGAAAAATAATTAACAATTTTACATTCAAATTTATGTGAGTAAGTGAGTTTCAAACTATGATGATCAGTAATTAAGTACATAGTAGTTTGGGTGTTGTTGTGTAGATACGATCTGTGTTTAAAGGCAGATATGACACAGCTGGCTCAGTTTCAGAGTGGCTCGGTGGATGAATGAAGAGGAGCTGGAGACGCTCGCCTCAGGGTCAAAAGATCAGAGAGACGACAGGAAAGAACCACAAGTTGAAAAGAAACAGAGAGCTGGAAACTCAAGGCCAAGGTCTGTCTATGTCTGAAACACACACACACACACACACACACACACACACAGACTCAACAGGTGTTGGGGAGCTAAATGCTCTGTGGAGCTTTGTTCTCGTTCCTCCCTCTGGGCACGCGATGATGAGAAGGTGTATAATTTGAGAGCATCGGTCAAGAAAAATGTGCAGCATTCATCATGAGTGATAACAAGCCGGATGTCGGACACAAATGAACGAATGAACTTGACAGTAAAGCTGCAGCATGGACAACATTACCCCTGATAATAGACGTTTAAATTATTTTAACACCCCAAACAAATTCAACATCAGTAATCATTTTTTTACTATCTTGTGCACAAAAAGGTGACAGTATAGACAGTGTATGCATGACATCACCCACTGGTTTCTGAAGAGACGTTATGGAGCTCAAAATATGTGACGCTGTCCTGCCTCTTCTGCCTCCTGGCTAATCTAAAGAACAGCAAAGACGTGGATCATCTGCAGACCTGAAGTCACCAGTAACAGCGTTTACCGGTAAATCAAAGCAGCCACACTGTTAATTATGCATAACTTTAAGGCTTAATATAATTTGAACAGGTGAGTTGTATATAAATTCACCCTCAGTACAGTTGTCATGAACGTGGAAATTAGCTATAGAGACCAAAACTGTTTTTTGTACCAGGCTGTAAACATGTTTATTCCTGCTGTGAAGTTGGACATTTTAACATGGGGACTTATGGAGACTGACTCGTTTTGTAACCTGCCTCAAGTGGCCGTTTGAGGAACTGCAGTTTTGGCACTTTTTTAAAACAAACAACCCAAACAAACCTAAAATACGTCAGATATTCTGGTTATATTGGGATATAAATGAGTTGACTCAATTAGTTTTTATGAGTTGTTAAAGTATGATAGTAAACTTGTTTAAACAACTTTGGAACATCCTGATAATTCCTTTATCATTAAATTATAGTTTGCAAGTTATTTCTAATAATTAAAAATAATTAGAAGAATAATTTTTTTTTTATTTTAAATTTTTAAAGTTTTCACTGCAAAAAATGTCAGTCCACACTCTACAAAGTGAAGTTAAAATGAAGTTAAATTTTGCTTTTCTTCAAACTTCTAAAACTAGAAAAAGTTCATTTAAATGAAGTAATATCTCATGAAGTCTCATTTTAATGCTGTTTTTTGAAAAATAATGTTAAATATATAAATATATATTTACCACTTTGATGTTCTGATGATGTAATTTTACAAGTTTGGATTAAAGGTGTTTTTAATTTACGTTTATTAGATATCATTTCTCCTGGTTGATTAACACACCTTGCGTACACATGATGGGTGATATTTTTTCATTTTATTTTGTTCATTTAATTTTTTTTGCAGTGTACACCTAACGGGAGAAAACTTCAGCACACTCCACGCCCATAAAATCTGTACAGAGGCGGGATGAGGAGGATGAAGAGGTGAGGGGGGGGGGCGGTGGTTTGAGTCCAGTCTCTGATCAGACGTACAAACACTCCTCCAGGACGCAGGACGCACGGAGGACGCGCGTAAAAGCGACCGAGCTGCTCCGTTTCCACAGCGAACGACAGAAGTTCAGACTCCTTCAGCGTGTCCTGAAGTAACTAATGCGGACTTTGTTTTGATTTTCTAGGTGCGACTCTTTGTTTTGAACCTCAGTTACACTGCGGGTTTATTCTCGTCTTGCGACTCCGGGGGTGTGTTTCCTATGATGCTCGGATATCACAGGAGTGTTTCCTCCACGCTTTGGACGCATAATGTGAGGATTTGTGTCGGAATAAACAAGGACGCTGCGTAAAGGAAACCCTGATCCCCTCTCGGTGTGACCCGTGAAGTTCGTTTCTATCCCCTCTGAAGTGCGGAATGGGGCTGTTCACACTGCTTCTTGTTGCTTTTTTGGGTAAGGAAACTTCGAGTTGACTTTGATCCGTGAAGTGCGAAGCAAGTGCAGATGTTTGAGAGACTTTCCAGAATTAGTGAAAAACATGTTTTGCTCCACGTGTGCATGGAAAACAAAAAGGTTGTAGAGCCCGTGAGTGAAGCTTTGCTCTGCAAACTGCAGCCCTCACACTAAAACGGATGAGATCATCTAAAATATGTTTATGTTTTCGCAAATTTAAGTAGATTTCTGAAAGTTTTCACCATGCTTCACCTCGGGACACCTGCTTACCATCACGGCTGTGTGTGTTTGTGTCTGTGTGTCCAACAGGAGAAGTAGGAATAACAATATTTTCTGGCTAAGTTATCCATTATGTCACAGCGATGAACATAAAAATCTTCCCTGGGGCTGCTGGGTAGATGAAAGCACTGGGGGAGTTAAGAGCCACTTAAAACATCCATTCCTGATGAAAACCCTGTCTGAGCAGCAGAGGATTATGGGACTGCAGTTGACCCAATCCATCTGCTGCCAGTGACAGTGGAAGGCAACGTTTGGCTGGAACTTCAAATGACTGGGTTGAGATAAAACGAGTCCACTTATCCTTAAGTGTGTTTAGGTGAATCTAACGTTCAGTTAAGTGGTGTGTTATTGCAGCCTTTCGTAGTGGCAATGAAAATGCACTGTCAGCCTAGATTAGTGTGTGCTGTAAATTTACTGAGGGGGGGGGGGTTAAAACCACTGCGAGCTTTCGGAGAGCTGAACAGCAAAGTTTAAAAAAAGAGGCTCGAGTAGCTCAAACTTCACCTTTTATACTCAGTCTGATGGATCTGCTCGGCCTCCGTCGAGTCTTTAAGTTTTATTGCATCTGTAAATATTCAGCGAGAGGATGACTGAACTGTTTGCTTAAATTATAACTTCACCTACAACTTTTATGTTTGCCTTAAAGTTGGATTTATGAAGACGTGTGAATCTTTCACATTTTGGCCAGTGATCATGCCGGAGGAAGACGAAATTGGCAAACTATAACACGAATGGAGAGAAAACACTTCTTCTACTTAAAATAACTGACAAAGTGCTGCAGCTTGAAGCTTGAGTGTTTTGATATAATTCACAATGTGTCAAATATTATATCTGACTTTTGAGTTTCAAAAACTGGACAACTGAAGGCTGGAAAAGTGTCAAAATCTGTCACCATGTGTGTAGAAACTTCTCCATTGATCCGTATGTGTTATATTTCAGACCACAGCGGAGGACAGAATTTCTGCCCTCGTGTCGCCTCCTCTTCGCTCTAAAATTTTACAACCACGTTTCTAAACATTATCGCTGAGGCCAATACGATATTTGAGAGTTAAAAGAGGAGAAAAATCTGAAAATTACAAATCGGTTTCATGTAAACAAACATTTTTAACACTACTCACTCAAATGTGGTCATGGAGGAGGTTTGACATGTACTGAGGCGTGATTGGATAATCACAAATACAGGAACACATTTGACTTCAAAGAAGTAAGTCAAAATTACATAAAATATACTTCAGTATATTTTCTCAGTTTAGTCACTTTTTTGGAGTTAATATAATTGCACACATACTTTATATACACACATGCTGTATGCATTTTTAAAAAGACTCCACCATGCTCCGATGCCAGTTATCAGCATATTTTCTGATGCTTAACACTTTGGTGTATGACTTTTCAAAGCAACATGAGATGATCCACAGACGCCAAGTAATGAGTGCTGTAACTGCAGACGCGTCAGTCAGAAAATTTGCGAAATAGTTTCAAGGGAAGCATTCTTTAGAAATCATGTCAAACTGTAGCAATGGGAAGGAAAGGGCGGTCACAAGTTTGAATAAACCAACAGGGAAATATTTGAGCAAAGACAGATGTAGAAGATACAAATGATGCTAATTGCCATGCAGCCCAGAACGTCCGACCTCGGCATCAGCAGTGGTGATTCGTTAATATAAATTTTTGACCAATCAATCTCACCCTAGGGTCCGTTTAGTTGCTGTTCTAGAGATTTCAGTTCTATCACACAATGTTCAGATTTTATAGCATTTTTTTTCGGTCCATGTTTGCTTAAAAGTTTTACTCTTGACTTTGGAAACAGAAATGCTTAGAGCTCAGCAGCTCCAGAAAATCGACTAAATGGAAACTTATTGTGTCGTACATGTTAGCGTACATGATGCACTTTAGATAATGGTTAAAACGAATCGTGTCTTGAAGCTCTTTACTCTTAAAAATTTACATGATGTGTTGACATGTTTCCCTGAGGATTAGTCCTGGTGACTTTGATGACGTTTTTTGGTTAAATGTTTCAACTGTTGGATGGATTTCATGAGATTTTGTACAGATATGCGTGGTGCTCAGAGGATGAGCACTTCTCCTTTTGTGCGACCAGCGACCAGTCAAAATTTTAATTGATCCGGTAAAACATCTCAACATCTACTGGATGGATTGGCACAGAGACGTTCATGGTTCCCAGAGGATGAACCACGGCAACTCATAACCTATTAGCTTTCGAGGTGTGTATATATAGTTTGCAGCTAAATTAGAACTTGACAAGTGAAAATGAGAATTTCAGCAAACCTGTATTAAAATAATAATAATAATAATAAATGCATATAAATTTGGTCAACATTTGAAGTCATCTGTTAAACATCCATTTGTTAGCATTGTCCCTGTGAAGGAAGCACATTCACATGCTAGCATTTAGCATTCAGCCTCACAGAACTTCTAGTGTGGTTGTGGCTGTGTGTGTTTTTTTTCCTCTTCTTCCTCCAAGGCTCATGGCTGCTCTTTTCTTTGACTGTTGCATGTTAGCATACTGATATTAGCCCAAGCCACTAGCATGGTTGCAGCATGACTCTTGTTACCCAACAAAAACAACACTTTGAGTTTATGACTTATTATCGTTGCTTCAAGCTGAATGTACAGTTCAAATCTGCTCAAACTTACTCAAACGTACAGCTGTATGTGCAACGGATTTCAAAAATATTTCCTTCTTGAGTCTTCCAAAATAAAAAACACTCACGCACCAGCACTAAAGTGTTATTTTCTCTGCCCCGTTCAAGTCCTACATGGACGCTGCCAGACACTGAGATAACACAAAGAACAGTCCTTTGTCTGGTCTCTGCTTTGGCACTTCTGGATTTTTCTCTTCCCATAAACGATGTGGAGTCTCTCTGCTTGTCCGGGGTCCCAGTGCTGTTACCTCACCGGTGGGATTGGGCCAACTGGAAATGTTCTCTGTGGTTTAGGGCTCTGGGAGTTTTGTGGGCGCTTTGATTTAGATAGAGAGCAGCAGTTTGGGAAAGAAGCACAGCGGCAGCAACGAGGGTTCAAGTCCAGCCACTCTGATTATTGCTGTAATGACGGGAGAGTTTTTTCATTTTAAAGAAAACTATTGGAAGAAACTCCCACCACTCACACATTCAACAGTCATTAAATGTGTAGTCGTATGACGCTTCCTCTTAAAAAGTAATTTTACAAACAGGCTGCACATAACTTCTTTTTAATCATTTCCTCATTTATTTCCCCATAAGCGTGTTTTCCATTGTGAGCTCTCGCTGGCTTTGATGTAATAAAACTCAATGTAAAACAAAAAAAAAAGATTTGTAACTGTGTTTAAAATTACTCTAAATAAAGCTCATGTTCCAATATAATGATATGATATTTTCACAAAGCCTTAAATTCATTTTAAACACGTCTTGGTCCGACTCTGGATCAGGTGTGTCTCTGCGGCACAGTTTCAGATACAGAAACAGTCCATTAACCCACATCTGTGAACAAAATCAGCCAAATACGACACATGCTAGATTCAACATCACGATTTGTTTGGAAACTGGGGCAGACACTAAATAAATATTGAAGATAATAAAGAGGTTTTACAGCATAAAGGTTTATAAATGTTTTCATTTGCTGATTGCAAACAAAATTCTCAAGTTTGCATATGTGTCCAAATATTCCCCAAGATATCGAGGGCATACATTACCCAGAATCCCTAGAACGCTACAGCTTCTATAACATTACCATAATATCTGTTGTAGACCTGTTATCGAGTATTTTGATCCAATGTGCTTTCCAGAGTTTTTTTTTTTTATGTGTGTGTTTAGTGAATTTTGCACAGATATGCATGGTGCCCAGAGGACGTATCATGAAGTTGTTTTTCAAAAATTAATCAATCGATTGTAGGGTTGGCAGTTCACTACTTTGTTCCAGTCTTAACTAACTCAAGAACAACTGGTTGCCATAAATTTTGTACAAATATTCCTCCTCCCCAGAGGATGAATCCTACTCACTTAGATTTCTTTTTTGGTGCTTAGTGAAATGTTTAAACAACTGTTGGATGAGTTTCCTTGTAATTTTATACAGATATGCATGCTGCCCAGAGGATGAGCCCTTAATACTCCAAGCTTTCCCTCCAGACTAAACTTTGGCTGGTCAAAAATTCAATTTATCCAGTTAAACGTCTCAAAATTCACTGAATCGATTGGCAGAAAACCTTTTATAGAGACATTCATGGTTCTCAGAGGATGAATCCTACTGACTTTGGTGATCCCCCTGTCTCTTCCCTTAATGCTACCATGAGGTTTTTACTTTCAGTGAAAACAGTTGAATTGCTATGAGACTTGATATAGACATTCAGGATCCCTAGAGGATAACTCATAACCCATCAGCTTTCTGTGCAGATCTGGAAAACGCTGCAGCCTGATTAGCAACTTTCTGGCACACTTCAACATCTCTCATCATCCCATTGTCGTGTAAATCAACATCAGAATCCCTGAAATCATTACACACTTACTTCACATGTAGGTGAATTGATTTTATTTTAAATTCAACAATCGGTACCAAAAAAAATCAGCCAAATTCGCCAGATTTGTACTTTTTTATTGACTCTTTTCAGTTTTGGGTGTTTTTGTTTAAGCCTATTTTAGGGACCTAACACAGGCTGTATATCAAATGTAACAAGGCGAAACCTCAGGAGAACAAAACGCTTATTAAACAGACATTATGGTCAGATCGTTAGCTCTACAAAACTGCTATATGAACGAATTTATGTCTGTAACAGATTCAGAATGTCAAATATAGTTCATTGTGAAGCCCTAGTTGTGTGTATGTTTACAGTTTTAATACTTTGCCTTGTGTTTCGGTGTATTTATCACGTGCATACAGGCGTATTTATCTCAAGCATGGAAATATGGCACACGTGTATGTCCTGAAATTCACCTGCAATTAAACCCAAGATGCTGTTTGACTCCCGGAAACCACACTTGAGGTCAAAAGTGTGTTCCCATTACACATCTCACCAGCTTTCCTTTTTAAATTCACGCACTTACTGGTAGTTTCTGCTGTGATTGTTGTAAAAAATAAGCTGTTTGCAGTGTCTTTATCGAGATCCAGGCCTGACTGCAGGTGCAAAAAAAAAAAAAAGGAAAAAGGCCTCACATGCATGCACATAAACACACACATAAAATGCAGCAAACTGTGAAGCCTTTCTTTGAAATTTTTTTTTTTTTTTTTTTAAACAGCTCCAGCCAGCAGAGCAGCGTTACTAATGCCACCAGCTGAGTCGAGGGGGATCAAGTCTCCCCCACTGTCCAGTGTTTCCACCGAGCAGCACTGTGATGTGGTAATTTACACACAGGCCTCATAGTTTGCTGCCTCGCCGGGTGTAAAAACAACTGGATGGAGTTCTTTTTTTCTCTCTCTCTTTTGTCCTCGTGGCTTCTTTTAATCAGATGTTTTTGTTCCTCCCTTTGTGTTATTAGTCTCAAATTAAAAGCACAGAGGCGACCGCGGCGGCATTCCAAGGCGTTAAATGATATCGCCAGGCAAGTCGGGTCCAATACAAAGAATTTAAGGCAAAGTCTTCCTATTTCAAGGTAGATTTTGATGATATTTAGTGTATTATATGGAATAAATCCTCGCTGGAATGTGAGCTTGGAGCTTTTCTTTGGCTGCAGGCTTTTAAAAATGCTTTCATTTCCGATGTTTTATCCCCTTGAGCTCGGGCTATTGTTGAAGGTATTGTTATTTCATGTGGTGCGTGGAGAGTTCATTGCCAGAGTGAGTTTCTGTTTTTAAATGTCAAGGCTGCGTCGATTTCAGAGTTTGTTTGGGTTTTTGTACTACAAGAGAACCACCAATCAGTTCTCCAACTTCAGCTTTTCATCACATGTTCAGCTAATATTAACCCATAAAGGCTGCACTCATACCAGGTGTTGCAGGTCACTGATAAAGCCCTGTAATCCCCGGGTGATGACATGAGTTAAAATGACTGCATAAATCCCATCTACAGACTTCAAAGAGGTCTGACTGATTGAATAAGCAGGGGGAAAACTTCAAACTAACAAGACAACCTTTTTTTTTTCTTCCTATTTGATCTCAGTGTAATTAACTGTCTTTAAAAGCAGTTGTGCTTCGTTTATTAGGATGTAAAGATCTGAGAGAAACTAAACTCATTTTAATAGTTTATTCAGCCTCATTGAGGAAAGTGCTTGAGGTTCAAACATCGCTGAATTATTCTCACAGCGTCATGATTTGAACACAACTTAATTACACACGTACTAAAATACATTTTTAATTCGATAACGGTGAAATCTCACTTGAGCTAAAACGTCTGTGTCCTTGTTCCCACAGGCTCAGCTGAAGGTTCCTCCCTTCGCTACTCAGACGGTCAGTCCAGCCGCCTCTCCCTGGAGAAAACCTTCGGCAGGTCGGTCAAAGACTCTCAGTGCCAGCACATGTTGAAGCACCTTCACAATGGAGCCCGAATCACTGTGCAGATGCCTCCCAACGTCGAGGGTCACTGGGTGTCCACCAGGTAAACAACTACGCACTCGTGTTTTTGCACGTTCATGAGACACAACTTCACACAGTTTCCAGGTATCTTCATGAAATGTCTGAGACAATTTTTGGTCAAAATACCCCCACGGATCAAGCACTGCCACCTTTTCTACACCCTGTCCAAATAGCTTGTTCAGATCGGCCAGCCGAGTGTCTGTTTCTTTAAAACACATTGAGTGATTTCTTACATTTCAAGCAGCGATTATTGTTAGTTCATGCCTGTACAGTAAGAAAATAAACTCGCACAGCTTCCTGTCGTGTGTCCTGAGCGCTGGGGCGGCCAGTTAGGTCAGTTCTGGAGCACTTTGAGTTTCCTGGAGAAGGTTTTTGTTTTTCACTTTTTAAAAGTGCTATGTTCTAAATATTTTAATACAAATTATCATATTACTTTAATAAACGCAGCATCACCATGAAGAAATGCCTTACTGTAGCTTCAAATTTGAACCTTTATCAGGGCAGACATATAGTACAGACCAACCACAAACATTTCTGACTCCTGGGTTACCACACAAACATAACTTCACTTCAACCTCAAAAAAAAATGCATTAAAAGTCTTTCAAGCAAGTTTTCAAGTCTCTGCCAAATGATGTTCTTACTGAGCTGGAATTAGCAGAAACTGATGGCTGCCTGGAAGGTGGAAACAAGAACAATATTTGTAGAAGTTGATGGTAAAGACTGTAAAGTCTGCAATGGAATAAAACAACCCTTGAAAACATTACTTTCAGGATCAGCCATGAGTGAAATGTGCTGTGTAAAGAGCTTGTCGCACACTAAAACACTCAGCTCTGGACCAACTTAAAACTTCTTGGTATTTATTTAAACATTTTCTGCAAGTAGTCTTGCATGCTGTTTATCTGAAACCTCATCTGTTCTCTGTTGCAGCTGTGAGGTGAGACCAGGCCCGGAGTTCTTGACACGCTCCTACAGTTTCTTCTCCAACAACACCTTCCAGGCTCACCAGTTCTACTACGAGGACAACCACTGCACCAAACCCACCTACACTCTGGTGATCCGTGGTCGTCTGCGCTTACGCCAGGCCTCCTGGATCATCCGCGGCGGGACGGAGGCGGAGTACCATCTCCATCGCGTCCAGATGGTTTGTCACACGGCGACTGTGGCCAAAGAGCTCAGCCAGAGGTTCAACCACAGCTGCAGAGGGGCCGTGAAGGGCCCCTGGGAACCAAATGTAATCTACGAGCTGTGGAGCGAGGAAGGCGGCTTCGACTGCTCCAGGGAGCTTAACTTTGCCATGCATGAGCTGCAGCTGCTGAGGGTAGAGAAGCAGTACCTGCATCACAACCTGGATCACCTGGTGGAGGAGCTGTTTCTAGGAGACATCCACACCGAGCCGTCACAGAGGCTCTACTACAAGCCGTCCAGCTACCAGATGGCTCTGCAAAATGCCAAGGTAAGTCCCTAATGATCGTCTGTCAAGTAGCGTTTAGAGGGATGAGGGGAGAAATGTGGCTGCAGAGTCTCCCTAGAACGAAAATGTCGGTTTATATAGAGCTGCTGTAATTCTGTAGATTACTAGTTCCCCTCCCGAGGGATCAAGAGATAATTCTGCGTGGTTGTGAGGTGATTACCGGAGAAGGAAACGAGACGAGAAATGAATTCTACATTTTTAGCCACACTAATGGTACGACTGTAAGGATGGCGATGTCTGTTGCTTGATCCACTACTTTGAAATATCTCGACCAGTGCTGGATGGTTGCTATGTACTTTGACACACACATTTATAGTTCTTGGACGATGTGACCACCTGATTTTTATTTTTTTCAGGCTTCCTCCAGTAGTCCAAAGACATGCAGGTTAATTTATGACTCTTAAGTGTGAATGTGCGCCACCTCTCGCCTGTTGTCAGCTGGGATTGGTTCAAGCCCCCTGCGAACCTGATAGGGAATGAGAGATTATGGAAAATGGATGGTTGGAGTCGCCATGAATCGATTTATTTGATAATTAATAAGAGTAACACATTAAAGTGTCTAATTGAACCACTCGTGCTCAACAATAATCACACCGGCGATATGTTAATGAGATATTTTATTTTACTGCAAATACAGATACACACACAGACTTGATGTAAAGCCAAATCCAGGGTAACAATGACGACAATGCTGCAAGCGAGCTGTGATGAATCGTCTTAATTAAAGGGGTATCTGTAGTGGTATAAAATTCCCGTGTCCCTGCACACTTCAGTTCTCGTCTGTGTACGTTTGCAGACAGTCTTACCAGTAGGAGCCACTGGTGCAGAAACTTCTTCCCATCCACGATCGCCGCGTTATGTGTTTTTTGGAATGTACGGCCGAGGCGGATGTAGAGGTTTGTTTTCCGTCCTGAGCACTCGGCTCGATGCAGGACCTCCGCTGAACTCGAATCACACTGTGTGTCGACCCTCCACGCCGCGAAGACCACACACACCAGAAACAGCTTGAATTGACCTTTGCGAACCGTGTTCTCATACTTGCCACAGCTGTGAGGGAGCGCGGACAAAATCATATTTGAAAGTGAGTCTTCAAGTTTTTCGTTTTTGAGGCATCGAAAGTGGTCGACAGATCAGAAAAGTTATTATAATATTCTGACAACTTGCGATATAATCTGCCACCTGTCGGTAGCAACAAACAGCCATCCAAGTTAAATACTGTTTACTCCAAATCTGATTTGGGATCAGTGTGTAGGTCAACAATCCTGCCCTCGTACGCTAAACATTTGCACTGGTAGAAACCAGAAACTATGTACATACTGATTTCATCTCCCAAGAAAGAGCCCTCCTTTCCTCCGCTGTGCTTCCAGGATGTAATTTCTCTATTTACACTGCTGAACAGCAGTTTCCCCACTGGATGAAACCCTAGAGTGATGTTTTCACTGTCACCCTCTGCAGAGATTACAATGAAATCCTGTTCAGGTCCACTGTCTAAATAAACATCCATTTGTACGGGAGATGATGGGGCTTGGTGTTGCTGATCAGTATGTAAACAGAGCGTGAAGTGAGGAGCTGTGATCAGACAAGCTCCCCTGTGGCGCTGTAATGACCAGAGCTGCTCTCTTTAAGCCCCTCCGGTCCACAGAGGCGCAATGTGAAACCCGGCCTATCTCTGGGAGCGATCAACATGTGGTATTCCTAGAATTTGGAATCATGCGGCCGTATGAATTATTCCAGCGAGCGCATACCAGGTCTGATTTCATGCATGCCTGAGGCTCAAATCAAAGTGCTGCATGCAGCTCTGTTCCCCCTCGATCTTCTCTGAATAAAAAGGAAGAAGAAAGGTTGGAGGAGCTGTGATTCCCTTCCAGAGCTGCAGTAAGAGTCAAACATAATCACAACATTGCTTTTCAAAGTTTCCACCAGTCAGGCAAAGATGTTTTTGTTGTTTTACGTGCCAAACTTTTGAGAGAGTGAGAGAGAGAGAGAGAGGTGCCACTCTAATATAGTAAAGGTGGATGTAGAGCTTTGAAATGTTACATTTACATAAATTCAACAACAACATCCCTTTCTAGAACAGTTAGCGTCCCCAGTCACTCATGGGGACTATTTCTCTCTGTTCCGGTGTAAACAGTTCCGTCTGTTCTTTGGATCATGAAGAGTAAAAAGAAATCTCATGCTGTTGAAATTTTGTTAATTAATATAATTTTATAAATAATAGAAATAACTTTAATGTGTAACGGTGTTCTTCCAAACTCGATCAACCCTGCAGATTCTCTGCAGAGCGTTTTTATTGTCTTTCAGCTCTTTGCTTTGTCACTCTTACTGAGCGTGTTTCCAGCTGCAGCTGATCGCTGCTGTACGTGAAGCAGCTCGTAGACAAACAAAGTTAGCAGCTAGGGAACCGGTATTTCAGGTAGGAGCTGGTGGAGACCAAAACAAAGCTTAAAAAAAAGGACGGTGAAAAAAAACACTTAACATTTTTAGATATGCAGTAGTACTCCCGTGTAAACAGACCTGATCCTACTATCGATCAGTCCTTCATAAATGAGGTAACAAACCATCTTTTCGTTGGTCAGTAAGATTCAATATGCTGACTACAAATGAGTCAAAATCATCAAATTTATTGGACAGCAACAAAATCATCAACTTTAATATAAATTATTATGGTAATAATATGTCTGCGTAGAGTTGATAGCTTGTTGCAGTGCCCCCATGTGGCCAAAAATATATTAATGCTGCTGTAAATCTGTTGCTGTCTTGTTTTGATCTGTGTTGAGATTAATGTGAAAATGTTTGAGAATTTGGGTGAAGTGACCCTTTAAGATTGACAATATGTTTCTATAATAATACAAGACTACATTAAATGCATTTTAAACATCATTAATGTACAAATTCTGCCATCATCTGTGCACATACAGTAAATCGTTTTTCGTGAAACCCTGGTAGAAAATACCTCATTCCTTCCTACACACAAAACACTAAATCCGACCATCTCTTGAGGTTGTAATGGTTTCTTTTCGGGGATTTTTTTTTTTTTTACTGCCATGGTGACTATCCAATCCATTAATCTTAAGCGGTGTACCCAGTGCTGGTCCCAGTCCAGAACATTTGCTGGTGCCAGCATGTTCATTTGTGGTTATTGGGTGGATCTCAGCAGTGATGCAAGAGCGAGGCAGCAGACTCTTTTTTAAAGTGTAGTTTCTTCTGTTTTCTGTCGCTCGGTTCACTGCTGCGTAACTGAGGCAGAGTAATGACCACTTGATAATGATCCTTGTTAAGAAGGGATCTGCGTTTTTATATTGTTGTTGTTGGTGGAGTGTTTCAGTGGTTACCGTGTTTTTTTTACACGTATCCCTCATGCAGAAACTCATTTGTGATGTTGTGTTATGCTTTCCTTCGTTTGGTTTTTGTTATCTCATCCTTCTGATATGTTTTTTTGAGCCTGTAAGCTCTTGTAATGCATTTTGAACCTGAGCAGTGAAGCTAGGGTAATCTAAGATAAGACTTATTATGAATTCTTTACAGGTGAGATGCCGGTCTGAGACAGAAAAACACTGCTGCAGTGCCTTTGATATCGCCAAAGCCTGACATAGTTTCTGTTCTTTCTGGACATCATCTCCCCCCGTACTATGGTGGTAATCCTCAAGTGAAAGGTGGCTGTCAAACAAAGTTAAATTCATTTCTTATTCTGCTTGATCTACTGCGGTTTGGATTGAACCTCATTCGTCTGTCGGTTCAGACAAACGTGCCTGCCAAATGTAGTAGTAAAAAATGAAATTAATAAATGTAATTTATATGAAGCAATGGCAGCAATATCCTCCTTCATTTCCTCATTTTTGTTCAATTCCAGTAAGAGTATAAAAACGCTTTGCTTCCAGTATGAAGAGCCAACAATTTATTGCAACACGTTTGTACAAAGTTGGACATTTTGTGCCGTGGCAAAGACACCTAAAACTGTTTTTTGTACCAGGCTGTAAAAATGTTTATCTCTGCTGTGAAGTTGGACATTTTAACATGGGGACTTATGGAGACACACTTCTGTAGCCAGGCTTGAGTGGACGTTTGAGTGGTTCAGTGGCTCAGTTTTGAGGCTTTATTTAAGGTGTCCACTAATCAGAAGACCGCTGGTTTGATCTACTGCTCCTGCAGTGAATCCCAAATTGCTCCACGCCTTTGCATGGCAGCCAATGCAATCAGTGTATGAATGGGTGAAAAGCACTTTGAGTGGTCAAAAGACTACAAAGACGTTATACTGGTACAGTCCATTCTTTTACATCAGATGCGATCACTGAAGGGAGTTGTGCTGATGTGGAACTGGACTTCAGTTTAGCACTTGTAGCCATCTTGGCAGCTGTTGGAGCCCGAGAACCCAAATTTTGGACATTGAGTTGTAGCTGAGGTTTGGCAAGCAAATGGCAACCACTGGAGCCAAGAGTTTGAACCCGAGAGACTTGTTAACCAAGGCAAACATGCACCCAAACACCTCTGTGAAACCTTCACGAAATACTTTAATGCTCTGGCCTTTTTGCTGGGAGTTAAGAAGAGAAGATCGATGCCATTCGTGTAAAAAACACTTTATCTCATTTTAACAGATTTTAGTCTTGGTTTTGTTTTTCATGTTTCAACTGGAGGTCAGTAAAAAGTTCTCGGTGAAAGGAATCATCCAGTAAAAACCATAAATTAGTTTTAATCATTATCGAGAATGTTTATGATGAGCGTTGTGTCACAACAGTAAAACTTTTATTTGCAACTTGCAAATAATTTTTAAGTACTGGCACGCCCGAGGCACCTCTGAACTGGCTTTCACACCCGGCCGTGCCGATAACTTCGTAATTACAAACGCATTAACATTTTTTATTCGCTGCAGTCACAGGTTTATTTTGTTTTTTTTACAGAGATTTCATTCCCCTGGGTTTATTCTGTCGGGCTGCAGACTTTTATTTGACAAAGCTCTCATCAACAACTGAACGTCATACTCAGATTTACTCTCGTCCAGCAACTGCTTGCTTGATTCTCTTCTTAGCTTCCTCCATCAACGTCACCCTCAGTCTCTCAGACGTCATTGAATCTTTATTTACAGCTAACTCTCATGAGTCTGTCAGTCAGTAATAAGGTGGTGAAGCATGGTGCTCCTTTTCAGGGAAGATGCAAATGCAACATTTCAGGGCTCTATGTGTTTTTGCAGGATTTGTTTTTGATTATTGTGCTTCCTAAAACATTCATTTACTTCTGAAACTAAACTATAGGAAACTTCTGTCAGTACACTTGTAGAACACTGTGTACTTCCCGACGTAGTTCGTTCATTTCAGTAGGGTAGCGTTGACTCAACTGAAGTACAGTCTTTGTGCACTTTCCGGGAAATGCCGATAACAACTTTTTACCACTTTTACTTCTTTTTTGCCGACATTTGACTGCAAAAATATAAATAGGCTTCAGCTCCAGCAGCGATTTTCATCAGAGTCAGTGTGGTCCCTCGACCTTTTGGTCGTTACGAGCGCGCCATCCGAGTAATCACTACACACCACGTTCTGTAATTGGCGATGTGAGCGCACTAAAAATATCACGTGTAAGTATGGAGGTACGTGAATTAAGACCCAGCGTTACTCTCCATTCATACATGAGCGATCCATAGGAGGAAAACATGCTCATAGTGGAGGAGTAATATATTTTCAGATGGGCTGTCTTGCGTTTTATGAGCTCAAAGTTCCTGCAGATGTGGAACATGTTCCCCACACCTGCAACATAAACTGCTCTTTTTTTCTCGTATCCTCACATAATCTACTAAAATATGCATGCATATTTATCTCTCTATGTATTTATTTCCCCCTGCTACATATATATATTTCTTACGCCGTGAGATGCACACCCATAAAAGTACACCACAGCGCTGTAGCCACAGGAGGTTTCTCCTCCAGTCGTCCCATTAACCTCTCACTCTGAGGCGGTCATGGCGCTGCACTGGGATTATCTCATCTATAGCATGTAGTGATACTCCTACTCCTTCTTTCAGTGTTCCCGGTTTCTTTTTCTTTCCTCATAAATCCCAATGCGGACGTAGTGTTGTCTGGGAAAAGAGTGATTGGGTTGGAGGAGGTTAGGTCTTAAATTTTGACCACCCTCAAATAACAAAAACTCCACTACCTCCCTGGAGTTTGGAAGTAAGGTTCTCTGCAGTGCGATGGCTTCCAGCTCTGAATCAGTCAGGCCCCAAGGTCTTTTCTCCAGACCCACATCTGTCCGCCTGTCTGTGGATGCCGTGATCACATGCAGCTCTGGGGCTCCGCTCAGGCAGACATGATACGAACTTAACATGATTAATGGTCATCTATAGAGCTACGAACCCTTTTATCAGGACGAGGGTGAATAAAAGACTCCCCGCTGTTGTTTGTAAGTAGCATGAAAGTTCAGCTCGCCGCTCGCCGCGCAACTTCCTGTTGTCACGACATCAGCTCGAGCGAGACATCTGTCTTTTTACGGTAAAAACGATGTGATCACCCTGAGAAAATGCTGGAACCTTGTCTGGCTTCCAGCACTCAAGAGGTTCAGGCTGAAGGAAATAGCTTTTCCTCCTTCACCTCTGAACAGATGCCAGAAAGTCCTTTATGTGGAGTTTTTATGATATAATATACTGATGATGGATTAAAAAAGCTCTCAGCACCGACAGATATCATTTGACTGGACTGGAGTGATGTTCGCTGGGAACTTTAGTTTACAAACTCTTCAACAGCTGATTGATCATACCAAAGGTTAACTGGGTTCATGTTCCGCCTGTATATTAGCTTACTGCTGATATATTGAAGTCTTTTTTTTTGTGCTTTTATCAGCAGCAGCCACGTGATTATGGTATCTTTTTTTCTTTTTAGTTTGGTTGCATTCATTTTGTGCAGCCTGCATTGCTCTGACACATTTCACTGTTTCCATGTCAGGTCTTGAGGCGCCTTGGCCGCCGCCTGCCATTAGGTGGTGCCAATGTTGGAAATATTTCAAATCCTACACATGGTGGCTTTAATATCCAGCTTTCAGTCACTTGCTAATCATCCATCCATTTTCTGTAACTGCTTATCCTCATCAGGGTCACGGGGGGGCTGGTGCCAGTCCCAGCTGACATAGAGCAAGAGAGGGTAGAACAACAACGATTCAAACTCGTACTTCAGATTGTACTAAATATTTTTGATTTTGAAGTGTTTTCATTCTTAATTTTTACTTTTCTTTATTGTATTGCGTATACTTTAAGGGTTGTGCAAATGAAGCTTCTTTCCTGTGTTTTATTATATTTACTGTTATATATGATAAGATAGACTTTATTCATCCCACATTGTGGGGAATTCACTTGTTACAGAGGCTCACATACACAAGTTGTTGAAGAAAAATACGAAACGCTGAGACCTTCCTGTAGTGACTTATTTTTTATTGGACGTTTCCTTTGCTGTGTGCATCTTAGTGCAAAGCTACACATCGTGAGTGTTCGTGTACACAGTGAAATTTCTTTGAGATGATTCACCATGCTTATCCATATACTGGAGGCGGTGTATTTATTGTACCCTATATAACTTTAATTTCTTTTTCCATTTCAAATATATCTGATTTTCTTCTATATGTTTCTTAATTCTGAGTATTTGACAGTTTTTGATGTTGCATTAATTATTTTTATATTTTTATGTACTTGAATTGTTACATTTAAAGCAGCAGAAGTTAACTGACAGTATGAAGATATTACAGATATTTTTCATCATCATCACACTTTCCCTTCCGTCTTTCCAGAACCACGACCACGGCTGCATCGCCTGTCGCATCATCTACCGCTCCGATGAGTTCCACCCTCCCATCCTGCCGCCGCGCGCCGACCTGACTGTCGGGCTGTACGGTCAGTGGGTGAGCCAGCGCTGTGAAGTTCGCCCCGAGGTCCTCTTCCTCACCCGTCACTTCATCTTCCACGACAACAACCACACCTGGGAGGGCCACTACTACCACTACACCGACCCCGTCTGTAAACATCCCACCTTCACCATCTACGCCCGCGGACGCTACAGCCGAGGCCTTCACTCCACCCGTGTCATGGGCGGGACGGAGTTTGTCTTCAAAGGTAACTGGTTCATATTTTCTCTCAGCTTTGTTACTGAAAGATCCAAACTTCTTCCTCTTAGTAAGAGAAGTTCAAGGAATAGTTAATTTGCTTTCATGCCAAGAATTCGACGAGAAGTATGAGAAATATGTAGCTGGAACAAGCAGGTAGACTCTGCCTAAGACCTCTAAACCTCATGAATTAACATGTCATATCTGGTTTAAATCACATCCAACTGGAAAAACTATTATCTAGGGGACGGGACATCGTGTGCAGCAACTTCCTGGACTCGTCTCCATCATTTGGAGGCAAAAAAAAAAACAACCACACAGTTTCTACTCCTCAGTTTTTATTCAGATTAAATCGTTGTTTCTATCTGTTGATAACAGTATTCAAGTTAATTGGTGAGATCTTGGAACATGTTGACTAAAAATAAGTCAGAAAAATACAAGCAGGTTTTAAACTAAAGCAAAAACTTGATGAGAATGTGAATCTGTTTGTCATGAACAAGTTTACAGACGGACATCTTTGTTCAACTTTTGACCTGTCGTGACCAGCATTCAGAAAATATTCGTCTTTTCAAGACATTAAAATCCGGCAGTGCAGCCCGACCCTGTTCAACTACAGACAGTTTATTCAGCAGGCAGGCTTATTCCTGATTGTAGTGGCATCTATCCATTCCAAAAGGCTGCTGAGAGGCTGAGCAGGCGCCTGCTTTGAAGGCTCACGATTTTGTACATGGTGTGAAAAGTTTAAGAAACACTGGTTTAGATGTTACCTGCTCCTGTTTCCTTTCCTCAATCATGAAATTATCAAGCCAAACATTGTTTCACTGACACGTCCAGCTGAAAGTTGTAACTATTAGCGCTAACGGATCTTCTTGCATCTTCTCTCTTCTAGTCAATCACATGAGAGTGACTCCCATGGACTTGGCCACCACGTCCCTCCTCAACGTCTTCAATGGTAACGAGTGTGGGATTCAGGGGTCCTGGCAGGTCGGGGTGGAGCAGGACGTCACCGTAACAAACGGCTGCATAGCGTTGGGCATCCGACTCCCTCACACAGAGTATGAGCTTTTCCGCATGGAGCAGGACGCCCACGGCCGCTACCTGCTCTACAACGGCCAGCGTCCAAGCGATGGCTCCAGCCCGGACCGACCGGACAAGCGGGCCACCTCCTACCAGATGCCCCTGGTGCAGTGCTCAGCAAGCAGCCAGGCGTCAGACCACAGCAGAGCGGACGACGGCGACAAGCGTCTGCTGCACCGCAATGACTGCACGGGATGTCACAGAGGCGGCGAGAAACTCGTCGCGGCGGCGCTCGTCACGTTCGTCACGACTCTGCTTCTCAGCTGAGCGGGTTCTACGTGAAGACACAACAAGGGTGTGGATTACGTGAGCGAGACTGCTTGTTTTGAAAAACAGCAAATTCAAACTCCTTATGTGAAAGAGGATGAAGACTGGTGCCCTCGATCCTCTGAACGTTTGCCCCAGCTACCAAAGACTTGACACTGCTGCACCACAGGAACTGCACTTTAGCGTGGAACCAAAGATCAAGCGGTCTGCTGTGTTTCCACAAATATACAAAGATGTCTATATAGCCACACAGACCTGAGAGTATGTTTTTATACAGTGTATTTACCTATAACTATCAAGTCATTTCTTGGTACTGCAAAAAAAAGACACGATTTGATGTGTGGAAACTTTTTTTCTATCATGAACTCTTGACAAGAAGCTCCCCGTCTCGAGGTGGATCGTCACTGTTTACAGTAAAAAAAAAAAAAAAAAGGGAACGACACTACTTATGATTTCTTTTAACCCAGGACGGTGAACTCAGCAGCTGGTATCTATCATCTTTTCCACAGTAACGTCACATTATTTTGAATACAATAAAAACTCATCTGCTGCCAATTATCTTCCATTATAAAGAGACGTTTGTGAATCAGATAACTGCGTCTTCGCTGACCGACACTTGACCTTGTTTCCATCCAGGATATTTTGAAATTATGTCATGCTCAGATTGGGAAGCTGCACCTGGAAAATTGGCAAAATAAACAACAGTTCTCAGCAACTGAATACTTCAGTTACATTGTAAAAACTTGTATTAGGATCAGGCAACATGGATAAATCCAAGAAAATCTAATCATATTTTCTTATGTAAATGATTAAATTAATTAAAGCTGCAAGCAGCGTTGAACGGGCCCTCGCACTCCCATGCAACTCGACGGCTGGCACGTCGGAAGGCACCAGTCGGAAGACGCGCGAACCTTTTTCAAAGCATTTCGCTCAATCGAACACACACATTAGCCAGAATCGGGACATGGTCAAATCTGACGGAGCGCCACGCCCACATTCTTTCATCAAAATTCATAATTTTGATAACTTTTACTCAGGAAGTCTATATGAATGTAACTACCAAGTTTGAAGTCAATTGGACAAAATCCCTAGGAGGAGTTCGTTCAAATAGGACCCCTTGTCAACCAGAGCGATGCACTAAAAATGGTGATTTTCATGCCTAAATATCTCGCTTCCTGTTAATTTTAGTCCATTGCTCCAAGAGACTTTTTTGTAGGTCTTGCCATGTTCTACAATTTGGCTGCCCCCCATAATTCTATGTCCAAAATTGTGGCGGGGCTGCCTCAAAGAAAAATTCAAGGGGGCGCTATGGAGCTATTTCGCCCCGCCCCCTACTTACATATGCAGCCGATCTTTGCATCTTTTTGGTCTTAATAACCACAAGAAGTTTCAGACAGCTCTGACAAAACATATGAAAACACCACAGCTTGTGCTTAAAAAACAGCCAAAAAGTAAAAGGAATTCGAATGTTGGATCAAATTTGATGGTGTGCCACGCCCACATTCTTTCAGCAAAATTCATGATTTTGATAACTTTAACTCAGGAAGTCTATATGAACGTAACTACCAAGTTTGAAGTCAATTGGACAAAATCCCTAGGAGGAGTTCGTTCAAATAGGACCCCTTGTCAACCAGAACGATGCACTAAAAATGGTGATTTTCATTCTTAAATATCTCGCTTCCTGTTCATTTTAGCCCATTGCTCCAAGAGACTTTTTTGTAGGTCTTGCCAGGTTCTACAATTTGGCTGAGGTTTCATAATTCTGTGTATAAAACTGTGGCGGGGCTGCGTCAAAGAAAAATTCAAGGGGGCGCTATAGAGCGATTTTGCCCCGCCCCCTAATTACATATGCAGCCGACTCTTGCATCTTTTTGGTCTTAATAACCACAAGAAGTTTCAGACTGCTCTGACAAAATATATGAAAGCACCACAGCTTGTGATTAAAAAACAGCCAAAAAGTCAAAGGAGTTCGAATGTTGAATCAAAGGGTGAAATTTGATGGTGCGCCACGCCCACACTGTTTCATCAAAATTCACGATTTTGATAACTTTTACTCAGGAAGTCTATATGAACATAACTACCAAGTTTGAAGTCAATTGGACAAAATCCCTAGGAGGAGTGTGTTCAAATATGACCCCTTCTCAACCGGCCAAAACAGCAAAAATGGTGATTTTCATGCCTAAATATCTCACTTCCTGTTAATTTTAGCCCATTTCTCCAAGAGACTTTTTTGTAGGTCATGCCTTCATCTGCAATTCGGCTAAGGTTTCATAATTCTGTGTCCAAAACTGTGGTGGGGCTGCGTCAAAGAAATTTTCAAGGGGGCGCTATAGAGCGATTTTGCCCCGCCCCCTAATTAATTATGCAGCCGAATTTTGCATAATATTGCTCTTAATTACCACAAGAAGTTTCAGACAGCTCTGACAAAGTATTTAAAAGCCCAACACTTTTGCCTGAAACACAGCCAAAAAGTCAATGGAGTTCCATTTTTCGTCGAAAAAATCGGCACGCTTGACTTTGACGCGCCGTCACGGCCACGCCCTCTGATGAAACGTTGAAATTATTTCTCAGATGTCAAGACCAAGGCCTTGACAACATCTACACCTAGTTTGAGGTGGATATGGTCAATATTTTGCGAGCTGGACGTCATTTCGTAAAAGTGGTCTTTTCTGTCGCCACTAGGAGGCGCTGTGAAATTCTCCAAATATTTTTATGGAAATGTATTCTAGGCAAAACTGTGATTATATATCAGAAGTTTGATGAAGGTTGGAGTATTTTTGGCAAAGTTATAGCACGTCGAAATTTCACGCCAAAACGCCAAATTTCGTAGCCCTGCCCCTCTGACGCAGTAAATCTGAACCTCACGATTTTGATAAAATTTCATGGTCGAGGCCTCAAGAACACACACACCAAGTTTCAAACAAATCGGATGAAAGCTGTAGCAGGAGTTCGTTCAAATACGACCCCTGAAAATGACCCCAAAAACACGAAAACGCCAACTTTGAAACAAAGTGCCCGCCGTACGCTTCGCCGTAGCCCGGGTCACCAAGAGACTTTTTTGTGCGGCCTGGGATGTTACATACTCCCGCTAAATTTCGTACACGTGGATGAAATCGTGTCGAGGGGCTCCTCCGACAACCGAAACGTAGGTGGCGCCGTAGAGCCATTTTTGTTCGTCCATGTGTGAGACCCCCAAAATACGTAAATTTACGCCCCACTTTGGGGGGGTAGGCAAATTTTCGCAACTTTTCGAGTACATATAGGCAGTCGAAAATGCGATTTTACTTTAGGAAAAAAAAGAATAATAATAATTAAAGCTGCAAGCAGCGTTGAACGGGCCCTCGCACTCCCACGCAACTCGACGGCTGGCACGTCGGAAGGCACCAGTCGGAAGACGCGCGAACCGCTTTCAAAGCATTTCGCTCAATCGAACACACACATTAGCCATCTTTTCTTTGGCCACTGGGAGGCGCTGTGAAAATCAGCAAATATTTTTATGGAAATGTATTCTAGGCCAGACTGCCGTTATACATCAGAGGTTTGGGGGAGATTGTAGTGTTTTTCGCAAAGTTATAGCACGTGGAAATTTCATGGCAAAACCCCAAAATTCGTGGCCCCGCCCCTCTGACGCAGTAAATCCGGAACTCGCGCTTTTGATAACTTTTCATGGTCGAGGCCTTAAGAACACACACGGCAAGTTTCAAACAGATAGGATGAAAGCTCTAGGAGGAGTTCGTTCAAATACGACCCCCGAAAATGAGCCCAAAACCACGAAAACGCCAACTTTGAAACAAAGTGCACGCCGTACGCTTGGCGATAGCCCGGGTCACCAAGAGGCTTTTTTGTGCGTCTCAGTACTTTACATACTCCCGCTAAATTTCGTACACGCGGATCAAAGCGTGTCGAGGGGCTCCTCCGACAACCGAAACGTAGGTGGCGCCGTAGAGCCATTTTTATACGTCCACGTGCGAGACCCCCAAAATACGTAATTTTACGCCCGACTTTGGGGGGGTAGGCAAATTTTCGCAACTTTTCGAGTACATATAGGCCGTCGAAAATGCGATTCATTTAGGAGAAGAAAACGTCCAAACGAAAAACAATGGTTTTTTGCTCGGGCCCAAATAATGGTGATTTTCATCCTCAAATATCTCGCTTCCTGTTCATTTTAGGCCATTGCTCCAAGAGACTTTTTTGTACGTCTTGCCATGCTCTACAATTCAGATGAGGTTTCATCACTCTGTGTCTAAAACTGTGGCGGGGCTGCCTGAAAGAAAAGTTCAAGGGGGCGCTGTGGGAAAAAGTTCCCCCCCGCCCCTAGGTTTTTTATGCAGCCGAAAGATGCATAATATCGGTCTTAACAACCACAAGAAGTTTCAGACAGGTCTGACGAAATATATGAAAGCAAAACCGCCTTTGCCGTATAAAACAGCCAAAAAGCAAATGGAGTTTGGAGGTCGTATCAAAGGGTCAAATTTGACGGAGTGCCACGGCCACGGCGTTTCATCGAAACTCATGATTTTGATAACTTTTAGTCAGGAAGTCTATATGAATGTAACTACCAAGTTTGAAGTCAATTGGACAAAATCCCTGGGAGGAGTTCGTTCAAATATGACCCCTTCTCAACCGGCCAAAACAGCAAAAATTGTGATTTTTGTGCCTAAATATCTCGCTTCCTGATAATTTTAGCCCATTTCTCCAAGAGACTTTTTTGTAGGTCATGCCTTCATCTGCAATTCGGCTAAGGTTTCATAATTCTGTGTCCAAAGCTGTGGTGGGGCTGCGTCAAAGAAATTTTCAAGGGGGCGCTATAGAGCGGTTTTGCCCCGCCCCCTAATTAATTATGCAGCCGAATTTTGCATAATATTGCTCTTATTTACCACAAGAAGTTTCAGACAGCTCTGACAAAGTATTTAAAAGCCCAACACTTTTGCCTGAAACACAGCCAAAAAGTCAATGGAGTTCCATTTTTCGTCGAAAAAATCGGCACGCTTGACTTTGACGCGCCGTCACGGCTACACCCTTTGATCTAACGTTGAAATTCTTTCTCATATGTCAAGACCAAGGCCTTGACAACATCTACACCTAGTTTGAGGTAAATATGGTCAATATTTTGCGAGCTGGGCGTCATTTCGTAAAAGTTGTCTTTTCTGTCGCCACTAGGAGGCGCTGTGAAATTCTCCAAATATTTTTATGGAAATGTATTCTAGGCCAGACTGTGATTATATATCAGAAGTTTGATGAAGGTTGGAGTATTTTTGGCAAAGTTATAGCACGTCGAAATTTCACGCCAAAACGCCAAATTTCGTGGCCCCGCCCCTCTGACGCAGTAAATCTGAACCTCACGATTTTGATAACTTTTCATGGTCGAGGCCTTAAGAACACACACGCCAAGTTTCAAACAGATAGGATGAAAGCTGTAGGAGGAGTTTGTTCAAATACGACCCCTGAAAATGACCCCAAAAAACACGAAAATGCCAACTTTGAAACAAAGTGCCCGCTGTACGCATCGCCGTAGTCCGGGTCACCAAGAGACTTTTTTGTGCGGCCTGGGATGTTACATACTCCCGCTAAATTTCATACACGTGGATGAAACCGTGTCCGGGGGCTCCTCTGACAACCGAAACGTAGGTGGCGCCGTGGAGCCATTTTTATCCGTCCATGTGCGAGACCCCCAAAATACGTAATTTTACACCCGACTTTGGGGGGGTAGGCAAATTTTCGCAACTTTTCGAGTACATATAGGCAGTCGAAAATGCGATTTTACTTGGGGAAGAAAAAGAAAAAAAATAATAAAAATTAAAGCTGCAAGCAGCGTTGAACGGGCCCTCGCACTCCCACGCAACTCGACGGCTGGCACGTCGGAAGGCACCAGTCGGAAGACGCGCGAACCGCTTTCAAAGCATTTCGCTCCATTGAACACACACATTAGCCATCTTTTCTTTGGCCACTGGGAGGCGCTGTGAAAATCAGCAAATATTTTTATGGAAACGTATTCTAGGCCAGACTGCCGTTATACATCAGAGGTTTGGGGGAGATTGTAGTGTTTTTCGCAAAGTTATAGCACGTGGAAATTTCATGGTAAAACCCCAAAATTCGTGGCCCCGCCCCTCTGACGCAGTAAATCCGGAACTCGCGCTTTTGATAACTTTTCATGGCCGAGGCCTTAAGAACACACACGGCAAGTTTCAAACAGATAGGATGAAAGCTCTAGGAGGAGTTCGTTCAAATACGACCCCCGAAAATGAGCCCAAAACCACGAAAACGCCAACTTTGAAACAAAGTGCACGCCGTACGCTTGGCGATAGCCCAGGTCACCAAGAGGCTTTTTTGTGCGTCTCAGTACTTTACATACTCCCGCTAAATTTCGTACACGCGGATCAAAGCGTGTCGAGGGGCTCCTCCGACAACCGAAACGTAGGTGGCGCCGTAGAGCCATTTTTATACGTCCACGTGCGAGACCCCCAAAATACGTAATTTTACGCCCGACTTTGGGGGGGTAGGCAAATTTTCGCAACTTTTCGAGTACATATAGGCCGTCGAAAATGCGATTCATTTAGGAGAAGAAAACGTCCAAACGAAAAACAATGGTTTTTTGCTCGGGCCCAAATAATGGTGATTTTCATCCTCAAATATCTCGCTTCCTGTTCATTTTAGGCCATTGCTCCAAGAGACTTTTTTGTACGTCTTGCCATGCTCTACAATTCAGATGAGGTTTCATCACTCTGTGTCTAAAACTGTGGCGGGGCTGCCTGAAAGAAAAGTTCAAGGGGGCGCTGTGGGAAAAAGTTGCCCCCCGCCCCTAGGTTTTTTATGCAGCCGAAAGATGCATAATATCGGTCTTAACAACCACAAGAAGTTTCAGACAGGTCTGACGAAATATATGAAAGCAACACCGCCTTTGCCGTATAAAACAGCCAAAAAGCAAATGGAGTTTGGAGGTCGTATCAAAGGGTCAAATTTGACGGAGCGCCACGGCCACGCCGTTTCATCGAAACTCATGATTTTGATAACTTTTAGTCAGGAAGTCTATATGAACGTAACTACCAAGTTTGAAGTCAATTGGACAAAATCCCTAGGAGGAGTTCGTTCAAATATGACCCCTTCTCAACCGGCCAAAACAGCAAAAATGGTGATTTTCATGCCTAAATATCTCGCTTCCTGATAATTTTAGCCCATTTCTCCAAGAGACTTTTTTGTAGGTCATGCCTTCATCTGCAATTCGGCTAAGGTTTCATAATTCTGTGTCCAAAGCTGTGGTGGGGCTGCGTCAAAGAAATTTTCAAGGGGGCGCTATAGAGCGACTTTGCCCCGCCCCCTAATTAATTATGCAGCCGAATTTTGCATAATATTGCTCTTAATTACCACAAGAAGTTTCAGACAGCTCTGACAAAGTATTTAAAAGCCCAACACTTTTGCCTGAAAGACAGCCAAAAAGTAAATGGAGTTCCATTTTTCATCGAAAAAATCGGCACGCTTGACTTTGACGCGCCGTCACGGCTACACCCTTTGATCTAACGTTGAAATTATTTCTCAGATGTCAACACCAAGGCCTTGACAATAACTCCAACTAGTTTGAGGTGGATATGGTCAATATTTTCCAAGCTGGACGTCATTTCGTAAAAGTGGTCTTTTCTGTCGCCACTAGGAGGCGCTGTGAAAATCTCCAAATATTTTTATAGAAATGTATTCTAGGCCAGACTGTGATTATATATCAGAAGTTTGATGAAGGTTGGAGTATTTTTGGCAAAGTTATAGCACGTCGAAATTTCACGCCAAAACGCCAAATTTCGTGGCCCCGCCCCTCTGACGCAGTAAATCTGAACTTCACGATTTTGATAAGTTTTCATGGTCGAGGCCTTAAGAACACACACGCCAAGTTTCAAACAGATAGGATGAAAGCTGTAGGAGGAGTTTGTTCAAATACGACCCCTGAAAATGACCCCAAAAACACGAAAACGCCAACTTTGAAACAAAGTGCCCGCCGTACGCTTCGCCGTAGCCCGGGTCACCAAGAGACTTTTTTGTGCGGCCTGGGATGTTACATACTCCCGCTAAATTTCGTACACGTGGATGAAACCGTGTCGAGGGGCTCCTCCGACAATCGAAACGTAGGTGGCGCCGTAGAGCCATTTTTGTCCGTCCATGTGCGAGACCCCCAAAATATGTCAATTTACGCCCCACTTTGGGGGGGTAGGCAAATTTTCGCAACTTTTCGAGTACATATAGGCAGTCGAAAATGCGATTTTACTTGATTAAGCATAAGAATAAAAAAAATAAAAAAAAAAATAAAAATTAAAGCTGCAAGCAGCGTTGAACGGGCCCTCGCACTCCCACGCAACTCGACGGCTGGCACGTCGGAAGGCACCAGTCGGAAGACGCGCGAACCGCTTTCAAAGCATTTCGCTCAATCGAACACACACATTAGCCATCTTTTCTTTGGCCACTGGGAGGCGCTGTGAAATTCAGCAAATATTTTTATGGAAATGTATTCTAGGCCAGACTGCCGTTATACATCAGAGGTTTGGGGGAGATTGTAGTGTTTTTCGCAAAGTTATAGCACGTGGAAATTTCATGGTAAAACCCCAAAATTCGTGGCCCCGCCCCTCTGACGCAGTAAATCCGGAACTCACGATTTTGATAACTTTTCATGATCGAGGCCTTAAGAACACACACGGCAAGTTTCAAACAGATAGGATGAAATCTCTAGGAGGAGTTCGTTCAAATACGACCCCCGAAAATGAGCCCAAAACCACGAAAACGCCAACTTTGAAACAAAGTGCACGCCGTACGCTTGGCGATAGCCCAGGTCACCAAGAGGCTTTTTTGTGCGTCTCAGTACTTTACATACTCCCGCTAAATTTCGTACACGTGGATGAAACCGTGTCGAGGGGCTCCTCCGACAACCGAAACGTGGGTGGCGCCGTAGAGCCATTTTTATACGTTTACGTGCGAGACCCCCAAAATACGTAATTTTACGCCCGACTTTGGGGGGGTAGGCAAATTTTCGCAACTTTTCGAGTACATATAGGCCGTCGAAAATGCGATTCATTTAGGAGAAGAAAACGTCCAAACGAAAAACAATGGTTTTTTGCTCGGGCCCAAATAATGGTGATTTTCATCCTCAAATATCTCGCTTCCTGTTCATTTTAGGCCATTGCTCCAAGAGACTTTTTTGTACGTCTTGCCATGCTCTACAATTCAGATAAGGTTTCATCACTCTGTGTCTAAAACTGTGGCGGGGCTGCCTGAAAGAAAAGTTCAAGGGGGCGCTGTGGGAAAAAGTTCCCCCCCGCCCCTAAGTTTTTTATGCAGCCGAAAGATGCATAATATCGGTCTTAACAACCACAAGAAGTTTCAGACAGGTCTGACGAAATATATGAAAGCAACACCGCCTTTGCCGTATAAAACAGCCAAAAAGCAAATGGAGTTTGGAGGTCGTATCAAAGGGTCAAATTTGACGGAGTGCCACGGCCACGGCGTTTCATCGAAACTCATGATTTTGATAACTTTTAGTCACGAAGTCTATATGAACGTAACTACCAAGTTTGAAGTCAATTGGACAAAATCCCTGGGAGGAGTTCGTTCAAATATGATCCCTTCTCAACCGGCCAAAACAGCAAGAATGGTGATTTTCATGCCTAAATATCTCGCTTCCTGATAATTTTAGCCCATTTCTCCAAGAGACTTTTTTGTAGGTCATGCCTTCATCTGCAATTCGGCTAAGGTTTCATAATATTGTGTCCAAAACTGTGGTGGGGCTGCGTCAAAGAAATTTTCAAGGGGGCGCTATAGAGCGATTTTGCCCCGCCCCCTAATTAATTATGCAGCCGAATTTTGCATAATATTGCTCTTAATTACCACAAGAAGTTTCAGACAGCTCTGACAAAGTATTTAAAAGCCCAACACTTTTGCCTGAAACACAGCCAAAAAGTAAATGGAGTTCCATTTTTCGTCGAAAAAATCGGCACGCTTGACTTTGACGCGCCGTCACGGCCACGCCCTATGATGAAACGTTGAAATTATTTCTCAGATGTCAAGACCAAAACCTTGACAACATCTCCACCTAGTTTGAGGTGGATATGGTCAATATTTTGCGAGCTGGACGTCATTTCGTAAAAGTGGTCTTTTCTGTCGCCACTAGGAGGCGCTGTGAAAATCCCCAAATATTTTTATGGAAATGTATTCTAGGCCAGACTGTGATTATATATCAGAAGTTTGATGAAGGTTGGAGTATTTTTGGCAAAGTTATAGCACGTCGAAATTTCACGCCAAAACGCCAAATTTCGTGGCCCCGCCCCTCTGACGCAGTAAATCCGGAACTCACGATTTTGATAACTTTTCATGGTCGAGGCCTTAAGAACACACACGGCATGTTTCAAACAGATAGGATGAAAGCTCTAGGAGGAGTTCGTTCAAATACGACCCCCGAAAATGAGCCCAAAACCACGAAAACGCCAACTTTGAAACAAAGTGCACGGCGTACGCTTGGCGATAGCCCAGGTCACCAAGAGGCTTTTTTGTGCGTCTCAGTACTTTACATACTCCCGCTAAATTTCGTACACGCGGATCAAAGCGTGTCGAGGGGCTCCTCCGACAACTGAAACGTAGGTGGCGCCGTAGAGCCATTTTTATACGTCCACGTGCGAGACCCCCAAAATGCGTAATTTTACGGCCGACTTTGGGGGGGTAGGCAAATTTTCGCAACTTTTCGAGTACATATAGGCCGTCGAAAATGCGATTCATTTAGGAGAAGAAAACGTCCAAACGAAAAACAATGGTTTTTTGCTCGGGCCCAAATAATGGTGATTTTCATCCTCAAATATCTCGCTACCTGTTCATTTTAGGCCATTGCTCCAAGAGACTTTTTGTACGTCTTGCCATGCTCTACAATCCAGATGAGGTTTCATCACTCTGTGTCTAAAACTGTGGCGGGGCTGCCTGAAAGAAAAGTTCAAGGGGGCGCTGTGGGAAAAAGTTCCCCCCCGCCCCTAGGTTTTTTATGCAGCCGAAAGATGCATAATATCGGACTTAACAACCACAAGAAGTTTCAGACAGGTCTGACGAAATATATGAAAGCAACACCGCCTTTGCCGTATAAAACAGCCAAAAAGCAAATGGAGTTTGGAGGTCGTATCAAAGGGTCAAATGTGACGGAGTGCCACGGCCACGGCGTTTCATCGAAACTCATGATTTTGATAACTTTTAGTCAGGAAGTCTATATGAACATAACTACCAAGTTTGAAGTCAATTGGACAAAATCCCTGAGAGGAGTTCGTTCAAATATGATCCCTTCTCAACCGGCCAAAACAGCAAAAATGGTGATTTTCATGCCTAAATATCTCGCTTCCTGATAATTTTAGCCCATTTCTCCAAGAGACTTTTTTGTAGGTCATGCCTTCATCTGCAATTCGGCTAAGGTTTCATAATTCTGTGTCCAAAACTGTGGTGGGGCTGCGTCAAAGAAATTTTCAAGGGGGCGCTATAGAGCGATTTTGCCCCGCCCCCTAATTAATTATGCAGCCGAATTTTGCATAATGTTGCTCTTATTTACCACAAGAAGTTTCAGACAGCTCTGACAAAGTATTTAAAAGCCCAACACTTTTGCCTGAAACACAGCCAAAAAGTCAATGGAGTTCCATTTTTCGTCGAAAAAATCGGCACGCTTGACTTGACGCGCCGTCACGGCCACGCCCTTTGATCTAACGTTGAAATTCTTTCTCACATGTCAAGACCAAGGCCTTGACAACATCTCCAACTAGTTTGAGGTGGATATGGTCAATATTTTCCGAGCTGGACGTCATTTCCTAAAAGTGGTCTTTTCTGTCGCCACTAGGAGGCGCTGTGAAAATCTCCAATATTTTTATGGAAATGTATTCTAGGCCAGACTACCATTATATATCAGAAGTTTGATGAAGGTTGGAGTATTTTTGGCAAAGTTATAGCACGTCGAAATTTCACGCCAAAACGCCAAATTTCGTGGCCCTGCCCCTCTGACGCAGTAAATCTGAACCTCACGATTTTGATAAGTTTTCATGGTCGAGGCCTTAAGAACACACACGCCAAGTTTCAAACAGATAGGATGAAAGCTGTAGGAGGAGTTCATTCAAATACGACCCCTGAAAATGACCCCAAAAACACGAAAACGCCAACTTTGAAACAAAGTGCCCGCCGTACGCTTCGCCGTAGCCCGGGTCACCAAGAGACTTTTTTGTGCGGCCTGGGATATTACATACTCCCGCTAAATTTCGTACACGTGGATGAAACCGTGTCCAGGGGCTCCTCCGACAACCGAAACGTAGGTGGCGCCGTAGAGCCATTTTTGTTCGTCCATGTGCGAGACCCCCAAAATACGTAAATTTACGCCCCACTTTGGGGGGGTAGGCAAATTTTCGCAACTTTTCGAGTATATATAGGCTGTCTAAAATGCGATTTACTTTGACTAAGAAAAAGAAAAATAAAAAAAAGAAAAATAATAAACATTTGAAAAACAATAGGGCCTCGCACACAGTGCGTGCTCGGGCCCTAAAAATAATAAACATTTGAAAAACAATAGGGCCTCGCACACAGTGCGTGCTCGGGCCCTAAAAATAATAAACATTTGAAAAACAATAGGGCCTCGCACACAGTGCGTGCTCGGGCCCTAATAATAAAAAAAAAAATAAAAAACATTTGAAAAACAATAGGGCCTCGCACACAGTGCGTGCTCGGGCCCTAATTATTAAAATCCACATGAATCTACAGGTGAAGCCAATGTGGATGTGCCAAAAACTGCAGTTCCTCAAACGTCCACTTGAGGCTGGCTCAAAAAAAAAAAAAGAGTCTCCATAAATCCCAATGTTAAAATGTCCAACTCCACAGCAGAAATAAACACGTTTACAGCCTGGTACATTAATACAATTGCTTTGATTCCGAGGCATAAAGAGACTTTTTTTGGGGTGTTTTGGAATAATAATTTAACATAAAAAGTATTACATAAATATCTACTATACAAATTGGTACTTTAAAATTTTTAAAGTTTGTAAATAAATATATAGAATCATGAATTCTAAAAATTAGAGAATTCCCAAAATATTTGAATGAAAACCAAAAAATAGTCCTGTAACATGAATAAGTGACAAAGTCCAGTGAGTTAGTGTCCCTTTTAAAAACTTGAGTTGAATAAATTCAAAATACCTTTTGATGGGATGAAGGTCATCAGGTGTGGCACTGCATCAGCACCGCTCGATCACAACCTTGATGAGGATCCCTGTAACGATGTCGCTGTCTGTGCCGTCACCCTCTGGATCGTGGACCAACGGCGCCTGTTGTTTTGGGAACATGCCAGCATGTTTCTACCAAACCGGACCTGTCAGACTGTTCTGCAGAGAGGAGGACGTCACAGCATGCTCTTTTTTTTTCTTCCTGCAGCTAAACGACTTTACAGCTAGTTTTTTTTTTTTTTTTTTTTTTTTTTTAATCATCGGTGGTGCAGAATCTTGTTCCCAGACTAAAGATCCTGTAGAAGGGTCCAAGAAATGTCTTTGTAACTGGATACATGTATAAGATTAAAGGTTTGATACTCTTCGGTGTTTGTTTGTGTTTACAGGCTCCGTGATCATGGGAACGGTTTGAATATTGAACATGTGAACTTGTATCTTCAGTGCCATTCATTTACTTTTTGGGTTCTCTAAAGCGGATAAATGTAAGAGTAAAAAAGTACAAGTACCACAGTTGCACTAGCAGGATGACAGGAAATGACTAAATCAAATCAAAGCAGAGTACTTTGATTTGATTTAGTGATTTCCTCTTAATTCCAGTCAAGTAAATTTACTCAAGTACAATTTTGAGGTACTTGTACTTTTTACTCCTCTACATTTATTTGACAGCTGTAGTCAAAAGAAAATTAACAAAAAGTACACACAAATACATCAGTAATTATATTCAGTTACATAATGATCCGCTCTGCATAATGAGTACTTATTAGTATATTTAGTATATTTCGATTCCAAGCTGAATTTCTACACTGCTGTGTTGCTGCGTCTTCTTGAGTAATAGATCTGACTGCCGCATCTCACAAAGAGTAGAGATGTTTTCCATTGAGAGCAGCAGCTGAAACGATGGGTGGTTAAATTGAAATCTGCCTCCTGCATCATGGATTTCTCCCCATGTGATGATGATTTATTTTATGAAAACAGCTGAGCAGGAAAGACGACGGGGAAGAAAAAAAAAACAGAAACAGGTGAGCAGATGAAAATACTCCTCACGAAAAGAAAATCACAAACAGAAAGAAGAGCGCAAATAAAATAAGTTTTACAGCAACTGAAACAAAAACATGAAATTCTTCTTCTCCATATATCGACTGTACTGCAGCTGTGAGCCATTTATCTTGAAAATGCATCACAAACACAAAGATTTATAAACTACACCGAAGCCAGGCAGACTGTAGACTAACATACGGTTGTTTTTGAGTGTACTATTCTCCCAGAATGCAATGCACAGAGGAAGTTATTGTCATTTAATTAAATGTTCATATTCTGTAAAGTCGCAGTTTGATTGACGTCCAACAGTGTTTGTATAAAATGATAAGCTGTGTTATAGTCATGACTTTAAGCAACAAAAACTCAAAAAAACTCCAATTTCGGCGTGTAGCTCTTTAGTTGACACTCTGGCGTGCTTATTTCTAGGCACAATCATGCCTGCAGTCTCCTGAACCCTGACGCGTGCCGATAAGATTGTGGGCAAGACACAAACCTCGTGAGACACTCCCCGTCCGGCATGAGGCACGCCAAGAACAGTTTCTTCCCATCTGCAGCTGACCTCATGCATAAAGATCCTCACTGACACCGACTGAATCGATAAAAAAATTTTTTAGCATAATAAACAGTTTGATAACATCTTTCAAATTTGGTTGTTTACAGGGTGAAACAGCTGGAAAAATAAACTTGTGATTGCTCTGCAAACATATCATCAGCTGACACGCTGTATCTGCTGACACATCTGCATCTGATAGATCAGCTGATGCTCCCAACAGTATTTCCCAGATGCAACAACTGGCAGCTATGTGGCAACTTGCAGCTCCTCTGTTGCCTCATACAGTATTTACAATTATATAACAGTCTGCTTGTCTCACATTATCTCAATATAGTCGCAGTAAAGCTTGTAACATGTTATTCTGCCTCTCTCAGCTGCCAAGAAGAAAACACACACACACAAACACACACACACACACACACACAAAGAAAATCCAGTGGACTTTTCCCACGCTACGCTCTCCCTCCAGGAGTCAGTATGAATCATATTACTTTACACTTTAATAAAATGATTGCAGGTTTCACTTCTGGGGAAAATAAGCGTCTTGTAAAGCCTCCATATTTTAGCCACCAAGCTGAAATGAGTCAAGTTTCTGGGGCCAAAAATGTCCAGTGCAGATTTTGCCGTCATAACGTACCAAATTACACCGGCAGAACAACCTCGAAAACACAGAGTGACGGCCCGTGTTTTGTGCAAATGAAAGATTTTTTATGTATGAGAATCTCCTGCCTTCCCGACTGTTTAAAAAAAAAAAAAAAAGTACCAAAAAATCCAGTCAACAAAGTGTGTAAAATAACTTCATTATGAGCTCATAACAGCAGGTCGAGACTAATTTTCTAGTTCAGTGACTTATGGCAACTAATAACTGAAACCCAAATAATATTAGCTGAAATATCAAGTGTACATGGTTACACATGGTTACCTCTTGTACTAAAAAAAAAGAAAAAAGAAAAAAGAAGTACAAAAAAAGCATCTGATCCCTGGTACAAAAGTTCTTTATGCTTATTTTACAGCACCAAATAATGAATGTTTGAGAGTATCCTCACCACAGGGGTGCCACAGGGCTCGGTGCTGGGGACCCTTCTCTGGGTCTGATTATCAGCTTGCACAGCTTCTCATATCACTGCTATGTGGATGATACGCAGCTCTGTGTCATTTCCACCCGAAGACCTATATCTACATGTATGAAGGCTCACCACCTCCAGCTGGACCTCTCAGAAACAGACTCCCTAACTTGCCCTCAGCAGAGTAGCAACAAACCTCAGTCATGATCGACCAACTAACCTTCTCTGATCACGTTGCCCGGTCGTGTCGCTTTGCCCTTGACAGCATAAGAATCAGGCTTACCTGACTCAACATGCTACTCAACACCTGACACAGGCTGTGGTCATCTCAATAACGGCGTCCTGACGGGGCTCCCAGCCTGCACAGTGAAACCCTTTCAGCTACTCATCGAGCTCCACTGCTTACCTGTAGCAGCCCAGATTAAATTCAAATCACGAATACTGAATACAAAGTAATCTGCAGCTCTGCACCCACCTACTCGAACGTCCTCATACAGACGTTACATCCTTCATTGCTGGTGGAACGTCCCTCGAGCTCTTCAGAGAGGACCTTCTCTCCAGCACTACCAACAACCGGACATGGTAAGCTTAACCTTGAGTCTGTGAGTAGTACTGACTGCTGCATGGTCTGTGTTCATTATTTCCTTTTTATAAGTTTTAGATAAAAGATTAAATGAATGATTAAACGTATCATTGAAGGGCGAGACAGGAAAGACGGCTATCGAAACCACATTTTTTCATTTTTATTTTTTTCAATGCTTAATACCATGGAACAGGATTTTAAGAATGGTGACCTTAGTTCAGTCAATATTTGCCTCAGAAGAAATGGTTTGTATAATAATAATAATAATAATAATAATAATAATAATAATAAGTCTGTATTGGTGTGAGGAAAAAGGAAAGGACAGAAATGTACAAGAAGGAGGCACCTATATATCCCCAGCCTGACCTGAACATTCCAAGACAAGAAGTAGAAATTACAAACTGAACAATTTTTTTTTAACTTCAGAGGCAATCCAGCAACAGGTAGCAAGGTCTTTGTGATGGAAGTTTGTTCCTTTTTTTCGTGTTTAAAAGGATTTAAAACAACATTTACAAGACACCTAACGTTCCATTCAATTCCTATTAATTAAAAACAACTGAGTGAGAGAGAGAGAGAGAGAGTCAGAGAGAGAAAGAGAAAGAAGATCTAATGTTTTCACTGCCTCTTGTTGCCCATGGTTCACTCTAGGTGCATCTTCCATGTTGACTGATAGTATACGACTTTCATTGTCCCGGCACGTTACCTGTGTCTTCCAGCCATCGAAAAAAAACACAAAACAAAAAAGGGAGCAATCACTTTTTTGTCGCCTTTTCTTTACTCAACTCTGTGAACTAACCGTGTGAGATTGTAAAAAGGCGAATGATGCTGTACAGATGTGTTCACTGTAGGCCACACTACCAATGATATGGCAAAGTCAACAGAAAGACTTCTCGGATTTTTTTTTCCAGGCCTTGTTTTCGTTCCGGAGCCGGGGGGGGGGGGGGGGGTCGGGTGGGTGGCGGGGGACACGGCTGGCATGCATCTCCCAGTCTACAAGATGAACTTCCCTAGGAAGAATCCGATGAAGATGGCTGCTATGACGACGAGGAGGGAGGGCAGGGAGGCGGTGCTGGCTTCTCGGCCGAGGAGGCTAGTTGAGTTCGATGTCATGTGGTCTGAGCGGGATACCTTTCTCATTCTAAGACCATCCTCCTGCAGCAGAGCAGAAAACAAAACAAAACAAAGTCAACAGATCAGATCCACCGCTCGCCAAAGCCTCTTTGTGAAGAATGATGTGTAATTTTCACTCTGGGCGCCACTTTAAACACGAGCTGCAAACCCAGATCCACATCCTGTCACTCTCTGTGCTTCATCTGTACAGACTCCAACACAACTCATCTGTCAAACGAGTGTGGTTGTTTGCAGCTGATCCATTTTAAAAAAAGGGGCGTTGGTGAGGTTGTGAGGTTAACTACAGGACTTGCATCTGTCTTTGTCGCTCTACTCCGACTTTAGAGATTCTCTGATCTATCTACACTTCTGTAATTAATCGGCTCTTTTTCCTTCTTCTGTTTGTGATCATCTGCCCGAGCTGCAGCTCTGTCCTGATTCTTTTCTGTTCTTCATGCTCGATTCCTTCCCCGTCTGTTACAATCAAACCGCTATATAGATATATATCTGGCAGAGACCATTACCTGAGAAATTACAGCTACATCATCCGTATTTCATCATTTTGACTGTGCTCTTTGATTGTGGTAGATGTGACAGTAGACATTATACTCAAAAATAATATTTATGTAGCAGTCGTAAATTAAAAATGGCAAAATCCACGCCTCCACCTTCACTGAGCTCAGATATTTTCCACTGGGACTTGCTCCTAAAGCTTTCATTTGTTGTTACACAAAAAAAGATGTCCGAGTGCTTTGACAGAACCATGTGAGATAAAAGTTTGTCAGACAGAAGACGAGCTTTTGGGAAGTTCTTGGGGAAAGAGACAAACAGTGCATATAGAGTGAATTAGAGTACTTAAAAAGTCCCTTTAGAAGTGAGAACATGTTATTTGTATTTATCTGGATAATAAAGTATTGATGTTACAAACAACTTCAGTTTTGAAGTTTAGTTGTGTTGAAGTAAAAGATCTAAGATTTCTTCTCTGCACAAAAAGTTTATTTCTCTCAAATTCTGTCACAACATTAATAATCCATCCACCTGACAGGTGTAGCTAACTTAACAGCAGGAATCTGGCACAGCTGTGTTTCTGGACTGGTCACTACTCAAAGATTTAACGAAGGCAATGAACATTAACCAATCACAGGCGGAGTATGGCACACCATATCCACGCGGTTTAATCATCACCTTGATATGTTTCATCTGTCAGGTGGGTGCTCACTAAAGCCGGGGTCAGACTACGCAATACTGTCTGTTGAGACTGTCACTGTGTCAGATTAGGAGATTATAGAAACATGACAGGCTACTTGTTGCTGCGCTGCCGTCTTTCATGTGATGTCACATGGGGAGCTCAGGGTGACTTCCAGGGACAACAATGTAAACAAACAGTGACAGTGTGTATGACACAGGCCGTCTTATGTTCAATAAAGTCACAGCAGTCTTTTTGTCGGAGGAAAACAAGCGTGAAATCTGCGAGAAAAACACTTTGCGTTTACAGTCTCAGATCTTTTACTTCAATGAAAAAATAAAAGAAGAAAACAAAGTGTTGCATTTGAGCGTTTTTAGGATCAGACCAGCCGTGGCTTACAACTGAATCAGACGATTGAAACATGAAAGGTCACCAAACGTCGTTCACTCTTTGGGTTTCTTGTTTTACAGACTGTGAATATCGTTCATCAACACATCTAACCTTTAATTGCCGGTTCTCCTCAGCCAGCTTGTTAATCTCAGACTGCTGCCTCTTGCACTTCTCCAGCATCTTCTTCAACTCCTGATCGTCCATCGAGCCAGAAGCAGACAGTGTGGATGCTGATGAGTCGGCCTTTGCAGAGTTCATCACCGGGGCTGCTTTGGTCGCCTCCACGTCATTCTGCTTGACAAGCAGAGAGAGAGAGAGAGAGAGAACCACTGAAGTGAAATCCAGCATGCCCTGAGCTAAGTAGGGAGGTTAGCCTCGAGACGGGAGCCCGTGCCAAAGAAAGGCAGCCTTGTCCGAGGTCCAGGAGCTCTCAGTGCCAGATCAAAGAGACCAGGGAGGAAATGCGTCCCTCCAAAAGTCATGTTTGATGTGGCTTTGTTTTGTGGGACAGACAACATGACGGCATGGGGAAAATGAAGGGCTTTGTAATGGAAATACAACTATTGTACTGTAGTTGAAGGCTGACAATCAATAGACAGACAGACAGACAGGATATGATGTTATTATCCCTTATGTCACAATCCAAGCTGAGCATTTATAGAAAACTCAGCGAGACGCGGGTCATTTTTGAACCGAATTAAACCAAATTACAACATCGTGAATCAACAGAGACGGACACGTTAAACATCGAGCTTAAAACCGGCAAATAAACTAAAACTGAGAGCTGAGAAGAGGTAAACTTCAAAGTGCCTCTTGCCTTTTTGTGATATCCAATTTCCATTTCTTTACACATGTCCAGACATGTCAACACGCTCGCACTGTTCACGCAATACGTTACTCCAAAATCACAGAGTAGACTGGACATAGCGAACACACTTCAGGTGCCTGTCTCCAACTAACCCTTGATGGGAGCAACTCGTTGCAGAGAAACAAGCTCTTATAAATAAAGTTATTATTACCAACATGCTACATGCCAAAGCAGAGAGCACATACTGTGAGGACTCAGCAGTCCAAACATCCACGCTGTAGCTTCTTAGCGTAAGCTAAATCTGGCCTCGGTGGCATATTCACCTGAACTGTAAGAGCTTGCTGAGCTGTCCAACAGCTCTGCTTATCTAAAGCCTGATTACGCGGAGGGCTCATTAATACAGACTCCCAGTGTTCACAGGGTCACCAGTTTATGGAGCACAACCTGATGCAATCCGTTACAATAGCCCTGTAATAAATCCGATCCTTGCAGAGCTTATTATGCACAGTTTTGTTGTGGATGGTGTTGATTCAGCGCTGTAGTAGTTTTTGATTAGCGAAGTTGTGTCTCCCATACGACTGAGGGGGCTGACAAAACATTAAAATCGATACTTGAGTCAGACCGAGAGACATGTTGAAGTCTCGGCCACGGCGTGAGCACACAACAATGTTTTGATGCTCCCCTGTAAACTGGTGGTTTGAGCAACCAACTAGTAAACACCCACATCATTCAAGCTGCATCTGTCAGAGCTCTTCTCTAACCTTGAAATGCTTTCGCATTAGCTGTACTTGGTATTCACGGCGGAGCGCTCGGGCTTGATGTGGGCAGCATAGGAGACGTTTGCCACTCAGATGCAAAATGCAGTGCAAAAGGCGCCGAGCGGCTGCGGTTCTCGCACGCCACGACAATCAGATGCAGGCAAATTATTCACGCAGGGAGAGGATTCATGCATCCCATGACGGAACATTTACATACTATGCAATGTGACTTTTGATTACGCTGAATAGAATATCAATAAATTTAAAAACTACTTTGACCTGAGCAGATACGTGTGGCGTAACTGTGACACGCGCTGGTGCATCTTTCTTTACCCGTCATCGCACCACATTTTTATATTTATGTTCTGCGGCAGCATGTTTGTCAGACTCCAGATTGGAGCAGTTCAACAGTCTTTAATGTCTAATAATGAGCTTCATCGTATACCAGCCGGTCAGTGCGTCTTTATTTGATTTTTTTTTTTTTTTTTTGATATTTGTGATGGTTTCCAGCTCCTGTGGCTGCAAGGAGGAGACTCCTCCACCTCCTCCTGACTCCTTCACTGACCTGGAAGTGTCTCGACCTCTCAAACACCTGGAGTTACAAACTTAGGTGAAACCGCTGATAATTTATTGAGTGTGGAGAGTAAACAAGAGATTAAAAAGGAAGAAAAGAAAAACTTAGGAACTTTTAAATTTGTGCACCTGGGTCGGGGCGCGTGGGCCAGTTTTTCCACTGAAACAGCACTTTCTACTTATTTGACATTACAGCTGTGGATTGTTTCCAAAGCTTTTTGGACAGAAATCAACGGCATACTGGAAATATTCAAAGTTGACCATTCGACACAGATCCAGCAACAGGTTATGATTAAGATGATGTGGAAATAAGCTGCTTTGTTGGGTTTTAAAAAAAAAAAAAAAAAGTGCAGCAGCACCTCTTACCACTTTATCGTTTTCAGAAGGCAGCTCGAAGACACATCTCAGCTTGGAATCCATGAGATCATCGGGTTTTGCATCTTTCCACTGGAGATGAAAAATGGGCATGTTATTCATCAAGTCAAACTGCTAGCAGCTGGATCCTATCCACACAGACACTCTTCAGCCTCCTTCATTCTATTCACATACAATGCAGCCTATGCAGTCTATGGATATCACACCAACATAAAACATGCACAGCTTCTTACACCGCAAACTGCATTTAGACAAATTTACATAAAGTCAGCTCCTTAACTTTCAGACATTTGTTTTGTGATTTTTTAAACTCAATCACAAAAAGATGTTTGTAATTAAAAGTGCTCATAAAGTTCAGAATCACTAATAATGGGACGTGGGACGAGGTCATCTGGTAAAAAAAAAAAAAAACAGAAACTTTATCAGATTCCAGTTTACAAAACCAGTCAGACCTTTGTTCCCCTTCACTTCCTGGATTTCTCTCTTCATTCAAGACAAGCCAGCTCATGAACAGATACGTGCATGTTTCACTGAGCAAGCCTTTGCTGCCCTCTGGTGGAAAACTGCAGAATCCTCAACATGTTTGATGTTTTTAAAAACGTACTGACCTGGAGCTCGGAGCTTTACACAGCAGGTTGATGACTAAACTTTTTAAGTAAGAAGAAATCAGTGGTGGTTGACTGAATATTAAAAAATAATAATGATGGTAGGTTTTCAGTGAGTCCTGCAGACTACTTAAAGAGTGAAGATCCTTTAATCTGAGGTGATATAATGTGCACATAGGGCTCTTTAAGAGAAACACCACCGTAATATATATATATGCATCTCTAATATTTAAAAACATTTTAAATGTAATTACTCTGTAAAATCCTGTAAAGTATGTAGAAACAGAGCAACGGGTTATTAGTGCTCTGCATTTTTCTGTTCACTTTCGACAACGTGAGCCGTCTACGGTGAACTGTGGCGACTTCGAGCAGACAAAATATCTTTTGAGGACTTGGCTGCTCTTAAATCAAAGAGGTTTTTGTTTGGTTTGTTAATGTTGTAACTGGTTTGGGTTGTTTATTTTGGTGCGGCGAGCTCAATTATACAGCAAATGCTGCGGGGATACACAGATAATCCAAAGGAAAAACGAGTGGAACGCGTATGGGAGCAAACATTTGTCATGCATCATGTTTTCTCCCCTGATGTGGTGACTCAGCAATTAACTCCCCTGAAATGTGTGTTTTGATATACACATTTTAAAAACAAGACTTACCAATGAATCCATGTCAGAAACATTTGGCGGGGCAAAAATCGTCTGCACCATGAATTTGTGTTTACTTTTCTCGTTGGGGTCATAGTCAAAGGGCTGTAGCATGACTGTGAAAGAAAGAAAGAACAACGTTAGAACATCTTCCACCTGGAAAATGATTCAGCATAATAAAACTGACATTCCCACATGCTTTCCCAATGACGACACGCTCTCCTGAAGATAGAATTTACATAAATGTTATTTAAATAAAACAGTCTCAAGTTAGTAAGTCTGACAGACTGTAAAACTCGACAGCAGATCGCCGGCATGTTGTTCTTCTTTCATTGGTTAATTCCATCTCCTAACCAATTTCGGCTCAAGATGTTGTTGAGCTTCAAAATTTAATTCAGTCAATTTAAATGTCATTGTCCACTTAAAGAAATACTCCATCCAAATTTTGATCCAAATAGTATCAAACAATCTCTGCTGTGTAGTCGCTGATCAGCGACAGCAGCTTCACAGACAACCGCAGTCAGCTCGAGTTAACGTCACCTACAGCGTGCAGCGGTAAATCGCCGCACCACACATCTAAAAAGGAATAAATGGAAGCAGCATTTAGTCGTATTCTGTTAAAAACGTGAATAATGGTGAGCAGACAGACAGAGGAGAAGAGGTTTGGGGACTTTCTCTGGACGTTGTCAGCGTTGTTGTTGAAGCACGCTGCAGCTGGCGTGAGCTGAAGCGGTCCACAGTCGCTGCAGGACACCTGACATTTAACAGTCCTCGTTTTAAAACAAACAACTTTAATTTAGTAACCTGAAACGTTGCCACCAACACTCTGGCCAAGGCACCTGTCCTTAATAAGACCGCATTATGAAACAACTAACCTAGTTACAATGGCCACATTGAGGATAATTTGTCCCTAAAAACCAGAAAGAAAACCTAATTTTGCCACCAGCTCCAACTGAGATGTTTACGAGGGACGCTTTCATCAATGTTCCACTAATATTCCTGTTCTCATGCTGCAGTTCAAGCTTCAAATAGCTTTTGTACTGAGGCTGATTCAGGCGGTTTCTTTGCAGGGTTGACACAGCAAAGTGACAGTCGGCTGTAGGACGTCGTAAACTGTAGTTTGTCGTGCCGTGTTGACTCTAGTCGACTCTTATCGGCTGAATCAACACGCTGACGTTTGGATTCAGGTATTCACATCACTAAAACGTCCTTCAGTAATACAACCGACAGCACCGTAATTACTAATAGGAATATAAGAACAATCTGAAAAACCAAGCCAGACCAAGTCTGATCTTCCACTGCAGTATCTCCTGTTAGAGATAGTTACATGCCTATTTGCAGAATGCATTAAGCAGCTGAAACACTGGATGCCAGCACACACTGCCGGTGTTTAACGGACCAAGTGCAGTGGCCAGACAGTTCACTTCGGAAGAAGGTTTACGCCTAACAGGATTATTTATTATTATTGACCGTTGTTGGATCCTGAACAGAACCAGAACTACTCTCGTGTAAAAAGGCTTACTTCTGTTCCGCACTTCTCTTCCTGATAGCTCTCATTTGAAGTCAATGAATGTTATTTTCTTTCAGTTTTTGAACCATGTTTTACCTCCACTCACCATCTCCTCGTCATATTTGAGCTTGTAACAGATCTGCATAAACATCGCGGCACTATGGAGCAGGATGATACTGAAACAAGATATTACAGGATCGTGTAGTATTTTAATGCACTGCACCACATGGGCCACGAGTCTAAAGTCAGCCTGTGTGAACTTGTCTGAGTAGAAACCTCTTCTACGTGTCACTGTTTGGGGTTCTGCCACCTCATCTTCGCCCTGACCAAATTTCAGGTGTCCCGCCGTCTCTCTAAATTAGCAAAACATTTTGTGGACTGAGGTGAAGTCTGTTCGCTGAACAAAATTATTTTTTTTAAAAAAACACTTACCAGAGATAATGACAGTCGCTCCGGCTTCAATGACACCACTGTTTGGTCGTACGCAGTACCGGCGCGGCGCGGTTGTCTTGACTTTGAAACACACTCTTCTGTCAGAGGGGTTCTTCAGTTTGAGGTTGGTGGTGACTACATCTGTGAAAGGACCTGATGGTGGACACACACAGAACACAAAAAACACAAGTGATTATTTTTGTACTTTGGAGTACACTCTTCTCCTGTCGACACACCATCATGACATGAGCGCAATTGGAAAATAAAAGCAACAGAAAATATTGTCACGTTTCTCTACAAAGAAGTGCCGAGAAAGAGCGACGGAGCTGACGCAGAAACCAAACAACATCGAATAAACAGCGCAGGGTAAACACCATATATTGCATGTTTACAGTGAACTGAAGTGAATTTCAAGTTACACCTCATGAGTGGGCGCCGGACAGAGCCGCAGTGTTCTGGTGCTAAATTTCAAAAAATAACTAAACAGATTAGCTGGAAAATAAACGGGCTACAACTGAATTAGGCGTACGCAATTAAGAGCACTAATTGAATAGTGACTTCTTTGGCTTGACGCCGGACTGCAGCATCGTTTTACCGTAAATATTCTAAAAATGGCACACATGAAGACACAGTAGGGATTCCCAGTTCACTTCTATATATTTATTTATTTGCATAACACAGTATGCTAATGTCAATGACTGAAGAGGTTTCAGCGACACCCGGCTCATCTGTGAGACACGTCGTGCATTGACAGCACCTGTAGCCTTTTGCAATATTAAAACTGCATCTTAAAATATTTAAATGAACCATCCAGCCCAGATGGAGGTCTACTACGACCTACAACCAGCATCACATGAGACGTTCATGAAGATCAGCATCTCCAAAATTCGCTGGACTGTTCGTCTCCAGAGGAGGAGACAAGCCAAACCACCTGAGTCAATTAGGTTTCTTTTCCAGACAGCTAATTTCATATAGATGTCCCATGTTCATATTAGGAATTAAGGTCCTGTCCTAGTCAGGTCATATATCAGGAGATCAATAGTTAATCCTCCATCTTGTGACAGAGCTTGCCTCAAATTAGGTCCTTAACCACGGTCAGCACCATCCAGCTTTGATGAGCCATGTCATGTTGAAAACAACAGGAAGCCAAGTCAGGGATACCCAAAACTCGATCAGCACAATTAGCCTGGGAGTCCAGGGAAAAAATATGTCCCATGATGAATGGTTAGCCGATCATAACACGGCTGAGGTCAATTGATTTTACCTGCTGCACTGTCAGGTTTTATCTTGATGCCACAAATTTTAAACATGAAATTGGGTTTTTATCAGATTTGTCTCGTGTTACGAAGGGTACAAACTGTCTCATGATGATAAAGAACTTGAGATTCTTTGGAGGGACACACCTTTACGGGATGCTTGTAGAGAGGATTTAACCCTCCGGATAAGAACAGAGCGATGCTTTAATATTTTCTCAACAGGTTTGGTCACTGGATGCGCATGCCGCCGTGTCATGAAGGGCAAAACAAGATGTACAGTCACGGAAAATCAAGATGGACTGGTTGGTCTAAATGTGGTTTTATTCTGATCTCGGTGAGAGGTGACGGCTCGCCTGGACACAAAGGTGGATGCTGAAGTGGTTAGTACAGCTGCCAAGGCGAGCGATGTTTCGACGCCAAAGATGTTTCCGCTCCTCGCGGAGAGTTCGAACAGGCCCCGCTGGTTAGTCTCATTGGTTGACGATACCCCGTGATAGACTACGATAGACACGGTTTATCCAATCCAAACGGTTTCCCAGATGGTTCAGTGTAACAAACCAGGACCAACAGGATAAAAATGTCTGAACACATAACAGAACTTTCTACCTTCCTTTTTTTACAGCTTGTTTGTAGCTCTGGACAAAGCCTACATTCAGCCTGCCTTCACACCCTGTGCTCAGAGAGATAAGAAGCAATGCATGACCAGATTGGAGTGGCTCCACCCCGTTAAAGCTAACATGTAGTGAGTCGTGGCGATGACTGAGATGTTGTTTTCGAACACAGGTACGTGACAAAGGCATTCCTACAAACCTGAAAAACCTCCACGCTCTCTCACTCACACGCTGCAACATCAGACAAATGTATAAACCTCTGCCTTCAAAGTTTTTCCTTGTTTAGCTTGTGTCAGAATATTCAGTGCCCTCTGCGCCAGAAAGAAGTGATTACTGCAATAAAACGGTTACTACAATAAAGACTGATCTGTTATCATATTACTGGCAAAGATCGATAGTAAATTAATGTGTGTAGAGTTGACTTTAGAGCAGTAATGAAGACAGCATTTCTTAAGCTGAAGTAATGATCTTTCGGATAATCTTAGCACATGCAGCTTGTCGACTTCCTCCTGAGTTTGGACCCACCTGAAGTCTTTCTCGTGTCCTGTAACTGCTTTTGAGAGAGACAGGAGAAAGACATTTTAATGTATCATAAACCATCTATTGTTCCTCGCTAAAAACACCCAATCCTAAGACAACTGACTAATTATTTCCACAGAATCATTCCTGCGCCATGAGTGTTTTATTCACAGTGAGGATAAAACATTGGAAAAATCTGATGTGTGCATCAGATAAAAACACCCACGTAGCCTGCATCCGCTGCCTATCCTCTCTGAGAGATGCCACCTTTGCTCGAGCAGCGTTAGCGCCGTCTCTCTCATCTTGTTGCATGTATGCTGAGTTAGGGTCCCCCAGGCCAGTCCTATTCTAAAAATACCAGCCAAAGGAAAGGAGGGCTGCCCCCTCTAGCTCGCTGGAGGAATCCCAGCAGAGCTTTCTAAAACAGACCGGCTCTCGGATACACGAGGACCAATTTAGCTCGGGCCGCGTTGTGACAGTAAAGGAGCTGTTGGTCATCTTCCTTCTCCTCATATTGCTTCTCGAAGACGCGGCAGGAACCATTTCATTTCCCCTTGGTGATCCTCCTAAAAATGTATAAATCCCTCCAAACTGAGCGATCCTTTCACGGCTACTTTAGTGGTTTGGATTAGATTTGATCAATCTGACATTGAATTTCACGCTGGTTCGTACCAGAGGTAAACAATTAGACTGGGCTAGAGCACGAAACAAACTCTTTCAATAACACTCGAGCCTGCACACGAGAGGTTAAAAATTCAAATGTACTACAGCAGATGGTGTAGCTTTCACTCAGCCTGCTAGTTATCCTCCTACTGAGCAGAAATACCAATATATTTGCAACTGTTTTGCATTTCGATTTACATTCTTCCTCATGCATTCGATTGCATGTTTTATTCTCATTATAGGAATAGAAAGGGTATTTGATTAATGATCAATAAATGATCAGCGGCATCAGCGTCGCCTTTGCAAGTTTGAATCTCAGCTTTTGCCCCCACTCCAGTGCACAAAGGGTAAAAGTTGAAACTGATGACAGAAAACGTCAACCATGTGACTGATCAGCAATCAGAATAAGTCTAATTAGAGCAGAATTTCTTAATCAGGGAAAATCAACTTGGTGATCAGATTATGGCGGACCACGTCTCTGCCATCAGACTAAATATCGATATCAATTTGAAGTCCAGCTGAAGGACAGACATCCGTTTATGTATTTGGGTTTAACGCTTGACCCCCCGTTTCAAACGTTTATATACAAAACAAACTCTCTGAGCTGAGCAGACATTTCGTCTCTCGAATGTTAAAACGCCAGGAACCTGTCGCGAAAAAACTAAACACACGTTCAAACACATGCTCAAGATTAACATTCATACAAAACTAATAAACTCCACATTTCAACAACATGAAGCAACTTTGCTCCCTTTAAAACAGCAGCTTTACTTTGATGTAATCAGGTGAATGGTGCCTCTGTTATTCACTCTGTGTCCTGAACGCCTCTTCTTGCACCGTGTAACTCTGTTGACCCGGCTACGATCACCTGTATGCAACGCTTTAAGGCACTCAGTCACACACAGACAGCTATGTCACCGATTTTAAGTGAAACCAGATCATATTTTATGGAGACAATATTTTCTGATTCCCCCTTTGATAACCTCCTGCTGCTTCACATCAACTCGGTGAGAAGCAGGTGAGAAAAAAAAAACCCTATCCGAAGTAGCTGCTGTTAGCTAGTTAGCCTCGCTAGTTAACGTCCAGACCGGGTGATGAGAGCACCGTGGCAGTGTTGGTGTTTACCCTGGTAGCACAAGAACTTAAGACTAGTGGAAAGAAGAGTTTCCCAGGGAATGCTGGCAGAGAGCGGGCAATGTAAGCGAGCTCATCGGCCTCTATGGACACAATGGCAGAGGCGAAGAGTCTGGGGATGTCGACAGAGGAAGTTAAGAAAAGGAGGCAATGAGGAGCTGCCAGATATTAAATCTGGGACTGACTTTTAGTCGTTGGCGAGAGCTTGATGTAATAAAAGTCTGAAAGACAGACACCGAGCTGGGCTTCTTGCTGTTGGACTAGTCAGTAATATTAGCTGGCTGCTATGTTGTTGCCCTCGCTTCATGTTTGGCTGTTCGCAAAGTTGTCGACCTGCAAGTTTTCGATCAAGTAATCATAACAAATACACGTGCACAGCTGATGGCGTTCGAGCCCAACATCAAATCTTACATAATGATGCTTTAATTCACCGTGAGCTGTGTTTATTTGCCTTCGACTGGCATGTCAATATGCAAAACGGTGCATCTTACAGGCAGGCGCTACTCACCTCCACCCGACGGTGCAGTAAAAACTCTTTTACAGTTCAATAAAGCACAGGTACCGATTGCGGCTTTTCGGGTCGACAAGTGGTATCGCATGTAAGACCTGGACTGTGTCAGTGTCGGAAGACGTGACGAATCACTTGCCGTCACATAAGGCTCATCACCAAAACATCTCAGTGTCTACACCCACCTAAAAACGATCCTGTGGGTTTGGTATGTGAACCTGTGACCTTTCTGACAATCTTGTCAAGTCCAGGCTTACAACCAGTGTCCACTCATACCTAACCGCTTACTAACAATCAGCCTCGCAGACAATAAGACAAGCAGTATATTCAGCGAGAATACAACAGAGACTCAGTAGTAGCTGGGACCAATACAATAAAATGCAGAGTTTCTTGGGAACCAGAGGGTGGCTGGTTCAAGTCCAGTATGGAAGGTGGACTGGGCACTGCCAAGGTGCCCTTGAGCAGCTGCTCTGGGTGGCTGCCCATCACTCCACCATCTCTCTCCACATGTGTATGTCCCTTTGTATATGTGTGGTTGTATTTCGGGGTTAAAATACATATTTTTAAAAAAACGAGTTTCGCCTTAAGGGATTAATAAAAAGTATCTCTTCTTGTACTTCAGCACAATACAGCTGGGCTGAGTCACTTCATAACAAAAAACAACAGTTGTAATGATGCAAAAACATCAAAATCAAACCTTAAAACTACATCTACGGAGGAATGAAGTCAGTCTGTAGCTACAGAGGAGCTGACGGAGAGATCAACTTTTGCACTAGCCAACGGTTAACTGACACATCACTGAACGACAGCACTTCCAGGCAAAAGCAGTAGTAACCTTTAACGTGTGGTTTCATCGTGAAAACATTACGGTCTGTTAATATACATTACTGAGCAGACACACACAAGAAAACTGGTTATTTCAGTTATGAATATACGCGTACACACGAGTCAAAACAGTGGTTAACGTTAGTTAGCTCAAGTTTGTCAACTGTCAACTAGCCTGACATGGCAGTGAGTGTGTGTGTATGTGTGTGTGTGTGTGTGCGTGTGCGTACCAGGCTACATTTACCGCTTTAAAATAAAAATAAAAACAGTTTATTTCCTCCTTTATTGAGCATTTCAGGGAAATAAGACAGACGAGCCTACAAGGAAACAACAGTTTGCTGTTGCTGCCACCACCTAGCAGCAACAACATAACGCTAGTTAGCTCCTGACACGGTGTTGCCTCTTTCTCTTCCTCAACTTTAATTCCGCCGCAGTTTGCCGACCAACGGCTGTCAGTTAGCCCGCGACGTTCCGCCGCGTCGCTGGGGTGTTGTCAGTTTAGCTGCCGCCGGTAAAAGATGCACGCCACGCCGGCTTATCCACGTCACTACAGTGCGAGGATGCAGCGGGCCCCGGTCGGCTAACTTAAAATGGCGGTGAATGCTAACTAGCTGGCTAGTTAGCATGTTAGCAGCGATATTCGCTTGAGGGGAGTGTGAAATCTTTTTTCTCCCCCTCTCTCTCTCTCTCTCTCTCCCCCCTCTTTTTGTCACGTTAATTCAACCATTACTAGTCAGCGGGTGCAGTCACCTACCTTTGAATTTGAGGTCGGAGGGAGGGTCGAGGATGAGGATCTGATCCAACTTTGACATCTTTCTAAGCCGAAGGGATGCACTTGATTTCGGTATCGGGGAGTTAACTGACAAGTGGAAAATCCTGGATCCCCTCTGCCACTGACTGAGTCAAACGCTGACTGAGCTCTGCGAACGAGCATGTGGCTACAAATACTTGAACGCGCACACACAACCCTGTTGCGCGCCCTCGTGGCTCTGGCCAGCTGATGTGATTACACAGTACAGTAAACTAGTTATACAATGCGTGTGTACACTTAAAATACTTGGAAGACGCTCGATGAAATAAGACCTTAAGTTACTTGGTGTGTGTTTGAAGTTTAAAAACACACAATGAGCCTATTTTGTACACTAGAATATTCACTTGGGATAAACATGTGGTACTTATTTAGTTTTTTCTCCTTTTACTTTCAATTACTTCCTACACTTAAAATCACATGTCATCAAGGTGGGCCTTCTTATAAAGCTTACACAATACATATAAATGTAGAAATGTGGCAGAATTAATTGAAAAAAAATATATTATAGTAATATTCAATATTTGATTAAAGAAATCTGATATGTACGGAAGCCTCAAGCAGCGATTCATTTCACTAATTTATGTTCTTATGTCGAAATAACAAATGTTATCCAGAGATTATGGGACACAAAGATAGTCTAGCATGTTGCAGTTACAATGATTTAATACTAGATCGGGGTTTTTCAACTTTTCTTCTTCTTCTTCGTCTTCTTCTAGAGACAAACAGAACAGAGACCCCCATATGTTATTATTATTGCATTATTATTATTATTTAAATGTGTCACATTTTAAGTGAAGGCTATAATAACTTTTATATTTACTATATTCCCCTTTTATCTCACCTTATTAATTTTTAACTTATTTCCCGTAGCTGCTGGTCATGTTATTTTAGTATCATATATCACTTTTGTTATATATTTTTAATTCTCACCCCTTGCAGTACCTCTAGGGACCCCCTAGGGGTCACGGACCTCCAGTTGAAAACCGCTGTGCTAGACTGTCCTTTTGTACGGAAGCTCTAAGCGGTCATACATTCATACATTTTAATTTCTCTGTTTTCTCGTGATAATGAGTTCATTTAATTTGTTTTCTCGAAATCTTGAGGTTTTTAAGTCAATATGTTAAATGAACAAATGTTATTATTGTTGGTTGGTTGGTTTTCCCGAGATAATGCAATAATTCATTTGAGATCTCGAGAAAAAAAAAAAGCTTTGTGTAAAACATCTTAATTCTTCATTCATTACGCTGTTATATTTAGTGAGTAGGGTTTTGTTTTTACTCACCAACAAAGATGTTCATTTAGAAGTAATTAAATACAGGTATAAGATTTAATTGGTGTCACTTTGAGGACTCACATTAGTCGTCATTAACATTGTAAAGCAGGTCAAATTCCAGGATCTGTCTAAATTTTATTGTTTAATTCCATTTTCATAAATAATGTTTGATTGTTAATAATTTTCAGGCCTGAATGCTAAAGCTGGAACAGAAAAGCATCAAGTCACAGTTCCCCCTCAGCATGTTTGAACTATTAATATCACTCTTTACTCTCTTAGAGACTATTGACAACTTCAGCTACGGTTAAATCCATCTCAACATCGTGACAGGACGTGTAGATCTCCCCTACGTAAGCTGCTGAAGGAGAGTAATCCACTGGTGTGTACTGAGTAGGACCGTGTAGTACTCTGCACTCTGCGTGTAATTTGGGCTGTTTACAGCCTTTCATGTGACTGTATATGTGGCAGGCTTTAAGAGAGCAGTATCACTTGGACAAAACACTGAAATTCAATAGAACAACGCACACCCACAGGGTGGTTTGCAGCCACTGGCATAAACGCGCAACCAAATTAGAGTCATTTTCACACAGAGTTTAGGTTTCAGATGTGTCAGGTAGTTCTGCTGGAGATGCAAACCATGTTCTCATGAAGTTAAGCCGAGTCACGACCTTTTGCTAGTGAATCCCCCTCATCTGGTGTCTGTCAACAAAACTTGAAACAAATCAAAGAGGCCACCTTTAAATCCGCTGAGAGTGTTCTGGTGTGTCTTTTACCTTAGAAAAGGTCAAAGTGGCACAAAACAACGCAGAAAAATAGAGGAATCACTACTTTATTACATTGATTAATATACAAAAGTTAATCTGGCCTACAGAGGGTACAGGGAAGCATGACTCAGGATAAGGATGGCTGCAGTTTCAAAGTACACAGTTAGTTTGCACTGATTTAGTCATCACGTAATTCATGCATTATTCTAACAGTATGTACTTATCGGTCATTTCTTTAGAGAAACATTAAAAAGGCACTTGTGTGGCAACTCATAATACTATCTGGAAATCTCTTTACAATGGCAACATTTAACTGATAAATCTTCTTTACTCAGTGTGTCCATTTTCTCTCAAATGGAGGAAATATCAAGTCAAACTGTGTTAATAAAAATCTGCTTTTATAAAGTTTTTCATCGATCTGCTGGTAAATTTGACAAACTATAAATCTGGGCCACGGAGCAGCTCCAAATTCAGTTTCAGCTGATCGTCTTATTTAACATTTTTGTGGAAGATTGTCGTCACATGTTCGGCTATTTTTTTTTCTTGAAGTGAAATATCCTCGGTGATTATATGACGACATAGTATTTCCCGTGGAAACTTGGGAGCACACCGGGAAGCAAGGCCACAATAATCAGCTTAGTCTGGTTTGATTTTCCATTAAAGAGACACACTGAGACTAGAAGTGCGTTACCTTGTCGTACGTTGTCCATTTTTAACTTGTACAAACAAACTTAAGTACAATTGTAAACATGTTTGGAAATGTAGAACCAGAAATACTGTTACAAAGGAAGCCACCAGGTCAACACTGATGTCAATGTTTTACCTGTTAAGGAGAAATGATTGAATACAAAAGTAACTCCAAATTAATACTGTATTAAACGTATGCAAAAGTACTGCTATACATTTCTCAAGTGGTCATGATCGAGGGCACTACTGCCAAACAAACAGCAGCAAACTCTCAGTCTACACAGGGCTAAGGGCGATGCTCATTGTGGCTCTTCTTACGCTTGTTCTGCAAGTTAAACTTGATTGGTTCGTTAAGAGTTTGGTTAGTATATAAAACTCTTTTGAAAAAAAAAAAAAAAGGCATGCAGGTCTTTTAACACTCATGGAAAACAAATACGTTTTGGCAGTCGTATAACAGTCATTCCCTGTAGTGAAATCTCAGATAATACATTTCAGCATGTAGAAAACATCTTTAACAAATCACTATGTAAACAATCCTAGTATTGGTCACAGTGTTTCAACAGGGGGTGTCATACTGTCATTTTTTTTTTTAACGATTTAGGCCTCTAAGCTGTTCATTCTGCAGCATTATAGTTTATACAGCAAAATGTGTGTGTGTGTGTGTGCAAACACATGACGAGGTGGAATGTAAAGCCGCTGCGTCTGAGCTACAGAACCGAGTGCTCGTCTTTAAAGGCTTTAATCTCGACAAGCTCTCATTCAAATATTCTAATTAAATCCTATACAAGAGATGATACATACACGTACATAAAAGCTCCACGATAGATAAAGTGTAGCCTTGGAAAATAGATTTTTAACGTGTGCGATTGAAGAGGCACAGTGCGATGAAGATCTACAGAGCAGGTGACTCTCGTAAATGAAAATGTAGTTGCATCAACAGCGAAAACCCGGCTTTAAAAAAGCACATCAGATAGATGACTTGTTATTAGTTTGTACTAAAGTCTAAATATGGGGTAAAGTTGCCTCTTTGTAATGATGCAGCACACCACCCAGACAGAAATCTTTATGTAATTCAGATAAAACTCCACCTGAGGGGGACAAACTGAAGTCTTTCTGCTTCCCGGCCTCATCACAGACAAAACTGCTACAATTAAATGAAATAAATGTGCAAAGACACATACGTAATACTATCAGTCGGTTTTTCTGTTTCATGCTGCAGTTGACCACACGTGCGAGCTGACCTCCGTCTGTCTGTCTGTCCACTGGTTTTTGTCTTTCCCAGGCCGAGTAAAGACACTGTGTGCATTGTGGACAATGTGCTGTGCTGGTGGGGTCCTTAGTGCTGGAGGAAGTAATCTCATCAGCCACCATTGGTACTAGCAGCACCTCCTGGTGGACGGAGCTGGCTGCCTGGTGAGTTTAAAGGACTCGTTGCTCTCCACCTCAATGTTTTCCAGGGGTGGAATCTGCTTACCTGAACACACACACCGCACAGTCATTTACACAGACGCCACGGTCAAATGAACTATTTTAAACATGTAAAATGCTGTTTTATTACTACTGAGGGATACATTAATAAAATGTTATTAATTCAAATAAACCACAAACAAATATAGGATTTGTCTGCCTCATTTTAAAGCAGAAACATGTTTAAAAAAACAGCAACATGGACAGTAGATGAGTCACATTTAGTTGTTTAATCAATGATTATTTTATTTTTGTGTCATGCTGTTAAGCTGGTCCATCCCACATAACAAAACAACACTGTTACTGAAAGGCTTCCTTCCTTCCTGTTTTCTCGGGAGACTTCCAAAATAAAACAACAACGTACACTGAAGACGTGAAACCTACTGATTTTCTGGAAGAGCTCCTCAACGTTGACAGCATTTCTGGCACTAGTCTCGATGAAAATAGCTGCAATTGATTCAGCAAACTCCTTAGCTTCCTTCATAGGAACTTCCCTGTTTTAAAGAAAAGAACGCTAAGGTAAGCGTGGACGAAGGTTCACAGGTAAGAAGTAGAAGTCTGAGGAGGAGTGGAAGTTTTTATGATAACAAAAAGGTGCCAATACGTCTGAATTATACATGTTTGTGTTTTGGTAGTTTTATTCACTGTGTATGGAGTCGTAAACATCCACCCATCTTCTATAACTTCTCCTCATCAGGGTCATGGGGGATGGAGCCTATCCCAGCTGACTGAAGTCACCAGTTCATCACAGGGCCGATACATAGAGGCAAACAACTGTTTACACCTATTTAGTGTCACCAATTAATATATTAAGTACATGTCTATGGACTGTGGGTCCCAGTCGAGGTTTGAACCATCAACCATCGATAGATGTAACTGAATTTTACTGCATAATTTCTTAGACTTGAACTTCACTTCGGTAGTGACTGAAAGAAAGAGATTGCGTATACAACTAAACCTGCTGCCAGCACGACCTGACCCACAGAATAGTGGAAGAAAATGGATGGATGGATTTCTGTGAACTCGTTTGTGTTTAAGTGTCTTTGATAATGATGCTGGCCCTGACGGGGGATGTGTTCTTCCCCTTTAATACTGCCTGTTTTCTGTTTTGTTTGTTAAAAGGAGAAAAACTTCAATACACTTGAAGTGTCATCTGTCTTATACTAATGTGGCGTCATCATCCACAGAGCAAGCAAAGAGAAAAATGTTCACTGGTGGCCAGCAAGGACCATATTTAAAATGACTAAAGAGACACGCTCATAGATGGTTGTCTTTAGCTACGCTGGGGTCAAAAGTTAAACAATGAACAACACTCTGTGTGTTTTACAGTCTTGTGTGTGCACACAACTTCATGGCTCTCAAGCGAGCAAATATTTTTGCTGCTGTAGCCTCAGCTGGTTTCTACAACCAGCCCTGCTACTGTCCTCTCACAAGACAACTAAAGATCACATTGACAATTACTGAAACAGGATTTTCTTGGCATGAGGCAGACTTGACATGAGCCACGTAACAGGTACAACTACAAGATTACTTTATTGTTTTGTTCACAACAATGAGCCTCTGTTGTAAAGAAAGACATAGACACCTTGTCTTAGCTTAAAGGAAGTGATGCAGTCCAAAGAAATGTGTTTGTGCTCATTCACGACAGACTTATAACTGTTAAAATTAGACTTTTGTAGTCTAGTATATATTTTATCACCATAATCTTCCTGATTATAGCTATGACTGTTTAAGAAAACTCACCTGATGTCTCCTAAATCATTCTTGTTCCCTGCTATGGCTACAACAATGTCCTCTGGACCGTGTTCTTTCAGCTCCTTCACCCACTTCTTCAGTGTCTGAAAAGAGTCCTGAACAACAACAACAACATCAAGACACCAAGGTCAACTCTGGGAGAGGTTTTTTATGAGAGTAAAGTCGAACATTTTCTACAATTTGTGTCACATTGCATTAAGATGTTGCTTTTTTTTCCATTAACAGGCCAGGAAAGAATGATTTGTAGGTCGTGGACGCAAGGCATCCCTGAGTGTCATAGTGTGAAACCGGCTTCTTCTCGTAGGAGTTAAGGGCAAGATGGTAGGTTGGACAAAAAGGGTTGTTAGTTACAAGAATTTCATCATCTGCTCTGTTGGCATTGAGACTACTGACCACCACCCAACACAAGCTTAATTTACAGTGATTTAAAGTGTGTGTAGAACGGCTTTTATACCATTACAGTGCTAGGGGTTCAGGGATGTGCTCCGAGTGGCCTCAACGCGTCATCAAGCCACACTTTAGAGCAGCCCACAAAATCCTGGTCCCACAACCCACAAAAAACTGGTCTTCCATTGTTTTCAGCAACTATTTTCCAACACATTTCATATATTTTGAAAGAAATCTACCTTTACACAGACTTTACAGATGATAACGGTGATTCTTACCAGTTTAGTAATATCATAGACAATGACAGCAGCAGCCGATCCTCTGTAGTACATAGGAGCTAATGAGTGAAACTAAAAAGAAGACAACACATTTATAGACGTTAGTGTGATCAATAATCATATCAAGTCTGTGGCCATTTGAAGTGAACACAATCTCACATAAACTGCACTGTGTGTGGACTATGTCCATACATTCTTCAGCGATGAGTGGCTGATGGAAAAAGTTTCCTCCTTACAAGTTTCAGCTCTGAAGGTCGCTCCAGTGTTTAGAAGAGTGTTCTTATGGGAGGACTGCTGTATTTAAATGCCCCTTGAGGGGTCTTCATGGTAAACAGTGTTGTTTACATGACACCAAAATCCAATATTAGCATCCTCAAGGCCTAAACAAACACGTTGAATGCATTTGTTTCCTCAAGAAACATCCAGAGCTTTATTTGCATTGTTTACATCGCCTTGCAGTCAGACATTACCACGACGAGTCACCGGAAATGTGTAACACATCACCCATACAAACACAGAGGGGGCCCTACTTGTCAAATCTTTACTCTTGAGTGCCACTGGGTGGTCAAAATCCTCTCAGCGTCTTCACACTGTATGCAGCCAGTAATCATAATGACAACAGCTGAGTTATTCCAGTGCAGTGACATAATTTCCTCAAATTATGACACCTTCTTAGTATTCATGCTATATTTAAAATCGGTTTCAGTCTGATCTTAGTTTTGAACCTCATATTAGCACATTAACACAACTAACAATGCTTTTTGTCATCTTAAGGACACCAGAGTGCAGAGACACTAATCTCTTTATTATCTATTATTATATTCACTACTGTAATGCTCTAAAATAGTTTCTGGTCTCTCTCAGAAGAATACAGCTCAAATACAGTTAGTCCAAAACTCAGCTGCATGTCTGTTGGTCATGACCAGTTTTGAAGTCTCTGAACTGGATGATCGATTTTAAGATCATTTATTGGTTTGAAAAGGTCCTAACGGTCCTTGTTCCACATATTTATCATTTTGCTTTTAAACTAGTCACTGTGTAATTCTCTATTAACTCTATTTGAAACTGAACTGAAATTCTTTTCTATACATAGTTTTCTATCTACCTATTTATAAAGTTTAATATATTAATATTATTTTTTATTATTATTGCTGTTTATTAATTAATCAAAACAGAATTTATTTACTTGAATTGATAAATATTGAATGTTTCTTTTTGTTGAAGCTGAAAATATGTAAAGTTGATTGTGATGTTATACTCTGTATTATGGCTGAGAGATGTTTTTTCTACAAGTTTTTGTATCAACTACAGATAAGAAGAATTTGTCATTAGGATGTTTAAAGGTGTCTATAGTGATACACCAAATCAGATCAACGTATCATATAAAAAGAAAGCGCAAACGGTTTCAAAATCCAGAAGACCGCACACACATGGGACAAAGTTCTACACACAGTTAACTCTGGTCACAGAGGTTTTTTGGAGTCCTTCCCACACAAGCAGAATATTAATAACACAACCCCCACCCCTATAAACTAAATCAGCACAGTCTTAGGACCTTTGAACCCTACGTGACTCATCACGTTTCATGCCTAACAGTAACTCTATGTCTTGAGGACAGCTGACAGTAAAATTATTGTGTCACTGCCAACTTCCTGATGGAATGGAAAAATCCAAAAACATGACTCATGCAGTCATGTGCGTGTTAACTTAAAGCTAACAGTAAATAAACGAGGAGTTTTTGTTGTCAGTGTACTCACCCTTTCCTGTCCGGCCGTATCCCAGATCAGAAATTTGTGCAGTTCATTTCCACATGGCACTGTTTTGGTGAGGAATGATGCTCTGCAGGATGACAAAGAGCATTTCACAACAATGTTTCTAAGAATATCCTTTGCACAAAAAAAAAAAGAGGCACAGGAAACAAATGAGTACAAGTCAGCAGGAAACAAATAACATGTTTGTCACTGAAAATGTGTTGCCTGGACACACCAATGCAGCAGCCACAAGAGTGAGAGGCCCACGAATCAACCAACAAACAAGCATGAGCCAACATAGAAATCACAGCGATGAAGGTGGATTCAAATGTTTGTGATTCACATATGACTTAATGACTCATAAACTAATGTTACCATCAATAACGGTTTCCTCGGTGTGTTTCAGCTTGGCATTGCTCTAATTTACAGTATTTTCATTTGTATTTGTGGTTTTTAACAAACCCCAGTACTAGACTTTAAATGTAATCTATTACTTTAAAAAACATGAATAAAAATAAAAAGTTTTGAGGCTAATTGAGCCAACACAGAGGCGATATTACTCCCTCTGTAAATCACTCTTTACTTTGAAAGTTCTTTGCACAGAGTTTAATAATTTAATTAGTTATACTGGGATCAATATATCGGCTGACTTAACTGTTTAACTCTCTATTTATTGTAAAAAAAAAAAAAAAAAAATTGATACCTCACATTGTCAAACTTGAACTTAGATTGTAGATTGTTTATTGTGATTTGTAAAACAATGCACTTACCCTATTGTGGGACTTATATTGTGGTCGAAATGATCCTGAACAAACCGGCAAACAATGCTGGATTTTCCAACTCCAGTGTCCTGAAAACATAAGGCTGCACATCAGTCACACCACTTTGAACAACATCACTGGTCATTATTGACCCCCATTGATTAGGAAAGTGTCTGGTGTGGTCACATGCCCACACCATCGAAATAGTTGTGGACAACTAGCTCTGAATTCGCGATCAGTATTACTTATTTGTGCATGACAACATAATACACCTCCTGATCATTTAAAGCATCTGTGTGATCAGATTTAGTAGCAGATTGCAACCCCCTTGTGTCACAGACTTCTTTCCTGCATGATGAAAAAACTACAGCGGCTGTGAAATGTGCATAAAACATGAAAAACCTTATCAGCGTTAAGTTTGTCTATTCCGGGCTACTGTAGAAACATGGCAGTCCAAGATGGTGGACCTCGTGTAAGAGGCCCCGCTCCCTCTAAAAATCTCATTCTAAGTTGACAAATATAACACAAATATAACACAACAATACTTATTTTCAAGTGACTATACATTCATGAAAACATACTTTATATATTTTATCCCATTTCCTCTTTTCGTTAAATAGATGCCAGAAAATCAGACACACTGGACCTTTAAATAAGGATAAGGATGAACTTTTTTTGGGCTTGCAGGTCACCTTTTTTGGTCATGCAATCGTCATGACAGCTCTTGTCTTGACTTTGCATATTTAAAATATGAATAAATCTCATTAGAGATCACACAGACAGTCATGTACCAAACAAAAGACTGTTAAGGAGAGTCTATGCGGCTTTGGTTGGTTAATAAAATGCTTGGTTAGCATGTCAGTGGGCTGTGGCGGAATGTACAGGCCTGCTAAACGTTAACGTGGGTCTAAAAAAAAGGCTCTCCTCTCTTTAAATTCATTGATGAACTACAAACTTTTGTAGTCCTAAACCGTCCCGGAACATCCCTGTCACCGTCTATATAAACAGGGACTGCTGCTGTGTTTCGCTAACGCAGCAGGAAATATAACGGCTCGTCTGTTGGTGACGTAATGGCTGATAAACTGTCAGAGAACCGTTAAAAAGAATACAAAAAAAAAAAAGTTTATCGATTAAAAACATTTTTTTAAAATAATAAAAACACGACGAGGAAACAAATGTAAAATGACTACTGCGCCCACCGGTCGGTTAGCTACTGGTTTTGGCATCAACATTTCAGTTATATCTTCAAGTTTTCAGACGAAGAACAACAACACGATAAAGTGGACAACGGTTTTATTATTATTATTATTTTAAATAACCGTTAGTTACAGAGAATTCGCGTCGGTTGGAGCCGTTAAGTCCTCTTTTAACGGCCAAATGTTGTCGGGTTAGTTGCACTCGGCAGACAAGCAGACATGAAGGAATTTTTTCCCCCAAAAGTGGATCAACAAAAACATCTGCAACTTACCCCTAAAAGGCAAACTTTGAGCTCCCTTATAGCCATGGTGGTTACGTTGTGAACGTTTTTAAATCATTATTTGTCAGTGTTCACTCAGTGTCTTTGTCCCGTCATGCTTTAAACTATCTTTTTTTTTTTCCTCCTCTGTCTCTCTTCTCGGATAAAAGAGAAACCCAGCCCCTGAGACAGACAGACAGGCTGACCATCCACTATAACCCGCTGTCAGAGCGCTGTCAATGGCATGTACGATTTCCGGTGGTGACTTTCAAAATAAAACCAGCAGAGCCAGCTACAGTATAAGGAATGGACAACGTATGCGTGACGTCACCCGTCCGTTTCCCGAAGCTCAAAATATGTGGCGCTGCCCGCCGCCATCTTGGCTGTGCTGCTTCTTGCTATGTGGATCCTCAGCGGACCTGAGGCTGGACGAATGAAGACTGGGTGCTCTGTAATCACCAATCAAAGCAGCCATGATGTTAATTATGCGTAATTTTAAGCCTTAATATAATTTGAACAGGTGAGTTTTTTAAAAATTCACCCTCAGTGCAGTTGTCATGAATGGGGAAATTAGCTACAGAGACCAAAACTGTTTTTTGTACCACTGTAAACATGTTCACTTCTTTTTTTATTTCTATTAAGTTGGACATTTTAACATGGGGGCTTATGGAGATCTGTAGCCAGCCTCAAGTGGCCACTTGAGGTATTCCAGTTTTTAGCACTTCTTCATTGGCTTCATTTCCTAGCCAGATGTTACCGTTTGAATAGAATAAGTGTTAATCTCCAATGCTGGAAAATGCAGTTCCACAAATGTCCACTTGAGGCTGGCTGCAGAAGAGAGTCAATCTCCATAAACCTCCATATCAAAACATCCAACTTCACAGCAGAAACAAACAATCAGGAACAACAATCAAGCTAATTGGTTGGTTTAGTTTCATTTTTATATAAACACAAAAAAATAACTTGTTAAAAAATTATTACATATAATATGTAATAATAACAAATTACATGTGCTCCTTCTCACCAGTTATTTAAATGTTTAAAGTACTTTCTTAGTGCTTATGCTTCAAAATGTTTGCGATTCAGTAATGAAGCATTTCTATCAAGTCAAGTTAAAGCTATGCTTTAATTTTGAAAACTATTTTTGCTTACATCCGGTCTTCTTCTTGCCGTTTTTTTGTTGCTTGACGAGGCCACTTTCCAAATCGGAAACCAGTTAAAGCAACGACAAAAAAGTCGGGTGGTTCCACTATCTCTTTGGTATAAAACATTTTTAAGAAAAAAAAAAACAGCAATCATTAGAACAAACATTAGATCAGAAAAAAAGAGGCAGAGGTTCAGGTAAATTACTTAGATCGACACTTTATTCTTCACAGCATTATTCTGTCTGCAACAATAAGCTACAAAAAGCTTGTAACAATATGAAAATAACCTTATGAGAAGCTTCTGAGCCCAAACTAGCATTATCTGTTTCAGTCACAGGATTAATAACACGTTGAATCATGAATCCAGATGAGATTGCTTTGATTTGCCCGTGACCAAAGCAGGGGCAGTCACACTAGCATACTCCATACAGATCATTAATAATAATAATAATAATAATAATAATAATAATAAAAAAAGAACATGACAAAACATAAGAGCTGAAAATACAGTATGTTTGCAATTTTACAATAATGTACACAAACTGTAAGTAAGTCAGGCCATGCCTTTGCTTTAAATATCACTGAATGATGACAGTACTTTCATGGATCAGGTGTGAAATTAAATGATTGATTTGACTGATGCCATGAACGATAAACTCCACACATCAAGAGTTAAAAAAAAAAAATCTAATACACAACAAAAAAAACTAAACGTCCTGCGTGTCTCTGCACACAGTTTGGCGACACGAATCATCACTACAGATTTTGTTATTTTGGGAACAGGAGGCGGGGCGGGGGAGATGATTGCACTTACAAAGCAAAGTGTTGTTTCACAGAGTGACCGTGCGATGTCGCAGCGATGAACGCACATTTTGTTGCGTATTTGCTTTTTTTTTTTTTTATTTTACGTCCACTGGTCAGTTGCGAGGTACGACGCCACGTGTGTTCATGTGCATCTGCCGTTTTTAAAGAAAAGAAAGCATCTACAATATATTTATACATATATTCATATATTACTAAAAAGCTGAACGTATTTCTCGAATAGTCATCCGTATTCTTCAGAATACTACTTAAATATATAATATATAGATAGACCAATCATAAATTCTTCATTATTCAAAGAGCTTTTGTATTTAGTGGTTCTCTGTGGGGGGAGGAAACGTGTCCAGTCTGGCATCTTTCAGTTATGTATGGCACAGTGGTCTCTATCCTAACATGTCAAATTTGCACCCAGGTAAAGGACAAACAGGGATAATATCTGATCAGCGCCCACTTCCAGAGCCTTTACCAGTGAAAAAATACACTTTATGTCACATACTGGCAAGGCGTCTCCCTCTTACTCTCTCCTCCACCCCTTACTTGCTTTATGAATCCCTTCATCTCTTCTTCTTCTTCCTTCATACAGGCTTGGCACTGTGAATCTGATAATACGGTCCACCTAAGTCTCTCTCAGCTGCAGCCAGTTGTCTCTATTTTTAGGTTTTGTGTGGGAAAATGCAAAACAAAGTATTTGATTTGAGGACGCCACAGATGCTATATAACAGATTTTTCTTCCATGGCTGCCACTTGCTAATGAACTCCAGCAAAGTGAAATCTCCAGTGGTTAACGAGTGGCACTACGGGACAACTGACCAGCGGTAGAGACGTACAGCAGCACAGAGCCACCAAATACATCACAGAGACGACACCTCACATGTTGGTGTCCCTCCTGTCTTTGTTCGGCGAGGGCTTCGAAGGATCCTTAGCTGCCTTGCCGTTGGCTGAGACAGCGGCGTCTGCGGCGGCAGCCACCGTGGCGACGGGGCGTTTGGTTTGCTCCTCGCCACGGGGCTCCGGGCTCGGCTGTGTGGGCGGGGCCTGTTCGACCTGCGGCTGCTGGACGGTGAGTTCCTGCTGCAGCTTTTGGCTCTGCAGGAGGCGAAGCTGGACGCGGAGTTCCAAGATGGCTTCCTGCTCCTCGTGGATGGCCTGGTTCAGGTGGGTGTTTTTGTTCTACGGGGTTAAAACACAGACAGTGACAACCTCACGAAGAAAACCACTCCTGAAATTCTCAGGCAGAGTATACAGACATAAATAACTCAACACACTTTCAGATGTGTGTGTGTGTGTTGATCGTTCTTCTCACCTCCAGTTCCTCGTTTTGCTTCTGCAGGTCTTCAAGAATCATCTGCAGCTCTTCCTCATCTTCGCTCTCACTTTCACTGTCTGATGAATACTCCTCTGTCTCGCTGCGACCCTGCTGCCGACTGAGGAGCACAACGCTGAGACCTTTAGTACGTGTTACACCTACAACATATCTGCTACATAAAATCAACATCAGTCACGTCTCACCTCTGTATGTCGGCTATCTCGGCTCGCAGTCTCTCGATTTCTTCCTTCTCAGTTGCAATCTGCCTGCGGAGCACCTGCTCCAGAGAGATCAGCTCTTCCTGCTCGGTGAGGATCTCATTTTCCTGATTATGGAGAGAAAACACAATTAATCCATCACAGGTTGACGCAGAAAAACAGTTTTGGTCTCTATAGCTAATTTTCCTGTTCATGACAACTGTACTGACAGGTGGGTGCCATTAAAGATGGCTTATTTGAGCACCCAGGCGTCATTCAGCACACCTCAGGTCTTCGTTTATATTTAGCCTGGAGGTGGAAGAAGCATCAACATGGCAGTGTCCAGCTAAACATATTTTTGGCTTTAAAACGGCACTTCAGAATCCTACAGGTTACATCACACGATTTGTCCTTTTATGATGTATATCTTTATCCTTTCATCTCTTAATTTTATTTATTTATTTTTTAATTCTATCATCTTAATTTATCTTTTCATTGTTCTGTCTATTTCTGTGACGTCTGTTTAACGTTTTACTTCGTCATCTGAACCTCTGTGGCCTTCCATAGGTCGGCTGCTCTCTAAAGTACTCTGTGGTGCTATATAAATAAAATTATTGTCATCATTATTATTATTATATCTTTGTGGCATTTTGATGGTGTAAGTGCATTCTTCATAAATGTGCATGTGTGTGTGTGTGCTGGAATGACTCACCTGTGCTAAGAGGAGGTTGATTACTTCCTCTTCGTTCTCAGTCATTTCCTCTTTTGAAACGTCTTCCTTTGAGAGGCTCGCTATCTCCTGGGCTATCTTACTCTCACACTCCTAAATGACCACAAGGAGGAAATGAAGCACAATAGTCCAACAATGGTCACAGACTTTCCCTGCAATGTTAATCCTTGTTCAGATGTTCAGTTCATTAGATTGCATAATTTTGTTGCACCGTATGCAGCAGGACAAAAATAACAAAATAGTGCAGTGTAAGTGCAGCCAACACTCGTGTTTACGTTCATTAGCTTGCTTAAAAATCAGTATTTATAACGTGGTGTGATTGTTCTTTCTCTTCCTTCTCGAAATAACAAACACGCACACACGGTAGTATCCAGGCACAGCTTACCTGACGTTTGGCCTCCCTCAGTTTGCGTTTCAGAGCCGTCAGGATTCTCTGAACCTCCCACAGTCGCTCCTCTTTAGATAAGTCCTTCACCCCCGCCTGCAGGTCTCTGTGCAGGCAGTTCAACAGGAACTCCTGAAACACATTTTTTTTTTTAGTTACATGTCAAAATTTTTGTTGACACCCCACAATAACAAGTTTCAATTTCCTGATTACAGGAATCAGAGAAACTGATGAATGAATCATCGCACATTTCCTTGAAAGTTTATGAATTTAAGAGGGGGGGGGGGGAGATTTGTGTGAGAACAGAACTGATGTAATTTTTAAATATTTATTAAAAAATGTTTTTTTAAAGTAAATAGTCTCCACTCTGTTGTCTGAATGCATGTCTACCTGTGTGCGGACCTCTGTAACACTCGCTGGTTCAGTGTCGTAACTAACCTCTTTCTGTGTCACAAACTATGCCGTGTTGGGTCCTTAAATTTGAGGGAGCTTAAAAGGTCCTTGAATTTGATATTTAAGTAGGCGTGGGAACCCTGTTTAACATGCAAACATCTAACGTCCCGTTTCACTGGGACCACATTGAAGAGTCACACACAGGGAGGTACCAACACTGACTTTCACAAAGTCCTGAAACATGTCTAGACCAGTGTCTCCACTTCTTGTTTATGTTGCATGCGTGATGCATTCACTGACACATAAATTAAATGGTGGGAGCGTCTGGCACAGCGAGAAACGGAGGCAGAAATAAAAATATGCACTGCTGACTGGACAATGTGGTATAAACAAAAAGCAGCTCACTCTGCTAAATTCCTGCTGCACTACTATGTATCCACCATGTAACACTAATCCGTACTTTAGCATCTGCTTAATTAAAAATAGATATGAGGCTTGATAACAGTAACACACCCGATGAAGACGTACAGTGTGTGTACATATTTTACCGAAGGCTTCATGAAGTAGCTGCGGCAAACAAATTATTACAGTCCAGACTCGTTAACAAGAAATGGATTTAAACAGCAACTACAGATTATTTTATTATTTAGTGTTACTAATTAACATGTCATGCGTGGTTTGTTTAGTTTGTATAAAAACCACAGTGTAAAGACAACAGCTGCGGTTTGTGCAGCACTACTTCCTGAATTGTCTCGGGTTCTAGTTTGATATTAAACAGACAGACAGGAGTGAAAGACCTTAAACTATTCCTTCACCTCTGCCACGAACATGAACTGATTTTAACGTCTGCAGCAGGACGCACCTGTCGTCGGATCTCCTCTTTGATGCTCTCCTGCGTCTCGGGCAGCGCCGGCATCGTCGCCATGTTGGACCAGCGGAGTGGCCGCACCACCGGCTTCAGGACTACGTCTCCAAACAGCTCCCTCACGTGTGTGAAGAACATGTAAAGAACCCGGTTCCCGATCTGAACAAGGTGAGGTAAACAAATCAGTGAAGGCAGAGCTCGCGGCTTTAGAGCCCTGCACAAACTGGACCTGTTCATGCACACAGATAGTTTATCTATAGCTTTGTTTAGCAAATCCTGCAGCCACCTGAACATTTCTGGGTGCTAATTTTGTGCCGTGTTTGCTTGCATGTTGTATGAAACCAAATCATCCCGGTAACACAAATTCCCGCATATTTGCTCAGCCTGATTAAACTGACCCTGGGCTCCACTCATTAATTGAAACAAGTGTTTATTTAACAGTGTTGTGGCTACTGCTGCTGTTAGTTCAGAATAAGTGGAGCAGCCTCAGAGACGGACCCTGTGGGAATAAATTAGCTTCTCTAAACTGGGCCAGGGTTTTAGAGATGAGCTGACTGTTTGATCCAATAAAATCTGGGTTGGTTTGTTGCTAAGGGGAGGTTTCTTATCTTTGAAGCACACGGCCTAAGAATCGTTCTTCTATTTGATCTTCAGTTTGCCTGTTGTTGAATTTCTGCTCTCTGCAACATTTTAACTTGATCTTTCTCCCCCCTTGTTTCCTTCCTTTGTTAGCTTTTCCCATTAATCACAAATTCCAGTCACTCTGCTCCATCTGTCCCTTCCTCTCTGACCTGTATGGTTGGGTTGAGGACGATGGAGATATTCTGAATGTTCATCTTGGTGTCCGCCTCCCTGACGATGACGTGGTCCATGTGCGTGACGAGCCAGGAGAGGATAAGCCGGCTCTCAGACGGCACCTCGACCAGCAGTCTCTGGAACTCAGACACCTTCTCAGCCTCCACCTGGCGACCACAGGCGTCCTCAAAGCGCTGGGCCAGATCCCGACCCAACAGGTTCTCCGGGAGCTCGCGTAAGTACTGCTTCAGTAGGCTGGCAACCGTGTGGGGGTCATACTCCTCCAGGCAGGGGCATTCCTCACGATCATAGGCTGCTTTCAGTTCATCCACCTTGGACTTCATACCTGAGAGAGAGAGACACACTGATGTGAGTGTCAATCAGACATAAACATTGAGATTCAAAGACATCCAGAGCTTCTATACCTGATACTCGATAGATGCCTTCACACTTCATGCCATAACTTTCAATGTAGTCCACACACTCTCTGAAGATGGCTGGCAGCTGGATCCCATCGTACAGAGCTGTCCTCTTGATAGCTTCAGCCAGAGGTGCTCCAAAGATGGGCCTGAAGGTGGGGGTCTCCACCGGCACCGGCTCTGCCTCTGTTGTCGGTTTCTTCTTCTTCTTCTTCTCCTTCCACTGTTTAACCACATCTGCAGCCGTCAGGTCTTTAGACTTCTTATCCTTCTCCTTCTCCTTGGCCTTGTCCTCTTTGGGTCCCTTCTCCTTCACCTTGAAGTCCTTCTCCTTCTTCTTGGAGAAGCTGGGCTTCTTGAACACATGGATGCCTTTGGAGCGCTTCATCTTGGAGGGACTCTCCGCTTCGTCTGCTGAACTGTCCTCCTGAAAGGCGGCGTAGCCTTCAGCTGTGAGTGAGCAGGAAGAGGCAAAAAATAGGGTTAGATCTGAGGGGGAGAAACACCCCTGGTTTGTTATCCTCCTCCTACGACAGAACCATAATAGCAGTGAAATAGAAACAGGAAGGGAGATGTGTGAGAGAGAGGAGATAGCAAAGGAGGGGGAGAATGGGGACTTGGAAAAGAGGTCAGTCACCGATTTAGCAGAGCTCCCACTGCACCTTACGCCTCTCCTCTCCAGAACAGGCTCGGTTAAAACATTTACAGCTACAGGAAGATGTCGAGAAGATGACACAATTAAGTGGCCTCTTCGCAGTTTTTTTGTCTCCTCTTATTATCTCTACTCTGGGTTTCCCCGAGAACAGACCCTGTTTATCACACCGCTGACTGAGACACACCTTCACTAGGCTGTGCTCTGAAACTGTCCATCCCTTCCTCTCTCCCACCGTACCCTGGCGTGGAGCTAAATACAGTCACGGAAAAAGAAGAAGAAGAAAAAAAAAGTGGACAATGATCCTGACAACCACTCGGTGAAAAACATTCACAGTAAAAGGAACATTTCTCACCGCGACAGGCAGGAACAGCCGACAGGATGGAACAGTGGGAAGCTTGCTTTCTCTTGACTCAGCAACTATTCAGTCCTCGGCTGCTCTAAAGCTGAAGCTGCCTGAAGTTTATGACATGTGTGTTTGGCAGCTTCTAGATGGTAATCGATAAAGCTGCTGAGCAAATCAAGTGAAAACGGTAGCTAAAAGTAGCTAGTAGCTTTGTTGTCTTAAAATGAGCCCTGTAGATCTCCAGTGAGAGTGGATCCCTTCTACAGAGTCCGCCATGTTGAACCGCCATGTTTCTACAGTAGCCCAGAACAGACTCCAAATATGGCCTCCTGCTTTTTATGTGAATTTTGCAGCCAGCTTTCCTACAACTAAATGCTCTCCCACGCCTCATCGTCTTCTTCCAAGCATGTAGGAAAAACTCTGGCTTAGTCTGCTCTGGGCTACTGTAGAAAAATGGTGGTTCAACAAGCCGGACTCCATGGAAGAGGACCCACTCTCACTGTAGATATAAAGGGCTCATTTTAAGACAATAAAAACACAACAATTGATTGGCTGAAGGCTGCAAAAATCTGATTTTATAATTATGATATATTGCCTCATAATTAAGGTGCCTCTAAAGCATACTATAATGTGTAAACACAGCAGAAAGAAGCAATTAGAGGTGAGCAATTTGCATTTTCTGACACCTGTTTACTTGTTTATTAATAGAAAATGTTCCAGAGCTTTCAGCCAGTTCTTGTAGCTTCAGACAGCTTTGGGAAATGTCTGAAAAAGCCACAAAGTGTCAGGAAATCGACCCAAATTTCCAAACAAGCTTCTTACTTCTTTTCTCCTTCTTCTTGAACTTGTTCTTCTTCTTGCTGTGCTCTTTGTCATCGTCCGACACGTAGGCGTCAGGCGCCTCGTGGTGGTGGTGGCCATCGTGAGGCGGCGACGGCTCCCCGGTGCGGTACAGCCCGGGGAATTTGGTGGGACTGATCTCCTCGGAGCTCGGCGTGCGGGCCACGCCGCCTGGGTGCTCGGCCCGGCGCTGCTCTGCGGGGCTGCTGCTGGGGGGCAGGAAGCACTCAGTCATGGCTGCTCGGGCCTTATCACTCCTCTGACTGACACATCACCTCTCCATCACACCTGCAGCGGGCAGAGATACAGAATACAGACACATTACAATCATGTGAACAACTTAAAATATGATAAACTATTTAAAAATAAAATACATTTGAACTAAAAGTGAAGAAGCGGCTTTACAGAACATGAATTATGAACAGATTTTAAAAGTTAAAAGTGCCCCATTTGATTGGATGATTTTCAACTTAGACCTATTTACGGATGTTTGCTCGGTTTTCATCCAGCTTAAGTACTTTGTACTATGTCTGTTTGCGAATGTGGCAATTCACAGTAAAACACATAGTTTAGAAACTGTGTTTTTTATATTTAAACATGCGGTACGACTCCATCCATCCATCCATCATCTGTAACCGTTTATCCTCAGCTGTGATGATTTATGCAAAATGAATTATTTTTCACCTACAAACATCCAAAACAACATTTTGATTTCTACGCAAAAAATTTAAGACCACCTTTCATCTGTTGGTTTCACAGTAAAAGACAGAAACTCAGTGGAGTGTACCGTATTTTTGTAACCAACAAGTCCTCCATAAAGCAGCAAGTATTTTGACTTCTTTTCTGAACATACGTTTACGCAGGTGAATTTTCTCTGTTGCCATCAGGGTGCCGTTACCTTTACCTGCTCTTAAAACTAACTTGTACTAATAGCCAGTATGCTGTGTAGTCTTTTTAATTAATCACTGTCACTGTGTGTTTTAGCTGTCTTTTATATGATGAGCAGTAGGATAAATAAAGTAGTTTTGAATTTGAATGAGACAAGCTGCAGTTCTTCTTTAATGATCTCTTTATGAACATGGACTGCAACAGTAATGTCCACCCACCAGATGGGGCTCTGCTATATGAACAGTCACATCTTCCCTGTCCTACTTCTTCATGTTTCACTACATCAACCACAGAAACTGTTTATTTATCAGAAACATCCCTGATAACTTGCAGCAGATATCCGATCATCTGATGAGCGGAAGCTAGAAACAACTTTCCAACTGTGGACGCGAAATTAATCACGAAACAGGAACTCCTCAGCCGTCAGGCTGTTAACGATAGGAAGCAGATTAAAACAGTTAATAACTGCTCTTAAAAATAAGAGAAGCTTTAACTTAACTCAACATGTATCTCAAACTGACAGCAGGTTGTAGATCTCCTGTTCATATTGAAACTACAAACAAGTTTTCAGGTCCTCCAAGAAAAAATGACAAAGTACCACAAAGACAAACACGACAAATCAGCTTTTGGACACAAAAACTGTGACATCTTAATCTTCCCTCGCTGTGTGCAGATTATCTTCACTATTTTCCTGCTTTGTCGCGTTTAAATAATCAAACATAAGCAGCCGCACATCATCAACCTGTGACCTGCTGACCAGTAAAACCTCTGAATCAGACAACAACACTCTGACTGTGGATGTGAAATTAAACACGAAACAGGAAGTCCTCAGCTGTCGGGTTGTTAATGGTTGCAAGTTTTTTAACTGCTTTGTGTGTTGAAAATAAGAGAAGCTTAATTTAATCTACTTTTAACTGCAGCATGTCTCAACCTGACAGCAGGTTGACACTACAAACAAAGTTTAAGTCAAAAAGTTCATTCATTTTTAGTTTCTCCAGGAAAAAAAACAACAAAGTACAGAGAACACAGACATGATAAACGTTGTCACAAATCAGCTTATGGACACAAAAACTGTGACATCTTAATCTTTCCTCGCTACGTGAAGATTACCTTAATTTCTTCCCTGCTTTGTCGTGTTTCCAGAGGATAAATAATCAAACACAAGCAGCCACACATAATCAACCTGTTGATAAAACACCCGCATTTCACAAAACAGGAAGTCCTCTGCTGTCAGGTTGTTAATGATTGACAGTAGAATAAAAGTTTTTAACTGTAAAGCGTGAGGCTTTAATATAATTTACTGCAGCATGTGCCCTAACCTGACAGCAGGTTGTAAATCTCCTGTTAAAAAGGTTCAATTATTTTTAGTTTCTCCAAAAAAAAAGGACAAACACCGAGAAGATAAACGTAATAAATGATGACTAACACTGTCTGAACACACTAAAACTATTAGTAAATCCTGTCTGTGTCTGTGTGACATCTTAATCTTTCCTCGCTGTGTGCAGATTAACTTCACTATTTTCCTGCTTTGTCGTGTTTCCAGAGGGCAAAACAATCAAACACGAGCAGCCACACATCATCGACTTTCCGCCAAGACACCCGCATTTCTCTGCGTGTTCGTAAATTAAAATCATTTTCACATTTAAAAAAAGTCAAACCTCTAAATCTCTGAATGGAGTCGGGGCCCATATGCTAACGTTGGTTCTCGCCAACCTAGCCTGAGCTAGCCGCATTAGCCAGCTACTAACCGTTAAAATTCAAACCGCCGTTCGCTCGCGACAAAAACCCAACGTGACACATACGGTTAAATAAATGTGCGCACTATATTTTTACAACCGCCGTACTGTCGTTGAACACACGCAACACAAAAAGACGAGAAACTTTACCAAGTAGTCTCCCCACCGTACGGTCAATTTCAAGAGTGCTGCTTCCGGATGGCTGTTGTATACTAAATAAACACATCTGCGCTTGCGCGCTAGCCCGAGTGCATCATGGGGAATGTAGTTCGAAAAGCGCAAAGTTTTAAATCGCTTTGGCGATTTCACCGCAAATGTATAGTCTGTGTAGATTTTTTAAGCCTGAGAATGATCTGGAATTCACGAAGTATGTTTACGCTGTGGTATCATCAAGTCTGATGTTATATAAACTGTGTTCTGAATAGCAAATACAATCTAAATTTAGTGAAACCACTTGCTTGTGTACTTTGCCCAAACGCTGTGGTTTGTAGCGATGGGAAGTTCGGTTCTTTTTAGGGAGACAGATCGTTTGACTCAGCTCACCAAGAAGAGCCAACTCTTTCGACTCTTCGTGTATGTGTACACATGTATTTTTAAAAAGGACTATTGACTGTTGGATGCACAGTTTTCATGTGCCCATGAAGATTGTTTGTGGACCCTGCTCAATACGACAGATTGGCTTTGCAAAATTCTGCATTCAAATTGCTGCTTCTTTTTCTACTATCACGCAACACCTCACATGCTGGCTCCCATCGTTTCCTTAAAAGAGCCAGCCCTTTGAACCGGCTCGTCCATAACCGACACATCACTAGTGGTTTGCGCCACTCGGATGAAGACTGGTGGTGGTGGTGGTCATCCTGACATATGAAACACATTAGTCTTCTGATCTTTTGTTGGCACCGTGTGCTCCAAACCACACAGCTGCACACCCGGCCGAAAATGAGGTTGTGATTCAATGTCATAAAAAAAAAAAAAAGAAAGACAAACAAGGTCTCATTGTGCGTCTGGTACATTAGTCTGTGCAAACTAATCGCTGTTGCATGCCAATTGGGAACAGAATCAGCGATAGGGCATCCTGCTGCCTTTCTGGAAATCGCACTGGCATTACAAAGAGCATTTGTGTGTGACGGCGGTGGCAGCGGTGAGAGATTGGCATCGGTAAACGTTCCCTTTCTCCCCTCCTCCACGGTCAGCGAGCACTGGAACACCTGTGGACCAGAATGGTATAATAACAACTTTGTTTCCCCCATCAGGAAATGATGCGTTTCCTGACTGGGGCAACACTGGGCTAAGATTAGAGCAGAAGACAGGCAAACATTTACTATTCCACTCATGCTATGACACCTTTACGCCACACAAAAACAGTCCATGTCACCAAACTTTTCTTTATTTGGCACCAGACTGGAATTTAGCAGACCATAATTGTAAAAATACATTATTCATATACACCTCTAGTAAAAAAAACACTATTGAAAACATATCTAAAAATATACAGTGAAACATAACAGCAGAATAAAAACAATTTGCAGGGGTAGGAGGAGCGGTGTAAGGGGGTATTTTACAAGGTAACTGAGGAATGCTAACACATAACAGTCATAGTTTCCTCTGCCCTCAGTCCTCTGGTATGAAACCAGACATTTGGTACCAACGTGTGCCCGCACTTCAGAAGAGACAGTTCATGCACTTCACGGCTTTGCTGCCGTAGTCCACGCACTCGGGTCCGATGCACTGGCAGCAGGCGTTGTGAAACCAGCGATACTTGGATCCTCCCATTGACTCACAGTATTGTTTACACTGCCGGATGGACACGCAGTCATCAAAGTAGACCACCGTGCACATGTTTTCTGAAATAAAAAAGGCAAAAGTGGCGTTAGTCACATATCCAGTAAACTCGGTTTATAAAAACAAAGCGCCATTTTAAATCCGTTAACCCTCGACGGTCCTGCTTTTTGCTAACGGGGGTTGAAATTAATTTGCAGCAGCTAAGTGTGACCATATGTTTCGGTGAGTTTAATGAGTTAACTGCTCGGCTCTGCGGGAATGCTCCGTTCGTGAGCGAGTGCCTTTATGGCAAATAGCGCTTGGCTCAGAGTTAGACAGCCGCAAATGAATTCCCCAAATGAGAGAGCTCCTTTGGCATTTCGAACAATGAGAACCTGACCCAACCCGAACTGGTCTCGGTTCAAGACTTTGTACTATGTTTCAGCTCTTGGGTTGGGCCTGATTTTATTACCATTAGTCTTATTGAGTGTGCATGGATGCAAATGAAAAATGTGACTGGACCTGACAGGACCCAAAAACTATGTAATAACAAAAGCATGCGAGCGAAGCATGTTTTTTTTTTCTTTCCCCCTCATGTAACTTTATTAGTGATGTGGATGCGGCACAAGCTCTCTTAAAATCTCTGAGGCACACGATCAAACGTCAAACCACGCTTTCTTTGTTCAGGTCAGGAAAAACTGCAACTAGCAATTTATGTTGGACACTGTTTTTTTTTTTATCTTAAGAGTCTAAAACTCAAAGATTTAATTTAGAATGATATAAAACCAGAGGAAAGCAGAAAGTTTTGCCCTTTGAGAAGCTGGAACTAGTTTAATTTGACCTTTTTTCTCGAGACTTGAATGATAAACAGATTTCTTATTCTCTATTTTCTCAGGAACCATCAAGAGTTTGGGCTGTTTTTTTGTTTAACACGGACGACTGACAGTATAAAGAACAAACAGCGTATGCGTCAACCACGTCTCACGTTCTAAAAATCGGTGTGGACCAAATGATGCAAACAAGCAAACTAATGACACTCACACCAGTACCACACTAGTACCATAAAATAAAAATACTAATGTACAAGTACCCCAAAATCATTGTTCGGACTTCTTTCGGAATCTTTTAATTGATTTGGGTTTGGGCGTTACCTTGAGTGTCATAGCTGGCGTGGATGCTGTTGCCAGGCACCGAGACGTTCTGGTGCTGGTTGTCGAGCGACTCCAGGAAGGACACCAGGTTCTCGTGGTGGGAGAGCTCCTCTGCGACGGGGAAGGACACCACCATCATGTTAATCGGGGCGTCGCCTTCCGTGAGGGCGCGGAACAGTGAGGGGATCGGACGGTGCAGCTCCTCCACGGTGCTCTTCGACGTGGCCGGGGAGTCGCTGTAGTTCTTCGGGTTGCACATCCCTTACGTAGACAGATGAATGAAGATGTTAAAGGGTCAGTTCACAAAAAAAATATCATCATCTCTTTCTTTTCACACATTTTGGGATACAGTATCCATCTCTTCTTTCCTACTGCCACCCAAAATACAATTACCATCCACCCATTTACATTCCCTGGATTGAGGTCAAATTTCCCCCCAAAACACACAATCACATACAACGTTTTGAATACCAACCAAACTCTTTTAAAAAATATCTTAATATTAAAAAGGTCCAGAGTGCAGGACTTAAATCTAGCAGTCTCTTCACAGCTGAAAGGTGGCGGGACACGGCGGACTTTGTGTGTTGAGTACACGCCATATGTACATATAAAAGGTTAATTCTAAGGTAAAGTGCAAATAACAGCAGTTCCTCAAACGTCCACTTGAGGGTGGCTACAGAAGTGAGTCAGTCTCCATAAGTCCCCATGTTAAAATGCAGAAATAAACATGTTTACAGCCTGGTACAAAAACTGTTTCCGTCTCTATAGCTAATTTTCCCGTTCATGACAACTGTACTGAGTCTGAATTTCTGTTTAACTAACGTCTACTATCTGCACGTGTGGACGTTTGATTTTCTTCTGTAATGTGGCTGAACTGACCTCGACGGGGAGTTTATCGTACTTTCACTAAAAATAGATGTCGTTTAACATTTGAATGGTTTCACACATGATTTCAACTCGCAGGGGGGGACGTTCTGTAAGAAACCACACGGCTGTCAAGAGTATCTCGTCTCAATTAAGGTCCTTTTAACACTTCATTTAATTTCCAAATACAGTAGCAATCACTTGACAAAGTCTCCACATCCTCTGATATGATCTTCCTAAACCTTTAAATGAGTCAAAGTGAATTACAGCTAATGGGTAAATCATTTAATGGGGAACGGAGTTTGACAGAGGAATTGGATTACAAACCAAATGCTAAAAGCTGAGCCAGAGCAGCTGTTTTAGATAAAGCGTACACATGGGTCCTCCTCCTCCCTTCCTCTAAAATACAAACTGTCCTCTCCTCACCGCTCCTTCGCTAGGCCGCTATAACCACTCGCAGATACTCACTTCAAAGCAGCCAACGTTTGGCACAGATAACATGTTTAGAGTGGAAACTTACTTAAAGTGCTCATGAGGCGAGCGCTACGAGAAAAAACAACAACGGATAAATTAGAAATATGCTCGCTAAATGTTACAGGTTATCCTCCTCTGTGGACCTCCACCACCACCACCACAACATCTGCACAGCAGCAGCGAGTTCAGCGCTCACTTGTTTTGTGTTCCACATGAAAGAGCTTTAATAAAGCCTCCTTGTCAGCACGTACGGCAATATCTGTCCGTCAGAGCTGATCTGAGAGCCTTCTGGTTTGCAGGGGCTGAACCAGAGAGGTGGACAAGGGTGGCACAGGCCCCGACACTCCCCCCCGATAAAAGACTAAAAGGTCCCCTAAAGCAGAACCTCCGCAACTATGAAGAGAAACAAAGTCAGAAGTTTTGTGAGTTGCAGAGTTCAGAGGAAATGTTAATATTGGAAACGCTGTCTACTAATTGTAATAAATGGCTCCATTCTTACAAAACACTGACAGTACAATGAATGGATGGTGGATTGTAGATTCCTGAAGCGGCATTAATCTGGCCGCCGTCATGTTGGTAGTTCGACCTCTTCTGCCTCGCTGCTAATCTAAAAATAATCAAAGACCATCATGGAGACCTGAGGTGGCTCAATGATGCCAGGTTTCTCAAACAAACAAGCAACATAACCACATAATTACCCACAAATCAGTGCGTGAAATGAGACGTATAAGAACCCCAAAGAGAGATGGTGGACGAACACAGACTCCGAACAATCATAAAAAGTCGCTGAACACCCGCGAAGAGAAGCCGAACAACCACAAAGAGAGATGCCGGATGACCCAAAAGAGATGGTGGTTGACCACAAAGAGACAACGAACAACCACAAAGGGACAACGAACATCCACAAAGAGACAACGAACAACCACAAAGACAGATGCGGGACGACCCCAAAAAGATGGCAGACAACCCCAAAGAGACTCCAAACAACAGAGTTTGTAGCAGGACTTGGTTGCGTCTACATGACCAGCGGGCGACTGTCTCATAATCTGAGAATTACGTCTTTAAATTTAAGTCGCATTTTCCGAATGTGCTCTGATTTTTTGTGTCTGTGCCCCGGCATGCCTCCCCTCCGCGTGATGACCAGCCCTGCAGGTTTGACGCAGGTTAGAGGCCTCAACCAGTCAAATATTTTCCTGTTTCACAGATCCGGTTGTTTTGGATCTCGCTGTGTAGGTTCACCCCCATCACACATCGGCAGGAGGCTGAAAGTCAAAGTTCACTCGAGCAGGTTGACCTCCTCGTCCCCTCTCGCTTCCGCCATCTTCGTCCTTTGATCTCCTTCCAGACTTCCTGTCCACATGTGAAGGTGCTTCTTAGTTGTGGCGATATTCCTTTTAATTTCCTCCGCTCTCGTAAACAGCGCTCCTCTTCTGGGCTCTGTTCTGCATTAACCTTCCACAATGTCACTTTTCAAAAGGCACCTTGGATATCTGGCTTCACTCAGCTCACACTCATCTCGTATCAGAGCAGCAACACTCCGAACAAACTGGTTCCTTTTTAAACCGCCGTGTTTCTTGACTGTCAAGTGTGTTACGGACACTGTCTCATTTTTCACAAGCTTTTTAAGAGCGGCAGGAGAGATTAACGAGACCGAGACGTAACTCAGGAGTGCCAGAGAAACTTTAAAGACGTTATATTCACAGTATGATTCATTTCAGGGCTGCTCTATTTAACTTTATTCAACTGTACATAATGAACTCTTTACACTGTTCATAATACCCGTTTAACCAGACTGTACTGTACACACAGCTTCTGTCCTGACTGTGAATATCAGTCACATTCCTGATATATTACTGCTGCATTCACACGTGCTGTACACTTTAATGTTCATTATTAATGTTAGCAAATCTGCATTATTCATTATTATCATTACCTAGCTAGTTAGCTAGCATTATGATCTACCTCAATCATTAGCTAACTAGTTAGCCCTAGTAACTAATGTTATCAGTATAATCTGCTATCTTACAAGCTAGCATATTATGTGCCAGACTCGCTGTTGAAAAAACAAAATTTAGACCTGTAATAGTGACATGGATACAGTCACTAAAGCTAGCAAAGTGATACATGCTAATCAATCATTAGCTAACAAAAGCTACATTGACCATGATTTAGTATGTTAGTAAGCATTTTGAGCTACACCAATCATCAGCTAGCTTTATGACATCATGTCTACATTTACAGTTATCTAGCAAGTTAACTGGACAGTTGTTAGCTAGTTACAAATGATAGCTAATGTTACTAAAATGGTATTAGCTAACTAGTTACACCTCATAACTAATGTTGTAAAAAACTAGCTAACAAGCTAATAAATCTACATCAATCATTAGCTAGCTGTTAATCTATATCAATTTGTAGCAAGGCGGTTAGCTAGCATTTTGCTAACATTAGCTAACTTCATGTGCATCCTCCAGCAACATCTTTTAAACAAATTTAATTTTCTTTTCAACATAGATGAGCCTAGCATATATGTACAGAATACAGGAAAGTTGACCGGTGGGCAGGTTGCTCAACGTTATATGCTTCATTTAGTTATTGGAAAAAAAGAGGCGGAACAGTTTGTTCATCATAAATTAAGTTTTTATTACCTAGTTATCGTCAAGATTGTTATTGAAGAAAAGTATGACGACATTATGAGTCAATGAAAGTAACACAAGAATTGAGGAAATTAAATCTGAAGTCAGAATTAAATTAGATTAATGTCACTGTGGTTTAACTTTAAATGTTTAGCAGTTTATAATGTTAAATACAGCCTCAGCTGGCACTGATGTCTCTCACAGATGTTCAGCTCAGCGGCCATCATGAGCCATGTGTTCTGTTTGAAGCTGCTCAGTCACTGTCAGTCCGTTTAAAACAGGAGCGTGGGCTGAACCGTGAAGTTTCCGACTGCCTGAAATAATAACGCTGACTAACCCGTGGTCGAGTTTTTAAAATATGTTGCTAATATAAATGAGACGTTGCACTCACCCACGCAGTCGCAGCACTCTTCCCAAAGGTTTCCCAGACACAGCATGCACTCTTTACAGCACGAACAGTTCCCGTCAGACGGACGACACTGGCACAGCTCCTGCAGAAAACACGCATCAGCACAGCATTAAAGTACGAACAAACATCTTCATCGCTGATCCTCAACGCTAGTGTTACCAAGAAATAGTGGATAACACTGTGTGCTAGACATTTTGTTTCACTTCATCATAGTTTTTTTGTTGTTTAGATGTACAGAACTCATTTAAGTCATACATTTCACAATAAAAGCTGCAGGTCCCAGCTAAAGATCACACAGTGCAGACAGAGCGCAACATGTAGACGTGCTGTGCAAACAGGAGACGTATCATTAAAACATCAACAGAAAGAGCAACAGCAGGTTTGCTTCATGTAGACTGACTATTAACGGACGCGGCAACTGTGTTGCCACTTCACGTGGCATGTGTGGTATCTATCGAAGTATGTTCGCCCGCCTACAGAGCGTTGTGATGAATAATAAACCTCTGCTGTATTTCTATTCATGAAACGAGCAGGTCCGGACACGTCAAAGGTCACAGCATTCAGATCATTTTCATGAACGGTTCACAGCAGACGGTACTGACAAACAGAGGTGGGAGCTAAATACTGTACAGATAAATTATACATAACTTTAAATCATTAATATAATTTGAACAGGTGAGGTCTAAACAAATTCAGACTCAGTACAGTTGTCATGAATGAGGAAATTAGCTATAGAGACCAAAACTGTTTTTTGTACCAGGCTATAAACATGTTTATTTCTGCTGTGAAGTTGGACATTTTAACATAGGTGCTTATGGAGACTGACTCATTCAGTAACCAGCCTCAAATGGCCACTCAATATATATTACATGGGTTTCATTTCCCAGCTATGGAGGTTACTGCTTTGTCTCTTTATATTTTTGCTCTATCTTGTCTATCTTTATATTTTTTATGAAGGATGTTGAGCATTTTGCTCAACATCCTAGCTAGTTAATAATGTTAACTAGCTTGCTAATGGTAGCAGAACTCTAGCTAACAAACTAAGTAATCAACATTGATAATTAGCTAGTGTTATGTTAGTCTACTCTCTAATTGGAGGCTATCTAGTTAGCTAGCGTTTTGCTAGCACCAGCTAATGTAAGACGTAACTATTACCATTTTTCTAACATCGGTTAATGTGAGTCTTTTCATAGACAAAAAAGTTAGCAGTACAAACAAGGCAAGAGTGCAACAAAAACGAACAAAAAGTTTCCATTTAAAGTTGACATGTAGAGCTACTTTTTAGAGTTTTTAAATCCAGGTCTGGTTCATTGGGTTCATTTTGTAATACACTTCACACACAGGTCTGTCAACACAGAAAAAACTGGCCTCGCAGATTTCTTTTTATAGACAGAGATAATATTATCATAACAAACATCCAAGAACACGAAACCTCTGCTGAGCTCCTCTTCTCAGCCTCAGTTCGTCTCCAGGGTGTTTGGAGACATTGGAGGGAACTAAAACGTGTAGGTGGGTGAGACTGCCAGAGGAGTTCCTCTTTTCTCCCCCCTTCCTTCTCCTCCTTGACACTGAACAGGGAGCACATTCCTCCCAGTCAAGGTCACCGCGATGAGGGAGGCGGGGGAGCAAACAGAGGGAGGGAGAAGAAAACACCTGGAGAACAGAACATGGCTGCTGCTCCTGCTGCTGCTCCCCCACCAACAACACACTTTCCCCCTCCGTCCCTCCCTTTCTCCCCTCTCCTCCCTCTTTTTTTTTTTTTGTCCTACTCCCCCTTTATATCTTCGCAGAGGCCATCGCGTACACGTAAACAGTCTCGACAGTGATAAAAGACTCTCCGGTGACTCACCAGTTGAGGGATTGCTAAACCACACACAGTTCACTTAATCACCAGCCTCTCAGTCCCAAAACCTCTGATCAGGATCTGATCCCATGAGTAATTATGACTCTCCAAGGTGGAATTATAAAAACTAAATAGCTGCCCAAGGGGAAAAAACATGTCACGGATAAAGAAATAAAACCGCTACTAGTTTGACCTACTACTAAGAAAATAGAAGAGGCTTTAACTTGCATGTTAAAGCCTCTTCTGGTTAGCTTATTTTACAACTAGATGCAGGGAGAAGCAGCAAGCATGGCTCTCTCCAATATCTATAAATAAATAAATAGTTCAACGTACTGTCGAATATATTAAACATTTATCAATTTGTCAGAGATTATTTGGTCACTTAAGCTAGAAGCCCTTAGAAGGTAGATTGCGTTAGCATAATATTGCGTTAGCATGAGAGCCCAAAACAGGGACAAACATATAAAAGCGACTATCACTTTAAATAAATAGTTTGTGGTACTTTTGTTAATTATATATTTATCAATTTGTCTAAAGTGTTTTTGGTTATTCATGTCTGTGCATTGGTATTGAAAGGTAGAAGATGATAGCCTTAGCCCTTAGAAGGTAGATTGCGTTAGCATAATAGCCTAAAAAAAGGGGCAAACAGCTAGCATAGCTCTCTTCAAAGTTTAAAAATAGCAACTCTATCCCTCTAAATAAATAGTTAAACATTTGTGTAACATATTCATTCACATATTTATCACAATTTATCTATTTTCCCAAGGTGATTTTGGTCACTCGTGTAATGGATACACAGTCCAATCTTGATACTTTCCATGCATTTGTCTTACATGATAGTGAATTAAGTTTCTTTGGGTGTTTTGACTATAGGAGGAATGAGACGACATCACCTTCCTGTAAAATGTTGCGATTAATCGTAACAATCAGTAGCTGCAAGCGTTCAAACGCTGAAAAATGACGAAGTTATCTCGACGTCTACGAGAGCTCTCATTAGGCTTTCCTCGCCCTCTCAGGCGTGAACTGTTGTACTCGGTCAAAAGCTTAGCTGCAGCGAGACAAAAGGACTCTGCAGAGAGAGAGAGAAAGTGAACATGTGCTGCCTCGTCCTGCCGAGCGAACGCTGCTGTGTTCGCTTTGAAATCTGCTGCCCCACCCTGCTCAACAACCCAGGCGGCTGGACAAAGTCGTGGCTTGTGAATCTAACTGTAGATTTCCCCTCAACCAACCAACCAACCAGCCAACCTCCCCCCACAGACATGCACACCTCCTCCTGACCTTATCCCTCCTCTCATGTTCTCCCACCCTCAGGGGTTTTGGGGGAATTCAGACAAATGACTTGAGATGGCAGCAGAGCGTAAAAGCGAGCGTCGGACAGCGGATCCCACTAATCACCAGCAACACGGAGCTTCAGAGAGACGGGGAAAAAAAAAGTTTCTCGCACCAGCGCTCCCTCGCCTCTGACAGCTAGCGAGTTGGTGTCGGCGGGGTCGCGGAAGCTACGGAGGTTTGAGCAATGATTCATCATCATCATCATCATCATCAGGTGAAATAAACCACCTGGAAGTAAAAGAAGAAGAAGCCGAGCCACAAACACTGTCGATCACACGTGGTTTGAATTTTGCACAAACTAAAGCCAGGAACAGAAGTTGGTTCCAGGTTTGGAAACAATAAGTTTGTCTGAAAAACACAGCATGAAGGACGAATAGAGACTTAAACTCCTGTGAAGAACAAAATTATGAATTTTTCTTAAATATTTTTGTTCAAAAACCAAATTAGAAACAGACGAAGCCGACGAACGGCCAGCTGTAATCCTGAAACAAACGATTAAAATAATGAATTTATCGAGAAATAATATAAAACATCTACTGGTTTTAGCCAAGCAGCAACTTCCGAGTCTGAGAAGTGAAGCCAGAACTGCAGTTCCTCAAACGTCCACACGAGGGTGGCTCCAAAAACACATAAGTCCCCATGTTAAAATGTCCAACTTCACAGCAGAAATAAACATGTTTACAGCCTGGTACAAAAAACTGTTTTCAAACAGAACTCACCTGTTCGAATTATATTATAGGTCCAGTGTGTAACATTTAAGGGGGACTATGTTTTTATTAGCATATGATCACCTGAAAATAGCCTTTAGCTACGGAGGGAGGGGTGGTCCTCTTCCGTGGCATCCACCATTTTGAACCACTTTGTTTCTACGGCAGCCCAGAAGGGACAAACTATTAAGTTTTAAGTTTCAGTAAATTTCTGTATTTGAAGTACTTTATGTACCGCGTGTCTTTTGTTAGATTGTCTGCTGCGAGGTGAGTTTCCTCGAAGCGACATGAAGTAGGTTAGCGGAGGTCAGGTTTGTCTAAATAAAAGACAGGAAGCAGGTTCGATTACCAACCGGACAAACTGCCAAAGGCGGTCTAAAATCCATGAGGATCCAGATTCACTATGTGCCGACTGGTTTAAGTAATTTAATGCCGTTAGCTAAGAAACATGATGCTGGAGCTGCATTATGAGGTGATTTTGTAGCCCCATCTTGAGAAGAGGATTATTAACAGTCTGCAAACGGGTTAATCAAACGATGGACAGCAATTAAAATATTAAATTACATTTAAAAATGCCCCAAAGAGAGTTAGTTTACAAAGTTTTATCCAGAAGGAAACCATTAAATCCTTAAATTTGTTCATCATATAAATCATTTCTATCAATAAATAACAATTAATAAACTTCCTGTTTCAGCTTTAGTCAGACAAAGATATTTGACTACCTGTAGCTCTCACAGCGCTGACTGAGGTCACACAGGTGAAATGTCCGCCGAGGTTAAATACAGCGCTTTAAAAGAAGTTAATGAGAGAGGCCGGACCACTAAACACACAGCAGGTCAAACACACACACACACACAGAGTGACAGCTCAAATCTGACCTGACAGGTGTTGGAAAGAGTTGCCAACACGTCGCTTGATTTTTCATACAAACACGTATGACGGGACGCGATTTAACGACGGGGTACCACCTTCACCCGTCACCCACGGGGCTTCAGACAGGTGGAAACAGTGACACGAAGGAAGCGACGCCAGAAAGTCAACAAACGACCCCAGAAACACACAAATGACATCACGGCTGACACAAGGCCGTACAGTGCGCTAAAGCAAACTGAGCCAAAATGGCGAACGTGTCGAACTCCAACGTGACTGGCAACGGGATAAAAAGGGTGAAGACCAAGCCGCAACCTCCGTGACTGTGAAGTGAAGCCAAAAACTGCAGTTCCTCAAACAGCCACTTGAGGTTGGCTGCAGAACGAGTCAGCCTCCATAAGTCCCCATGTTAAAATGCAGAAATAAACATGTTTACAGCCTGGTACAAAAAACAGTTTTGGTCTCTATAGCTAATTTCCTTGTTCATGACAACTGTACTGAGGGTGAATTTATATAAAAGTCACCTGTTCAAATTATATTAAGGCTTCAAGTTATGCATAATTAACAGTGTGGATGCTCTGACTGACAGGTAGGTGCTGTTACAGGTGGCTTATTTGAGCAACCAGGCTTTCGTTTAGCCGACCTCAGGTCAGATTTTTGATTACAGGGAGGGGGAAGAGACAGTACAGCCAAGATGGCGACAGATTTAGAGTTTTGAGGCTCTTTGTGACGCCAGAATGAACTGATGATGGAGGAACTGGAGAAAAAAAAGTGTGGACGTCATTATTTCTCGGAGTCGGCGTAGAGGTGAGCCGCTTCGTCTAAAGAACTGTTTCTGCTCCTGCTGGGAGCATTTTCATCGACTCTTTAGAACTTTTTTGGGGTACCTTTAGTTACGGGCTGTTGTTACGTGTTGGAAAAGAGGTCCAGACTTCTTGTGCTCACCTGCACGAGTCCGAACAGGTGAGCATGAAGCCGGACGGTTTGATTCACGTCTCTGCTCGCACTGGATAAAAAAAAAAGAAGAAAGAAAAACCTTCCTCCGAGTCTACGAGATTATCGGAGGAATGTATTTGCATTCTTCATAACAGATTCCATCTTTGTTCTCCCGTCCAGATCTCCATCAGGACACGGGGCCGATTTCAGCTTGAATTTTGACTTTTCTGCTGGATATTGTTTGTTTTGATGTGAAAGTGTTTGCACGAAGGAAAAAAAACAAAAAAAACAGCAGCAGCTGAAAGACATTTTCTTCAGCCTTCAGTCGAAGGAATGCTTCTGCGTAGTTTAGAGTTTGTCCTGCCAGTTTTATGTTGATTCAAAAAGTATTAAAAACAACTTAAGTTTTGTCTGCTGCTGCTTCTCCAACTCCACTCCACTCGCACAACGTTTAATTTGCGTTCTTGTCAAGAGAAACAACAGTCTGCGGTTTACACAAAACAGCTGTAACGCCGTACGATGAAAGACTCGAACTTGGCCCTCGCTGACAAAAGGAGATCTGCAGCTTTAAAAAAAAAAATCGACGGCAAAGCTCAGTTAAGTTCAGCCCTCGTAAGATTAGATTATCTGTCTGCAGCCGACTCAGTAAGGGGGCGCTTGTTTGCGAGCAGCGACGTAGAGGCAGGGTGCCTTTTTTTTCCCGGCAGATGCAAACCACATTTTTGTGTCGTCTAACACACACACACACACGAATCAGCAGATTATAATCTGACAATCTGCTCGTGAAGCAGGTTAATCTCACAGATTAGAGAGGTTTTAGGTCGGTTTATTCAAACATCAGTGCAGAGGGCGAGGGATGACCCCGGGCGTCCGTTACCTGGATGAGACACTTGCTGACATCGCTCGCGCAGAGGGCCTTGTTGCATCCGGAGGTCAGAGACAGCCCTGATAAGAGGAAGAGGAGGGCGACGGCGATGGCGGCGGTAGTCGTGGTAGTAGTGGTGGTGGTGGTGGTGGTGGCAGCGGGGAGGAGGATCAGCTGACCAGGCCTCATCCTGATGGCTCACCAGCACGGCACTGGAAACACCTACATCAACACAAGACACAGACACCCTCAGAGATCCTCAGAGAAGGCAAACAAACATGGTGACATTCCACCAGAGGAAGTTTGTGGGTAACAGATAACAGGGGGGGGGGGGAGATGTGTGTGCCTCAGACGTGTCAGGATATTTTAAAAGCACACTCTGAGATGTTAGATCTACATTTTGGAGGAGGACTAAAACAAAAAAACTTGACGCACAAGTGGCACAAACTTTGACATGTAAGCATCACATTTCTTTCATTCAGAGGCACTCACGTTACGGTGGAATAACACACACACACACACTGAGAGACACACACACACACACATCTGGCAACATCAGCTTCCTTCACCTAATTTTTCCCCCCCTCTCAAGTGTAGCGCGTTAACACACCGTCCGATCCACACTTCACCACTTTTTTTTTTTTTTTTTTTGCTGCACATTGAGACAAACATGTGAGGAAGTTTAGCTCCCCTCACACATGAACGCGTTTCTTCACCTCTTTTATGCTCATCGCTAACACCACACACACACGCACGCACGCACTCACACACACACACACACACCAAAAAAAAAGGGGGAAAGAAAAAAGAATCAGAAAAACTGGTTTCCCTTCGAGAGAAGAGTGCGCACCAAACGGCGACATAACAAACACAGGAAGGAGTTTTAAACTCACCACAACGCTGTTAATAAATCCGCAACTTGTCCTCTTCTCTTTTTTTTTTTAAAGGAGGGAGTGTGCCTGTTTTCTCCTCTCTTTGAACTTCTCCAGGATTGGTGTTCTGCCGCCGCTCCAAGTGTCCACTGTGTCCAGAGGGCGTCAGTCTCTCCGCAGCAAAAAGCGACAGGCAGTCGGGCGCCTTAAAGGCACACACTCCATTTTCTTACCCCAACGTCTGTGGAGCCAAACACCGGGCCTCAGGTCACACACACACCGGCCGAGTGTCCACAAGGAGACGGGCGTGGATCATCCACATAACGGGGCGACATTTGCTGCGCAGCGGTGCGCGTAAAAGTTGTGCGTAAACCTCAAACTTTAGTTGTTGTTTTTTTAACCAGGTGAGCTTCTTTCAGGCAGATCTTCTCTCTCCAAACCAACCCCCTCTCAACTCCATTACACAACCCCTTTTGTCTGCAGCCTTATCAGCGGGCTTGTGAGTGCACTCGTTAGGTGAGAAAAGGGCGATTCGGAAGCTGTGAAGTCCAACAGGACTTCCCGCTGAGACGCGTCCCCGCGCTCATTTGTAACCACTCTGCAGAAACACACTGATGGGCCACTTAAACTCCACAGGTGTGTGTTGGTTGATGTGTGTGTGTGTGGTGTGCACAAAAAAAAAACACACACAGGCCTCACTTCCCCAGCCTGTGAAGGGGAGGAAGGAGAGGACACGCCTTCAATCAGATCAGGGCAGGGACATTTAAATTTCAAAGATGCCAGAATACTTCAAGCTAAACACAAGAAAGAGAGTTTCATTCTGAAGTTCAGAGGGAGTGTTCAACACGATGGCTCCAGATGGGAGCCCAGAGCTGATGTGGGATTAAAAACAGCATTAAAAATGTTAATAATTATCCTGAAAACCCTTAAAACACACCCAGCTGCCATCCAAACAAGTAGCTACACATGCAGAGCAATAAATCAAACTCTCATGAGTTCAGTCTCTGTTGATTTTTGGAGGTTTTGCTTCTCATATTTAATCAAATGAGGGTGAATGAATAACGTTAGAGAGCACAGACAAACCGTGCCGCTCCCTCCATTTTGTTGAGGACAAAGGAAGACACAAACAAAAGGTCTGAAACTTCAAGGGTCGAACTTGTTTGACCTCCGCAGGTGATCGACGGCACTCGGCAGGTACAGCACGAGAAATCCGTCAGTTTCAACAGGTGGGAGAAGTTTAAAGTAAAAGTAGTAATACTTCATCACAAGTTCAAGTCCTGCACTGTAAACATCACTTCATGAGTGAAAGTATTTCAAGTATGAAAGGTCAAAGTAAACATGATGCACCGTCCAGGTGATTACATTCATCACATATCTTATTATTAGGAGGAAGTGTGAGCCGTATTTCAAAGTTTTTAAATTCATCCACTCAACTTCAATCCCGAGAAAGATTTTGTGGCATCGCGACCAGTTCTGGAAGCAAATCGTGGTCCAACATTTAACGGACGCAGTTAAAATCCCCGCTGTCTTTTCATATGAACAAGATGTGATGTAAATGATTGTTATTATATATTATTATTTAGGATTTTTGTAGCTTAATAAGTGAACTTCTTTCTGGTGTTGCGGTAAAAGGACATTACTACTGTTGATTAAGGTTGGAACTTTATTTATATTTAAGTTTTCCATTAAAGGTGTGAAAACCTGCTTAGATTCTGATTTTAATGTTAAATTATTACCACTATATAAATATGAAATATCTGGCATCATGTCACTGAGTTAAATCTTTGTCTGCATCCGTCTCATCACGATGACTGTGCAGTGCTGCGTACAGCGGCATCTGCTGGCCGAGGATAATACAACCAGAGAACGACCGTGAAGAAGAAATGTGTGATTTTTATTAACAGCTAAACTTTTGATTAAATGTGACAAATCTCAAGAAATTCCCACTTTAAGTAAATGTGCCATATTAAAAACACAACATCAATATTTGCTTTAATATGATGCCTGACAGTCTCTAATATCAAATGCTACTTTATTCTGTATGAATGTTATAAATTAAAGGTTTAATGACTGTGCGGACCAAGAACAACAATTATAAAAAGTTTTATACCTATAAGCAGCTTTAAAGGTCCAGAGTGCCACATTGAGAGGCCTCCGTTTACAGAATATTGTAGATATATATAATATTTGTTTAGAATAAAATGTATGAAATAAACGTTTCGGCATGAAATACTCATGTGTAACTGCACGATTGACAGTATCAAATACTATTTTATCCTGTATAAATTTCCCTAAATATCGTAGAATTAAAAGGTTTTATGTGTGGACAAAGAACAACAAATATAAAAGGTTTTATACTTAAAATAATGTGACGGCAAGATGGTAAGTGGAGGTAAATTAAGGCTGCCGCTTTATTCCATATACATATTTTAAGTCTTGAATGTAAAATTACTTTATTCTGTATAAATTTCCCTTAAAGACATTTTTTTTAAAAAGGTTTTGCCATGAAATATCTGTTTTACTGTAAAATTAACAGTCTGTAATTTAAAATCCTGCTTTATTCTGTATAAATTAGCCTAAAATGTCATATAAATACAGGTTTTGCAATGAAATACGACTGCGCGGATCAAGATCAGGTGTTCAGCTTTTCCATGAAATGATCTCGAGCTTCAGGATTAAATCATCGATAAATAATCTTATTAGGAATAAACCTGCTGTTGTTCTGTATTTTAACATCTGTCATAGCAACGGTACTTTTGTTTGACTAACCTCTGATGTCTCGTGCAGCGTTCAGATCGAAGACACCAAATTTAATTTCACAACAAATAAAATTTATTCAATTATATATTACAAATATGTACAAGTCATGTAACAAGTAAATATTAAAATAGACATTTTTTTTAGAACTATCGTTCAAAAAGGCATTATGTTGAAAAAATAGGTTTTGCTGTGATCTCACATTGAAATTGTAAAAGTAAGTTGTCGTTTTTTTCTCTCCTTGGAAGCCACAACAGACTTTAATGTGCGCGAGACACAATGGACAACACACGAGGAGTGGAGGCCGCGAGAAAGGACAGAACACGTCGGCGCCAAAGAAATAAAACAACAACGAAAAGAAAGAAAGAACGAAAAAGAAAAAAAAAAAGGTGGAACACTTCAGTAAACCTCACAATTTAAGTCCACAGTACAGCTTTTTAGGAAAAAAGTACAAACAACGCAACGCATGCACAGCATTTAATTGCCAAAGTCAAAAAACACCAGCTGTGGCGTGGAGCTCCAGATGAGGAGGGAGGAAGAGGAGGAGGAGGAAGAAACAGTAAAAACAAAAACAAAAAGCCAACACATGCTTAAAGATTTTAAGCCAACAACAACAAGAAGAACATCACGTTGACGAAGAGGACACTCGATATAAAAACCAACTTTGGTCCATTAAAACATGAGACGGAACAAGTTTACAATCAAAATATCTATTATTTTTTGTTTTTACAGGTTTGAAACAATAATTACATGACTATTTACAAATGCACAATTGTTTATGTATAAAATAAGTTAAAAAAATTAGGAGCACAGTCTGTACACAATGTATGAACACGGACTTTGTGAAAACAATTGAAATCTTTCAGTTGCGTGACCCTGCCTGGTGAGGAGCAGGAAGCCGGTGGTGGCTTGTCGTCCACACAACCCACCGCCGGCTCTTGGTCTCTGCTCTCCGAGGGGGTCTGTGGCCTGGTTTCCCCTCCCCGTCCTCGTGGTGGGCGCGGCCGGTTTGGACTGCAAGAGCTCAGGAGTGAAATCGTCTCTCTCTTTCTTTTTAAGTGCTCTTTGTGTTGCCGCCACATTCTTAAGTGCTTCATGTTTCTTTCTCCTCGAATGCGCGGGGTTGAAGGAGGGAGGGAGGGAGGGGGGGCTCTCGTTTCTTCTCGTGTCCGCGATACGGCCGCCTGCTGTGGCAAAGCACCGTCTGTCCCGCAGCTCATATCGGGGTGAGGTCGAAGTCGTCGTTGACCTCCACGAGCGGGATGTAGAACTCGGGGATCTCGAAGATACTGGTGGACTTGTAGGTGGCCGGGTCGAGCTCCTGCAGCTTCAGCTGCCACTCCAGACGCTGCACGGCGTTCAGGGCCGCCGCCTCGTGCTGCTGCCTCATCAGAAGACACGTCTATGAAAAAAAAACGACTCGTAATTATTATTTTATCAAACCAGATGTTCTGGTTTAGATCATCGTCAAGAAAAGCAAACCATAAAACTAACCAGAGAAAGTTCTGGCTGCTGGACAACTTGAACCCATCTTTTGCATGCAAAGAAGCAATAACTGAACACTCGTATAAAAAAAAAAAAAAAAAAAGGATCCTCCCCAGTCGTAAACAATGGACGGACAGAGTACGGGATACGTGATGGGAGGTTTTCACTGAGGAGTTGAGAGGAGAACTTTCCCAGATCACCGTCACTGCGAGCACATCTGGATCTGAATAACCCCAATACGACAATACGACCATAAAAGACAGAAGACCGGGACGTGTGCACCCCCTGTTTTAAAATATACAGTTCATATAAATAGTTACAAATCAGGAGTGGACTTAAGCTCTGAACATTTCTGTGTTTTTAGTACTTTTTAGTGTTTTGACACTGGTCTCTGTTTCGTGTCCAAACATGGACATGAACTATGAAGATCAGTGATTTGCCTCCTTACTGTTAAACTCTGATACGTCAGGTGACCCATTTATTTAAAAAAAAAAAAGCCAGAGTGAGCACCGCGTGTGCGAAGGCTCAGTCTTTGTCGTAGCGTCCCGCAGTTTGGAGCTGACCTGCGGCCCTTTACTGCACGTCATTCCCCGTCTCTCTCTCTTCACTGTACCGTCACTCTTCAGCTGCCTCTCTCGGGATCTCCCAGGAAGAGCTGGGATGTCCGGAGTGTCGTGCTAAACCTGCTGCCTCCGCGACCCGGCAGCAGAGTCGGAGTCGGAAACCGTCACGGGTCATCCACTCTACCAGTTGAGCCACTATCTATGGGTATTTTATGTAAAATCTCTTGAAACTTCAGGTAACGACGACGATGCAATTTAATTAAACTTAAGATAAGATGACCCAGTACTCTGATTAAATGCTCAGATTCAGCGATCAACTGCACGCTCGTCTTGTTCTCAGTTAATACAGTCGTCACGATGAAGCCAGTTGAAAGTGTTCTCCGACAGTGACAGACGCAGTTAAGATGTCCGTCTCTCCCTCTTTATTTAATGAGTGGCTGCGGTACGCAAACACGCACTTGTGGTTTTTACTGTCCACTTCTTTATCCATAATTGTCGGGTGTTTCCCGCTGCAGAGTTAATTTACTGAGGGAAGTGGAGCGTGGCATTCCTGCCATCTACGATCCCCTTTTTATATACAGTAAAAATCTGAAACACCAAGCTGATTACAGCTGGAAATATTTACTCGAGTGAGTCAAAGAAAGGCAGCGAGTGTTAGACTGTGACCCGATTGTCAAGTAAACAACTTGAATAAAAACTTCATCGACTCAGCATTCTTCTTCTTTGAGAAGAGTTAAATATGTGACAAGTGGATGGATCCAAATCTCCTTGACACGATGAAACATCTTCATGAACGAGTCCTAGATTTAACCCCCCCCCCCCCTCAAAAGAAAGTCGACCTGGACGACTGAGAACCTTCAACATCACTCAGGAGAAATGATCGGGGTCTTTTGAGGGCAGGAAAACAAAAATAAATCGCGGCCCAGCTCTGCCAGTCATGAGAAGTTTCCAATCTTTCACGGAAAAAAAAGAAAAAACATTGTCGCTGTGGGCAGAAATACCAACTCTTAATTTAGAAACATTTCTGGTATTCAGAGGAAAACTTCAAACATCTTTCCTTGCTCTACGCTGAGTTTTAAGAGCGCTGTTAAAGAAAGTGGCGGTCTTACCTTCAGTTTATCAAACTTGTCATCGACGTCTTGTAACCAGGACATGAACTGCCGGGCGTTAAATCGGTCTCTCACGGATGTTTTGCCGTCATCGTTCTGTGAAAATGCGACAACTCGTCAAACATACAAGAAAACACATGGAGCTGCTAAAGAAGCCCACAGGTAAACGCACACGTGCTGCTTACCTGGACATCTTGAGGCATGTTGTACACTTCAGCATCCAATAAAACTGTACAGGCACTGAAGGGCAGAGTCTGATTGGCCAGTGTTCTCGCTGCCCGGTAATGTACTCGCAGGACTTCCTGCTCATTGGAGACAATCAGCTTTTCCTGAGGAGGGAGAAACAAAGTAAATACGGTGAATCTCATCTTATATGTGGCATTAAAACATCTGTAGAAGGTCTGCTTGAAGTCTTAGAGACGGTTTTAAAAACACGCAGCTTCAAAATGTTTCCCAAAAAAGGCATTTTTACGATTTGTTCTATTTTCAGCTTCCACAAGTGGCACTAAAAATGTCCAGAGGCACTCGACCCGACCCGACCAGAACAACAAACCTCCGGGAGTCAAAGCACGTACCCTCTCAATGCTGTGCTGCAGGCGTAGCTTCATACGGACGACCTCTTGTTGTTTGAACATCTCCTTCAGCTGCTCAGGTAACGACGGAGGTGGAGTTATCTGCTCAAACAGGGAGACAAAAACACTTCATCAAGTCTGCCTGACGAGTCGCTGTACAGAAGAATATATTCATTACGCCAGTTTTGTTGTAGATTTACTGCTCAAAATATAAAATGCAGATCGCTTTCCAGACAGTTCACAACTAGCAGACGGTAGTAATCACAGTTTTTCTTTGAATTCAAGGTGAACTAACATGTCAGTCAAAGGTTTGTTGTGTCCAAATGAACCTAATAAGATCGCAGGAAAAGGTGGATATTGGTCCGATTGTTCGGTCAGGACCGGAGTTTGATTGACAGCATTCAAACTGAACCAAACAGACACCCGAGTTTGTACATAACAGGGGCGGTATGAAAGAAAGATGCTGGACTGTATGATCTCCAATTAACACCACAATAACCACCGGATCCCACCAGGCACGGCTCTGTGACGAAATGTGTGCAAATTTAGGTAAAAGTGTAAGATGTAAAAGAATCTGACCGAGCTTTGAATGAACTCACCGTTGGTATACAAAGCTTGCTGAGCGGGTTCCCATCTAAGAGGTAGGATCCGTTGAAGGTCACATATTCGTCATAATACTGCGGTGGCTGGGGTGTGACGCTGCACAACACTTTGCGCTTCTCCTCGATCTTCTTCCGGATGTGCAGGAACTCGTAGTAAGGGTTGGCCCTCTCCGTCTGGTAGGGCTGGATCTCCTCCAGTTTCACAGAGTCCACGATGGCAGCCAGAGACTGCTGGCCTCGCTCCTTCTCCTGCTGAGTCGCGGAGCATGACTGGGAGGTAGACACTTTAGGCATCTTTCTCTTGCGTGGATGCGGCACGTGAATGTCCATGTCTTCGTCCGTAGAGCGGACTTTGACTTTAGCCCCCGATGAATCTGAATCGCGGTCTCCAGATTGCGGGGAGGAGCTCCCCGACGTGGTGTAGCTGCTGCTGCTGCTACTGCAGGAGTCTGTCTGAGCCGCCGACTGGATGGTGCTTTGACTCTGCTCTTCTCCAGATGAAGAGGACTCTGGTTTCTCATCGGCGGGCGTCACCTCCATCGGCTCTGAGCCGGCCTCGGCTTTAGACTCAGACGAGCTCTCTGTAGGTAGACTGCCCTCGACGGATGAACTCTCTGTTGGAGCAACACTACCGTTGTTCTCTGAGCTCTGCTGGACATCGGCCATCTCTTCAGCCTTGTGTTCAGGACTCGCACTACAGGACGACGCTGAGGACACACCTTCCTTTTTCTCCACCTGAGCATCGAGACTTGAACCTGTAGTGTCACCAGAAGGTCTTGATTTCTTACAGTCTTGGTTATTTACGTCGACAGTCTCTTGAGAACACTCAGACTCCGGGCTCGTTTTGCTAAAACCTGGACAGGACTCTGCTGTGGTGGAGCTGGGAATGTGCGAACTGGTGGACGGTACGGGACTTCCTGCGCCATCGGCTCTGAAGCTTTCCGAAACCGTTTCCATATTCTCTTGTTCCGCTCTGTCGGCGCTCTCCAGAGGTTTCTCTTTATGGTCTGCGGTATTCGACTCTGTCTGCTGCACGGTCTCCATCCCAGGAACAGCGACTGGTTCTCTTTGCTGGGAGGATTTTGTGTTTGCGAGCGCCAGCGTCTCTGCAGATGGACACGCTGTCGGTATCGACGGCTGATCGGGATCCTTGTTGGTACATTCGCCCTGTGAATTGTCTGTCAGACTTTGGACATCTGTCACAACAGGAGGATCGGAGGAGGACAGTGTTTTCTGCTCTGTGGACACTTGTTGAGAGTTGCTACACTCTGTAAGTGTCATGTTTTTACTCTCTGGGTCTTTGTTTGACATCTGTGGTGTTGAAACACCAGGAGCGCTGCCTTCTCTTTCTGCGACTGAATCGGCGAGTGAGTTCGTACATTGTTGACTCTCCTCAACGTCTGTCGAGGTCTCTCTTGTTCTCTGCTCCTCGGTAGGCTGGCTGGACTTTGGCAGACTTTCAACAGCTTTGCCGTCGTGAGTCGACGAATTGGCGTCCTCGTCCAGAATAGCCCTGAGGTACGGCGATTCATGCCTGCCGGACAGCAGCGTCCGATTACTCTGCGGCACATCTGGAAGACTGTTGCAATCTTTATCGAGAACAGACGGCGATCTGGTGGCTTGAATGACGAGGGAAGACTGGAGGAATGCAGGCTGAGAGTCGGAGGTTTCCAGGTTCATGTCAGAGTCGTACTCGACGTGTCTCGGTGTTAACGTCGTCGCCTGACACGAATCCTCCGAGCTAGCGACAGAAACCAAGGACACGGACCTGGACATGAGGCCACAGCGCTCGCTCTCGGGTCGGGGTGATCTGGTCAGGCAGTTTTCCACCGCCGACATGACCTTTGCACTGATGGAGGGCAGACTCTTTCCATCTAGAGACATTGTCCTGGAACTGGTGCTGTCCTTCAGGGGTTTATCTCGGCTGTGGGCATCAGACGCTTCAGAGCTTTTGGAGCGCATGAGCTCTTTGCTTAAGCACGGTTCTGTCTTTGTTCGGTCTTTAGGTTTAGACTTCCCCGGATCTGCCAGAGGCCGCTGTTTAAGTCTCTCTCGCTCTTTTTGTTTGATTTTCTCCAAGTGTTTGCGATGCCACTGCTCAATCTCCTGGTCCTTCAGGCTGAGCATGCGCTCAAAGCTGGTCTGCATCAAGTCGTCGTTCACAAGCCTCTTCTCTTTGGGCTTGGCGTCTCGTGTCGCCGGCGAGGCTTTAGATTTGGCCTTGTCGGCGTCTGCCTCGTTGGGTTTGGCCTTGCTGATTTTGGCCTGCTGGGAGCGGTCTTTGTGCCGGTCTTTATCTTTGTCCTTGTGTTTATCTGAGTCTCTGTCCCGGTCTCTTCGGTCCCGATCCTTCTCTGGCGTCCTCACAACTTCCTCCTTTGATTTTGTCGATAAAGACTTGCCACTCTCTGACAGATAGCTCTTCTTCTCTTCTAACAGCAGCTTCAGATTGGAGCTCGAGGAAGTCCCATCTTTTATTTTATCTCTCTTTTTCCTGTCGCAGTCCTTTTCTTTTGAGCGATCAGACTTACTATGATCCGTGGTCTTCTCCAGAGGTTTTCCTTTCTTATCAGAGTTTGTTCGCTCCTTTTCTCTGTGATCCCCAACACTATACTCTCTGTCCTGCCTCTCTCTATCAGACCGTTTGTCAGCCTTATCTTTATTCTTCCTGCTGTCCTCGTGCTTTTTTGTTGTGGATAAAGATTTCAGTTTTTCATTCTCCTTGTAGTTTTTATCTCCAGGGGAGTGGGAAGAAATTGCTGCCGCTCTCTCTTTTTCCTTCCAACGATCCACTGAGTTCTGCGGTTCGGCTTTGTCAGAGTGCTCCGTTTTAACCCTTTTCTCCTTGTCGGGATGCCTTTTCTCCATTTTTTCAGAGTCCTTCTCCTTTCCTGGGAGCCTCTTGTCAGTTTTCTCGCGTGAGCTCCTTTCAGAGGGCTCCAGCTGTTCTTGATCAGCTGTGATCGCGCTCACGGGTTTCTCCTCCGTCTCCTCTTTCATGCTGTTGCTGCTCTGCAGCGTTTCCTCAGGAATCCGCCCTGAGCCGTGGCAGTCGGCTCTCTCGTCACGCTCACTCGGCTTTGAATCCTTTACCTTCTCGTCTTTACCGGAGGCCTCCTTCCGCTCCTTCTTCACGGCCTTGTCTTTCTCTCGCTCCTCTCTCTGCCTCTTTTCTTTGCTGCTCGTGTGTTTCTCCTTCGTGTTTCTCTCATCTTTGACAGGAGACGAATCGGAGGTCTTCTGAAGCGAGCTATTGTCTTCACCTTCCTTCTTCGCTGGAAGAGATTCATCGGTCTCATCACTCTTGAAAAAATTTTCTTTCCAGAACTCTCTGTCAAACTCCAAATTCCTGTGGCTGTCTTTCCTGGCCTCCTTCTGCCTGTGGCGGCTTCGCTCTGCCTCGTACTCCCTCCTGTGTTTGTCTTTCTCCTTGTGTTTAAGCTTATGCTTCTTCACTACTTTGCCGTCTAAGTCGGTCTTCCGTAAGGCACCTTCAGCGCTGTCTATACTGTTTCCTATGCTGCCGTCTTTGTAAGGACTCGAGCGGCCGTCATCGCCGTCCACGCTGGAGTCTTTCTGTTGGTGTTTGCTCTTTTCCTTGTGCTTGCAGCCCTTGGTGCTCGAGCCTTCAGTGCAGTAGTCTGCGTCTGTGTAGTGGTTGTATTTGACACCGTCCACCGGACATGAGCTGTCACTGATGGATATGCACATCTTAGTATTTTCCTGCTTGAGTGGCGTTTGTTTATCTGTCAGGCTGTGGTTCAGTTTTGGAGACTTTATGGACGACAAATGGAAGAGGTGGACGGATGAGTCGTCTTTAGGACTGAAGGACATCTTGAAGGAGTCTTCCTCACGACCCTTTTCCGAGCTCTCGGACACGGTTGCGAGAGAGAGGACCAGCGTTTTGCTGTTCTCCTTCCCGTCCTCTTGGTTCTCCTTGTTTTTATTCTGGCTTTTGCTCTTCCTCTTCACTTTGCCCTTGTCCTTGTCCTTTTGCTCGGCGTTCTCCTTTTTAGACCTTGTGTCCACCTTGATACTCTCCGAGCTCTGAGAGCAGGTGGGCGAGTTCCTTTTCTCCGGGAGGCTCTCCATTTCATCGCTGGAGGTGTCCGAGCTGCAGTGCACGCGAGACGTCTTCTGCTTTTTTGACTTTGAGGATGAATCCCCTTTGCCACTCTGCTTTCCTGCCACATGATTTCTTTCTTTTTCCTCTTTCTCCCGCTGCCGTAGTTCCCTCCGGAGGATGTGTCTGTCGTTAAGGGCTTTACTGAGATCCTCCTCCTCCTCCTCGTCCTTGAACTCGTACTCATCCAGCCCTGGCACGGAAGACGACGGTTTTGTGGCTGGTTTGCCGTCTGAGTCCTTTTCAGTATCAGAGTCTTCCATGTTGTCATCCACGCTGGATGGATTAACAGACGGCGGGTCTTCAGACTCTGCAGAGAAGAAAGGATCGATGTTAAACTTGTTATAGTTTCATACAAACACAAGCAGTGACTCAAGATTACATGGTGAAGTACTAACCTACAATAAAATGCCTACATACAGCTCAATAAATAAAACATACAGCGAGGTTAAGAGAGTCCTGCAAACGCGTGCAAGCACTGTGCTGTTAGCTGCATAAATAAGAACCTCCAGTAATATCTCAACATTTGACTTTAAACACAAGGTCAGCCAAACACTCGAGCATTCTCCGCATACCTGACGAACTGTCATCTTGGTCCGACAGTGGCACCTCGCCCTTTAATAGCTGTTCCAGCTCCTGCGAGTCGGCCACGTCCACCGGGCGCTCGCCGCGCTTGTTGGCCTGGAAAGCGTTTCCACCGTGGCGAAGCAGCAGTTTCACAATCTGTGTGAAAGATTACGAGAATTAAGAACCTCAAGACAAACATCAATGCAGCGGGACAGAGAAAGACTTAAAGTTTGATTTATAATTGTGATAAAGACTTGTCTGCAGAGACAATTTACTGTCGCGTGGAAACACTTTCTGATTTGCACAAATTGATGAATGTCATATTTTGCACACAAGAAGACGTCTTTTGTGATGAAACTAAAGTTCAAGATATTTTCTATTTCCAAACGTTAACTTTGTTTTTTAGTTAAGTTAAGTTTGGAGACAGAACAATTTAGGTCTGGGGAGTTACATCTCAGTCAGTGAGGTGACAAATCAGGAAGAGAAGCAATAAAAAAAGGAGGCACAGGTATGTTCAGAGTTATGTCTAGATGGTTAGAACCAATTCTTTCCCAGTACTCAACAGTCTTCTGCTTTTCCAGTCAAAGAGTGAAAGTCATTTTCAAGCGAATGAAAAACTCCACCGTGCCTGTGGAATTTTTGGGTTAGAGTCGATAATGCTAATAAGAAGGGCGATGGTGGGAGGCTTCTTCTGGAGCCGGCTCATTACAGCCATAAAGATCTTCAAAAGGTTTGTGTCACCTTTACTGAGGCCTTCAGGAATATTTCCACGGTACAAAAAAGGTAAAAGAAAAATCAGATTCCAGGTCAAAGACCTCTGAGAACTGGCTGGAAATGACTTTCAGAAATGGAATTTGAGCACATCATATTTATGTGTATTTTATGTGACGTACAGCACTGACCACTGACTTACAAAGTCATGTCACTGAAGATTACATGTACACATGTGGAGTCATTTACAGCGCTACAAATTTGAAGTGAGGCTCTTACATCTTTATGCCCGCTGCTCGAGGCGTCGTGGAGCGGCGTGTCGTCATCCAGACCTTGCGTGTTCACCTCTGCACCTGCTGCTATTAAGACCTTGGCCACATCGTAATAGCCGAGATTACAGGCTTCATGAAGAGGAGTCCAACCTGGGGAGAAAACGCAATTAATTTAATTTTACCTATTTTTTGTTTGTGTCACAGTAAAAATATAAAAACAACACGTGCACACACTGTAGCAACGCACGCGGATGTCTGTTATCTCATCACCTTTGAATAAGCACCTGTTAGTCACGTTATTAATAGCTTCCATATAGATTTAATGAAAGCTGTTAAACGATTGACTCCCAGGGGCATTGTACCTGCAAAGTCTTTGACGTTGACATCAGCTCCCAGGCTAATGAGCTCTTTAACTTGCTTGGCGTCTCCCCGGATGGCAGCCATGTGAAGGGGGGTCTCCCCTCGCTCGTTCCTCTTGTTGACCTTGTCCTTCTGTCGAGACGAGGCGCTGCTGGGGACCTTCTTCTGCACAGGGGTCGTTTGTGAGGGGTGACTGGGAGTAGAGTCTGGACACGGGCAGAGAGGAAAAAGCACTTAATTGGCGCTTGAGGCAAAAGGCTGTCACAGGTTGAGACAATGACCTGCAATGATGTGCAAGGCACTGGATTGAGCAACCACAGTGAAACTGGTTTTACTGGGAACTTGCAAGTACATGCGTCAGTGTGTGTTTCAGTTGATATTCATTAAAGGGACAGTTCAGCATTTTGGGAAATAAGCTTGTTTGCTTTCTTGCTCAGTTAGATGAGTTACAGTAGCTCTGAACATTTTTCTTCACGATACATTCGGGTGACCTGTTCAAAAAAAGCTACGGCTCTCTTATTTACACTCGAGAACAGCTGTTAGGGGTGGCATACTCTCTGTGGAAAGACCGGAGATCCATGCTGAAGTGAGGAGAAAGAGACGAGGATGCAGAGCTGGACCTAAGACGATGCAAACCACGAGTACCGTCTGCCATGATGTGCAACGTAGGATTTCTCCCCAATAAGATGGAGGAGCTAACGGCGCTAACAGGATACAGAGGGAGTATTGAGAGTGAAGCATCACAGAGACTGTTTACTCCGGATGGCTTTCAAGAGCGGACGGGAGAAGACGGACAGGAAAGAAAACATGCAAGGACCAGGTCATTACGGGAAGGACCTTTCATACACCGGGTGCCACTTTACCAGCTGAGCCACGAGGGCACCTCTATTAACAAGAGGATATCCACCTTGTATAGTGTGAGCCGCTGTAACAAGTGAATTTCCCCGGTGTGAATTCAATAAAGCATAAAAAGGATCTCACCGCAAACCTGCTGGACAAAAACAAATTCTCATTTCTCACTTCAGTTTTAGTAACAAATGGATTAAAAGGACAAACGAGAGAGAACATTTTAATTAGCGACCTTTAGAGGTGCTTTGAGCTTACTGGCTGGCATGAGAGCGCTCATTTCCCAAAATGTCAAACTGTTCCTTGAACGAGCGAGACAACGGATTGAGCAACTGCAGTGGCACTGGTTTTACTGGAAATCTGTGCTCACTTGTGTCTGTGTATTATTTACAAAAATGACCTCAGTCTGTCAACAATATCACAGAAACAGCACACAGAGAAACTTTCCTTCCTCTTCTCAAACAACCTCGACGCTCAGAAGACACACCAGAGAATAAATATACCGCGAGGCTGTGATGTTAAAGATGTGGTTCAGGTGCACCAACCTGGACTGTTGGCAGTCATCTGCATTAAGAGAGCCATCTGTTTGCGCTCGGACAGAGGATACCCAAACAAAAGGTTGGCCTGGGACTTCTTGCCCCCGGCCTCCTTTTTCACCTTCTTCTTGTCCGGTCCATCTTTATCTGCAACAAAACCGAGAGAGAGATTTTAGAGAACAGTCCAAAAATAAGAAGAAGAAGCAGAAAACAAAAAGAGTCCAGTTTCAATTCAAGCAGCAATTTCATCGTCACAGTGACGCCGGTTTTCCTCCTTCCCTTGTATCTGCACGTGAAGAAACAGATGACAAGCAGGAGGTTTGAAAAAAACAGAAAAGGGGCTAAAAAATAAGAGACAGCATTCTCTAAAGCCAGCCAAGTGCAGACGGCACTCCTCGAGCCAACCCTCCCTCCCTCCCTCCCTCCCTCCCCCAAACATCCCCACAGTCTCCGTCGGCCGGTTGTTACTAAACACAGACATGCGTGAGCTGTAACAGGGGCGGATGCAGGGCGGAAAACACACACACGTGCATGTGTGCGTGTGTGTTTACAGCAGCATAGTGTCGTAAAAAAAAGTGGGTGACTTGTAGAAGACACGGAGAGGGGTGGGTGGGTGGGCGGGGGGGCGCGAGGCTGAGGATCGGGCTGCAGCGATTACCTGCGTATATCCTGCAGGGAGGCACTAATCTCTCTCCCCAGGTCTCACTCGACTGGCCTGGGTCTGAGTCATCTACAGTGCAAAGCAGAGAGGATGGGGAGAGGGGAGAGGGAAGGGTGGAAGGGTGGGAAAGCACTGCATTAACGCTCTCTCTCTCTCTCACTCTCTCTCTCTCTCTCTCTCTCTCTCACCCTCGTCATCTCACATGTGCTCAAATACAAAACAGGCACACCACGCACAGATTATGAGTCATGGCAACACAGGAGAGGCAGGAGATCCGATCCGACGTGGAGTCATTACTTCCCTGACTCCTGACCACGGGAGCTGAGAGGCACTACAGGGGAAAGGGCTGCCGGGAAAGGGAAAAGCCGCCCTCCCTCCCGCCCTCCGTGCTAGTTTAGCTTTAGAACCTGCGCAACATAAATCAAAGCGTGAATTCAAAATTGATGGTTGTCGTCTGTGAGAGTGACGCAGAGGACCACACAGACAAGATCGCCGCTCTACAGAGGAGATGAAGGCAAATCTGCCGGACCTGTAAAACGCATCACTGTACGTCATCTACTGTAATTACGGCCGTGCAGTGCAGAAACCTATTTTCAGCTCTCAGATCTGATGTAAACGTAGAGTTAAAACCTGCAGCTAGAATCAGAGAAGCACGAACAGCCTATTTACACAAGTAAGAGGCTTCAAGTTCAGCATCGTCATCGTCTTGTGACTGCATGAACAACATGAGTCTTAAAGGAGGAGAAATCTGTTCTTCATTTTAATATTTATGTTTTAAATTTAAGTACATAAAAAGACACAAACAAACAAAGTGTTAGCACTCAAAGTTCTGACTCTTCTCAGCCCAAAGTGCACCGCTTCCTACCGAAGACACAGGTCACAAATATACGGAGAGTGTATATATGTGAAGTGTAATATAGTTCTCCTCAAGGAGCTGACACTAGTTTTTTAGCTCACCTCATTTTATTATTCTCAGTGGTGGATTAATTCATTAACTCAAAATAAACTACAGTGTTCAGAATAATGAAGAAACAGTGTAAGACTGTGGCTCACTGATGTGTTTCGTGGATTTTGGACAATCTTAGAAGCATTGGCTACGATCTGATGACAAGCTACCCCAGCCAATTTTTGTTTCGTGTAGCCAGTGGCCATCCGAATAACTGATACCCGGGCCTAGGCTTCCGATTCCACGTGGTGCTCATTCGCGCACAGTCTGATTAGCAACTTGAGACACCAGAAAGGAAGTGAGAGACTTGTTTCACAAGATAAATGTTTTTAAGAAAGCACTAACAGCTAAAGCATCGTCAGGTGATAGCCGATGGGTTCCCAGATTCCACTTCAGCCAATGCTTTCCGCCTCTTTTGCTCTGCATACAGGCCGTTCGCCTGCACGCAGACAAAGCCAGCTAAAACATGATCATGTTCGGACATACTCGGATTACGAACAAACAACAGATGAGAAGACCAAAAGCTTGTCCTCCGTCTTTAGATTCTGCGTTCAGGTGCAGATATCTGTTTTTAGAGATTAGTTTGGAGCTGCATCACAAAGATTAAATAAACTTTGGCTACACAGATGTGTTGGCAGATCAGATCATTGTTGGTTTTGGTCTCTTCATGTGAAAACAAAATATTCAGCGTCAGCGCATCAGGAGCTGTAGCTGAATCTACTTTTGATGCCACAGGAGGGATGTGGCTACATTTTAAACGATGGCCGTGTTCCCATTTCTTTTTTCCTCACCATACAACTTGATTTATATCTCATTATTCAACACAACCGGCCACAGCTGCCTCTGCATGGTCACACTTGGATCTTGTTGCCAAACAAGTTGAAACCTTTTGACCTGAAGTGAGTACCCAAAGAAAATGATTCAACAACAGGCCACCAGGAGGCAGTGCGAGAACATGGCAGTCCGCCAGCAGCGTGGCTGTTTGAAAAGAGGAGCAGGGAGGAGCAGCAACCACTCTTACCGGTGTCGGAGTCTCGCTCCTCGGTCCGGAGCGGACTGGCAGTGAAGGAGAGCTTGCGCTTCATGGAAGACTTGGCTTTCCCTTCCTTCCCCAGCAACTCACTCCGGTCCAGCTTCGGAGTTTTGGTGAAAGGGGACAACTTGTCTTTGCTCTGTTGGAGAACAGAAATTCACAGTCAAACACAGCAGAGGAGTGGCCTCATCTGTGAATTGTGTGCGTGTGTGTAAACAATACAGTCAGGACAGTTACCTAGCTTAACAACAAAAGGTTGAACTTAGCGTCAGGATTTAGTCTCATCTGAAAGATTACCTATACAACAACAACAAGGTGCATACAATTATATTGCAGGCTGTGTTTGTGTCTCTGAACATTTGCCTACATGATTCAATAAAATGTTACCAAGTCAGGAAGGTGTCTACCGAGTGAAGAGCAAAAGATCAGGAGTGACTTAAAAATACAGGAGAAAAAGATGTTATTGTAACGATGTCAGTGAGAGCTTCGACTCCTCGATCGCCGTTAAATATTTATGAGACGAATCGAAGTCAGAATGACTAACGTTGGAGCACAGTTCATGTTATCGCACAAAAAAAAAAAGAGGATTTGAAAATAAGTTAAACAAACATTGCTACAGCGCGAGTGTCACAGACGCTTTGCAGGTCGAACACAGCTGAGTAACCAGTCCACAAAGAAACCTTCGACACAGACTTGATTTATTTCAGCATCCTCTGCACTGAGATACACATATTTATATGTATTTCAATCTATACACAGTCGTTTAATGTGTATGTCTGTGGTGCGTTCTGTGTGTGCCGGAGCTGATTGCAGCCGTTCTAGTAGCGTGACGTCGGACTGCCAAAAGTTGGAGCTGGCTCAACTTCTTTGTCGCAGGTCGCTGCGTCTTTTGGCGTACACTCCTGCGGCCTGCATCACCACAGCCAAACGGCACCACTCGACAAATTAATGTAAAGACCTGCGTTTTTGCTGCAGCACCCGATCCTGTCCGAACGCACCCTATTGTTAGCAGCAGTTTTCCTTCAGATGTGTGTATATGTGTGTCTCTGCAACATGTAGACAAACTCATCGCAGTGCTCCAACACTGTGATTTGATCATCACCTCTGATCTAACAACGGACCAGAGCCGCTCGGTGAATATTTACTCATTCGCTGAGCTCGTCTGATGCACGTTTAACTACAACACACTTAAACAATGTGTAGTATGCAAGTCACAGCCCTGTACTGGTGTACGGACTCTACTTATTTATCACGCTCTCCACAAATGAGAGAAACAATGCATCTGCTTTTATATTTAAGGCTGAAGAGCTTCTCATCCTCACGCTCTCTCCGACTTTTAACGCTGCCAGACACTTCAGCTTTGCACAGCTGGCATATTGCTTCACCGAGATCAAAGAAGCGCCACACTGCAGACATTTTTCCTCCTGCCAGAAATGTATTTTACTGCAGCAAAGTGCAGCTCACTAAAGTACTGGTACTGAAAAAAAAAGAAGCTTTGTCTGCAGATCAGAGTGCAAGAACCCAGTAACAGGAACTGTGAGGCACTTTGATAGTACAGATATTACTGGTGTAATGTTTAAGCCCTGATGCAGTGGGTAGCATCATGACTGGAGCGATTTCCTCATCACCACCTCCAACAGAGGTTCAGTACGATTTTAAATAATCCAGATAACCTCTATATGCTCATGCAAATTCATTTTTAAACAAATGGTGGGAGGGAGCAAATGTAACATTTTTGGGTCTTTAATGTGGCAGTTGTGTTTTTAAGCTTAGTTATGATCCAGACTTTGTTCATCAAAGAAAATTAACTAATCCCCGACTCCACCTTGACTCCACCTGGCTTTGTTTATTTCACGTGCCAGCTTCTAAATCTGACTCACACTTTGTGTGTCCGATATTTTGAGAGTGTGAGCCAGCATCGATAAAGTCGGTTAATCGGCGTAATAAAAAGTTATTGATTGATTGATACTGATTGATCCGCTAACATTACGACTGTCTCAGGTAAATAACACAGGATTTACTCGTGGCATTGCTGATCAACTAAGACACTCTAATACAAGTCACAGGTAAGACGACTTGTGATTAAAAATTTCAACCTCAAGAATGAGTTTTTAATCTTAATTTTGCTTCAAACGTGGACAAGCAGCTCTGTTAAAACGCTCAGAAAAAATATATGAACTCCATCCGCTGATAAAGACTATGTTATATGATCTCTGTCTTCTAAAAGATTATTCTATCAATCTGGAGCTTCGACACGACACGTGTGTGGTTTAGATGAGAATTAAGAGCCAACATTTCATGGAGCTTTTTGCCCGTTGAACACTGTCGGAGGGCACAGTGAGTAAACACAAAAATAAATCTCCCAGCCTGCGTGTCGGTGTGCTCACATACCTTCTTCCCCGCCTGCTTATCCACCATGGCTCCATCTCTGTCGCTCCCAGGTTTGGCCATGGTGCGGCACCTGACTAGCTGTGACAGCTACAGCACAGCAGGTTCATCATGCACCTGGAGACAGAGAACAACGGCAATGAGATGCGTTTCAACATTTCAATTGCACCACGAGACACTGGCAAGATGAAGGAGGCACGTTTAAATTCACAGAGAGTGTTTACAGGTCAGGCTTTCAGGGAACGTCTGCGCCACAGAGGAAACAAGAGCTGAGTAAAGAAAGGTCACCGAGCCCCAGAGTGGAAGAGTGGCAGCGTATGAAACAGAGTCTAACTCAGCTGTGTTTCAGGTTGTCGAGTGGATCTGCAATCTGGGATTTTTATTGAAGTTTCCATTTCGTGTATTGAGACTGACCTTAAAAATGGAGCAGGAAACAAAAGACACAGGACGGCATGAATCACGGCTTTAGGGACTCTCAAAAAAAGTTCAACGTGTTGTCACTTTATACGGCCTACTCATCAGTACGACCGAGCTCCCCTCTGATGTGGTTTTCTCTCAGTGTAGTAACACATGCAGCGGAGTCAATGGGGGCACTGTGGGCGTCCTCGGGGACTGGAGAAAGTGTAACACCCAGCTGCACATGCGCATCAAACCCACATGGCATGTGTCAGTTATCGTGTCACATGAAGAACTCAATCACGAGTCACAAGACACTTCTTCTCATGTACTTTCACTGAACTCTCCCTGCTCTGTGCTTTCTCTTTTTCTCATAAAAACGCATCAGATTCCACAGAAACACTCGTCCCAATGAAACTCCTGCAAACCGTAACATCTATAATAAGAAACATGAGAGACGCTGATAAGTCGTGACGCTGCATCTTAAAAAGAAAGGGGGGCAGCCCCTGTTACTCAATATGTGTCCAATTACAACTCAGCTATAATCTACACAGTAATCCTTTAAATTTACCAAGAAATTCACTCAGAAAACAGGAAGTCGCCCAACAGAGAAGAGTGAAAATTGCCACATTCATTCTGGGGATTTCTTACAAACAGAACATTTTCCATCAGGCACGAGTTCTGTAATATCAAATTATGAAACAAATCTCTGCTTTTCATGTTTTTTCACCGGTTCCAGCTGCTCAAATTAGATTATTAGCCGTCTTCTTTGTCTTCAAGGATGGTAAATTGCGTATTTTTTGGGGGTATAGATGAAAAAGGACTTTAAATTTAACATAATTTAGCTGAGGACAAAAAGAAAGTGACATATTATCATATTGGAGAAGCTAAAACTGTCAAATATTTAACTTTAAAAACACACCAATCTCTCAACCCATTTTACTTTGTAAGATTTCCTAAAAACATCCATGCTACATCTACATGCACTGTTTATAACTACACATTCCCTATCATTTGGGTCTTTGTGGCTACAAAATAATTATCCTGTGAGGCCAAGCTACACACCACACTATCCTATATGGAGTACATGTTCGGCTAACGGAAAGCACACACACACGTTTGAGTAGCTTCTTGTCAACTCCTGGACTAAAATGTCAAGCTTATAACCTGAGAATCAGCGGCACGCGATACCACGCAGACAGCACGATCAATCGATGCCGCTGTATGAAACAGAAACACGCTTACATCATAACAGACTGCAGACACTGAATTATGAGACGTCATCAAGACAACAGGCACATTCTGGTATTTCGTACATGCCACCTTCACGTGGGCCAATTGTGCGGCGCAACGAGAATTTATGTGAAAGCCACAAGTCTTACAACTTTAGACAGAGGCATTAACAGGGCGACTCGTTCTGCTGTACAGTAAGAAAAGACAAGAAACTGCTACAGTAACCTTTTCCATGGTTTCACTTTCTTCATTTAAATGTTCTGCTATTTTCAGAATATGAGATCTTTGTAACGCTCTGTAGAGAGCACGTTTATTGAAGCAGAAGTCCATGAATTCATTTACCAAATTGATTCAAGTCTTTTTTTTTTTTTAAATAGTGAAAACACCAAAACTTCCTCTGGTTCCAGTTCCTTACTTGTGAATATTCACTCCTCTAGATCAATATAAATCAAACAGCTTCAGACTGTTGCTGATGTTTTGACTGCGGCAGTGCGGGCAGCAGGGGTGTTCGCCAAAAAACGCAGCAACCTGCAACAGAGAAGTTGGTCAAACCCCCGTGGTCAGCCTGAAATGTCACTGAAACTGAGGCTATCGAGGTGGATTCATTCACTACCACTCAGCATCTAAATCTGAGTCTGACTCGCAATCTACGCTGCAAAATAGTGACAAGAAGAAGGTTAATTTGGTTTGTGTCCGGTGGTTTGAGAGCACTGGTTGAGAGACAAAGACAGCGAATGAGAGTGAGCGAGTCTCGGCCTCGATAGAGCCGATTGATCGGCAAAATAAAATGTTTTTTCTTGATTGTTTCACAGCGGTTATGTTCAGACAGACCGCTAGCAGCCCCATCACACACCGCAGCACAACCCTGTGGTGGCTCGCCACAGCGCCTGATCCTGTAAAGATACCCTGACTAAGCCAAACTGGCAACATTACAACCACTGCCTCGGGTTAATAATGCAGGATTTACTCGTCGTTACTGCCGATAAACTAAAATGCTCAAATGTAAGACACCATCAACGCCAATGCTTTGTCAACTGCTGTTTTCCACGGTCAACAATTTGAGTCTGACACGCAATTTTCGCTGCAAAATAGACACGAAGAAGTTTAATTTGTTTTGTGTCCGACAGTGTGAGAGAGACAGACAGTGAATGAGAGTGAGCGAGCGCCGGCCTCGATAAAGCCGATTAATCAGTGAAATAAAAAGGTTATTTCCTGATCGCAGCAGTGCCTCACCTGCGGCAATTCACTGCTTGATTTGAAGAAGTCACCCCGAGTTCTGGGAAATTAATTATTAGGAAATGGCGAAGAAGGCTCATCACAACTTCCCAAACAATCAATGAAGGGAAAAAACCCTAATAAATTTATAATGAAAATAACTTAAATGAGCTCATGTAATTTTGTTCTGTGTAACTGAATATGCATTTAATCAGTGATATAATTGAAATATGCATCACAAGGCTATTAAATGATTTAATCTTTATTAGACAGCGGGACACATTAAAAGGTCACACGTGTCATGTCCTTTTTCAGACACAATCCAGTCGGATTTGTTTTCAGCAATAAATCATCATGAATGAGACGACTAGACGTCTCAAAAGGGATCCCACGTTTTGTTTCTTTACACCGTTCTCTGATCCTGAGTAATAGCAGAGTGTTGACAGGTATCGTTTCTGGGTTTTTTTTTCCTTCTTTCCAGCTGTGCTGCTCAGCTGAGGCCAGTGAGAGCTCCCTCATTAGTCAGCAGATAGCAAGTATGCAGCAGCACCGTCATTCAGGCAGCTGAAAGGGGGAATTGAGCAGCCCACAGTGAACACGTTGGTGTAAAGAGGCGAGTATATTGGGGGGTATTAAAGCAGTATGAACAGCCCGGGACCAGACCAGAAAACAAACGCTGACAGGACTCCAATCTGGCCCAGCGACAAGGCGAAGAGGGTGTGACTATAATTACAGAGGTATTTGGGCTCTCGACAGTTTGGCATTTGGATTCACTGCGTTTCATGAGCAGCTCAGGGCTGCATAAGCCCCTGCAAGCTACGCCATTAACCTTGGGCTGTTTCAAGTCTAGATTAAACCCTGCCACGATGACTAGTGCAGTTCAGAGAGAGACTAAAGCCGAGATTAGTCTGACGTTGGATCCCTCTCAGTGAAAGCAGCGATAGCAACAGTTACCTAACCCACTTATCTCCAATGAAACAGACTATCGAAATGCAAAATCACGACTGTAAAAGTACTACAGAGAGGGATGTGACACCACAGTCACTCAGGTTGGCTGGTTCCCTCGGCCTCAACATCAGGGATGTGGTAAATAATTCAGCAGCCGAGGAGAAGACGCTGAAATATACTAGAGCTGCAACTAATGACTGAATCCTTCGTGAGTCATCTGCCAAGTATTTTCTCCACTAACAGAACAAACATTTTGTCCATAAAATGTCAGAAAATAGCCAAAAATAATGACTCGTTTAACAGTCCTGAAATATTCGGTTTCCCATGAAATAGAAAAACAGGGGAGAGCAGCCACAGTGGAGATGCTGCGAGCAGAGGGTGGTCGGCATTTTTGCTTAAAACACAAAGCAACGTAGTTTCAGATCAATTTTCAGTCACTCAACCTCTTAAACTGTTAGTCAATTAATGGACTTGTCCTCGCCTCTCGCACAAAGTCAGCTGTGATAGACTCCAGCCTCACCGTGACCCTGATCAGGATAAGCGGTAACAGATAATGGATGATGGATTTGCCCACTGACAGAAAATGAACGCAATTATTTTTCCAATTATTCCCTAACAAATACATTTTAAAAGCAAAAATGCTGAATATTCCTGAATTTTGAGCTTAATTATGAACACTTTGTTTTTCTTTATATCATGTGAAACCTGATTTAATATCTTTGTGTTTTATACTGTCGGCTGGACGAAACATGTTACAGGTTATGTTACATTACGGCTGCTAAAGAAATGACGACGCTTAAGATTTTCAGCACCAATCCACTCACAACCATGTTCTCGAATGCTGCCAACAAGTTTAAATACTTGACCAGTAACAGAACAATATTTTACAGCTCTTTTATTGACAGTTTTCTTTTTTGTCTTTTCGGTTTTTGCAAATCTTGTTTCACATTTTACTAAAATTAATCAGCCATCTACAGAACTTCTTTGCATTATTATTTCAAGCGAGTCTCTTGTCATTTAGCACAAAAATGGCTGCATAGCTTTTACCTCTTAATTTATGTTTAAAGCATCAGAGACCATTGAGATCAACAGATTAAATCAATAATGAAAATAATCATTAGTTGCAGCCGTGACATACAGATTAATCGTTCCAGGTCTACAATCTTTCTGTCCGGATCTCTGTTTGCCATGTTTCCACGTTATTTTATTTTTATTTGTTTCAGTGGACAGTCAGAACATCTTAACCATCAGGGCTGATGGATGTGAATTCTAAATATAACAGTTTATAAATTATCCTCTTTTAGCCAGGACACGTCAAACCATGCTAAAAGAGAAATATGGGTCTGACCTGTTCAAACTCTAAATATTCACCTGCCCTGCCTGAACTAAGTCGGTGAAATCCCGCGTTAAGTGTGCTGGCTGCACCGCTGGTCCTTCTGAGAAGCAGATGTCTCTGTATTTATTTATAACCTGGTGTGTTCCTGCACTTTAACTTTGCTGGTTCCTGACGAACAACAATAACAACCATTTCCCTGTAGTGCTGGAGCATGTTGGCCCTGACAGCAGAGCGGGGCTGCTTCAGTGCATGTCCTTGCCTGAGTGTAGTGGTTTGGGGGTTTGAAGAGATGGTGGGGGGAGAGGCCGTGGCGGCGGCGGCGGCGGTGGTGTAGCTGGGGTAAGATGAAGAGCACACACAGTATGGTAACCTGATCCACAGACTGCAGGATGGGACAGGGAGGGAAGAGGGCTAAGAATAGCACTGAGCTTGATACACAGAGTGCAGAGTACGCAGCCGCCACCACCAACGCCACCAGTAACAGCAGCAGCAACAGCAGCAGCAACATTACTCCACTACAGCTTGCAGAGTACTGCCTGCTGTGAGCTCTCACACACACCATGTGGAAAATACATGTGATTTCCCTCTTGTTCCCCCCATGTGGCTGGACTTACATCTGCACACATACAAAGGAACCTACTGGAAAACAAGCTGTGTGTGTAACGCCGTGTTTAAAATGTTTCACATCGCGAGAAATAAAAACTAAGCGGACTATTTTCATACAACGGGAGGCAGGCGAATCCTGTAACGCGCTAAAAAGGAGACGCTGCGACAGTAAACAGCCGGTCACGTGGTCGCGGTCCTGTATGCTGTCAGGCTAAATGATGGGGGAGGTCTCTCTCTCTCTCTCCCCCCCCTCTCTCTCTCTCTCTCAGCTGCGCATCCACTCCCTGCCTTCGTCTCCTCCTCCTCCTCCTCCTCCACCGACTCCCTAATGAGTAGCAGGACAAAGCCAGGCACAAAGGCCCGATTACGGAGACTACAGGAGAGAAGGGCAGGAAAGGCAACAATAAACCCAGCAAAGAGCCAGCCATCTTCAACATCATCACACACGCAAGACTAACAGCAGACACTGTTATGGTACTGACCAATTCATGTGCCTGAAATATGAATAAATACCTCACAGTTTGTGCCCTAAATCTAGAAATATCCCATCGAATTATCTTCCTGTTAACGAAACAAAAAGACATGCTAGTAACCAAAATTATTGTTTAATGGGCAAAAATTGGTTCAATTTAATTAAATATCAATTTATTTATCATGTAAAAACACTAAAAATGTTCTGGTTCAGATTATTTTTAATGTTATAGATTTTTGGCTGTTAAACATTAAATTAGACATCTGGTAACTTGTGGTGCTGCTACTGATGCAGCAAAATATGTATTTACTAAAAGAATACTGGATTAATTACTCATAGTTTGTCCAGCAGTAACCCTGTAGTAACATGTAAACCAGACAGTTTTGTTGTGATGTTTAGAATAAATCACTATAACTGCACAAAATCACCTACACACAATAAATCAAGCCTTGTTGTTGCCACATTCATGCAACCCTCTCGCCTTAACCGTCTACCAAATTCAAGAGTGCAGCTCCCCTCCATCAATCACTGGGTCGTCTGAACTCGAAGGCATCGCTCGACGTGGACATACAAACAGTAAGTGACACTGGAGGCCTTGAGGCGTCTGTTCACCTCTCGCTACCCTAACCCCAGACAGACAAAACACGCCGCCTCCAACCAGAAGGCGTCTGGCCTTCGTTGCTGTTGGTCGTTGTGTTGCATAAACGAGCTGGTCAAGTTCCTGAGAAGAGGAGAGGTGCTGAGCTCTGCTTCTGTGTCTCGAGCATATTTCAAAATCGCGCTACTTTGGCAAAAACGCGCCACATTTTCTGGTTTATTTCGTAATAATTTTAAGTATTAAGCTGTTAAAACCCAGACAAAATGTACTTTCTGTGTCCTAAATGTGTATTCTTATATAAGATTGAGTGCTGAACGGTTTCGCAGCCTTAAAAGCTTCCATAAAAAAAAAGACAGGAATAGCCCTAAATTTACAAGGCAGAGGCTCAGGGCACGGCTCAAATCAACAGCCTCGTAAAATAGCTAATGTTTGTACACGAGAGGCGCAAATAGGGTTAACTTTACTGGCAGGAGGATGAAGCTCGGCCCACTGACACACGCCCATTAAATTGGTCCGACTCAGAGAGCCTTAAGAAGCCTACCGCCGCTGCCGCCACTCCATATGTAGGTTAATGATAAGACACCCAAGAAACGGACAAGAACAATGAAGCCTTTTCTGCTGCACATGGGTTAAAAAAAAGGAGGGGAGAGGGAATGGGGGAGGGATTAGTGGAAAGGTTAGGACCTAGGCGTGGATCTTGTTCTTATTTCCAACACAGCGTCTAGTTCACATGACTGAGCCAAACACTGGGGGGAGTGTGGCTGTTCAACTTTCAAGGAAACTTCAATGCCAACAGCAGAAATTCAGTAGAAGCGCAGATTAAAACTCTGAAGCTCGCCGCGCTCATTTCATTTCATTTGCCCGGTAAACAAAAGCTTAATTTCTCGAAGACTGATCGGTTTTCAGCTCCTGCTGACAAGAACAAGTGCAGCAATAAGACGCATGACTCCAAACAGCAATTTCTTATCTTTCACACCTGGCAATTTAATAAAACGCCTGTCTCGTTTCCCCCCCCGGAGCCACTTACATGACTAAAAAACAAAAACACATCAGCAACTACAGGGAATCGTCGAGGAAGTTAATATGAGCAACTAGTGGGCCTCCGTCTGAAAAATAACCAGTGGAGGGAAACGCTGTGTCACTTTTCATTATGACACTCAAGACGTGACTCCATCTTCGTCTGCCACATCCTATTCAGGCTCGATGAGACGTCGATACCATCGCAGGCTCGACACGCAGCTGCCTGAGCTGTGCCAAAACCACAGCCCTGCCAGAGAGTGAAGCTTTGCCATGAAAGGTTGACACAGCACCTCTATCTTCAGACTGGGAGGAATACGCAGCCAACGCAGCAAACAGAGTGTTTGATCAACAGTCGTGCTGCATGATTTAGTAGCGGTTTCATTTTTACATCTTCAGTGTGAGTGGAGGCAGTTAAGATGGTGCAGATAAACAGGCCGTACTGTTTACAGAACACACTCAGCACGTTAACCACTACCACTTCATGGTGCACATTAGTGATAATAAAGTAAAGCAGGCTGAACTTCTCCCCGTGTTCTTGACGCTCATCGGTACTCTGCCAATAAACGTGTGCTTTCACCACCAGGGAAGATTTTATTTACAAATCTTAGCTGGTACTTTTATAAAGAAATACTTCATTTGTTACACAGCTTTTTAGACATTTTACTCTGGGACTGGGATATGTTGGAAAACGTTGCAATGTTTTTATTTATTAACAAATCTTCTTCAGATTTTCTTTAAAATCTTTTTGACACTGCAGTCTTGAAGTACTGGGAAAAAGAAAAATACAACCCATGTCCCCTAGTCATACACTGACAGTATAAAGAATGGACGACAAATACACGACGTCTCCCGCGACTCTGAAGCTAAAAATGTGACTCTGGCCAGCATGTATATTCATATGCATATCTCTACAGTGATTTTAGTTCTGTGTTGGGGAAAAGGACAAGATCCCAGGCACTGTCACAAGAGGCTTAACACTTAATTGCTGTATCAGAAGTTCAAACCTTCACCATTTTAAAGCGCATGTATGTATTTCAAACACGAGATAATTTATTTCAAGTGCTATAGTGTCACCGCCTCACATTAATATCCTCATGTGCACTCAGTGTATGGAGACAAAATAAAAATATAAAATAAACCTCCTTCTTCACTGTGACACCGCTGACAATGATTGGCTAAAATAAAATCAACCACATATTTACAAAATATAATTCACGTATTCAAATCCACTCCACAGAAATGCACAGAAAGTGTCCGGCGAATTAAATACTCGTTAACCTATTTTGCGGCAGGACGGCCGCCATACAGAGAGCATGGTCACCGAGAGAGCCAGGATAAACAGGATATGACTGCTTTCTTAGGCATCAGTTAAGAGAAAGCAGCCAGGCAATGAAGAATCACACACCCATTGTCAAATTGTGTCTCAACGATCAAAGCACCCTTAATTCTCACTACTTATTCATAAAAGTTAACTTTAAGACTCTCGTTAATAATTAAAAACACTGGAACATTACAACACAGCGTTTGCTTCCTGCTCCCTCCTTTTCTGCTTCGTCATGCTGTATTGTTCTGCAGGAAGGTCACGGGCCCTCAAACTGTCAAGTGTTTAAAAGCACATGGCGGATTATCGAGGCAACGTCGGCCGTTACGCACCGAGATACTGTGCTCAACGTACCAAACAAAAACAACGCTCTGCACACATTTCAGCTGCTGGCAAAGGCTCGCACATGTTGTGTAATCAGCAGGCTCCACCCTCTTCACACAAAGATACACACACTCTCACTCACACACACAAAACGCACACTCGCAGGGCCTCTCGGAGACGCAGCCGCTCGGCTCAGGGCTCAGGCTAAAGGCACTTTATATCACATCGTCTTGTTCGGGCTGCAGCACAAGAAACGTGGTCTACAGCTCGAAGCGAAAGTGATACGGAGCACAACTCTGAGCTAAAATAGAGGAAACAAATCATCTGCGCCTTTCGCGGTCTTTAAAACCTTAACAAATCTATGGCCAAGAAATCCTGAGCAGCTGAATTATAAGCGACACAGGCCACAGTAATCCCTGACAGTAATTTATTACAATACTGAAGGAGCTGAGGGGGTAAGAAGAGTAAAACAAAACTGATCGTTTTGGGTGGGGGGGTTTCCCTGAACGGCTCTTGTGATCACTCAAAACAAAAAAAAGGGAACTAAACTATACTAAAGTAAACTAAAGTAAAAGGTCAACACAACAGCTTTAACACAGCCAGAAGAAGTCAGGAGTCACTGAAGAAATGCTACAACATGGCATAGGGATTAGACCTTGAAGACATCTCTTAGCTAACTAGGCTAAGCTTGACTCTGAGGTCTCGGAGGTCTCTAGTGCAAAGGGCACAACCTTTCGTAGTCACACTGACCCCTTAAACACACAGGAGGTTGCGTGTTTGTCCACCGTTACACCAGCCGTGAAATACCATGAGCGTTTCTACGTTCTCCGGGTAGAATAACGATTACACTTCAAGTCAAGAGGTTTTGCCGTCGGTTCAACCATGTAGACGGCACGCAGTGTTATGACGGAACATGGTGCTAGATAAGTAAAACATAACGCAGACAGGACTACATCAACGTGCACACACATTGCGACACAAGATACAAACGCATAAGGTGCAGGATACGTTCAGACGCAAACAATTTGACATGAAACAGACAAACAGTGTAACAGATGATGTGCTACATATGAATATACACAGTATGATTACATTAGATACAGCAGAGGGGTCGATATTGAATGAAAACTGAGTCTGTGCATGGATATAGGCACAAATTTACATTTTACTGTAGTCTAATTGGCATTACACTGATCTGCATTCACACCCCACGACTTCTACCTCAGTGTGAGGATCTCATTCCTACCCTGATATCTCCGTATTTTCTTAAATGACACAATGACGTGCACAAAACCTCTGATTGTACAGATCCATAAGTCTACTTTCATTTGTAAAGGTGTTAAAACAAATGAAAAATAAGCTGGCAAAGCACGTTTATGTCTGCATCCATCCTGAAAACTAAAATGCAAATCCAGCACGATGACAAACAAATCCAACCGAAGAAAAAGGCACACCTCCTAAAGCAGCACACGAAGGAATACTGTATGTTCTTGCATACTTGTTCCAGCTTTACAGCGCCATGATCAATACCGTCATCTCTAACTAAGAGGCTTAAATTCTGCCTGGAAAGGCTTCAGTAGCCATGGTATGGCGTCCCAGTTACACGTCCAGTAGATTCTTTCTGTGCCGGTGTTTACCAAGCGAGCAGATCTTACATGAAGAAATACTTTGGCATATTTATCAGCTCAGTTTGACATCAGGTTGTAAAGACTTTCTGTTAAAATGTCTTTTGACGTTGTATTTCTTCTTTTTCACACTCCCTCTCTCCATCTCCATGAACATTAACCTGGACCGTTCGAGTAAAATTAATCCAACGACATCTGATTTTTACGATCTGGCAGTAATTTAGAGCAAAATGTGATTTTTGTGCATCCAGACCTGTCACTCAAACCATCTGGACGAGATCAGAGGATGCGACCTGGGACCGAATGTAGCCAAGATAGACAGAGAAAATGATATTTCAGACAGACCAAATCTACTCCCTTGCTAAGTGAGCTTCAACAAGCAATTTTACATCAGTATCTACGTGATTCTTTTTTAATTTTCTTTCTACATTTATTTATTCATTGAGACAGCGATGCTGTCTTTTATGATCACGTTCACACCTGGAAGCTGTCCTGTACAACCAGTCTGATTTGCTCCACTGGAGCTTGCTGAGCCTTGCACAGTGGTGGTAATGACAGTTTCTGTAACCTTTAGGCCATCACTACACTGTAATTATATCCATTTTTATGTCAGGAACACAAATAAATGCTTTAAAAATTTATTTGTCAGGATGTTAAAGTCATCGCATATCAAAAAGGCATCTGCAAAAAGCCAACCAAATGAGCGAGAGGCCTAGGTCTGTGTTTAGGAAGCGCTGTTGGAGGGTCGATGTAACGACTTTGACTCGTTGACGATGGGGATTCCCAGGTGAGACGTCATTGAACAATACTCCCATGTGGCTAAACGCTGAAGCAGTAACAAGTTCCTCCTTTTGTAAAAATAGATTAATTGATCTGTGATAATTGATACAGCGCTTGCAAACTGCCAAGCGTTGATATGATTTATGTATAGACAAATAGTTGATTTGAGCATGATTTTTTTTTAAAATCACTTCTCATTCTCACACAATTTTTTCCGCCAAATTAGGCCTACGGACTACGTTGAAGATAATGAAATATTTTGACACCATGCTTGTTCTTCGAGCACCCGCAGCTTCCTCTGGACTCCAAACACCTGATATCTGCCTATTAACACAACCTCTGTGAGTGTGTGTATGTATGTATATGTATATGTATATAAAAATAAAAGAAGCCTGATCCGCTGAGCTGAATCAGTCAACACAAAGTCTTCCATAGACTCTACGACTCACAGACCAAACTGAACCTAATTCATGGGACAGATGTAAATGTCCAGAGGGTTCTTTAACAAATCTTTTCTGGCTCTGTCCTCATTTACACAATTATTGGTGTGAAATATTTCACTGGTTCTCTGGGGTGTATGCATGGAAAAGGACATTCCCCCTGACCCAGAACTGGCACTCTTTGGATGCCCAGAGACAGTTCTGAAATGTACATCTGAGGAACGATTACCATTGATGCTGGGAATGGCCACAGCCAAGAGGATGATTCTCACCGGCTGGAAATCACCTTCACCCAGTTTTCAGAAATGGATCAATGAAATGTTAAATAAATAAATCAAACAAAGGAAGAGATTCCTAAAAATCTAAAACATCCAACGGTGTATGGGGTCTATTCATTGACTACCTCAAAGGTTGTTATGTCTGTCGACCCTTTACCTGTACTCGTTACATCTTGAAAATGGCTTATAAATAGGTAATACTGCATACACAGTGTGTCTGGCAGCTTCTATTTTTATTATGTTCCTGTCAGTTGTGTCTACATGAAATAAAAAAAGATTGTTTTGTTAAACTAGCAGCCAGAAACTAAACTACTCATGTGGAAAAGCTCTTAACGTGAAGCTGTAACTTGAAATTTTCTTGGCAAATGAATATCACTTTGAACTGACTGATTTTCTGTCGATCAAATCATTCATGAATTATTAATTTATGTGCTGCACCACAAATTATACGCCATCAGACTACATCATGACAGAAAGAAACGTGAATAGTTGGACATCAAGAGGAAAATCAGACCAACTGGAAAACTAGATTTTGAAAAGGAACATCACGATACAGTAGCTAGTTAAATTTCTATGAATTTATAAAATTTCGATCATCCGTCTATCTGGCTACGAGGCAGTTTAGCGTGAAGATCGTTCCATCAAACCAAATGCTCCCAACTCCTCTCCAAGTCATCCCAACAAAATGGCAAGAATGTGTTACACCATGTGACAAACTGTGTAATAAAAACAAAATGTGGTGCCTGAGAGGAAGAAGGACGACTAACAGCGAAAGAAAAGGATTTGGAAGAGCAACAAAAACAAGATCGAAATGAGAGAGTCAAGGAAACCCTGATAGAAACGACAAGGACGTCAAAATCACCACTTCCACACCAAAAAAAAACTGCTCTGCCACAGAATAACAGAGCGACTGTTGACGGCCAGTCAAGGTCAACCAATATTTGGCCATTGGCTGTTGTCAAACTCACCCTCTGTGGTGTGCGTGGAGATTTAATGATGGCAGTTGGCCGTGACAGTCAAAGACACGTACTTTAATGTTTTAGTAGTTGCAGCACAGTGCGCCATTGTTTGTTGTAATATCACATTAAAATGCAATATGATAAAAACTATCAAGGCCATTAAAACAGACAAAGAAAAGAGTCTAATGACGGACGGTGGCAGCTGTCGACATTGCTTCAATGTTTTTGGCATCAGTCGATCAATTTCACATATACTGTAAGTAAGCAGTATGTTTAACCACACGTATAGTAAGACAACACAATGCAAATCAGATGAGTGATGTAATAAACACTACATCTGTCGGAGAAGTATTGGTTAACACGTTAGCCACGTAGCATTGTGACATACATCGATGGCGTGTGTTGAAGCCGGTGGAGGTGCGAGACCTACAGCGCGAGTGGTAAAAGGTACGGTCAAGCAGAATGTACCAATCCAGAAAGCAAGAGATGAATTTAATCAATTTAATTCAATATAATATTCGTTATGAGTGCTCGTTTAAGAGTTATGATTTAAGTCATACAGTCGAATAAAAACTATTTAGATTTTTAAAAAACAACAACAACAAATGTACCTTTTCTCTGGTGTAGCTGACGTGACAGTCCGATAACGGACACTAAAATAAAGTTTGTTTAGTCTGCGTCACATCTTTTCCTAAGAATTGTGAGAGAAAACACGATACATATTTTTGTGCAACATGTATCACAATATTCGCTGGACAAAATGGTAAAATATACGCTTAAAGAGACCAGATTATGTATAAATTAATGCCACACCATGAAGAGCGGTCGGTCGTACAGAGGTTTGTATAGAGGCTTAGAGGTGTGTGTGTGTGTTTTCTCGGCTTAAATGAAGAAAAGATTGGTACGCGTGACGAAAAGTTGTCTACAAGGAAATCTGTACAATGTGTCGAATTAAGTATCATATGATTTTAAAACTTCTCTACACGGTGCCTGAAAACTTCAACTGTTTTCTGCACACACACACAAGGTGACATACACAACAGGGCTGTCATTTCAATGTCAAACACCGGTACATTGGCAGAAGATTGTCAGAAAGCCGAACATTTCAGAATGACTGCAGAAAATAAAAGGATACACCTCGGCCTCAATGACGCAACAAAAAAAAAAGAAAAGAAGGTACTGCGGTACTGACGCCAGAGTAACCATAACGCACTGCAAGGAACTGTATGGTGATCTGCTGCAATATCAGTTATTTGTCCTAACCCTATTCTCACACTGTGGGGCAGCCAAATCACTATCTGATGCATCCTCAGTTGCCAGATAAACAGGATCTTTATCCCTTCTCATGTCCTTTTTGTTTTGGACCTGCAGTTGAGCATTGAGATATTAACACAAACTAATGATGGACAGTAAAAGAATACTGATAAAAACAACGTGGCAAAGTGACACATTAACACAAAGCTTGCTAATCCCACCACATGCAATTAACAACAAACTGGCTGTGCAGACCATCCATCATGGCAAGCAGACACTGTGCTTACACCTGATACACTGCTATGACAATAAGAGACGAATTAAATATATTTATAACGCAGTCTGTAGTCTCTGCACTGTCAGAGCTATGACTTGCAACATTTCTGTTCTTGTAGTGCCGATAGGAAGAGGCAAGCCAGTAAATGCGTTTGTAATTACAGCAACTGTGCATCATTTTCTGGTCGATTTTACAGGTGGTAAGTGCTTCAGATTAGTAATGTGAAAATATGGTGTCAGGGAGGACTGAAAGTATGCAGGCTGACTACATTAACACAATTTCATCAATGAGTGCCTCCTCTCATTTTAAGATGTGACGATGAGTGAAACGACCAAGTATAGCTTTTAGTTTTAGTCGAAATGAAACCTCACAAAACTCTCCGTCTTCCATGGTACTCTCACAGCTGTACCTAGGAGGTACCTAGACCTGTCACTATCTGATGTGCTGCATACAGATAGTGACATGTCAAATGTCTGATACACAGGCCAGAAAGTGTTGTTGAAAATGTTTGCGTTTAGAAGAGAAATATTTTTGATCTGCATATCAGCATATAAACCTTGTTTTCCTGAAATCAATGTGTTAATTAAATAATCACACAGCCACTGTGGCATGCTTTCCTATGTACTGCTGACCGTCACAGTTGATGTGATCACAGCAACAGAAAGGCAAATTATTCTTGTGGCCGCAAAAAGCCTGTAAAGTCGAGAGCACAATATAAGTATTTTATAACAGAAGAAAAAATTTAAATAATTACTGCGGCCTTCCTTTTCCCGACTATTTCTGACACCATTTCTTATTTCTATAAACATTTCTATATTTTTTAATATAAATTTCTATTTGTATTGTTGTACGAGTCTAATTTTAATTCAAATTCTAATTTTAATGTATGTTTACTGTCTTATACTGTCACATTTACAGACTACCCTCTCCTCAATAAGACATCAAATATATTTCACGCCTAACAAAGACTCCTGTATCTGGAGTCCTAGGTGAATTTAGAGTTTATACTATTTGTCCTGTTGTCCTTTCTGTGATCACCATTCATGTATGTCAAACGTGTTATAACTCCCTCACAAAATATTTCTCCAACCTCCCAATGGTAACAGTGCAAGAAAATGCATGCACAAGATGAATAGCACTGAAAATACTGGCACATTTTCCACAATTTGGTACTGCCTGCTGTGTGAGGGAGGTTATTTAAGCGTCATTAAAGTGTTTACCCAATTCACTTTAGGTATTTTAAATCTAAGGTTGCCGTTTTGTTGCTTCAGAGCTGGTCGTTGCACGGACAGCCATCTAAAAAACAGGCAGCTTTTGTATCAGGCAACACACCCCCAAGATGTCACAGTCATCGGCTGGGAGGCGCAACGCTGCTGGTTATTCAAGCTATGCTAGTTCCTTGTATGAATTAGCGAATCATAACTCTACATTTTACACTTTAATTTCATGACTATTGCAATTACAACCGCGCTTGGGTGTAAATAAAGTGGTGTGGCGTTGGCGAGGATCGCTGCAGACAACACCACCCCACCTCACGGTAATGTCGCCGTCTTCAATGCACAGACAGCAATATGTTGTTGAGCGCTAAAAAAAAAAAAAAAAAAAAAAACTTGGCTATGGTTAGTAAACATAACGAGCTCGCGTATCGTTAACGTTAGGCGCCCCGTGAGCACGTATGCCGTGTAACGAAACTCCGTGGCTAACATTAAATGATATTAAAGCTCGCGTTTTAGTGTATTTAATGATAATATTTAACACGAGAACACGGCACAGCCCGAGACAAAAGCTCACTGCAGCCCCTTTCGCTGCCCTCACAACGTTCACCCTCCTCCTCCTCCAGCGCTTAATCTTAGCTAGCTAGCTTCGTTTCACACAGCCCCCCTAACACACACGCACACACACACTCACAGCTTTAGCTTGGCTTGGCTCGACTGGGGCTAACACACTCACTAGCTCACTCTTGTTTCGCCCCCGACATTTTCCCCCTATCGTGTACTCGCAAACAAAATATTTAAAAATTAAAAAAACGGTAAGATAACGGCTGAATTTGAAAAACAAAAAAAAAAATCTAAGCTCGCCACGAGAAAGTGTGGTAACGCACGTGGCACACAACTATACCAAAAGCCCACGCAGACACATAACGTTCCATTTTAGCACGCAGTTCACTTTAACGTTAGCCCAACGTTAGCTCAACGTTAGCCCCGCTCGCTGTAGAACTTAGCCAGATGGTGGCTACTAGCGTTAACTAGGATTTTCAAGCCCTTCGTGATCCGCGGGGCAATGAAACAACAACACTTTTTCCTTACCTTCACGCTGGGTTTACACGCTCCCGCCGACTCATTCAGGGTCCGGAGCCTATAATGTGAATATTGCGCAATATAAACAGTTATTTCCTAAATATTGGGGACGTTAACCGTAGCCTACGGCTGTGTGACGTTCATCGCTGGGTTTGAAAACATCCCAGCCGTTCGTTCGTCGCCCGTCCGTCCTCCTGGAGAAAAGCCTAGCAAAACATGCAAGCGTCGCTCTCATTGGTCGAGACGGGGTCACGTGACGAGCCCTTAGCGCCCCCACCGAGCTTATAAGGTCTCTCCGTCTTGCTGGATAGACTGAGATAGGTATGTGTCAAAAAAACGGTTTAACTGTTTGTTTTTATCGACGCTGTGTGTGAACCAGCACATTTAACGCTAAGTGTACCATCTACGCTTTTATGTTTTGTCGGCTAGCGGCGTGTGTAACATCCGTCGGTGGCTTATTTAAGCGTGTGAATATGGACCGAGAGCAGGGGAGAGAAACAGTAATGGACACTTGACGTCATCTTTTCCGCTGCTGTGTTGCGGTCAGTGGGAACTTTCTCGAAGATCACGGCCGAGGTTAACTCAGGAATGACGGCTCCTTTTCTTTAATGTGAGCATGGCTTACGTAGCTTAGCCACAATTTAATTAAAACAACTAAATCGCGGTGATTCGACCCCCTTTTCCAAGCCAGCCAACTCATTGTATCGGCCAGCTTTGAAATCGGTTGCGCAGTGACATTTGCATCATGGTGTAATACCACTAGCGCGCATGCGTCACGATGCATAATATTGTATGTTGCAGAGCAGGCTTCAAAGTCGCAAGAGGAAACCGGAGAGTGGGGGAGGGGCACCGGCTAGACACGAAAACGCCACCGGGGCGTGATGGAAGTGACAGGAGCAGTTGTAGGAAGGAAGGCGGTGTGTTGAAGCCAACAGGGTTTATCATATAAGAGCTTAACCTCGCAGATATCTGGTCAAAATGTGAACCTAAGGTGGCTTTAATTACATTTTGGCTTGTACGAGTGCCAGTTTAATACATGTTGATTAGTAAGTTGTTTTTGTTAATTAATGTCCACATTTCAGTTTGAAGTTTATAAATTCTAGAAATCTGAATTTAAATTAAACATATCTCCAGTGTAATATCATTTAGATTTTTTTTTTTTAATTATTCACAATTCATTTTCTTTTTGGATATTTGAAACTAGGATGAATTGCAGAAAAACTTTGAATGACTCGATTCAACATAATTACAGGAAATTCAGACTAAAATTATACATACTTTGGATATGTCTTTTTTGTGACCAAGATTGTTAATTTTTTTTATTTTAGAGCTTGTACCAGTAGGTAAACCTTACGTGATTATACTTTATTCTTATGAATCTTCCAGGAGCCATTTGTACGTACAGACGGGTGACAAATTAAAGGGAAAACCTACAAAACACATGCCACCAGATCAGCTTCAGTGTCTCTTAGCATCACTCTTCCCATGTGGCGTTTTGGTCACGTCAGTCCAAAATCTCCAGAGTAGACCGCACAGACGATTCATTCATACTCAAACCATTCAGTGACCCCTCGCGCTATACTGTCATCATGGAAGAAACCACTCCCATCAGGATAGAAATGATAGCTGATGTGCATCTTTCTAACAAGATAAATATCCCCCCTCAGTAACAGATCCCCTCTTACTTTAGAGGTCAATTACAGGTCTGTACTGTTCTCTTTGTGTACGCCACACATGCGCATGCCCACTTGTTGAGAATATGGTGACTCATCTGACCATATCACATCTCAGTGGACCAGTGCAGACGGTTTTGCACCACTGAACTCTCAAATGTGCAATCATCTTTGTAATGAGTTCATGCACTAGAACTATTATAAACCTCTGTGTGAATGTTGACGGACTGTTCTTGGTGCACTTTTAATCCAATTTACTGATGTAGATCGTAGCTCGTAGATCTTAATGCAGATGTTTCTGTTCCTATTGAAACGCAAGCCAGCTGAGCAGCTCCTGTCATCTGTACCACTTAAGTCTTTTCCTCTTCTTGATACAAAATCAGAATCAACTATTTTATACCACAGAGCATGATTGGGTGTTAATTGGTACCACGCAGTGCACCTGTGTGTACCCATTTGTTATGTCTCTCAGCTCATTTATCAGATGTTTCCTTCAGTTTGTCGCCCGTCTCGCACTGCATGATCGATAGTCGAAGTTAAGTCCTGTATAAGCTTGTGAGAGAAGTCTGTCACTTACGTAGCACTGACAATGGACACACGTGACATAAGCTTCTTTTGTTTTACAGCATGACGTCATGCAGTAAAGCCGAGTGATACTTAAAATAAAATAGTATTTCATTAAAACACTGTTAAAGAATCTTAAGTGTAGTTCATTTTGGTCCTTCGCTTAACTGCATTAAATCTTTAAGAGCAGGAAGAGACATTCAAGGTTATTAATGATTATAAACTTATCTAAAAGACGTAGTTTCATTGATAGTTAAATTGTCAAGTGACACCTGGAGCGTAGGTACATAGCAATTTATTTACACAATATGTTTGAGTTAAACATAACATCAGCTTCAGGACGAGTTGTGTTTGAAAATGTCTACAGGTCAGCTCTGACGCCGAAGCCTGGTCCTGTAGGAGGCTCTGTCAGAGAAGTCAGTCCACCCGCAGGCTCGCATGAAAAACGTCCGCTCCTGTAGAAGAAAGAAAAAAAAAAAAAATCAGTTTAAAAAATGCAATCTTTTAGTACTTCTACTGTTCCTGTTGGTATTTTGTACATACCTGGGCCCAGGCGGTGGAACTCTGCCCGCTTTTAGGTCATCAATAATGTCCTCCATGTCCTTCGGTGTGAGGTCCTCCTGGAAACAGGATAAAACATGGATGAATGAAAAGACAGCAGGACAGTGCAGACTGCTTTTTTAAAATATTGCTTGTGGTCTCGTGCTGGATTATTAAATTCTTAACGTCCTTCAATGAGCACCTCCTCATCCCATTAAATACGTACTAAACGAGAGAGTAGGAAAATGTTAGGAGGAAGCACTTGAAATACTTCTTTTATAATGTTGCAAGGAGCTTAAGATGATTAGAACTAATTCTAGTAAAGCAATCATCAACTTTTAGACTGTAAAAGCAGCTTTTATGCTCAATCACAATGACCAGATTTGCTGAATAATAACCGTTCTCAAATTTCTAAATAGACGTGTTGTCAGGAATAAAATAAAACATGCAGAATAATTCTGCACCGTGATGATTTCTGCTTCCAAAACTGATATTGGATATCATAATAGGCAGTGTGTTGTCCAATTTTTTTCTTGTTTAGTACCTGAAAAATCATATTATTCAGTATTAGAGGGCTAAATGTTAACATCATATCCCAAAGACAAAATACTCAGCTCAAGTTCACATCATTGAATAACTTTATGGTTTCCTAACTTAAGTGCTAAAGAGGTTAAAGGATCAGTGTGTATGTTTTAGGGCTGAATCATTTTAATAATTATGTTTTAATTAGTGTACAATCACCTGAAACAGAGACCACCGTGTTTGGACAAACCAAACACTGGCTCTACTAGGTGTTTTGGCCATTATACAGCATCTTTTATATACTTGGAAAAAGTGAAGTGAGATGAGAGGTGGTTGCAGTTTACATCCTCTTTGCTAGATGCTACTAAATCATACACACTGGACCTTTAAAACTTATTTAAATCTGTGTTTTAACCCAGGCAAACACAGCTTGTTTAGTCATGTCAGATTAGTTTGCCTTCTCCAACAACACTTACATTAAAAAGAGCTCAGGTTGCATTATTTTGTGTTTGTGTATAAAGAATATTGTGCCTGCGGTCCATGTTTAGCAGCCACAAAAGAACTGACACAAGCTTGTTGAATAAATGCATGTATATATGTACGCATGAATAAATCACAACAGGCAAAGACTGAAATCATTTGACTGCCAATTATTCACAGAAAATGCTGAACTCAGTGCTACCTTACTCTTGGCGTTAACACACTGTACCTTTTCTGCCTCTAATGATCACACCTCAGCGATGTGAGGCGTTAGAGAAAAGTCCTCTTTTCTCAGTCGTATTTACTTTAATTGGGTCATTCACTTGTGCTCAGCTTGCAATAACCAAATCCCCCCTCGGCAACTCGGTGCAGAATTAGTATCCGATAATGTTTAACCACAAATCCACAAAGCAAAGTGTTCATATCACAGCTGGCTCGTGAAGTTTTCCAGACCGAGGTCACGGATAAGACAAAAGTTCTTATTTCAGCCACATTATTAGTCACCAATATTAGTCACCTCCCCAGTTGCATTTGTTTTTTAGCCTGACGAGTTTGGACTGTGCCACATAGGACTGCAAATTCTGGGAAATTGGAAATTGGAAATAAAACGTGAACTTAGAAAATTGAAGGTTGGCCATTACAGGGAACTTAAATCTATTTGTGGAAAATATATTTTAGCATAAACTTGACTAAAACAAACAGATGTCATGCAAGTACACCTGAACATCTGTGCTATTCCACAATCACATGCACAAAGCACATGGGCACACTTCAGGGCCCAGAGCACACAGAGACTATTGAAGTCACATCCTCCAACATTTGAGCTTGTGGACGACATAATATTGTTCAATAAACTAATTAAAACTTGATAAAGTCCTACTTACAAATAAATCTGTTGAAATTATATTATTTTGCATGGATGTCTGCTTATGACAAAAAATATATATGTGTGTGTTTGGATGTGATACAGTTCATTTAAATTGCCCCCAATCTCCAGTTAATTCCCTTAAAATTCCCCTTATTACCTTCTCGTGGAAAGTTTCTGAAAATTTACCAGAAATTTCCCACCCCTTTGCCACCCTGGTACCACACCTGCACTAGCACTCCGGAGATGAAACTCAGAACTCGTTTCAGCTTTTTTCTAACCTTATTTTGTTAATTCCGTTAGAACGCTCAGCAAAGCAGTCACATCTGCACAGAGTCATCAAACACTCACATAATAGTTGTCATTGATCTGGACCATCGGAGCGTTCACACAGGCGCCCAAGCATTCCACTTCTAATAGCGTGAACATCTTGTCAGGAGTAGTCTCTCCACCTTTAATACCTGTGGCAACACAAACCAAGACATGCTTCATATTTAGCTAATCTCCCCTGACAAGCTGCAGATTATGTTACTGAAACAACACATATTTTTAACTCGAGCGAGATCGCCTGACATTACACAGCTGTAACAGTATACGTGACTTATAACAAGGTGCTCTATTCAACGCCGCACAGGCTGAAGTAGGTTAGCGCTCGTCTGGCTTCATTTCAGCCTTTTATGTTTTCTTGTTTGCTGCGACAGCTCGCCGCTGTCTGAATCACAGAGTCAACTGTATATTTACATGTCTGTTTATCTCAAACATACACAATAAAAAAAAAACAATGTTCTCATCTCACAGTTTGTATCTCTTCATTGGCTGCAAAATGGGAAAATGTCTCACCCAGTTTCTTTTGGATGGTCTCCAGGATGCTGTCGGAGTTGCAGAGCATGCATGGTGTTGTTGTGCAGATCTGAATGAAGTACTTTCCCACGGGCTGACGCAGGTACATTGTATAGAATGTCGCTACTTCATACACCCTCATCGGAGCGATTTCCAGCACCTCTGCGACCTAAACATAAAAAACAAAGAACGAGGTTACACGACACCTAAGACGTAATGGTGTTCTTTAGTCCTCCATAAAAGTGTTGTCAAACTGGCGTCACGCAGCTGTAACACATTAAAGAAGCACCATGCCTTGTTCATGGCGGAGACGGGGAGCCATCCATGTTGCCTCTGGGCTACATCCAGCACTGGGAGGGTGGCTGCCTGCTTGTGCCCAACAGGGTACATCGAAATAATCGCCTCGATCCTCTACAGACGGAGGGGAAAACACATTACATGAATCATTGCATTCCTCTTTTATTTCAACAATTAGAGCAACTGAAAATATCAAACAATGCTCATACAGAACTGTTACCTGCACAGGTATCAATCTACTGACTGACATCAGCTATAAAAAGTAATATTAATGTGACAAAACTAGATTAATTCAATTTAACTTGATTAATACATCAGTAGACTTTAACTAAGACATGATGAAGATATTTGGAGTCATTTAATGAGTTTCTATTTGTGTTTTGGGCTCTAAACTCTCTAAAGATAATTTAAAAAATTGTCTTAATAGTCAATATCACAGCGATAAATACCCATTTAACAAGATATAGATTTAAAAGCAGTGTCATGGTTTAGCTTTTAGATCTAAACAGATTTGGAAAATTGGAAAATCAAATACGTGACTGAAACTCGTCAAACAGGCTTGAAAGATAATAACAGTAAACAGAAGTAACGTGCAAATTGTGACCAGCCAACGCAGGTGCAAATATATCAGATATTGGCACTGACTTCAAATGAACAAACAGCTGTGCGTCCCCTCAATGTACCTCTGAGCACAGACGTCAAACAAACCTTTTTGCTCTCCTCAGTGAACTCAAATGGAGTATCGGCGTTGTTGTCAGGAGTATCTCTGTGCTGAAACACAAAGACAACCGTGTTAACATTGTTTACACCAACAGTGTAATTATCCATAGTCATTTTCAGTGACATTTATCAGCCACGTTTTATTAAATCCTGTTCAAAAGCTCTCAAAAAATGTGAAGCTGTTATTAAATTTTAGAGGGCTTATGATCATTATGATAAACTATCCTGTAAGGCCCGAGGGGAAAACATGTGCAGCTTTCAAACCATGGGAAAGACTTAACACAGATAACAATCCTTTCTGCTTCTGCACACACTGCCCCCTTGTGAGCAGCAAACAAGCTTTGTGTAATTAAGAAAAAGAACAACTTTAAATTTAACGATGTTTGAAGTTTAACATGTCGGTGATGATTGAAGACAAGCGGTTCAAAGACAATTCAGCCAAAGTGAATTTCCACAAATCACACATTTAAAAACATCTTTACTGTCGAGGGACGATGAAACCATGGCATGTTTCCATTACATCAAAATATCACCCGTGATGTTTTTGTTGTGGCTCTGAAGGCTGCTCACGGGATGAATTAAGAGCTTTTGGAAAATGGATGCCTTCGGGATCGTTTCGACGAAAACAGAACCACAAACACTGCTGCTGAATTATGCGTAATTAATTCACAATTATGATAACCAGGCAATACAATTAATAAAATCCAACCGACTGAAGTTTGTGGATGTGAAAGATAATTTGTTAATATTGGTGTTATGTGTAAACACTTAAAAACAGGATGAAGAATAATTAAATCAGAAGGAGTCAAGCTCCCAGATGTGGAAGACGATGAAGGAAAGAAAACTGATTTCTTTAATCATTTAAATGTATTAATTTAGAAGTTAGTTAATACAACAAAGTAAATGAATATATTCCACACTGTCCGATTACAGAAGTAAAGAAGTAATGGACTGATACTGATACACAAGGTCTCTATTACAGCATGACGAGTGCAGCGATACAAGAGGTCAAAGTGAGGATGATTAACAGTGATACAGATCACTATGAAGAAATATGCACGCTTATTACTGCAAATGGTCCTCGTTGCGGGTTTTGCAAAAGTAGATCCTGATTTAAAGGATGCATGTTTTGGATTTTGTTGCATCTAACAGTGGAGTTGCCGATTAAAGACCCCTCGCCTCACACTCCCCTTCCTAGGAGAAACTGAGCTGGAGGTCAAATGTGCAAAAATGCTAAACACACCATCTACAGCCAGTGTTTAGTTAGCCCTTTCTGGGCTTTTCAGGTGATTTTACACAGATGAAAACATTTCTTATGTTAAATTTCTGACACTTTAAATACAGCCCACTAAATCTTCCAAACGGCTCCTTTAAGAGCTTGAATAACACCTGACACAACTGAAAACCTCTAATAACTTGACCCCATTAATCCATTAACTTTACCATTTACCTCACAGTTTCTGGATGAAGCACACTGACAACCCAGTAATCAATTATTAACTTCACATCTCTTAACTCTGGCAAAAGAAACTGTAACTCACCACAAAGAGGCCGCCAGCTCCAGCACGCGCAGCAGACCGATGCAGATTCCTGACCTGCCTGGCCTGCAAATGCAGAGAGAAAGAAGACAGATAAATTACCTGCTAGTTTCACATAACATTTACATCTAGCCATTTAGCTGATGCTTTTATCCAAAGCGACTTATTAAAAAAGGAAGTTGTGTATAAATTCATAGTGTAGTGAGAAAAACTTTTCTTAAATAAAGAAACTGAAAGAGCCGGTAAAAGGTAAACTTAAACAGAATGAGAAATGTAATGTTGTCATTCATCATTTGTACTTAGACAGAATAAACAACATCATTTATATTTTGATAGACCACAACAGAAAAAAGTGCCTGAGTGAGTCTCACATTCTTCTCAACTCGTGCTGGTGGATAGATTTTAACGCCAAGATAACGCCACAAATACTATACGCCCAAAGGGAATGTTTTCACCCATGCAGGTGTTATTGTCAGCATATTCTAGTCTGGAGACACAGATGTCAAGCTATCTATTATGTCTAGGAAGGCAGCAATAGGCCTCTCTGACCCTGGCCACCACAGTGTTGAGATAGACTGGCACCTGTTCTCAACCAAAGCCAAACAATTAATACAGCTGAGGACTTAAGACCTTGTGTAACCTAGAAAATTCCATAACAGTGTATAGATTAGATTTCTCTGCACATTAAATTTCTCTGTATGTGTTTATCTTAAATCCAGATTTACTTAATAGGTTAATTTTAATGCATGTTTACATGTTTTATCTATGCTTGATGTATTGACTCATCATTACTCCAGCTAGATACAGTATAAGAAACAGTATAAACACAGCTCATAGATTAGTTTATATATAAAATAGATTTCTCTGAACATTTAATTTCTTTGCACATGTTTAAGTTCAAGTCCAGATTCATCTTATAGGTTCATTTTAATGCATGTTTACATGTTTTATCTACGCTTGATATGGAGACTTGCATCTTCATAACTGCAGACAGATGGGATCATTTATCATTTTAAAATATTATAGCCATTATCTGTTTGTTAAGCAATTTCATTACTGCCCAATGACCTCCAGGTCTCTATACACAGAGTGGAAATAAAGGTTTGGGGTCTTACTCAGTGCTGATATGTCGTGTACAAATACAACACAGGCTTACGCAGCTAACAACAAGTTACGTGTTATAACACACACTCTGCGCTGTTTAAATTAAAGTGATGCTTAATGTCATACAAAACGCACACTAAAGAAGTTGATTTTAATATGTAGTTGCTCGTGTGCAGAGTAAATTCTCCTCTGCGTTGACAGTTTTCACCTTGTAGACGTCTGATAGCAGGAAGCTGTAGTAGCTAGCGTGCTAATGTTACCCTACGTTACATAGCACGTTAGCTTAGCTTAGCTTAGCCTCCGCTGCTTGCCCTTGTGAGAAGTCACAGCGTCTCCTCTCCAAATTATCAAACACTGGATTCAAATTATCACCCGGAACGTTAAAGAATATCACAATCTTACCGTCTGCGACACCGCAGAGCGAACAGCAGCAGACAGAAACATCGTGGTGGCGTTAAAGTTTTGGTCCCGGTTCGTTAGCAAACTGGACGGGACATCAACGGCCGGGGTCCTGCGTGAGATGCGACGTCAGCACGTCAGATGGACGTACGTGCGTAACTGAATCGATCCCAGAGTGAAACATGAGATTGGACATTTCTTCTGTGTTATGTAACCTGAAGTCTGGGTCACGTTGCGTGTTTATCAGTGTTTACCGAGGACAAATCATAAAGTAATGTTTAAATGACACATTATAACTGTTAAATGTAATACTATTTCTCATTGGATACGTTAAGAAATAATGCAACAAAGTTGTTCTCAGTAAAGCAACAACATTTTATGGAGAAACTCAACAGGACAAAAGCAAAATCTATACACAGGGCCCATATATCTCCCTCTCACAACCCTAATGCATCTCCATTGTGCCCCAAGTGTAAAAAAACTGGTAGTCTGACACAGCAATTTTGGCAGGTCAGTCATAGGGCAGGAAATTCTGTCTATTAACAGAAATAATAAACGTTTATATCTCTGATATGTCCATGAATGACAAATTTAAAAGAAAACAGACGCTTATTTTCCGTGCTAGAAAGAGTATTCTTTTGGATTGGATCACAGATAAACTTCCATCTAAGGCTCAGTGTCAAAAGGTTTTATTTGAATATGTTGACTATTTAGCATGTAAACTTCACAGCAACGATGATGGTTTTCCTTTCTGTCATATGTTACTTTCACTTCAGTATAAAAACTAGTAAACATATATCTAAAAAAAAAACACACACACACAATGACACTGAAAAGTGTATTTAAGTGGCACAATGTGATCATGAAATTAAAAAAACAACTCTCTAAAACACTTTTTATTTTGAAAAATTAAATAAATATGTACCTATAAGACACAATGTCAGAGTAGTGACAATAGCTTCAAGCTCAGAAATGTTGTTTACTGGATGTCAGTGAACACAAAGTTGCTCCTCCGCCTTCTCCCTCTCTCTCTTTTCTCGGGACACCCATCACCCTCCCTGTCAAATAAAAACTTCCAATGCCTGCCTGGATCTACAGCATTCATCCTCCCTCTTCTCCTCCTCCTCTTCCACCTCCTTGCTTGGAGAAATAATACCACTGACAGACCAGGGAGGGCTCGTCCAATGAAAAAGTGGGAGTGCCACACCATGTGAGCCGATTGGTTCCCCTGGACCTAAGCAGACTTGGAAAGAGGCTGCAGTTCTGGGATTAGAGGTGGGTGTTATGCATGCTGAATGGTGTTGCTTCAAAGTACAAGAGGCCTTGTGGTGTTCTTACCTTACCCAGGAGGATCCAGACAGATCAGCAGTGACTCAGATTAACCCATATTCTGACTCTCAGATGATATAGATCCGTCGACATCTGTCCGTCCACGATGGTTGTGCCTGAATCTCAGGATAAGATGTACTACCCTCCTGATGACATGAAGAGGGATGCTCATGTGCCTGATTTTAACTCCTATCTGGCACTGTACAGGAAGTCTCTTGAGAATCCAGAAGGTAGGTCAAACACGTCTGTATTTTTAGTGCCATGCTCGGAGAGTTTGCTTGCATTTCACCTCCCTCTGAGGCTCTCTGTATACAGTATCTCTCTTGTGTTTATCTGCTTTGTCTGCAGCCTGTAACACTGACTTATCACGTTGTTGTTTTTTTAGCTTTCTGGAAAGAGATTGCTGACGAGTTCTTTTGGAAGAAGCCAGCAACAGGACCAGTGCTGCAGTACAACTTCGACGTGACAAAAGGGAACATTTACATCAAATGCATGGAAGGGGCCAAAACCAACATGTGCTATAACGTCCTGGACAGGCTCGTGAAGGAGAAAAATCTCGGTGAAAAAATTGCCTTTTACTGGTAAGAAGCAGCAGCGTCTTTCTGGGATGAATCGTGGCTTTCATGGGAAGTCCCGCCTGCAGTTATGTCAGCTATTTGTATCAATAGCAACTGTTGTGTCCCCAGTGACGACCCCTGTGCACCAACGCAAACCACAGCTAGCACAACACAGTGCCACTGCATTTACCATCAGATTATAAGAGTCCTGTAAGACTCATAAAAACTATTTTTGATGTTTCATTACAGAACATAAGCTGATTTCTACTTAACCTTTGCCAGAATCTTCCAATAAGGTCCTAATGGTTTGTTAGTACGACTGACGTTTTTAATTCTTATATTTCATATATAAGCTCATAAATCTCTTTAAATTACCTTTCTGCTTACAGTAAAGCCTCACACCTCACCATAAAGGCTCTATGTTATGTTGTTTTGACTTTATATTATGGCGCATATTTGCTCTGTCAACCGAAGAGGCTTAGCAAACAAGAAATAGTGGTGCAAGCTCAGCAGTAATAGGGGTTCAGTGGAACTGGACACAGTGGAGACCAGCCATCACATCACACAAGCACAAACACTGTTTGCATTGCATCAAACCACTTGTGTAATATATCTGCTCAAGTGTTTGCCGTGTCAGTTTCAGTACACCGCGTGAGGAGGATATAGTTCCTGTCAGCTGTGTTATTACTGCGTTTATATTTAAGTTATCGTTGACCATATGGTTTGATATCACTTGGTAAACACTTTTGCTCACACCTTGAACAAACAGCACTTGTAAAAGTATCCATAAAATACGACAGGAACAGGAAGGTCATCTTATATATTGTATACACATAGAAATGTGAGTACAAACAGTGCCTAAAGCACAGAAATCAAACCAACAATTAAAAGACATCATTACAGTAATGAATTCTACACTGTTTCTCTTCAACTTCAACTTGAGAAAGACCTTCGTACTGGTGGTTTTAACTGCCACTGCTGGCTTTGCATTGGAGTTTGACAAAGGGCTCAATGCTCTATGATGACAGGTGTCATGTGACTTAGGTGTCACACTTTGAACAAGTGGTTTTTTTTTTTACATAGAGACGGACTAAGACCCATTATCTTGTCCTGTCAGAACTTGTAAGAAAGAGAAAGAAAGAAAGCTTTCTCTGTGGATAAGTGATGGTAGTAAAAAGAGAAACAAATTATGCAACAAATGCCACAAATTATAGGACAAAGGACAAACCAGAGCCTTGAACTTACAAGCTGCTTCAAAATGCCCTTTTGAATTGTTGAAGGTAGTAGCAACAGACGAGTTGCATGAGCTGTTAAAACAATGCAATGAAACTCGTAATGGCAATGAATGTATACAGAGGATGCACACTTTATATACTGACACTGAGGCTAAACACCAGAATAAACTACATAAAATGAAGCCAAGATAATGAAAGAGCATAATAAATAACTGACTGAGATCTATATACAAAAGCAGCACACAGTCCAAAGGCAGTGGTAAACTTTGAGTGCATTCTCAGCTTTGATTCAGAGGGATTAAGTACAGACTGTTCAAGAATATCTGCATCTAAAAGCAGCTTCACCATGCTTGGATTTCAAAGCAGATGACCTTGGAGGACTGGTGCGTTGATACTGTAGCAGGAGTGTTTTGCTCATAAATCATTTGGCGATTTCTAAATGAGTTCAAAGATTTTCTTTTTTTACGGTTGCAGAGATTTGAGTATTGTGCTCAGCTTTCTTCTGAATGTGTGGCAGCTGCCGAAGAGCTGTTTTAGAAATACCTGAGAAAATCCTATTACGGCAGTCCAGCCTGCTGGAGATAAAGACGTGGATTAGGTTCGCTAAATCTTGTTTGTATGGAAATTCTCTAATTTATGCAGGTGAAAATAGGCTGTTGTCCCTGACCACAGCAATATATCTCACTTGGGTTTTCAGCAGCAGACAATGCAGATGGACTTGACTCACTGAGTCACTTTTACATCAAAGAAAAATTTCAAATCCAAATTCAATCCTAACGGAGGCATTTAGCAGTTGAATTAACAAGTTTCCAGGATCGAGCCCTGCGGTACTCCAACAGTAGATGTGGAATAGTAAAATATAAATATTTGAGCTTGTCTTTGGCACGTCATCAAAGCACTTCAGGTCACTTTACCAAGGACTGTTTCATCACTGTAATAATTTATTTCACCATCGTCAGCCTGGCAATAAACTCGATTTCAGCTTGTTGCAGTGTTTTGGCTTCTGTCCTGCACCAGACGTCTGCCACCATGCTGGCTGTCCGCCTGTGAAACACTGTGCCACATAGTTTTCCAAAAAAACTGTCCTGACATGCATCCAAACCCAATATAGACCCAGCAATAACTGGAACAGGTTATCTCCCCTGTGAACTCACTGAAAAGGAGGAACAGTGACTTGACGGTTTCTGTGTGTATATATATATATATATAAAATATATAAGCACATCATACAGACAGAACTTCATACAATCTAAAACAGTACTGTGTTTCTTCTGTTATGTGTCGTCTTCTCAGGGAGGGGAACTCACCTGACCACCACCTCGCCATCACCTACGGCCAGCTGCTGAGCCAGGTCTGCCGCTGCGCTAATGTCCTCAAACAATTGGGTAAGAAACTTAAGACATTTGAGGTTGTGGATCCAAGGAAGGGAAAAAGGACATAATGTAGAAACATCTCTCAGAAATGAAGACTATCTCACTTCCCCTGGCGAAAACTTAAAAGAGTGTTATCATAGGAGTTTTATTTCAGTGTCAAATGTAGAAATATCATCTAAAATCTCTCAAACATTGTGAAATACAGCAGCAAATACTGTCCATACTACCAGACAGGGCTCAATGCACGTGTTGCATATCAGACATACGGTACAGCGTCTGGACCAGGTCAGATCTGCAGCACAATTGCTTGTTTGAGTTGAGAAGGAACCCAGATGAAAACCTCGAGTGTTTACTTGTTGCTTACTTCTTCAAGGTGTAAAAAAGGGAGACAGAGTGTCTATCTACCTCCCAATGATCCCAGAGCTGGTGTACACTATGTTGGCCTGTGCAAGGATAGGCGCTGTTCACTCCATTGTGGTAAGTACGATGATGAACGACCTCTCTAACTCGAAGCAAATGATGTTTGTTTCACCCATTTCGTGGAACGGCTGTAGTATCATTTAATGTCGTATTGTGCTGTCTGTGGGAAGTTTTGCACGCGGGTTAGCAGTTGTTTGCTGCTTTGACCCCATTTCCAGGACAAAAAAAAACCCATCAGCTGTACCTGAGCTCCTGCTTCTGGTAGTCCAGACTGCTCCGCTCCTGTAGTTATCAGCTGTTCTCCGTGTGAACACAGCGCTGGCAGCATCTGCAATCAATATATGGGTCAGGCATTTACTGGCTGTGTCCAGCTTGGGAAGGCATCAGAGTCAGAGCAACAAGCCAACTCTATTTTAGCTATTCAACCTTCCCGTCTGTGTAAAGGTTAGTAGCCCTGTTAAAAATATCTTCAGGCAGCTCCAAGGCTGGATTTTATGACTTACGAAGGTCTGTTTTTGGCAGACTGAAGAGTGAGTGACCTTGTCTGTGCTTAGTCATTGTTGTAAATCTTCCAGCTCTGACTTTTTAACATATGAAGATCTTTTAGCAACATAAGGATCTTTGGGATAACGCCAGCCTCTTGGATTCTCATACGACTCTTAGTATTAATCATAAATTAGCTTGGCATGAAATTAAATCATAGATGGAGCCAGGCAGGATAGCTAATCTTACTCACACTGTGGCATTCTGCTGAGTCCAGAGTCGCCAATAACCCGATTCATGAATGCTGTCATCAACACTGAAACTTTATACTCCGTGAACTACTAACCTTCACCAGAAGACATGCGTCTGGCCGAGGACGCAGCAAATGACAATCATATAAAAGATTAATTATAAATGTCTGGTTCATTACGTAACATTGCACAAGGTGACTCCTCTGTAATGAGGAGGCACAGCATGCGTCAGACAGATCAGTCTGTTTGCAGGACTGCAGCCATCCAGGCCTCAAATAACAATGAAGGAATAACGGTGAAAGCTAAAACACAAAGAGGTTTTAAAAGATGTTTTTTATGATCCGAACACAAGTGGGCAGCCGAGGCAAGTCATAATTCATGCCGGAATCTATCATGTGTCAAAGATGTGCAGCTGACCTCTTGTGTTCTTTGCTGCCTTTGTCACTTTTGTAAGAATAACAGTTATTATCTCACTCTGTTGCCAGACAAGCGCCAGATTTGTTTCACACGGATGTCATCAAATCTGTCCTCGCCAAGTGGTTTGAGCAGTCCAATCGCAATGCGTCTTGGTAGTCGCTCACACTTGGATTTAGCACGTGTGAGCCACATTTTAAAACCAAGTGTTAACACGGTCATGAAGTCGATGAACGGCAATATCTAGCCGAAAGTAGCTAACTTTAGCTAACAATAAGCTCTTGGTCATATGAGACCAGATGTGTATATAATTTGTTATTCCTTCTTATAAAAGTTATGTAATCTTACTTTAAATGTAAGTTTCATATCTGATTTTGGAAGTCCACACTCCTACGCTCCTTTGCTAAACGGACTGACACATTTTTTTTCTCAGTGGCCTGTTGTTCACACAACGTGCCCCAGTTGGGTTAGAGATGCTGCTTTAATCAAATGTGAGAATTAGTACGAGTTTTGTTACAACTTGAGGCTCTTTTTTTGTAGTTTGTAGACGTGACCTTGCTAAAGCGGCGTCTCACATGAAACATGAGCAGTTTTTTGTTAATTGTTACTTTTTTTAGCAGAAGAAGATGGTTCTCGGTTCGAACCCCTGCTGGGGCCTTTCTGTGTAGAGTTTGCATGTTCTCCTCAGGTCTGCATGGGTTCTCTCGGGTACTCCCACAATCCAAAGACTTAATAGGTTAATTGGTGACTCTAAATTGGCGGTGTGAATGTGAGTGTGACTCCTTCCATCCTGATGCCCTCACTTTTGGTTTCACCTTCAAATAAAGTGAATAATTTGGCCTGTTTTGCAAGCATACTGAGACTTGGGAAGACAGCAACATCTGTGACATTGTTGTGTGTTACAGATGCTGCTGTGTTCCCAAGTCTCAGCAAATACTCTAATCAGTGCAATGTTATTATAACCAATAGAAATGTTGGACAAAAAGATGACAGTAAGAAGGTCATTAGTGCCACAACAACTCCTCCTTTCAGCTTTTCTGTTCCTCGTGTTCAGTTTGCAGGTTTCTCCTCTGAGTCTCTGTGCGAGAGGATCATGGACGCCCAGAGCAGCATCCTGGTGACGGCAGGTAAGTCCAGCAGCACCAGGATGTGAAGTGACGCAGCGCTCAGGGGCTGTAAAGATGATTTTCAAGTTGTAAAGTGGATCAGTGTTTGAATATCTCCTTCCTGCTACCTCATCATCTCTCCCTCTGCCCATTTGTCATATACAGATGGTGTTTATAGAGGAGAGAAGCTGATCAACCTGAAACAGATTGCAGACGAGGCTCTGGAGAAGTGCGGGGAAAAGTAAGTCCCGCTTACGAGGCCGGCTGTTTCTCGGTTCTCAGCAACTGCCCTTATTTACACTAGCTGCTGATAATGGGACTCAGCTGCTGTCGTATGAGTTACTGGACACACACACTCACACACACACACACACACGGCAAAGCCCAGTTTCCACATTACGACGTTGCCGGGCAACGTGGGGTGCTCAGATTCAGCAGGTAAGCCCAAGCTGCTCGTTCCCCGTGGCAACACGAGCCTGGGAGGGAAGCACGGTATGCTGGGAACGAATATCTGAGGAGGGGGTGGCGTTTAGGGGCATCATTTCAAAATAAAATGTACAGTGATGCTGTTCATTTCACCGAAGCATCATGCAGCAAAACATTTTTCTGTAACTATTTATCCTGAACTACACAAGGAGCTGACAAGCAGATTTGAAGAATATTTGAAAAAAGATGTGATGGTGACAAAAAATAATGCTTGTAAATCAAAATTTTCTCTATAAAAACTGACACATGGCGCTTTTCCTGCCTTTTTCTTTGTTTCCTTGCAGAGCGTCATCCAGTGTCACTAAATGCCTCGTCGTCAAACACCACGCTCTGAGGACAAAAAGCGGAGCTGCGTGCAACAAACTACAGGTAGATTTGTTTTCGGCTTACAGTTCGTCAAGCTAAAAATAATGTGTGACAGTAACTGTAGACGAGAATATATTGATATGTGATATGCGATGCTGCATATGTGGCTCCCACCATGAAACATGGAGGATGAGGCGTGATGGTGAGGAGGTGTTTTGCCGGCGACACTGTTGGTGATTTATTCAAAATTCAAGGCGCACTCCAACATGGCTACCATAGCATTCTACGCTAAGCATCTGGTTAAGCTTAGCAGGACCATTATTTGTTTTACAACATGATAGTGACCTCAAACACACCTCCAAGTTATGTAAGGAACAGTTTGCCAAGAATCGGAGTGATGCATGACCTGGCTTCCACAATTACCTGACCTAAACCCAGTTAAGATGTTTTTGGATGAGTTGGACCGCCGAGTGAAGGAAGCTCAGCCAACAAGTGCTCAGCATATATAGGAACTCCTTCAAGACTGAAAACCATTCAGGTGACGACCTTATGAAGATGATTGAAAGAAAAGTGTGCACGGGGGTCATGTATATGACACAATATTAGAGCCTCATACCGAAAGGTGCACATATATCTCCTGCAGTACGGTGGATAAAAATAGTTCGTCTCCAAAGAAAAGACTCTAAAAGCAGTGCTGCGCTGACACAGATGCAGAGGACTTGAGGTGAACTTTGGAGCATCAGTAAAATCAGGCTAGGAGAAGAGAAGCGAAGGAGGGAAAGCACCTGATGACAAAATTCATGTTAATGCATATGAACAAGGCCCCACAGAGCATCATGTTACCGACCTCCTGTGGCTAAAACAGAAGAAAATCTCAAAACGAAAACATGTCCTCCAATCTAGGATTCAGAATTTGCCTCCAAGGAGCTTGGAAAATTGCATTCAGTTCAAAATTGACTTGGTGTGTCGCTGCCTGTGGCTTTGGGCGCTCGATATGCGTAGATGTAATGAGGGGTTTTATGTGTTTCATTTGTTCCCTGTTGTTCTGGTGCATTCAGACCCCCTGGGACTCCGAGTGTGATGTGTGGTGGGATGAGGTGATGAAAGACTCCCCTGAAGAGTGTGAACCCGAATGGCTGGACGCTGAGGATCCTCTGTTTATCCTCTACACCAGCGGCTCCACAGGCAAACCAAAGGTAAGAGACACAGGTGTGTGTACGTGAGGAGAGACCGGAGTAGCGGTGGAAATATTTGAAATCTGTCTATTTTCTACTCTGATAAGCCTGTAATGGTGTTAACCGTCCTGGTTTTACATAATCTGCTGTGAAGTGGGTAACAAATGATAGTTTTCTAATGCTAAGAGGCACAAATGCATCCTAGAAAGTTTAAAAGCACCACAATTACAATCAAACCTGAGGCTCGGAGCATCAGATGGGATGAAATCATCTTTTCCTCACACACACAGCATCGGGAGGCCCTCTGATTTTTGCTGCCTGCCGTCTTTTGTTGACCAATTATCTCCAAATTCACGTTTCCTTTCCTGCGTACGGTACAGGGCGTTCTCCACACTGTTGCCGGGTATCTGCTCTACACGTCGTTGACCTTCAAGTATGTTTTTGATCATCACCATGACGACGTGTACTGGTGCACCGCAGACATCGGCTGGATCACCGGCCACTCCTACATCACCTACGGACCACTTGCGAACGGTGCTACGAGCGTGCTGGTGAGAGCAAACAAGACTTAAAAATCAACACATTCAAATAAAGCAGTATCACATGAGAGGTCGTGCTGTTATACTGAATATCAGCACGGCTGTGATTAATGACTGTCACAGCTGTGCTGATATTCAGTATAACAGCGCAACCTTGTGTGTGATGTTGTTTTTATACAACAGTTCTACAACAGCAATTATTAGTTAACAATAAAGTGACAACAGATTATGATTTATTTGTTTATTTAAGAATTTATGCAGGCTGGCTGCTTTATATCATGTATGCAACCAGTAAAATAAGAGTGAAATATCAGACTTGATGTTCTCATAAAATGTTATATCAAATGATGATATCAAACATGTCACATTATCAGGAGAAAATCAGCTAGTTCGAGGTCGTGAATTAGCTCTGTTTTGAGTCTGTGTTTAATTCAGTGTGTATCTGCTCCATCGACCAACGCTTACTTTAGTGGGAAATCATACTTTTTTTTTGCTTTATTCTTACAGTTACAGTAGTAAAGATTGTATAGAGTTTATCTTTATGGATTATATTGATGCTGAATTGACAGCATAGGAGTATACCAGTGTTTGTTATTAATCATAGAGATGCATGCATGTGTCCAGTTTGAAGGTATTCCAGTCCACCCTCATGTCGGCCGGTTCTGGGAGATCATTGAGAAGTACAAAGTGACCAAGTTCTACACAGCACCGACAGCCATCCGCCTCCTGATGAAGTACGGACGGGAACCGCTGCAGAAGTAAGAGCCTGCATTTCCTCTGAATATTGCAGCAGCTCAAAAAAAAAAAAAAAATAAAAAAAAGAAATCCTGATTTTTTAATCAGATTTTCCAGAAGCCGCAGCAGGAGCTTGAGTTTCAAAACACAGCTTGACCTGATAGATGGTCCGAGTGTGTTTTTACAGCAGGGTTTGCCAGCTTTCATATGAAAATTTCCACCTTTAATTTTGAAAGACCTCCTTCTCACTTCTTATATAAGAGCTCCTCAGTGGTGAGATGAAGAAACCAAACTGTGTGAATAATGATGGAAGTGACACTGTGCGAACATGTTTTTTTCCCATACATTTTCAACACTAAATTCACAAGAATCTGTCAAATCAGCATCGGGGATATCTGTCAAAAAGATGCGAGGTAAACTCTAATTTTTAGTCTGTCAGTACTCCAGATGTAAGAATTATCTGACCCTGTTCACAGTGGAAGTAGAGGACAATAGCCCTGACTCTTGAATCAGCTTGTAACAATACAACTTGGCTGAAAATTTACTGAAATAGTTTGACCTTTTTCTTCTCCTCCATGCTTAGAAGGGGGAATTGTGAGGCTAGGGGTGTTCAGTTGCAACCTCACTGCTAGATCCTGCACACTGGACCTTTAAAGTGTGGCAGGAAGTGAAACTTGTGGAATTCATTTAGCGTATCACAGATAAATATTTAACGTTATTCAATCAGTTAGGTATATTTTTCACAGCCTGCATTTAAAAACGACACATAAGCGCCCAGAAAACCAACAATAGACACAAAGACACAGAGTATAATGATCAAACAGTTCTCTTACTGTGAGAGAAATGTTCTTACTTGTCTCTACCAGGTATGACCTCTCCAGCCTGAGGATTCTGGGTACTGTCGGTGAGCCGATCAACCCAGAGGCGTGGCAGTGGTACCGCGAGGTCGTCGGTGAGGGCAGATGTCCGGTAGTCGACACTTTCTGGCAGACAGAGACTGTGAGCGCCATCTGCATGCAATTAACACACACTTCAGCTGCTATTAAAGTTAGATTTAATAATCCAGAATCCGGCAGTTTTACTTCACTGTCCTTCGTTTCTCGACAGGGAGGTCATGTTTTGACTCCTCTTCCCGCGGCCACGCCACTGAAACCAGGCTCTGCTGTAAGTGACAACATCTCCCTCAGCACCTGTGTCTTACCTCACACTGTAAATCTTAAACACACCCGTATACGTATCTCCTCCTGTGAGTTTCATCAATACAGATCATGCTGGTAAGGAAAGGTTTGACCTCTGCATGTGAGAACAGATCTTGAAATATATGAGATACATTTATTTATGTAAATGTATATTGTGTGTACATTATGATCCAGGTGATGACGTGAAAGAAAAGCTGGAAAGAATATCTCACATTAAATCCACGTCATATTTCAGACCTTTCCTTTCTTCGGGGTAGAGCCCACAATCCTCAACGAGCACGGAGAGGAGCTGGAAGGCGAGGCCGAGGGTTATCTCGTAAGTTTCAATTCAATTTCACCCCTTGAAGGGCAACTGCAGCAGCTCGCCATCGAGATCAACAGATACCAACACAGTAAAGACGAGAGAGGGGAAGAAAGATAGAAAGGCTATGAGCTTAAAAAACTGTGCTATAAGAGGAGACAGTTAGGCAGCGACATTTGACCACAAGCTCGAAGCACCGAGGTCACTTAGTCTGCTGATCTTATTTAGACTTAAAACCTGAGGTAGGATGGTAAACTTAAACAATGATATTAATAATACTAACAACTTAAAGTGTTATTAAAGTCATCCAGAATTATTCATACATCACCTTTACATCACATAGCATACATTATCCACGACTTACCTGACATATTTTTCTGCACCCGTGCACACAGTCCACTAATCAGATGATCATCGGCTCCTCCGGTCCATGAGTCAAAGTGTCCTTGATCAAGACACTGAATCCCAAATTGCCTGTGAAGGCTGCGCCATCAGTTGGTCAATGTGTATGAGTAGTTAGCTCCCAAAAAAAAAAACAGATTTTGTTTCACCTTGCATGGTAGTCAGTGCTAAAAAGCTAAATATATGTATCCTCAAGTGAGTTAAGTAACCTCAATAGCCTCCACAGGCTGCTCGTGCTGTTCTTGTAGTAGAAGCAATCATGAATTTGAAGTTTCACACACTTTAAGTGGCTCTTGCTGGTTAAATAAATAACTACAAAAAATAAATTCACCTCAGCACCTCAGCTGCCCGATTAAGAGCACTCGCCTACTCGCTGAAATAAATTTAGTTGTTAGTAGATTTTCTGATTGAAGGACTTCAGTTTTATTGTGGTGTATTCTTTAGTAACAGTATCAGCAGTAATATCTCTCTTCTGTGTGTATTTTCTGTGTACTTGTGTTGCAGGTGTTCAGGAGGCCCTGGCCCGGAATAATGCGCACTGTGTACAAAAACCACGACCGCTTCGAGAACACCTACTTTAAGAAATTCCCGGGTTTCTATGTAACTGGTGACGGTAAGCCACAAAAATGATTTTACGACTCCTGTCTGGACACTGTTGCGATAGAAAAATCCCTGCTGCCACAAAGATTGTGTGTCACTTTGGATTGAGCAAGAGTGTAAATACCAAACGCATGTCTGTTTATTTGTCTTACGAAAACACCAAAGATCCTCTCGAGGAGCTATACAAACTGTTTTAGGGGTTATTCAGCTTGTTTTTTCCTCTCTCAGGCTGCAGGCGGGATAAAGACGGTTATTACTGGATCACAGGACGGATAGACGACATGCTGAATGTGTCAGGTACTGTGAGGTGATAAAAGGTTATCGCAGTAGCAAACTGTGTTATGTACACACTTCTAATGACGGATTGTGACTTGCAGCCTTTTGAGAGTTTTCTTTTAGACACCTTGTGTACACTCGTGACTTTGGTTTTGTTTGTCCTTCAGGCCACCTGATGAGCACAGCAGAGGTGGAGGCAGCTCTGACGGAGCACCCGGCCGTGGCGGAGGCCGCGGTGGTGAGCCGGCCTCACAAGGTGAAGGGCGAGTGTCTGTACTGCTTCGTCAGCCTCAAAAACAGCAGGGAGTTTAACCACACGCTGGTGGAGGAGCTCAAGAGACAGGGTGAGACTCCAACACTGGAGGGTTGTAAGGAAAGATGATGATGGTAAATGGTTAAAAATAATAGCTTAACTTTAAATACAGGGTACTTCATACTGCTTTAGGTGTGTTGAGTCCATTTGGGGTTAGGACCCCTTCAGGAGATCAAAAGATGACCTGAGCTGACAGTATCAGGAAGAAGGATTGGACCCAATTACAGACACATGGCCACACGGAAAGACGTCGGGGTTGAGCATAAAGAAACACAGGAGCAGGGTTTAAACACCAAGGAACACAAAAAAACAAACTAACCAAAAGGCGGCTGGAGATCCAGGCAAAAACACAAACAAAAGACTCAATAACCAAAATCCAGAACAGAGGCAGCAACACAGGCGAGCTTCAGACACAACGGACAGACAAGGAAACAAAGGAAACACAGGAAACACCCAGGTGAAACTAATCAGGGACAGGTGCAGAATCAAAAACAGGCGGGAAAAACAAGGCAGAAGAAGAACACAAGACACAGACAGCGTCGGACTACAAAATAAAACAGGAAACACAGAACAAACTGTTACATCGTGTTGTGCTTCAGGAGTTTTTACTCTCAAATTAAGTCACAATATGTTCAGAAATAAATCGCTGTTAATCCCCCAGGAGGCAGTTGTTTCTCTATATCACAGGATCACAGTTTTGTTTTGGGGTTTTAATCTCAGTTCAGTACTTATTTTCTTATTTTCAGTGAGAGAGAAAATTGGACCAATCGCTACACCAGACTTCATTCAAAATGCTCCGGCGCTCCCGAAAACTCGCTCAGGTAAAACTCGCTCAGCGCCTCTTTAAACCAACATCCTCCTCCTCCTCCTCTGGTCTCCTCCTCCTCCTCCTCTGTAACATCTGTCTCCTCTTCCTCTGATAACTCTGACCCATTCAGGGAAGATCATGAGGCGAATCCTCCGGCAGATCGCCCGCAACGAGAAGGACCTGGGCGACCTTTCGACCCTGGCGGACCCAAAGGTGGTGGAGGTGTTGTTCAGCCAGAGGTGTGAAGCTGCAGCCTGAACGGACGCCCTCGTCTTCATGCTATGAAACGGTACAGATATAGACAATCACAAACAGCTGGTTCTGGATCTGAGTGTTTGTGTGCACTCTGGGACTGAATGAAAGGGCAGGGACACCAGGGCATTTCAAATTGTTATTTTATGTGAAGAGAATATAAATGTAATGAATATGATTGATTAGGTAGACGGACAGATGTAGGGATGTTGCTTTGTGTTTGGGCCAAAATATCAAACAAACTAGGCACCAGAGTTACTATGTTTTATATTTTCTTAAAGTCTTTCAGTTCCACATCTCACGTCATTAAATCTTGAAATAGAAGTCAGCTTTGCACAGCTTGTTTTGGACTGACGACTGATGTACATGTTCAACCTGTGATAACATTTCTATGTCCTCACAATAAAGTGTTTCATCTTGTTTGGTGTCTTTTTTTTCTTTGAGCTCAGCAGCTGATTGACGCCCTCGTGTGGCAGGAATTGTCCTCGGCAGCCGCTCTCTGATGTACTGTAAAAGCCTGTTTACTCTGCTGCTAAGGCTTTCTGCCTTTTGTCTATTAATGATGCACGAAGCACACACACACGCACACACACGCACACAAACACACACATGGCTTTGATGATGTGAAGTGCAGCAGGGAGCAGCGATTATGGTGGGACGGAAAGAGAGAAAAGAGAGGGTCTGTTTTATCTTAAGTGTGCTGGATTCTTTTAAAATTACCATCATCAGTGGGCTTTCAAAAAGAGGAACCGTAATCTGATTTTTAAAAGAGATTATAGAGCAGCAGGTTGTCATGAAAGTGGCTCAGAGGGATCTTATCTTGTTGTTAATGTCGGGTCACGTACAGTGTGTGGACTTCCTTTGTTGTCTCCTCGACACCTACATACTCACATGCGTGCAGCGTGTGTTGGTGTGTGTGTGTGGGTGCGGAGGATAGGGAGAAAAGAGCCCAGAAACACAGCGATGGGCAACGTTACATCATCATCACCCCCAGCAGCAGAGGAGTGGTTACCATGACAACCCTTCTCCATCCCTCCCCACCATCACCACACTTCTTCTCCAACTCTCCATCTTCCTGCGGCTACGACAGCGGCCGCTGCAGATGTTTTGTAACCTGAGGACCGGGGCGAGCCACACACACACACACATACACACACACACACACACACACACACACACACAAATGTAAAGGAAGGTTTCAACATTTTCTGCATCTCTTGACCTTCTCGATGTCATTGAAACCAACATTTAAAAAAAAATAGAAACGATTCATGTACTGCATGATAATGTCTCGGCTGAGGGTCGATTTTATGATGCTGTTGAGTTTCAGTACATGATGCAGAGCGGTTTTCATCCTCATCAGGGTCACGGTGGGGAGACTGGAGCCTCTCCCAGTTGGCACTGGGTGAGCGGTGTGGTACATCTTGGGTACACAAACAATAATTCACACTCATGTCCACACCTGCAGGCAATTTAGAGTCACCAATTAACCTGTTAAGTAGTCATGTCTTTGGACTGTGCCTGGAGAGAACCGACACGGACACAGAGAGGCCTCAGCTGAGGTTCAAACAGGAGTCTTCTTGCTGTGAGATGACAGTGCTAATCACTGCACCAGTATGGTCCATGTACAAAGAGATATAAAACATATTTATATTGTCCACATCCACCAAACAAAAAAATGAAATACAATAGAGACAATGACAATAAAGCAGATTACAGAAGCAAACAAACAATTAAAGCCTACATACATCTAGTCAATATTTCCCTAAAAATCTTCAATAGTATGACAACACTCTGATCTTCTTTCAAGAATAAAAGAGAAAAAATGAACTGTTATCAATATTTCTCAAAGAATTACAGATAAAAATCTGTAGAAATCAAATATTACATGTCCTGTGAAGAATTTTTAAAAAGCCTGATTTAAGTCTGCATTTCAGCATCCCACAACTAAAATTTATTTTCCAAATATATCATAAAACATACCCAAATCTTTGCTTCCCCAATGATCATTTCATAATGAGGTGTAATATTTGAGGAGTGTCTTCCTCCCGCAATAACAAAATACGTCTTTGCAAAGTAAGTAATCATAATTCGGGACGTAGAGATTGAAGCAGGCTGGAGTTTATTAATAATTCATCGTGTGCCATAATGTCATCATCTTCTGTCGATATCTGGCTGACTGTCACTTTCCTGAAGACTGCTCTATCAGCAGTAATCAGCGAGGCTTTAATGTCCGACTTTGTGAAATTCAATCTCTTTAATTCACTTACAAAAACAAAACCGCTGCGTGTGTTAGACTGATACCTGAGGCCGATAATAGATTGTAAAAAATAGAACAATAGATATCAAATATCTGTGTTGTCCACACCTTTGACGCGGTAGACGTGATGTTGACGTTGCAGTTTTGTTTATTGGAGCGTTCTTGTGGAATTGATTAAAATTTGGCAACATTGGCCCTCCTGAAAAGATAATAAGGTCATTGTGATTATAGTTTTTACATCTCACTGCACTGGTTCTGATCATTTCTCAATCTGTCAGGAATAAAACTAAACTATGGGACTGTATAATTATTGTTTTTTCTTTTGGATTGTTTGATATATTAATATCAGTCTTCAAAAACACATATCATTCTAATCGCAGTGTACTTGTATTACTGACATTGTGGGGACATTGTTGCGGTCACACATTATGGGGACGCTGGTCCCCGCAAGGTTAACCATTAAATTTTAGGATTAAAACTCGTGCTGTGTTTTTCTAAATATTTTATACCTCATTTTTGTTTTCTGGTTTGTTCCTGGAGTTGTTTCACCACCATCCACAATTAGATTTTTTCCAGCTGAGTGCCGCTTCATCACATTTGTAGGAGTATACTAGAAGCGCATACTCAAAAATCAATTTGTCTAATCTGAGTATACTTTTTGTCACTTTTTCAAGGAAAAGCTGAGTATTATTGTGTGTGAAGTGTTGTAACTCCCCGTCAACCTTCTTCGACCCCGAGCTGCCGGAGGATTACGGCCCAAAGTCCCTCATCATTGTTTTTGATGTGGCAACACACCGGCTCAGAGAGAGACTTGGCCTCAGATGTTGTGGGATCTGGAGGTTTCCCCTCTATACATCCCAGCCTGTGCAGAGGCAGAGTCCCACTGTGAGTGACACAAAGATGTGAACGCTGTGTGTGCGTGTGTGTGTGTGTGAAAGCAAATTACACTGACAAAAGAGGAATCTAGGAGACACCAAATGAATGGGAGTCTCTTTGTTTTTGCTCCACAAAAACATGGACAGATGGTCTAACTGAACTTGAAGGCTGCTGGACATTTGTTATTTTGAGACGGTCGTACTGTATGTTGAAGGCTTTGAGATGAATCTAGAGGTCAGTCACAGGTCAAAGATGAAGCTTTAGTCTTAAGGTGATTTATAGTATATTTATGTCAAAAGGAAACATTGCACTTTTTATTCCACTGCATTTATTTGGCAGCCATAGTTCTAAGTTTTACAGTTAATGTGTTAAAAACTAAAATAAAATGCATTGTTAAATATTAAACCAGTGGTTGCCAACCTTTTTGGCTCACAAACTGTGAGCCTCAGTATCTGTTGGTGCCTTTTGTCTCATTTCAGATGTCTACCTAACAGAGTTAGCAGAGACTCCGCACCAGTTGTAAGTTGTGTGAAAATGTTTGTGGCTCCAGGGGGAGCTGAGTCTTACTAGTTGTCTGAAGTGACTTCACTTGAGTCATTGTGGGTTGAGATTGAAGACTACAAGTTTGAAAATGAAGTAAATCTGGAGTTGTGGAGCTGAAGTGGGCTTACCAGACCTCTGTAGAGAGCTCTTTATCTCCATATTAGCTGTTATTACCAGTTATCAGATGAACACTGATGTCTGACAGAACTCTTGGATATCAAGTTGTACTGATGGTGATGTAGGTATACATATATATATATTGCTCTTGTTCAGGTGGTTTCATGTTTTTGAGAATGTTTTCCTCGCTCGACATATTGTTTCTGATTCCACGCCAGCCTGAGCGACGGTCCCGCTGGTTTAGTTCAGGGTTCAAGCGGTCGTCACACTCCTCGGCACAATGAAGCTGTCTGTTTACTCATACAATAGTGCATTTCTTGTGGAGCTAAAATCCCCCCCAGCCCAAAAAAACTTGACACCCAGCCTCTGCCACGCTGTTTCCCCAGCTTGAGCACACTGGTAGCTGCCATCGCTCCGGTCTTCGGGCCTCGACCGGAGCCTCAGGAAGAGGACAGGCTTTTTTTTGCCCCTCACATGAATAATGATGTAACAGAAAGTGAGGAGAAGTGAAGGGGCTCCAGGCAAAGCTCTCGCTCAATATGAATTCTCCTCGCAGCCAAACCTTTTGCTCGCGTCAAGCGTGGGGCTTTTTGTATCGTTGGCATGACAACCTCTTAGCTAATGGCAGATCCAGGCCCATTGTGTTGCTCATTGTCTGTTTGGGGCCTTCGCACACAGCTGCAGGCATATGCAATTTGGGGTCCAATTTTTGACAGATTGCATGCTGAACAAGGCAGTGTGGAGTCTCAGAAAGGTTAATTCTGTCAGCGGGACACATGGAGAACGAGGGCAGTTCGGAAAAATGGATTAAAATGCGTCTTTATCCATGTCAGATTATACATGCTGCTATTTAACTGTCTGGACAGCAGGTTACTTTTAATACATTTAAACACTGAGCACTGGTTCACTTTTCAGAGACGATTCATGGTTGCACTTTCTAGTAATGTATACTTTAGAAAGGCTTGTACACAATGTGACAAATGTTTATAAATGGTTAATAAATATATATTAATGTTTAAAACTCAGTAATACGCCATTAATGAGAAGAACTCTGGGCTGCTACTTTGCTTGGTGTCGCCTCCTGATGAATTAAACTGGTACAATATACTTACAAATATTACTGATCTACAAAGGATTAGTATTATTTATAATTTGAATATATTTCTTTCTAACATAATTATTTAGTAATGGTAATAAATCTATTTTGATTTACAAGCTGCCTAATCGTCTCAGGCATCTTAAAGTTTGGTCAAACTAACAATTGGTGCAGTTTTAATCACGTGTGGTGGTGGCGGCTACTTGAATTAAAATATATTTTGTGGTGTTTCTGTGGTAAAATATACAAAAACAAATAAAAAAACAGGCTTAAAGCAACTATACAAGAATATTTTAGTATAAACAAAGGAGTCAGCAGGAGACTACAGAGTATTATCACCAGAATATGCAGTTCCCCTTGGCTTTATGGAGCTTTGTAGTGAGTTTAGCTCATTGTTTACATAAAGGCACAAACACGCTACGAGGGCTGAAAAAACTGGCGTCAGGAGAAACCTGCGGCAGCTTCAGGAGCGATACTCGAAAACCAGTGCAGTGTTTTTGAAGCAGGAAGAATAAATCATGTATGGCTTCCTCAGTTTGGCTGTGATGAGATAGCTCACCTGTTCAAATTATATCAAGGCTTAAAGTTATGCATAACTAACAGTGTGGCTGCTTTGATTAACAGGTGGCTGCCATTATAGACAACTTATTGAGCACCCAGGTGTCATTCAGCCTGCCTCACTTCCACCGATGATGCACGTCTTTGCCGATTATTAGATTATCCAGTTTACATCGTGCTGCCTGTGCTTCACACGTAAACACAAAATCCATCAAGCTGTTCCGCCTGATGCTCGGCCTAGAGGCCTGGAAAACTGTGTTGCTTGAATATGCAGAGTTCTCCTCGATGAAAAACATATTTTTCAGGGTTCTTTTAAATGAATGCACTGAAAGGACGACCAACACGATTGTATCTCTACTGTTCGGCGACATGAAGGTCCAGAGAGGCGAATAAATCTAATAGGGCCAAGACAGGAAGTGTCACAGACAATTAGCACATCAAAAACACGGGAACAAAGCCGGAGCTGTTGACACAATGACAGGAACGCATTACTGACAATCTGGCCACTTAATGTGGGGGTAATGGGGTAATGAGGAGCAGGTGTGCAGGGAGGAGCAGGGTCAGGTGACTGGCTATGGTGGGAAAAGTCTGACATGAAGGTCTATGAAAATACAGAGATGATGAAGAGGATTCTAATGTAAATGTCATTGGGTGAATGTTATGGTCTGTCCTGGGAGTGCTTGTAGCCAGGAATATACTGTACGTCTCAATCTCTTCCCGTCTAGCCTGAAAACTATCATCTCCAACACATAACGTCTACCCTGACGGTGCAGATTGGACTTCGACCCTACACGTTGTTCTTCAGTGTTGAGATTGAACTGTCAGCTGAATCCTGAGACAGCAGCTGCCGAGTCCACAAAACAAGTCGAAAGAGGAAACGAGAGGCTCGTCTCATCTGTTTAGTCAAACACGCAAAGATGTGGGAGCGCGGAGAGAAAACTGCCCTAAACGATCTTACAGAGACGCCCAAGAAGCCGCCGCTGCATTATTCATCAACGCCGGAGAGGAAAACATTGCTCTTTTTATCTTTTTCAATCACAGTCAGACGTCCGAGCGAATGTTTGGAAAGCCGCTTCGTTTGCAGAGGTGGTTTAACGTTGAGGAAAAGTTAGACGCTCACCTTTTAACTCACTTCAAAAACTCATCTGGCACCTCGTCTTTGGTGAGATGGAAACAATTCATATTGATTGTTCTGTTGGAGTTTTCCCTACCAACGAAATCAGTTTGCAAAAAGCGTCCTGCAGGTTTTATTTATTCATAGTTCAGCATTTTCTGGATTCAAACCACTGAAGACGCTGCAGCGACCACTTAGAAAGTTTTGACAGGTCTGAAACGGTTTTAAAGATGACTTTAGTTTTTTTTTAGATAAGTGGCGTGTCCTGTCAAAGACACGATAATCACGTTATCACCAAAACGTCCTGACAAACGTCCAGTAAACATCCTGATGCCTCATTTATTTATCTTATCATTTAATTGGATCAGTGTCAGGTGACTTTGTGAAGTCATTTCACACATGGACTATGAGAACTGTGAGGTGACGTCCGAACATAAAACTATTTTTATGCCACTGTGAAGTAGTGAAGCCATTTTGACATGAAATAGTCAACTTGGGTGTTTCCAATGATGCTAATTAAGGTTCAGTTCCATTTACTGCAGCAGAGACTTCCCAGTAAACCATCATACGGTCAAATAGTAAAATGGCCTCCTTAGTCCTTTCCTAACCACTTTTCCTAGACCTCGAAAACATCAGGAGGTCAAGGAAAGGATCGAAAGGACACACCTGTGTTTACTATTTCAAGTCAAGATGGCTGCTGTGGTAACGGTCTGTTGTGCAAAGCAACAAAAGACAAAAATGTTGGTCTTAAAAAACAGGTTTAATATTAAAAGTATAATCACTCTCAGCTCCGCTCTGCTCCTCCAGCATTCGTAAGGTTTCAGTCATAAACAGCAGCAGAGGTTAGTTTGTAACGAGCTGAGTGTCTTCGTGCCCCCTACTGAAACTTCACTTTCTAAAAATGCCACATATTAAATTCAAAGTAGACGTGTCCTTCCTCCGCGTCGGCTTCGGGGTATCTTCTGTTTTGTTGGGCGCGACTTCTATTTCACAGAGGTCACACCCTTCCTGCTGCAGCTGACATCAGACATTAAAGCAGAGTCCGGAGTTTAGAGAGCAGCAGTCTGAAGGACTTCAGGGCTGGTGTAAATTATTCAGCAGTGGTGGGTTTCTCTCAGGGCGGATGGAAGTAAAAGCAGAGCATCTTCTTCTTCCTCCCTTCGCTGACCCGCTCAGTGCCATCAGCAGCTCCCAGGCTGCAGCTGGGCCGCATTAATTATTCATCGTTATAACTCTGTGAAAGGTATACGGGGGCCTTCAGCTCTCTGTCTCTTCCTCTTTATCAGTCCCTCTTTCCCCTCTCTCACAATCAGCTTCGCTCCCTCGGAGCCAATAAAAGCTTTGAGTTTTCCAGTAAAAGCCGAGGCCGGTTTTAAATTCACTGATTTAATTCTTGCGCTCACATGTGAAAAAGCTGAAAATGAGCTGAAGAAAGCGAGAAATTTGTCTCGATTAGCTGGCAGCAACATCACACTCGGGCTGCTGAGTGCTGCTGCACCTTAAACATTCACAAGTTTAAGACTTTCCCTGTTCATCAAAGGATTTAACTTAATGTAACTAAGTACTTTTACTCAAGTAAATGGCAGTCTACTGACACACATTCATACACCGATGGCGCTGCCCGTCGGGTTCAGTGTCTTGCCCCAAGGACACTTCGACGTGCAGACTGGAGGAGACGGGTCGATCATCTGATTAGTGGACGACCCGCCACTCTACCTCCTGAGCCACAGCCACCCCTTGCCTTAATCAAATTATTTATGTTTGTTTATATACATTTATTTATTTAATTTATTTATGTGGATAACTGTCACAAACATTTCATAAATATGAAGATTTGTTGCTTTAAATGATTTCAATAAATTTAACTTTGTCAAGTTTGAGCTCTGAGGAATTGTGACAACATTTCTCTAATTTTTTCTTTAGAATCAATAATGAAGAATCACCAGATTCATTCATAATGAATAAAACGATATAATAATTAGTTACAGTCATCTACAAAGCAGTTTAAAATGAGTCCTACCTCAACCAACTACAGCAAAATGCTGCTTTTAATAAAAGTGTCATAAAACTATAATAATACGATAAATAATGGTGTAACGTTGAGAGGCACTGTTCACAGTGGATTCATGTCACAGCCACAGAGGTTGCCGCTTCATTGAGACACATCATTAGTGAAACACTTGAATATAACAGAGCCATTGTTAATGTTATTAGTGTTAGTCGGCCGTGAAAAAGACGTTTCAGAGACAGGCACGTCAAAATGTTGGAATATAAAAGCAAAAATAGCAAATTAAATAATATAATAGACAAAAAAATAAGCCCTGAGTCTGGGTCTTTATATTATGGGGCTGAATGTCACGTGTAAAGGTGGTACATGTATGATGAAAGAGGATTTGACTTCCAGGAAGACACAATCTTCTTATTCACATTCTCTCTGTATATGAGCCATAATCCTGTAGTCTACACACACGCACACAATTCAGGATGAGCACAAACTCAGGTCTAATGAAAGAGCGTATAATCTGCCACGAGCTGCATCTAAACTTTATAAATCATGACACAGAGGAGGAGGAGGTCTTGTAAATACACATTCATGTTTATTACCATTTACTATTTACATAAGACTATAGATCGTTAGACTTTTTTTGACGTAGACTTTTCATTTAAAACATTCATAGTTTTCTTCTTTTTTTTTTCCACAATCCATTTTTGTTCCTGTCAAAAGAAAAAAAAAATTCATATCCAATAGTAACAACTGTACAAAGACAGCCTGGTAGGTACAATAATTTACTTAAAAATTCTTATTTTAGTCAATGCAAATCATGTGACAACAAAAAAAACAACAGCTCAAGAGTTCCCATCACGACATTATTTTGTTTCTTCCCCCCTCCCGACAGCGGAGCCGAGTGATCACAAATGACTAGAACTCGTATGTACATGCACTAAAGTGCTAAAGTGTTCAAAAGGCATGCAAATATTTGACTGATATTTGTACAACTGCCTTCCAAATATGCATAAGGTTATTCAGTTTGTTGTTGTCGTCGTCACTCATCTTCTACACGTCACGGCGCCGGACATTCATCTCAACGTAAAAATAAATTACATTAGCATCAGAAATGACATCATGTGTCTCCGCTTCAGACCCGATGAAGCAGAAGGTTTTTTGTTTGTTTGTTTGTTTGCTTGTGTGTCGTCGTTCCTCTCCTCGAAACTGAATGGAAAAGTAAAGCTTCAAAGACCGGCAACACACACACACACACACACACACAAAAAGAAAGATGGATGTTTGTACTGAAAAAAAAAAAAATCAGCTTGAATTTGAACATAAAAGACGTTTCATGTAGAAAAATAAAAGTGTAAACAGATGAGAACACAATGGTGTAAACTTCATACAAATGCAACAGCTCACCTACAGTGTTCACCTGAAAAAAGGTCAGATTTGTGACTAAAATATACATATATGTATTAAATACATATATACACACATGTGGGGTGATGAGTAACTCAAGTGTGTGCAGGCACCTCTTATGGAAATGTAGTTTTATGTCTTTTTCTGATATTACAGTACATTCCAGGTTCTTCTAAACAGAAGTTCTGGTTCCTCGATGGTCAGCTGGTGCTACTAGGTGGATCGTGACCCTTCCCCCCCCTTTCAGGCTCCATCTTGTGGGAGTCTCTTGATTTTTCTGGGGGGTTTCTGAGGTACTGGGTCTTTTAGGCTGAGGTGGAGGAGGAGGAAGGCGAGAGGAGGTAGAGGACGGCCTCACGCTGGCTCCTCACCCTCCATCACGATGGTCTTCCGGTGTCCCGGCGGCGGGAAGGTGAACCTCCTCTTCGAGCCCTCGCTCCACTTGGGGGAGGAGGAAGGGGAGTGGGCGGCCCAGCGCGAGGGGGGGCGGCGGTTGGCCGGGCGGGCCGGTCTCAGGAAGCGGGAGTCCAGGGGCGGAGCCACCGGAGAGCGAGGCAGGTCCTGCCAATGACAAGGAGCCGTCAGAGAGAGGGGGAGGACAACAACGAGGCGTCTGCGGCTCGATGGCGCCAAAAGAAACAGGAAGTGAACAGATTCAAACTAAAGTGAAAGGCAGGACGAGCAGGGGAAGGATGAATAAATGAAGTTGACAAAAATATGTGAGGAATCTTCAACTTTAGACAAGAAGGAGTGAGATGTGTGAAAAACAAGACGTCAAGCATCATCTCAAACTCAAGCTGTGTCTCAGTTCACGTACTTCCACAATTCCACTTGGCGTTCATGCTGTCAAGTTCGGCACATATTATTCTGTGTATTTTGTGCGGCAGCTGCTCAGTTTGGTTCTGGACGCTTCTAAAAAAATGTGTTTGTGGTGAATATTTCTGATGGGTTATTTTGCTGGTTGCAGCAGAAACAGGAACATGAATGACGGACTAATTACTTTGGTGCTGACACATTATATTTTAAAAGTCGCTGCCAGGCTGCCAAACAGAGATCAGAGTTTTTAGTCATTATATTTTGAGGAATTAAGATTAATAAAGAACATTTATCAATAATCATTTCTTTAGTTTTATTACAGTAACTGGACAAACATCTTTGCAGTTTTTGGGTTAGTTGAACTTTTCGCCCCTGAGTCGTCATCGTCTCTAAAAGCTGAAGTCTTTGCTATGAATATCGCAATATACAAATATAAGTTGTACATTTGTTTTATATTTACATCTTCATGCTCCACACGATTGTATTTCAGTGAAGAAGTGTTTGCTGTTTTGCAGATATTTATTCCTGAAGACTTGGCGGATAACTACTCCCAGTTAACAAATAAATCAGAGAACGCTCAGCAGTGTTGCAGTACTCAAGAGTACCACACTTTACCCTGAGAGTTTTGGTGGATATTAGTGACCTGAGTATATCTTGGTCTTGTCTTAGTCTCGATACACTCTTAGTCTTTAGTTGGTCTTGATTACAACACTGATTTCTAGTAAGTGCACAACAGCGGTACTTAGATTGAGACAACACTACTCTGCTGGAATTACACTACAACAGGAAGTACACAGTGTACAACAAAGACGTGTACTAATGGAAGTATCTGAACTGAGACACATCACAGGTTTAGTTTTACCAGCTAATCCTGCAGTAGATCTTCATGAGGAGTGTGTCAAATGGCCAAAGGCTCCCAGACAAACAAGTAAGTGGACCGTGAGATGAGCTCAAAATGTGGATACTGTATTTATAATTGATAATTTAAAGGTCTTTAGACATCCAGATTACATCTTTTAAAATAGTATTTCAATTTTTCAAACACATTTAGCCCAGTTGGATTCAATCTACATATTTATAGTCACATATTCGGACTTTAAATCACCAAATCAACACTGAAGGGTAACTTTTGAGGCTGCGGTGCGTGATGCTCGGATGTATTTCTAATGTCCTGTTCCTCTTTATGTTTGTAAAAGAGAGACAGAAGATCAGAGGCGGCTTTAAGTGGACGTAGATGTGCTGACAGCCCGTATGAAGGGGAGAAACAAATGGAACAACCGTGGATGAGAGTGATGAAAAGCTCAAACAAAGCCGACTTGAAGCTGAAGTAAAATGAACCGATGAAGCCTCGCAGCCACTGGCATTTTAATTTCTCAGCCCCACCTACAGCTGGAACTTACCATCTGCTCAGGTAAGCATGGGGTCAGCTAAACAGGTGGAGGCGTGCAATAATGAACAAACAGAAGAGTCATTTAGGATCACCTAGTTACTGCTGACACCAACATTTAAAGTATGGACGCACAAAAACTCAAGCGGTCCCCCATTTTAATGTAACCTTGACGGTGATCAGTGACAGCTGACAGATAAATACGCTCCGAAACCACGAACAGAACACGGAGATCATTTAAAAAGATCCCATCACAGCTTTGTAGCTGATTAACTGGCAAAACGCTGGAGTGACATAAATGATATAACACAGGAATAATGGTGGGGAATGAGGCTTTCACGTCATTTATTTTACGTCATTACAGTCGTCAGAAAGCGCCATTATATCCTACTTGACGCTTAGTCCTGGGGAACCAAATAAACGTGGACGCCTCAAGCAAGCGAGAGTCCCACGTTCAAAGTAATCAAACCCACATATTCATAGACATAAAGTTGAGTTGTCAGTGTTTTTGAGCCCCTCACATCAAACTCTGCGGTCATGCAGTTGCACAACGTGACTGTGTCCCATCTCCATCATCCGTCCCACATGGTATGCGGTGAAATGTGAAGGAAGCGGCCTCTCCACCATAAAAACTCACAAACTACAGCCTCAAACGTGGCCACACAGCTGAATCAACACTTACACACTCACGCACACACTCACACAAAGGTGTGTAAGCTGCTTTAGCGCTGTTAAAGGACACCGCTGGAGTCAGATGAAGGACAAAGCTAACCTGATTTACGTCCAAACATGGATGTGGTGCGTTTAAATCAATTTATGATATATATGCGCGTAGGCTGTGTGATGACGGAGACGTATAACACAGAATAATGCAAACACAGGAGGTGTGTAAATGTGGCTCAAGGCTGTGTTTGCATATTTCTGCTGTGTATACACAGATTAATGCGGGTGAAATTACTTTTATACATCTGTCCCCTGGATGAAAGAGAAAAATTGAGGATAAAATCATCTGTGGGTGAGTTTCTTTGCCCCCTCAGATTGATGTCAGAGTGTGATTGGGTGAATGATCACACCGGGAGATCACACCACTGGCCTGATTTATAAATAACTCATCTCCAGGCGTTAGATTTCGGCTGAAGGATGGTGGGACACCGAGCCCGCAAAGCAACAATCTAGTTCTGCTAAAAATACACGGCATTGAGGCTGGCGGTGGCGTGAGCGAGGATGAACTGAAGGGAAAATAAGTCAGACGGATGAATAGATGGATCAACCAGAGAGTGATGCGTTACACGTCCTGCCAAACAGGCGGGAAAACAAGTCACGGAGACGGATGTGCGGCGTCTCCATCAATAAATAATTTGTTTATGAACACAAGTGATGGATTGTGTACACACCGGAAATACAGACAAGTGGTTTGTTTAATGGGCGGCTTGTGGGTTAATACAAGATTCCCTATTTGATGCTAATACATCAGATCACACAACGCTACAGATCATGCACCAGTAACGTGTACAGGAAGTCAGTGTACAGGAACTGAAGACAGCAGCGTAAACAACTTCACAACAACCCTGACTTCTCAGTGAGTTCGACCTTAAAGGAGAAATCCACCTTAAAACACCTTGACGCTGTTAAAACAGATTGTGGCTCCTGGACACATTTCGTCTTGTGTTTTTCGTCACCATGGATGTTGATGTCAGTGCCCAAGAAAACGAATCTCCTGTTGATTAAGGAGCTTTTTACATGACAAGTAAATAAATATAATGAAATGAAATCAATGAAAATCAAAAGGTTTCTGAACGTTCTCAGTCATCATCTTTCCCCGACAAGGGTTAAATCTGACGCAACTGGACTGAAGATGTTTCACCTCTCATCCGAGAGGCTTCTTCAGTTCTGACTGACTGGTGGTGAGATCGAGTATTTAGCCTAGGCAGTATCGTTGACCAGGCCATTGTTTCCACTTGGTTTGTTAGTGCTCATTGTTGTATCGTCAGCCAAGTCGTTAAAGTCACCAGAAGTCCTGTCCAAACATCATTTTGGACACTTCATTAACGTTTGGCTTCAACGACTGTCTTCAACGTCACCAGACCTCAGGCGACTTTAACGACTATCCGTCACACCGAATCTCAGGCGACTTCAACGACTGTCGTTCACACTCAATCTCAGGTGAGTTCACTAACTAGGACGACAGTCAGTACAACAACAAGGGACACTAACTAACCGAGTGGAAACAATGGCCTGGTCAACGATACTGCCTAGGCTAAATAACTGGATCTCCCCTCAGAACTGAAGAAGCCTCTTGATTTAGAGGTGAAATGTCTTCACAGATCAACAACCAATCAGATTTAACCCTCCTGAAGTAAAGTTTCCTTCTAGACCAACCAAATAATACAAGTAGAAAATCATCACCAAACGTCTGAATGTTGCGAATGTTGCTGCGATTGAGGGAGTTTATCAGGATGTAAAGTAACGGCAGCAACAGAACGTTTTAAAGAGAAACTAATGGCGCTCATACGAGCTGTGGCTTTTCATCTGCGATCTCATTAACAATAAACTTGCCAACTTGTTCAGTTATGCTTACGCTCTGCAGAATTCAAAGCTCTCATCCATTTGCAGGCTAACAGACATACTTTTTTACTCTCCGGGTACGCACAAATAACACAGGGAAATATGTAAAATATGCTGCCAGCAATATTATTTACAAGGAAGCAAGTACATCTCAAGACATCAGAACTAACAGGGCTGAATGTTATTTTTGGGGACGGTTCAGAGATTCTACATCAAAATCACAACCTCTGTTTTAACATTATTTGCCTTTAGCTTTAACAAAATAATACAACAGTTTGTGGTGGCGACTCTCGAACTTTAAAGCATCTTCCTAGAACCTGAACTCATCAACAAGAAGAGTTGTCAAGCAGTTCATAAAAACTCTTTGCTCCAGCTACCTACCACATAAAAATGCAAAACCTTTAGACTGCTGACAGTATAAAGAACAGACGTCGTATCCATAAGTTTCTGCAGAGACGTGTTGAAATTCAGAATGTGGTACTCTCGCCTTTGTCGCATTCCTAATCTCAAAAACTCCAAAGACGTTCATCGTCGGTGGACCTGTGGCAGGCCGAATGACACCTGACTGTTCAGACAAACCACCTATAAAGGCGCCTACTTGCCAATCAAAGTTTTGTAGCGAGCGTCAAGTGGACGTTTGAGGAACTGCAGTTTTTTTTTAGCACTTCCGCATTGGCTTCACTTCACAGCCATGGGGGTTGCAGCTGTTTCTTTTGTACTGAGCTTCCAGTCTTTAGGCTAAGCTAAGCTAACTGGTTTCTGGCTCCAGCCTCATATTATGCAGTATAAATACGAGAGTGACATTGATTTTGTCATCTAACGCTAAGTCTGCTGTGAAATTGGCCATTTTAACATGGGGACTTATGGAGATTATCTTCTTCTGCAGCTAGTGTCAAGTGGATGTTTGAGGAACTGCAGCTTTAAATAAATATCCAACATAAATATCACTCAGTCTATATTATTGCAGGTATATTGGCATCTATATGACGGTTATCTAATATTTTGTTCTTTGAAGGTATTTTGTGTAAAGTAGGAAATCACTAACTGAGCAATACGGTGATGATGGTTCAGGAAAAACAGAAAATTAAACTCCAGCGCTCGTCTTAAAGATGCACTGACAGGTTGTAACGTGTATAACAGCACAAGAGTGTCTGATGGTGGATTTTTCCTTTAAGCATGCAAAACAGACCAGAGTAACCAGTTAATATCCACCAGGCATCAAACACAACCCCCCGACAGGTGACAGTAGCATAGAAAGTGATGAGTGTTAGCAGCTGTCTTCTTCAGTTAGTCTTTGAAGGACTTGTTAGTGTGAGAGGAAATGGCCAAAGGGGGGAAACTGTAGGAGGGAAAGAAAACACTGTATGGACAAAAAAGGGTGAAAAAAGTAAAACATCACAAGAAAACATCACAGTCCATCCAGTCGCACACATGGTGACACAAAGAGGAGGACCTGGTAGAAACACAGTGTTAGAATAATCCAGATAAAGCCGTACGGGGTCCCAAAAGACAACAAAAAACCTGCGCTGAGGAGTGTGTGAAACGTCCAAAAGAGTCGTCTGGTTTTGAGTCATGTTTACTGGTTCACATTTTGATTATATGATCAGTAATCAAGACACAATCTGATGACTCTTTGAGTCACATGAACTGAGTTTGTTTTAAAGGACCATACCAGCGGTTTTGCACGATCTATTGCATCAACGGCAAATCAGATATATTTTATATTTATTATCATCATCGCCAAACCGGTTTAATTCCTTTTTTGTATGATATGAAAATCAACTTTCTATTAGGAGAAATAGTTTAGTGATTTCAAACACTACAGGAAGCTCAGATGCACTTTATTGTTTGTTTTCATGCATAGTTTGTATCTAAGTGCCGCCTTTAATTGGTTACGTTAGCAGCCTACGTTAGCTAGTAACAAACATTTGCACTAGCTGTCAAAACTAGCTATTTAGCATCAACGGTAGCTATGTTTTTTTTTAAAAATCAACTATGTCTCTGTATTAGTTCGGTTACAATAATTATTAGTTTACTTAATCTATTCTCAGTTTTCTCAGCTAACGTTAACTCATTCGAACACGTTTAATTGGAATTACTTTTACAAATGGGATAGCTGTGTCCGGAATACGTAAGCTAGTGAGGTCAACACAGCCTAGCTAACATCAACAGTAACTATGTTTTATGATCAACTATCATTTCAAAGTAATTTAGTTACCATAAATACTTAAAGACTCTCGCATGCAAAAAGAAATATTTCGGTTGCATTGCATTTCAGTTACATTGAAAATTTCCATCCATTTGAATTAGATGGTCTGAATATAAATTCACTAACAAACTTGATGTGAAGCAAGTAATAAGACTTGTAAAATGACTGCATTAACAAATTAATACTGAAAGCATAAAACTTTTTACTACCACACTACTGCGTAGTGGAAGCACACTGAGTTTATTAGTACTGTTACATAAACTTTATTACTTGCTTCACATGAAATTAATTTATGTTAAACCTATGCCTTTCAAATGGATGGAAAATTTTTATATGTAACTGAAATGCATAAGTCCTGCATTTTGAGTGCAGTTTTTACAACTCGCAGACGAGCACTGGCTAATGTCAGCTGCCTCGTTAGGTAGCACTCAGCTAAGCATACAGCTAAGCCAAACTCAAAGTTAGCTAGGCTCTTAGCTCGACTCTAAAATTGTCTAATTAAAAGTGAGTTTGCTGTAACTGCTTACTCATCTCATGTTAGCTAAAGTTGATTTTCATACCATGCTGGTGGATTATTACATTTAGACCTAATAGTCTATAAATGTGTGGTATGGCTTTGGAAAACAGTAGATGTGATTTATGGTTTAATGGACTAAAAACATGCAAAAACACCATCATGGTCCTTTAAAAAAACAAACAGATGATCTATACCAAAGAAACTGAGCATGCGTGCATTAACACGAGGAAACAGATGGATGGCCGTCGCACAACTTTCGACACCACTCCGATGGCTTCACACACTGTCACTCTGCTGTCCTGTGAAGCATGCATTAATGAAGAGGGTGAGGAGGAGGAGGAGGAGGAGGAGGTGGGTAGGGGGTCTGCAGGGCGTGAGGTGAGAGGTCCGTGTGGCTGGTGAACCCACCGCCAAAGGCCGTAGAGGAAGAGGAGGAGGAAGAGGAACTTACATCACGGAGACAAGCAGAGTTAGAGTCCCCAAGGAGTTGTTAGTATGACAGTGTGGTTCTGGATCAGAGCACAGCGGACAGGGAGGAGGAGGGAGAGATAGAGAGAGGGGAGAGGAGGAGGGAAGATAGAGCGGGAAATGTTAATCGGCAAAATCGGGCAAAGAGGAAAAAAATAAGTCTGGCATATCAAAGGCAGAGAGGTCGATCAGGAGAAATAAGGTGGCTGATTTCAGCTTGCAGACCACACAGACAGCAGTAAGACACACACCCATTCACTTTAGACCTGGAAAAACCACAAAGGGGGGGACGGGTTGACCTTGATGCAGTCGGACAGCGTTGGTGATTCAATATGAACGACCAAACCAGGGCTGGGTGATGTATCAAGTTTCGTGTACAAAGAGAGGCTTTCCAACACTCGTTCTAACTGTTGCTAACACACTTCAGCGTGATGAAATACTTCGATTTAAGGTAGTATTTCATTCATTGTATCGCTGAAGTGTAAAAAAAAAAAAAAAAAAAGTATCGTACAGCCCTGATCTCGTCTGTTTTTTTTGTTGTCGTATTTTTTAGACAATTAATTTTATTAAATAATCTGTGTCGCCGTATTTCATCGGATAACTAAAAGCTAAAATTCAAGTATGTATATTTCACCTAATAACTGTTTCTTCTAGAAAGTTTGCTGCTTCATGAAACTTAAAATAGTTTCCTTTAGAGCTTTAGTCGATAAATGATCAATTTATTTCAAATAACTTATTAAAATTTATCTTAAATATGTGAATTTGCTGTTTTATATCACTGAATATTTCAGTTAATTAATGTGTTGAACTCTACAACATTCAGACACTAAACTACTGAACAATTAATTGACGCTAATCATGACCTGCAGCATCAATTCACTGACAGCAGACATGTTCAAGTACACGTGAAACTATCGCGATAATAAATTACGTGCGGCGTGAATTGTGACAAAGTAACGATGTTCTTTGATGGCGATGGCGATGTTTCTCCCCCACCAAAAGGATTACACGATCCATATCCAGGTCTGTATCATCAGGATGTCGCGGCCCCCATCCATTATTTTGCTCAGATTGCTCCATAAAATCATAAATATCAGAGTCTAATCTGTCTGTTCTGCAGATCAGCTGATGTTCGTGGACATACTGGTCGCCATATGTGGGATTATGTTGCTCACTGTTCACGTTGTGCTTTCAGATACACAGTTTGTCTTTGGCACTTTAATACTGCGTGACCTACTTTTGAATTATAATCGTCCAAATAAGAGGCGCACATACAGTAAACTGGATGATATTTTTCTTTCTGTTTCATCACTTGAGCGTGAGCAGAAAGATCTTTTTCCCGCAGGTCAGCTGAATGGGTGGTGGTAAAGAAGCCCGACCGATGTGTCAGAGCGCTGATTTCATAGAGTGAAATTAGCACTTTCCTTCCTGGTTTATCATTTAAAATTCTGGGTTTTTTTTACATTTTAATTGGAGGAGTGCTGATAATGATGAGTCATGTACCACTTAGATCATTACTGCGAGATCGTTAATTTCTCCAGTTATCTGACACATAAATCAGGGGGGTTTTTTTTCGGTCGGGCCTCGGTGGTAATTGAAGCAAAGAAATAAAAAAGCCACGCTATAAGGAAGTCACTACAGTGAAGAAGAAAAGTACAGAAGAAGAAGAAGAAACCTTAAAGAGTGTCTACATACAGCAACGAAGGAAAGCTCAGTAATATTGAAGAGGGTCGAATATTTTGACATTACCATTGCATCAGTCAGTGCTTTCGATCTGAGAAAAAAGCATTAACATTTTAGTGATATTATAGTCGATTAGCTTTTTCTCTGATTAACCACAGATGCTTTAGTCTTCAACCATTACAAGGACAATCCAAGGCAAAGTCATAAATATCTCTGCGTCATAAAACATGGACCCCAGATCAAATGAATGAAGCGTTGAATCCAGTGCGCTTGCATATTTACCTCCATACATCCAGACTGTCCTCTGTCTGAGTCGGCCTGCCTGCTGCTGTCTCTGCTGTGGCTGCTCTGTCCTCCAGCCTGCAGCCTCCTCTCCTCTCTAAAGCTCTGCTCCTGCAGCTTCTTATTCAGGATGCGGGCTGTGTTTTCAGCCAGCGTGTAGCCCGGCGGGGCTGACAGGTCCTGCCGTATGCTCACCACCTCTGGGTTTTTGTCCCCCTGCGTCTCCACTATCAGCTGCACGGGGCTGGGCGAGCGCCCGCGAGCAGTCCGCAGGCACTCCTGCCTCGTGTCCGTGGCGGAAGCCCCTTGAGCGGGGCCGGGTTCTGATTGAGTGGTTGGGCGAGAGCGACTGGGGGACTTGTTGAACTTCTGTATGTCGTAAGCCACTGGGGTGTGGTCGATGATGTTGAAGAGGCTCGAGAGGCCGTCGTTGATGGTCGTGTGGACGGGGCTGTCGCGAGTGGTGGTGGAGCGGGCCCACGCCGACTCATTGTTGCCCTTCTGCGGCGTGGTGGGGGTGGGAGCGCGGCTGGCGTTGGGGAGCTCAGCCTTGTTGGAGGTGGACAGTTTGCGCTGAAGCTTGGGCGAGCCGTATTTCGGCGAGCAGCAGGGTCGCTCAAACTTGCTCTGGACGACCGGAGAGTACTGCACCTTCCTCAGGCTGCGCGATGGGGAAGATATAGGCGTGCCGCTGCCTTTCGGGGTGAGGCAGCGGTGCGGGCTACTGGTCAGGTTCCTCAGCAGGTCCGTTTGGAGACCCACACTGATGGTCTGCGTGGTCTGAGTGCCTCTTGTGGTGAATCCGTTGGTCTGGCAGGCGGTATCCCGGAAGACTGGCCCTGGCGGAGAGCGGATGGCGTTCCTCACGGAGATCGCCACCTCCTTCATGTCGTCGCTCAAGTTTCTGGAGAGCTGAAGCTCCAAAGAGGAGGTGTAACCCACCGTGGGGCAGATAGGAGACTGAGACGGAGAAGTCCTCAACCCCCCACCCTCCAGAAGCCCACATGCCCACCTCCCACTGCTAAAAACCTCATCCGACCCGCTTGCTCCTACCCCAGCCTCTCCTCCGCCCCTGGCTTTGGTCCCTTTGGTGTACAGGAAGTCCGGGTCTTGGGCAGTAGGGCGCTCAGCTGCCCCAGATCTGGTGGGGCTGTGGAGGATGTGAACCCCACAGTGTTCCACTCCCACCCCTGCTGCCCCTGCTCCGTTGCCCCTCAGCGGGGACTTGTGGCAGTGCTCAGGGCTGCTCAGGGTGCTGGTGGTCAGGGTGGCGCTGGTGGTGAGGAACCAGGAGGCTGGCTGGAATGGATCAAGAACGTGGTCCCCTCCCCGGGCCTCGTGGGTTTTGTCTGTCCACACATCGCGGACGGGACCCGGGACAGAGGTGGACGATGGGAAGTCCCAGCCCTTATTGTTGAACTCCTCAATGTACTTGAGGTCGTCCGGGGACAGAGGAGGGGTGACGTCATCTTGGCCCTGATCACCGTGACGAGTCTTGTCGGGGAGGAACGGCGAGCTGTCCATTAACCGCTGGAAGTCGCTCATGGAGCACACCGACTTGGCTCTGCACACAAACACACACAGTTCATCAACATTATTCCCACTTCAGAAAAAGATCCTAAACATGTGTGCTTGTTTTTAAAAAAAATTAACTTAATTCAGTGTTTTAAAACTGAATTATTCAACAGCACAGCGAGCTGGATCATTTCTCCCCATGAGAGAAACTTTCAAAGAAAAATCACCGCTTGAAGTGTCACTTCAAGTAACAGTCAATGGCATCAACAGCCGATCTCCGGGGAGATCAATGTGTACGTATAAGCAACACAACTGCAGCAGGAGGCTGAATAATCTGCAGCCAGTGCGACCTGTCCTCCGTGATGAATTCACTCTTGACGTCTATGAAAATTCATCAGTTTTGTAAAGAATCACTCGACAGTTAAAACTTTTCTTTGAACTCAGTTTGCCTTGAAGGAGGGTTACCTGAGCAGACTCCCGCCGCCCATCTCCTCCTCTGGGTAATCAGGATCGCCTTCTCTCTCCGAAATCTCATTCAGAGCCTGAAACAGACACAACAGTGACATCTGAGTTCATCTGGTGAAGGGTTCAGTGGAAGACAGCAGCTCAAATCTACGACAAATTATCCAAAATGTTACATTTTCTTTTGGTTGACATTTTTACGTGTCTATACTTAGACTTCGATGCCATCTGTTCAGCTCTAGTTTCTTTATTTCCTTTCCCCTCTTGTGCAACAAACCTGGTTTTAAGTCTCACCTCCTTCATGCAGGGGAACCTCTTCTCGCTCTCCAGTCTGGAGGGCGGTGGTGGGACCTCCAGGCCGCTGAGGGGATCCAGAGACAGCGCGTCCAGGAACAGGTTCTCCGTCGGGCCTTTCAGCCTCATCGCAGCGCCCTGCTCCTCCAGCATGGCCTCAGAGTCAGAGTGGGAGCGCATGGGCGGGACGGGGACAGGGGTGGACGTACACGGGGAGCGTGGAGAGCGAGGTGACCGCGGGGCGTTGCAGGGACTGTCCTGAGGGGAAAACACACCTCTGTGGGCCAAGCTGCCATCTTTGACGTCGATGCCCTCGTCTTGCCGGGTGTTCAGCTCTCTCTGCAGCTGCACACACAAGTATGAGATGATCAGTATGATAGTATTTACAAGCTGCTGTGCAATCTCACTCCTCGATATCTGAATAATCCACCTGCAATGTTCAGACTCAAGTTCCTCCCTTCAGGTGTCGAGGTTAAAGGAGAGCAGCCACATCACTCACTCACTTTGATGCTGCCCGTTCAGTCCGCAACATCGCTGAATAATGCATCTCTCTGCTTCCTGCTCTGTGTCTCTGTTCTGCGGTGCATCAGCAGATTTTTTTTTTTTTTTTTTTTTGGAGAGTGTGTTCCCGTTGTTAGTATTCCACTCCCTGCTTCATATGTTAATACTCTTACGCTCATCTCATATTAACAAGCGCTACCTCCCGTCCTGAATATCACACACGGGCGAGGCAGAACGCTGCAGTTCGTCTAATGAAATCTCACAAAGGACATCAATTATTCAGTAATCCTCAGTATTTTTTTTTATCGCCTTCGGTGCTTTGTCACCATTTCTCATATCTGCTCAACAAGAGAAGGCTTCAGATCTTTAAGTTCTGGTGTGTTTTTCTAGTTCTAGCAGTTTAAAGTGGTTTTATATACTGCAGCTGACGCTTATTTTTATCATTTATTGATCTGTTTATTGTGCTTCCATTAAATTACTTTAAATAAAATGTTAAAATAGTTTTAAAAATAGGAAGAAGAAGATCATGTGGAACTATCAAAGGCTGCAGAGCTACTACTAAATGGACCCTGTGGTGAGTTTGTGTTGACCCCATCGTTCCTCTCCCTTCATGCCTCCTCACCCTCTCCATCTTGCGGTGGAGCTCCCTTATGCTGCCGTCCCACTCCTGCCGCTCCCGGTCGAAGCGCTCCAGCAATTCGGCCCTCTCCCGGCCCCACCTCATCTCTCCGTGCTGCAGCTTCCAGCGGAGGTCCAGCGAGGTCTTGTGGCTCTCGGCCAGCAGGCGCTGGTGCTCCTCGCGCTCCTGATTCAAGGCCCACTCGGGGTCTCTGGTCAGTTCTCCTGCATCTCCCTGTGCTTCACCTCGGACTTTACTTTGCACCTCCTCCTCCAACTGGTCAAAGAGCAAAAGCACAAGGATGTTGGGTTGATTACTGTACTGCATACATGGAAAGAAATCATCAAGAAAAGGCAGGATTATTAGGAGCTTATTTTGACAGAAGAGACAGAGGAACTGTGAAAGCTGTTTCGTTGTTTAATCACAGTAACGAGGACACTAGTTAGATGTTGCTGCAGCTTCTATTAACCCTTATTTCTTCGTACGTGGGTATAATCTTCAAGAGCTGGGCAAATAAACCCCAAACTACGTGCACAATGCTGAATATGCTGTATATAATAATAATAATAATAATAATAATGCTGTTAATGAGAAAATATGTTTGGATGAACCTGTGATTTAACTTGAAGGCACAAAAATGTTTAAAAGAAAGAAAAAAGATGACAGCAATCAGACGAGAGACCACAAATAACTTGTTTTTGTTGCACTCTCCAATAAATCAATATGTTTGATGCCTCATTTCTCAGAGTTTGGTAAAATCCAAAGAGTAATGTCTGAAATATTGTACACGACGTACGGATAAACAATCCTTCGCTCTTCAGTTTTTTGATCTGTTTTTCTTCAGACTTTGAATTTAATAAAACAAAACACTGAAAACAGAAATGAAGCTCATTAAAGCAAATGAATAAAAATGTGTATCTTTTTATGTGTAGCACCAAATTAACACAATTTATGAACCAGCTAGTGATGAAACGTCTCACAACAGCTGAAGTAAATACGAAGAGTACAACGCTGAGGCTCCGTTGAGGCCGACCGGCGTCGGATTCGATTTCACACATCTGTTACTCAAACTTGACTTCCTGGGTTTCATTTCAGCAGCACAGACCTCTGCATTGTTTTAACACTGGGCTGTTTTCAGTATTTGTTTTATAGCTGACAGCGACACACACTTCAGACTTGATCGAGGGCTCCCAAATTTATATTTCGGACCACTCCCTGCTGGGGGGGGTTGAACATGAACAGAGGATTCAGATTAACTGCAGAAATCTTCAAAGCTGCACAGCAACAGCGACTTTTCCGGGCAAAGCAGAGCTTTGAAATGTTCAGACGGGGCTTTCAACCCCAAACATAAAGGTACAAACCAGTCTGGAGCTGTGTGAAGAGCAAGTCAAGGCTGTCTTCAAACATCAGCTTACATAACTCTCATTCACATCTTGTCTTGTAGACTTTGCACACAGGGTTTTAAAACTGTCTGAGCACACACACCGGAGAGGATAACATGTACGGTAATGTCTGCTGACGGAGGCAAAGATGTAAGACATTATAAATATAGACAGTTATTTAGGAGAGTTCGCACTGTGCCAGAGACCAGAGTATGAAACACGAGCCAGTCAAAGCTACGATATTAATATCTGCTAACAGTGACTCAAAAAGTAGCTTTCAGTATATCTACATATAAATACACAGGTGAGGGTAATTTCCAGTCCTGCTTGGCTCTACTGGGCTGTGTAATAATCACGAGTAAAAAATTTTTTTTTTAAATCAGCAGTTCAGGGGCATATTTCTGAAGTCTTAATCAGAACGAAGCACAGCGGAGCAAGACAAGAATTCAACATTGTGTTATCGGCCGAAACTAAGCAAATTAGTTCTCGTCGAAGCCCCCAGCGACCTCTGCACTGTGCAGGGATATGAACCATGTATTAGGTGTACAGATTAACAGCATGAGACTTAAAAAGGTCCACCTATAACTCATTTTTTTCAGAGCTGCAGTTCATCAGATAAAGGTCAGGTCAAGAAAACAACATGGTCAATATCATCAAACTGGCTACCTGTCCTGATCGTGCTCAGACAATGAGGCTCCGACCGTGATACCCATCTGTACCACAAAGCAACATTTATTCAATACCCCTCTGTACCTCTCCTACAAATTCACCTCCTGTCACTGCTAATTAGATTTTTTTTTTGTCCGCCATGAAATCACAACTCAGATAACATGTGTAGGGCAGTAGTAATACATAGAAACAGTCGATACCTTTGATGGTATTCAAATCTAAACGTCAAGATAACAGATGACAAAATGGACATGTCACCTCCAGGTTCCTGGCTCTGGCTGCCGCCATGTTGGCTGAATGACTCAAAAAATTACCTGTAACGGCATCCAAGTGGCCACGCTCTTAATTCTTCATAACTTTAATATAGGTGAGGTCTATAAAAATTCACCCTCAGTACAGTTGTCATGAACGGGGAAATTAGCTATAGAGACCAAAACAGTTTTTTGTACCAGGCTGTGAACATGTTTATTTCTGCTGTGAAGTTGGACATTTTAACATGGGGACTTATGGAGACTCACTCACTTCTGTAGCCAGCCCCAAGTGGACGTTTAAGGATCTGCAGTTTTTGACAACCACAGAGGTTTGATTTGATTGACAGGTGGCTTGTTTGAGCACCCAGGCTTCATTTTCAGGTCCACTGATGATCCACGTCTTTGCTGATTTTTAGATTAGAGGTGAAAGAGGCAGGACGCTCTTTGGGAAACCTGCCACGCACACGCTGCCCAGTCTTTATACCGTCAGTGGTCTGAACACGGAGAACCTTCAACTTTCCTGGGTGTCAGTGAAGATGTTGTAAATGTTGTTTCATTTGTGACAAACAAAGATCAAATGCAATCTTGGAGGTGTTCACTGCACATTTTTAAAGTTGCTATATAAATAAAGTTTAGCAGCCTCCATACAAAATGACGGTTTCAGCTCTCCTGTGTTCATATCAGTTAAGATGAACATCCTAATCGAAGCATTTACGCTCCCATTAGGGATTTAAGAGTTCACTTAGATACTCAAGAGGCAAATCAAACAATTAGGCACAGCGCTGAATTAATTAGTTTACACAATGACAAAATATTCCCATTACATAGTGCCAAGCAAGTGATTCATCATTTCTTTTGCCGTGTTGGACGCTGTCCTTAATTTAATTGTTGAGGGTTGATTATAAATTGGATTCTGTCCATTTTGTCACTTGTGATATGGATTAAGACACGACTTCGTTTCATTGCTGCTCTCAAAATGACGCTGATCGGCCCGAGAGAGTTGGCTGAAACGACAAGGCTGACAAAGATTTGTTGTTGTCGACTTGTTATCGGCTTGCCCTGTGTGGGATTTCATCCGTGGAGCAGGCAACATGTTTACTGTCGCCTCGCTGCTTACTGAATGCACCGCTAGTTTTCTACACCAGATTGTGTCCTGTCCCTTTAAGGTGGGCGCTGAGACGCCATCTGTACCTGGGCGACCTGGCACTTCATCTCTGCCCACTTGACCTCCCAGGCGGCTTTGTCATTGGCGTAGGACTGCTGCAGTTGGCATCGCCGCGTCTCCTCCTCCTGCAGCTCCTCCCGAAACTCCTCCAGCAGCGTCCGCACGGCCTGCAGCACCTGACGATTCTCCCCAAACTGCACAGAGGAGATTCAGACAAGAGGAGAAGATCACATATTTAGTTAATCCAGCATGCTCAGACACACATGAATATGGCAAGTTCAGCGAGTTCTTTCCTTATCTTGATGTCTCTTGTTTTTATCTGGGCCTGTGTCCTTTGTTTCTCTGAAGCACTTTGGGGACAAACCTGCTTTGTAAGTGCTTTTAAAATCAATTTAATTCTGTTTCCATCTGTGTCTTTGTCCTCTTTTTTTTTTTTTTTTTAAATGTCCTTTGGCATCTACCCTTTCTTAACTGCTGGAATTAAAGTAACATTGTGTAACTTTTCAACCGTTACTAAAAGATTTTAAATAATTTTAATGCTACATTGACTTAGTTACATATTTGTACGAATGACAGAGACAACATTCACCTGATTTTCTATCAGACACCACCAACTATTTAACTTATTTTGGTGAAACATATTTCATGGAGAAAAGCTGCACATCAGCTTGCCTGATGGAAACTGCGATGAGCTGTAGCTGCTGTTAGCTAATGTTAGCTCATTTTGTTTTGCTTGGCTACCCGGTTAGTGAGCTCAGATCACAAAGGGGGGTGTTAGCGTTTGTGTCACAGGTGTTTTGGACCACCAGGAAGAAGAAGAGGAGGTTTTTGGGGGAATGCTGACAGGGAGCAGAGCTGGTGTTGTGCCAGAACCGGAGCTGGGCAAGCGTGCAATTTAACCAGGCTCAGCAGCCTCTAAGGACATAACGACAGAGGCGAAATGGCCGAAGAATAAGATGATGGAGGAAGCTACAGTAAGAAGAAAAAAGGAGAAAGTCACGAGCAAAAAGTCTCCAGACAAGAGTAAATCTGGGAGTTTTAGTCATTGATGAGGCTGAAAGACGCCGAGCTGGAGTTCTTGCTTTTGGACTAGTGAGTAATATTAGCTGGCAGCTATGTTATAACGTGTTATAACTCACAAGTTTTTGATCAGAAGTAATGTTATAACAATTACACATGTACAGCTGTTTAAAATAACTAAAATATGAATGTATGGATGTTGGACAGCTCCGATGCTGATTTATTTGAATCCATTTGTGTTGCAGCAGATTTGAGAAAGTTTAGACAGTCTTAGTTAAAATCTACATTTGGGTTTAAAGCGGCTTCAGGCTATACAAGCACTCACAGCGACTGAGGGGAACAGCATGTACTTCCTAAGGTGTCTGCTCAGAGAGCTGTTTGCCTCTGGTGGCTCCGCTGTGGAGAGTTTTCAGGTCTTGGCAGGAGGAAGTAAAGCACAAAGGAGTCTGTGAGTAAAACATCACCTCGAGGTATCACTTCAGCACCGCCGGCTTTGCCAACCGCAGCTAAGAACGCGATCAGGTGTTAAAACCAGTCCAGGTAGAACTGGGGTTATTGCTGTGGATCTAAATACGTGTCATACAAGCACCAGAAAAACATTTTTTCATCCAATGGGTTCCAAGAACAGATGGATATTGATTTCTAACTCTAACTTTCTAGCTCGGTAGCTAGCTAATTCATATTTTCTCTTATAAATTGGTGTATTAAGTTTGGACGTTTACCGCAGGCTTTCATTATTTTCCTCATTCATTTTAATTGTGTTGGGATGAATGTTTGGCAGACGTTCATTAGAGCTGTTTGGTATGCAGATGAGAATTTTGGCCTAGATATCTCGTCAGAGGCAGCAATTATTGAGTACACCCACTTTCAGGTTTATTGTTCAAACATGGACTCTGACAAAAGGAGCTGTGTTCTTTTACCCAGACACGGCCTGTGTCGAGATCTACTTTCACTACGCCCGTCTGTAAGAAGTAAAGAAAGTACGTAAGCATTTTGGGTTGGATGCATTATTAAGCAGCCCTAAGTGCTCTACTCTGTCTTGTGTTTTGATTTTTCTACAACATCATAAAAAAAGGTTTGTACAGTGATCTGATGGTTTTTTGCTTTACTCTGTGAGAAGTTTTTTCAGCGTTACCTCAAACGTGCCCCGTAGACTATATTAAGCTTTGTGCATGAGAGCAGAAATGTAGACTTGCTTTAGTAAGCATTTGCACACATGGCTACTACAGCAGAGCAAAGCGCAAGCTCAGATGATAATTCCTGCAGCCAGAGGGAGATAATAGTAGGCTATGTTAAACTGTAAAGAGGTCAATGAAAGTTTGCAGCGAAGACTTGGACATAATTTAGTCAGTTTGGCAGCTTGTGAGCTCTCTGGTACTGCCAATGTCTGATACGGTTGAAGTATAAATAAATACTGTGCATACTGTAGATTTTCTGACGTTGGTTGTGAACCTTTATGTAGCGTAGGAAACTCTTCTCAGTATATTATAATATATGTACAGCTAGTGTTAGCCATGAAGACGATGGCATAACAGTTCTCAAGTCAAGCTTGTAATAACTAGATCAACAAGCCAATGTTGAAGTGCCAAAAACTGCAGTTCCTCAAACATCCACTTGAGGCTGGCTGCAGAACGAGTCCGTCTCCATAAGTCCCCATGTTAAAATGCAGAAATAAACATGTTTACAGCCTGGTACAAAAAGCTGTTTTGGTCTCTATAGCTAATTTCCCCGTTCATGACAACTGTACTGAGGGTGAATTTTTATACAACTCAGCTGTTTAAATTATATTAAGGCTTAAAGTTATGCATAATTAACAGCGTGGCTGCTTTGATGGACAGGTAGGTGCTGTTACAGGAGTTTTGTCTGAGCAACCGGGCTTAATTCAGTCATTTGATCAACGTCTTTGCCAATTTTTAGATTAGCCGGGAAGTGGAAGAGGCAGGACTACTGATATGGTTGCATATTTTGAGCTTCAAAACAGCTCTTAAGAAGCCTGTGGGTGATGTCACTCATATGCTGTCCATTCTTTATACTGTCATTGGTGCAGTGTATTGTGAAAGTCTATCCCTGCTACCTATTAAGGTCACGTCTTAGAGATTAAAAATGTATCTAAAAACAGGCAATTGAGAAATGATGCGTCTTCTCCACCTATCTAAATGTTGTGAAGAACTTTTGAGGGATGTTTCTGAAGCAATGGCTGATTAGTCCTGGAGATTATCGGTGTAGTTATAACTCAGATCTGCATCACGTGTCAGGAATGTGACAAACACACCACAAGCTCACGTTAACGCGAGGACGTAGATCATGGTCTAGAATGGAAATTGATTAAAAACCAGGTGAGTGTCAGTACCTGTCGTTGGTGCTGCAGGTGACGGTCAGGTGACAGCAGGGGCAAGATGGGTGTGGTGTCGGGGGCGTCCCCTTGAGTTTGCGGTACACACAGCCTGTCGTCTCGAGCCGACTCGCCCTCCGCCTGCTCCATTATCACTCCCAGCTCTGGGATGCCCTCCAACTTCTCATACTGGAACAGATGACACAGCCATCATGAAAAGACCGTGTTTGAATTCATGCGCCTGTTTTTCCATAACATTCTGTTCAAGGATGCAAGGCAGAGAAACACCCTGGATGAGTATGTTACCATCACAGGGACAAAACACACAAACAACCTGACACATGCCAGGAAAACTACTGCCATGCAGTATTTATTGCAGTGTATTTAATTTGGGTTTCTTTGCATTGTTGCAAAGATCACTGTATCTTCTTCTTCCGGTAAGTTACTCCTCACCCATCATTATGTAAGCCACACATATTTGACATTAAAGGGTGGAAGGGTAGGGCAGGGTGGAAATCACTGTCTTCCCTAACCTCGAGGGACTGAGCACTAACACACTTAAAGTGACGTCACAAATAATAACCTCATAATAAAGAGCTACAGTAATGCCTGATAATAGTGTTCTGAGATATTAAGCGATGCCTTCAGGACTCAGTGACTTGCAGGTCGGCCCTCTCTGTCAGTTAGAAGAGTGTGTACTCATTAGTAAAGATTTATGAAGCCCTTCTAGGAAAACAGCCAATATATCTTGCACCTCTTCTGTAGTAAAATATAGTTCACCGATTTACCAGATCGCAGTACACTGTAAGAAAAACTGGATCTTGACAAATGTTCTGGAGCACTCTGAGGTCTCTGGAGAACCTTTTTATTTTCAAGAACCCTTCACTGTAAAAACATGGCGGTTCAAAATGGTGGATCCTGTGGAAAAGTACCCATGACGTCTATAGATATCTGTTATGTAACCGCTTAGTCTGTAGATAGAAAAGGCACATTCTTATTTTCAGGTGTTTATACACTGATGAAAACATAGTCATCCCCATAAACTTTAAGGTTCTATATATAATATATATAATATAACATATAACATGTTTTTAAAGTGATTTACCTAATCTTGCATTTAAAGGTGCTGTGTGTAGAATCTGGTGGCATCTACCAACTGAACAGCACTCGCCTCCAGCACTCCCATTCCAAGCATGGATGGTTCAACTACAGCTGTGGCTGAAAGTCTTATTCTAATGTAACAACGATTCCTATTTTCAGGTTAATACACCCAAATGAAAAACATGGTTACAGTTGCCATATTCCAGTAGATCCCTTTTTAAACCTTTAAAATCAAACATTTTAATTCAAGTGATTCAATATTTTACATTGAATGAACTCAAAAATTATTTACAGTAAATTCTGGGAAGAACTTGATAATGATAATAAGAATCTTTGAAGAACCAACAGGTAAAACAGCTCACTGCAGAACTGAAAGTTTCCTGTATAGCGTCACCATGATGTTCTGACTTGAACTTGTATTTTTAAGGGTGTAGTTTCTCATTCATTCCCAGAGGTCTGAAGTTGGATCAGTTGAACTTTTCTGTCTGATTTTTATTGAATTTGTGTTTTTCTTTAATGCATGTTTGAAGTCCTTTTTTTATCCTCATCTTTTATTTGCAGTTGTTTTACTGTCAACCAATAACTTGAATTTGTACTTGATGAAGAAGAGAGTAAACATAAAAATAAAAGATGAATCGATGAACATAAACTTGTTCTTTGTGGTTTGTGTGTGTCTTTATGATTTCAGATTTCCTCTGTCATCACATTTAACATCAGAACACACTTTGGTGGTAATTCCTTCCAGTCTAACGAGGTACATCAAAGTCTGTGAGCCCATAAGCTGGAACAACCACATTTCGGCTATTTTTCTATTGTTGCTATGATTGATTGTTGGATTTGGGGTATTTTAGATGGTGACTCCAGAAGTCTGAGGACGAGAAGGAAGAGAACGTCATATTTTTTGTGGTTTGCGTGGATGTATGTGTTTCATTTGATCTGAGTCCTTCTTTCTTGTTTATAAAACTGAGAGGCTCTGTGAAACTGTAACCGTGATTAAAGGCTTTAAAAATAAACCCGACTTGAGAAAATGTTCTCCTGGGATTCAATGTCAAGTCAAGGACACCCGGCAAAGTACACGCCGGCTCCACACTGCTGCACCATCTGTAGGCGCAAATTAGGTTTCACAACAAGATACTGCATGAAAAAACTGAAGAGTGGAGAGAAATGAAATTCATTCGAATCAAAGTGACGCAGAATTATGTTGAATTAAGTGTCAAAACCAAAATAAAGGGCAGTAAAATGTTTTATGTGACTACAAAGGGGATAAACAGGAAGAACTGGGTGAACAGAGCAGTGATTACAGGAACTGTCCATCAGCAGATAATTCAGACGTCACAGTGACGGTCAAGCTGCTCTGTGATCTCTGGGGAAGTGCAGCGCTGAGACGTGATTGCTAATTGTGTGAAAAACAAAACGGGCAAAAACTGAAGCACCGACAAGCTTGAACTAACCGGACCATCAATCAGACACCTGCATCCTGATGGGATGTATGCACCTCAAAGTGATGCAGGATTAAGAGCTGTACTCTACCACCAAACCCCGCCGACTCACCTCCGGGTGCACCGTCTCCTCTCCGGGGTCGTCCTTGCGGGCAAGCCTCCAGTGCGTGAGGATCCACCTGAGCTTCATGTAGAAGATGATGGTGTTGCGTCTGAAGAAGCGAACCTCTTGTTGCAGCGTGGCTCGCTCCTGATTCCAGGGCACCTCGTGACTCTGAAGTCCCTGCAGCTCCAGACCTCCACGCTGGGCCTCCAGACGCAAACGCTCATCGTCCTGCTGTCAGTGGGATCAGAGAAGAAGTCAATAAAACGGTCACTGTCTGAGATAGATATATTTTAGAATAATTTAGTCCAAACAACGCCAGAAAGTAGTGAAGAATTACAATTTCCCAATCACCAAATTGAGATTTAAGAGACTCAAAGTTATTCAGTATATAGCAGAAGATTAATAAAACTAGGAAAACTTTTTGCTTTGAAAAATTTGTTTTTTGACAAACTGCTCCAGCTCTAAAAGTTTATATGTTAAATCCCACATGCAATTTCTTTTTTTTATTTGATTAAAAGCATAATTAGTCAGAGCAGATGTTGCTGATTGTATTTTGAACACAGTGTTTACATGAATGAAGTCTGCATGTGACTGCTTTCTGCTCTCTCTCCTGGTGACACTTCATTAAATGATGTCCAAACTTTGCAGAGCCAGTGAAGTGTGATACCACTCTTCTTTTGCTCATGTATTCGAACGTGGTGTGACTGACTTGCATTATCGTACCTGAGGCAGAGAAACGACAGCCTCCCGTTCCTCTGTCGCCGCTCTCAGCCTTCGCTCGTGATCCAGACGAAACTGGATGTCAGAAGCAGGCGAGTCCCGGAGCTGAACCCACAACAGCACAGCACAGCACACAGTTACTTTACCAACACTTCAATCACATCACATATTGATATCTCACTCTCACTCTGTTTGTCTCTCTGTAGAGCTTTATTTGACCATCAAACACAAATTACAAAATGTTTGAGATGATTAAAATTTGCTGTGAAAAACTAGAATTCTCTGAGCAGGACTGAAAAACCTCAAATGAGATCACACAAGTAGATACTAATTTCATCTTCTGAAGCAACCTCGGTAAATGATTTTAATTTAACGCTGCACATTTTGAACTTGACTAAATATTTTTAGCTTTTTGATCAAACCTCAAACTCATAAAGGAATGAGTCCGACATTTTGTGAAATAAACCGATTCAAATAAAGTTAGATCAAAAGATTGAGATGTTTGTCTGCCAAATACGAAGCTGGAGCCAGCAGCCAGTTAGCTTAGCTTAGTATAAAGACTGGAAACTGGAAACAACTAGCCTGTCTATCCCGGGATAAAAAACATAATCTGCCTACCAACAACTCTTTAAACTGAAGTATAAAAAAGACTTCAGGCAACCAGGAAGTTACTGCTCTCAGCAAAGACATAGTTCGGCACATAAACCCGTTATAAGACTGCAACTTGTCCTTTTTCACTATGCTAACTGTTCGGACTACAACATAGGAAGATCTGAGGTGGGTTGAATGACGCCTGGGTGCTCAAACAAAGCACAGTGGGTGTGCTGGTAGATAGATTTTGTTTCTTTTGCACAGAGCCAAGCTAACTGTTTGCATCTGTTTCCCGTCTTTAGGCTAAGATGAGCAAAACTAACTGGATGCTGGCTCCAGCTTCATATTTACAGTATACATATGGGTGATATTGATCATCTCCTAAGACTGCATGTACAGCTGCACAAAACACCTGACAAGTAGCCCAAACACTCTAAATCATGCTGTGAACCTCCAAAATAAAGCTATGAACACCTCTAGAAGGTATTATTAACAGGTATTACTTCTAAAAGTATACAGCAGTCGCAATAAGAACTGAATGCATGTGAGGTGTGTTACTGCAGGTGAAAAAATGCCCATAGGGAAATGAGATGTTTATGGTTTTTAATGTAATGATTCTTCGTTTATAAGACATCTCTGTCTATCCTCGAAGTGCAGACTCTGACAATTTGGAAACTGGGTTTTTATAATGCGATTTTCGTTTCTCCTCTCCTGGGCGTCGACTGCACCCTCCGACAGTAAGTTGAGCTGTTCAGTTTATACTGACCCTGTATCACCTCCCTGTCAGCCCAATGTCAAATGCAAATCACCCAGGCCGACAGTGCAGCGCTTAATCCTGCCACATCCGAGCTGCTTTCCCATTTTCATTCATTTCCCCCCCTCGCAGATTACACTGTGGCAGAAAGCACAGGACACGAATGTGCTATAACTGTAACAGTAATGTGTCACATCGCTGCTGCCAGTACTCTGTATTACATAACAGCGAGCAACTTCTCGGTGAAAACACAAGCATGAGGCAGCGATTATGAATCACAGAGTCCGGCCGGTTTATTAAACAGCCGAGTCATGGTAGGATTTAACAGATCCGAGCTGTGAGAGCGGCGGCAGCAATATTATTGATTCTTTTTATGCGTGTTGGGACACTTCTGTGTGAACTGCACTTTTACATACATACAGTACGTTTAATTTGCTGAGTCGAGTCATGACAGTGCAGCTGGGAGTGATGAGCAGCTGCCAGAGGGCATCACTGACAGAGTGCAGACTCAGCCGCGATACACTTAAGTGAATACATACGCCTAACAGGTCTGTATGCTGTAGCTGTGCATGGCTGCCGTCTCACACTGCTTTAGAGGGCAACATACCGTCAAACATCCAGAGTGATACATCTAGATTCTTTAAAAGGAGTAAATCAATCACAAAATGTCGAAGGGGGAACATGGTAGGTACGGATTTAAAAAAGCAATAAGAAAATGTGAAAAAGAGTAACATAAATAAACAAATAAATAAATAAAGATCTGTGGCTGTAGGAGTGAATATTCAGTGTGAAAAAAGTAGAGTGAGTGAATGAAGTGAAATCGTGTTCAGCATCAAAAAAAGTGACCGTGGCTGGAGTGTCACTAGACATGCTGGACATGAGCGGCCTTCTGTTAAATAGATATTTGATCCCCTCTGATTCAAAATTTATCGTTCAGTCTGCTCAGAAACACTGAGAGGTGCGAGAAAGCTACTTCCGAAATGATGTACACATGTGGAAGATAAACTCGACACACTTTGGTGTGTTTCATTTCAATTCATTCATCTCCTGTAGATAAAACTCCTCAGAATTGAACCTGTACAGCTTCACTGTAGGGCAAGTTAAGTCTTTCTTGCCATGGTGCACTGATTCTCAGGTCAACAGACACTCCAAAAACAAACCCCATTTACTTTGTTTGATTTTGAGTTCAACTCTGATTTGCCAACTTTAAAAATATAGCTCATTTTCATTCATTTGCCCGGATCACGTCTTTCAGCTAGTTTTGGAGCGTCTACGGGCCCTTCAGCTCACCACGGGAAAGAAAGGTCTCGTCGCGCTACAGAGAAGTAACCAGATTTGTCTTTGAATCGATTTAAATGTTTAGAAAATAGGTCGACAGAAGGCCCGTGGTGTACGGGGCTCATGGGAGAGCCAGTGTAAACTCAGCCCCATAGGTGGAAGGGAGATGGAGGAGGGAGGAGGCACTGACCTCTGCTCTTAAAGCCAGGGGCCTGTGGTACCTAGTGAGTCCCGTGGCTCCCCTGCTCTGGGCCTGGCCCCCACCCTGGCTCTGGCTCTGGGGCTCCACGCCTCGCTCCTGTCCTAGACGCCACTCCAGCTCATCCCTCTGACCGGACTGTGAGTGACGTGGGGCGGGGAAGGGGGAGGGGAGGGAAGGTAAGGGGGAGGTGGGGTGAGGAGGACGGTGTGGGTGTACGGGGGTCAAGGGGGGAGATGGGTGACAGGTGCAGGGGTGCAGGTAGAGGTGGTGGTGGTGGTGGTAGTCGAGGGGAGATGTGTGAGGTGGATTGTGGACAAAACAGACAGAAGACAACAAACGGGGTGAGGGGACGAGGAAAGAAAGCGGGCGGGGAAAAAACAAATAAAAATAAAACATAAAATGGGTAAAGAATATAAGCAGAGAGAGGGGAAAATTAACTAACAGACTACACGGTGTGGAGAAGAATAAACGGACTAGAGTACGAAGAAAAGCGCAAAGAGAAAGACCAACTTAAAGATGACGGCGTATGAGAGAGATGAGAAGAGAACGAGAATGAGGATGAACAAAATCATGGGCTGAAACATCTGGCGGGAACACAAAGAGGAACAAAGAGAGGGAATCGGGGGGGAAAAGAATGCAAAACACTTGTTATGAAGCGCATGCAATGAGGGATACATGAGTCCAAACCAACAGCTGAGAGATACCACGGCAAAACTGCAGAGCGAGAGCTAGCAAGCTAAAGGTTGTTTTTTTTTTTTCTCCAAACACATGCTGGTGCACAGCCGTGTGTGAAAGTTGAAAGTTGTGTCTTGAGCCTGTTTGATGCACATTGTTTTCAGACATTACAGCATTTACAATACACCGGAGGCATTCGAGGCTTCAGTCGAGCTTTTAAGACAGCTAGTTTTGCTCGTTTTTTTGTAGCAGTGCCCACATTTTTATTTCTTTAAGTGAGAAAGCTAGCAGGAAATTTATGTTATTGTGCCAAATATGTGTTTAGAAAAGTGTGTAACATTCCCCAAAGAAAGAGTTGGAGACATATTCTATTTAATTATGACTTTCATAGCTTGTAATTATGACTCAGCATCTCAAAATTATTATAATCTCTTATTTAGTTTTACCTGGTGACCCGGATGTTTTGTCATAATTATAAGATATAAGATGCTGATTCATATTTATAGAGGAACAGAAGTCATCATTACAAGACAAATGTCTACTAATTACAAGATAAACATCACATACTAATTTAAAACTCATTTTGTCTCATAATTATCTCGTGAAGATCAAATAATTATCCAAAATAATTAGGAGATATCAAAGTCATATGAGCAAGAAAACATTTCCAACACTTTACAAGATAATTATGAGATCAATTTTATATTTATTTATTAGAGAAAACATCTAAACTTTATTTCATAAGTGAATGTGCTTCTGTACATTTCTTCAGTTTTGAAAATACTTGACCTCTTTCAATGTTCACTCTCTGTCTACTGCGTTTGAAACTACTCCACAACTTGAATCATATTCAACAACTCTGAATGGACGGGAGAACAAACGTGTTGCTTTGAAGAGGTGTGAGTTGTTAGTACAGTGGTTAGCTTTGACTAAAACCACCCAGCTTCACCCAGACTAACTCGGCGAGTCCTACAGGCAGGAGGAGCAAAGCAGAAACAAGTCATTGGACAGGATGAGCATGGAGGTAGCCTCGCTCTGTTATCTCTACAAAGCACATTGGGGTGAGAAACGCTCGAAGAGCTGTTTGTTTTATTCCACACGACAGTCTGGCTGATTACAAAAGACATCCAAGATGTCTGCCCGATCATGCAGCGCAGAGATAATGAACCTGCTTTGGAAGAGTACACAGTATGTTGACATGTTGACTGAGCTGCAGTAAAACAACAACAGAAAGCAGGATGCCAGCCAGCGAGGTTCTTCCAGACAGCGCCATGCAACTCTTCTTTCATAATTATTACTGAACACAGGTTATTTTAAACAGTGCACATATTTCTATGCTTCATCTCCTTGGCAACGCTTTGGAGTAACCAATCCCACGTGCGTCTCTGTGCGATGATATGTTGTGAAAACATAATAGCTACACCGTTTACGTGTCAGAATGAGTCATACAAATGGTAGCGTGGTGTAGCGAAGCTGTAAAGAGAAAAATATTTACTCAGCTTTATCATGCAACATTTCACTATGTCAGGAAAAAGCTTTGGATTGAGCCAAATGGAAGAAGCTGCCATAAATCCTTTAGTACTTACTCCATTCACACCAAGCACCCTCCTAAGCACCCTCCCTCGGCCCTGTCTGACTGGAAGCAGGACGGCTGCAGACAGTGAGTGCAGGGAGGAAGAGGAGGAGGAGGAGGAGGAAGGCAGGCAGGGCTGCTGGCTATGAGGATGTGCATGGAGATGCAGATGTGGATGTGGCAGCAGCAGCAGCAGCAGCAGCAGCAGCAGGAAGCGATGGTGGTGACGGTGGGTCAGGGGAAGGGTGACGGTGGCGCCAGTGTGGTAGAGCTGGGTGGCTCATGTTGGACCAGGGAGCCTGCTACGTCACCCTGAATGTCTTCTTGAGGATTTAAATGATAGGTTCGGATTTTTTTCAAGTCGACATGTAACCTGTCTAACACCGAAGGACGAAAATGAGCCGTCACTATGAACGCTTGTCCACCACAGGTCTGTAACTCTTCTGACACCTCCTGCTTAAAACATAATAAGTCAGAAGGATCACGAGACCCCAATTTCACGGTCTGTATTCACACCGACGATCAAGATCAAGTAAACTCTAGCCCTTCTGCTCCACGGGGAGCTTTCTGTCCTCCCTGAACTTGCCTCAGGACGCCTGTTTTACCATCTGACAAGTGACAACTCCCCACCTGTTGTAGCACAGCTCCACTGTCGGAAACAGAGGACAAAACCTACAGTCCTCACTTTATGCAAAACTGAATTCTCATGTTTAGACAAATGTGACTTCGACTGTCTGACATTAGCTGGTGACTTTGTCCTGGTAAGACGTATCCCTCCACCACATCTCATCTCACCGCACTATCCAGGGGAGGACGTAGATATTCGGCAAAGGATCTTCGTTTTTGGACGATAGTCGCTCATATTAGCTTCTGACTTTTGCACTTGTGATGCTCCTATAACATGGCTGGAATTAATATGAACAGTTCTTAAAAGAAAGATTCAAAATTGACGCAGCAATACAGAGATTGCCTTTTTTTTTTTATTCCATGACACCTGACGCCTACATTACCCACAAAGCAACTCGATGTCTGACAGATCAGTTAGTGGTCCGGGTGTGTTGTGCTAGTAGCAGCTAACGTAGCCTAGCTCCAGAGGTCTAAAGCTTCTGTGAAACAAGGACTATTGATCTTCTTACAGTGAAGTTGCACTGCTGCCATTATTGAGAAGAGGAATTATATTGGACCACCTCTGAATATTGCATTAAGACAGACTTGAAAAAATCCGAACCTATCCTCGGGAAGCTATCTGCCCACATCGTAACGAGATTCCCATTGACAGGCAAGACTGCGGATAGTATGTGTTTGGCTAAAGATGTACAGCGCTGCCTCTGTCTCTAATGAGAGCTGATTTTTTTTAGCACACAGTGCTGACTTAGGATCTAATTTAGTTTATTTCGACCTTAAATGGTCTACTAATGACTGCACACTTGAGGCCATTTAAATCAAAATGAATTCTCACATTTACAAATACACCAGTGAGCAATGAAACCATCTGGTGCGATATTATCTTCCCACGACGTATCGACAACCAGGTGGGATGCTTTTGAGTTTGAATGCTAATCAATGTTCTTATGAAAGATTTTAAAAGAACGTCTTGTTTGCGACGGTCTTAAGAAAATCTAAAGTATTGACTTCTTCCCATCATGGTTAATTGGCATACGAACTGACAGGCCTTCTGCCTTTTTATTGGTGTTTCTCCTTTTATTTTGCAAAAGAACGAAGCAGCCACAGAAAGAAAACACCTACACGTACAGAAAGATGTCACCTTGAAACTCAGAGGAAGTGTATCTGTTGAACTTACCTGGAAGTCGGTCACCAGGTCTCTTCCAAAGGTGCCAATGGGAGAGTCGCGGGACATGGAGGTGACCGTGGACAGGAAGCTGCTGGACTCTGTGAGGTTTGGCATGGGTGACAGATCATCTGTCCTTTCTCTCAGCCCCTCTCCTATATGATCCAGCTTCTCCACGAAGATGTGCAGCTCAGTGCGGAAGGCCTTCATGCGAGTGTTGATGGTGTCCAGAACTTGGGTGTCTGGTTTGTTTCCGGACGCTGCCCCTCCTTCCAGGCTTTCCCCCGTCGTCACCAGCAGCCTGCCCTCAAAGATCAGACTGTCGGTGTCCGTGATCAGACGGTCCACCGTCTTCCCGAGTCTTTCCGCCTCACGTTTCACGTTGGTGAACGACTCCCGTTCTTCCCTCCTGCGGTTGGCCAGTTCAGTGGCGCTGAGCTCGCTGCCATCTGAAGGTTTGATGCTTCCGAACCCTGAGGTGGTTGTCGTTTTCTCGAACAGATCTTCAGAGTCGCTCTCGCCCCCGATAGGACCCTCCCTCTTTGGGTGGAGGAGGAGAAGTCGCCTTGCCTCCTCATCCTCGGTGGCTTCTCGGCGGCCTCCATCGCTCTCTGCGTCACTGTCTCGAGGGCTGCTGGTGCGCAGGCCGAGGTGTGCAGCCAGGTCGCAGCGCTGGACATTGGACATGAGGACTCGGTTCTCGTACTGTAGCTTCATCACCTTTCCACTCAGCTCGTTGATCTGCATCCTGGCTGATTTAAGCTCCTCCATCATCATCCCGCTGCTGGAGCCATTACCGTTCCCCCCATTACCAGGTTTGAATAACCCTCCCTCACTGCCCTCCTCACCAACAAGCCCAGAGCTGCTGGTGGGGCCGAACTTGAAGCGATTGAGTTCAGATGTCAGCTGCCTGTTGTGGTCCTCGATCTCTGAGATGGAGCGGCGCAGCAGCTCAGCCTCCTCCTCCACAAACTGTAGATGCCTGCGTAGCTCACTCGCCGACTCCAGCGCATCACCACCGTACGGCGACGATGGCATGCTGGAGAAGGGTTCCCGCCCGAAGCAATCTCTTTCGTACTGACAGCGGATGTCTTCGTTTTCCGCTCGCAGGCTTCGGTTCTCCACTTCCAACTCCACAATCTTTCTGCCCAGGATGTTCGCCTCCTCTTCCACCAGCTTGAGTCGTAATCTCAGCTCGGCCTCTCGAGTGGTGTGAGGACCGCCACCAGAGCACTCGGCAAGGGGAAGAGGACTGTCAACGTCCCCGTAGACGGACTTGTACTTCTGTAGCTCTTGCTCCAGTTCGTCCTTCTCTCGGCCCAGCTTCGCCATCTTTTTCCTCATCAGGCCGGACTCCTCTTTGGCAAACTGGAGCTGGCACCTGAGGTCTGCACTGTCCTCCTAGCAGGGTGACAGTGACGAGGGTGATGCAATTGAAAACATTAAAGGATAAAGCTAGTGACATTTTATAACAAGCCTCCAGAAAGATCAAAAACAACAACGCAGCACTCTATAGCTCATCCTTTCCTACTGAAGATGCACTCACATTGACACCTACAGCCAATTTAGAGTCCCCTATTAACCTGCATGAAGTCTGTGATGGTTCTCATCAGTCATCCAGGTCGTCTTTCTTTGAGAAGGGTAAAATCTGGGGAAACTGGACCTCCGAGGAGACTGAGCAACAATTCAGACTCCAACAACCAGAGCTCCAGTGACTTTAACAACTCGGCCACCAGTCGAGTCAATAATCCTCACCAGTCAGTCAGAACTGAAGAAGCCTCTTGGACGAGAGGTGAAACGTCTGCACGGACCTATGAAGAAGTCCAGCTGCCCCAGATTTAACCCTTCTCGAAGACAAAAATATTAACCTGCATGTTTTTGGACTGTGGGAGAACCCATGCAGACTCATTTTGACTCAACGTGCAAACCTCACACAGAAAGGCCTCAGGCGAGGTTTGAACGGGGCGTCAGTAGCTCAATCTATAGTAACAAGGCTTGGCCGGCCACCCTTGGTTGTATTTCAGGTCTTTGTATGTAAAAACTTGTGTATGAAAAGAATTTCCTCACCGAGGAATCAATAAAAAGTATCTATAAAATAAATATATAAACAAACTAGTGTGAGGTGACGGTGCTAACCACTTCACCAGGAATAAGACACATCCTATTATCATAGATTATCTTACTTATGTTACATCTAATATATCTTTGCTACACAGGCACAATACTTGTCAGTAGCATCTGTTCATTGTTGGTTTCGGTCTTTTCGTGGGATTTGTTGCCAGTAGGAAAAAGACAAAGGGGACACAGTAATATATTTTTACCTGACTCGTGGACTTCTTGTCTTTAAATGTTTCCCTGCTGCCTCGTCTCCTCAGTGCAGTCTGTAAAAGAACAAAGAAGAAGAAGAAGTCCTCATAAATAATCATAGTAATAATACACAGTTTATACTAATAACTAAACATTCTTCTGTTATTCTGTGGTGCATGTGCAGAAGATATATAAACCCTCACACAGCGTGCCGATGAAAGCAATAAAAGTCCCTTTGTGAATTCAATATTGCAGATCTCTGCAGTTTTAAGATGGTATTGATATTTCCATATATCACAGTGTCAGTGTTTATACAGACATGCGCAATAACTGACAATCACAGTAATGACGGTGCCGCGTCACACCGACGCAGTGGAACAAATGGGTTTCCTAACATGTACACCTAATGTGAAGCAGACTCACGCAAAAGGCCAGAGGAACATGAATCTATGTGGACTTCTTACATAACGTTTCCATCATCGGGTCAAAGCTAAGTCTAATAAGGAAGTATTTACTCTAATGCAGGTCATGTGACATAATTACTGTCTGATTCATGCACACAGTAACGGTAATAGCCGAAGTCAAAGGCCAACATCTGTCAGTCTAACTGCGAGTGAGTTGAGGGGAAGAGTGAACGGACGCTACATGAGATTTACATGTCATTCATCGTCCGCTCAGTATTAAGTTCAGAAAATCTACAGAGCGCAGATGATGAGGATCTTCAGTCACGTCTTTGGATGAACGATGCATCAGGCTGCTTTCAATTCAGACTTCAGTGTGACAGACGTCTTATCCCGGCTCAGATTCAATGACACATGGCGTTTCTCTGGGCGGGAAACATCTGCCTGTCAAGTGGTGAAATCTATCGCACGCAAAGCCCGGATAAAAACAGTGACTTCTGCACAACAGCTTAGTCTTGCCAACTAATAAAATCATTCATTTTGATCAATTCTGTGCACTTTCTTACACCATGCACCTCCGTAAGACACGGAAAAAACTGACAATCATTGAGAGAAAGGAAAGGAGAGAGGAAAAATTAAGACAGGAAGGGAAGAAATCCCCGTCTGTGAATGCAGAGTGCACAGCTTTCAAGCGTGAACCTTTTTTTCCACGAACAGAAGGCGGCCCTGGCAGCCGAGTTATTTAAAGGCTCTGACGATCAGTTAAGCTGGGCTCCTTTCTAGGAAGCATAACTTGATATTAATATTTCCGATCTCAGGGTTGCAATTGTATTTTAATGTACTGCCACTTCATACGAAGTCAAACTGTTTCACAAAGGCTGCAGCGGATGAATAGGTGATTATATCCATTTTGGATTCATTGACAGTATAAAATGCAAAGTAAAAAATGATCAAAGTTATGCATAATTAACAGCATGGACGCTTTGATTGACGGGTAGGTGCTGTTACAGGTGGCTTCTTTGAGGTCAGGTCTGCTGATGATCGACGTCTTTGCCCATTTTTTAGATTAGCTGGGAGTCGGAAGAGGCAGGACTACCAACACGAGAGCAGCCAGAGCCGCCACACTGTGAGCTTCTAATGTGACAGCATTCAATTCAATTCAGCTCTGGTAATCAAATCAAAGTGTGATGGAAGCGTTGCATTGTCTGATCTGAAAAGATCTCTGCAGCGTGCAACTCTGAAAGGGGACGTTTGGTTTTAACCCCAGTGGACTTGTAAATGGTTTGTGGTACGATAGATGATCTGTACTGTGTGTAAGGTTAAATACACATAATGTGACTTTGTGGTGTGTAGTGTTTGATTCATTTGACATCATCATATTTTGTATTTTTAGATTTTATGCAGTTAATGAAATGATGATTGATGATTGTGTGTTTTTCTGTTTGGAAAACCACCTGCCGCAAATTGCCACCTGACGGGCGATTTAACTATTTCAAATGGATTTAAAATTTCCCCCAGTTCAGATTAAAGTTAATGGACAGAATAATACTCATCAGTGTTGCAGCTGCTGCTGTTTAAGAGCACAACGATCTTCTTCTGCTTCACATAAAGCGAACTCTTCACTGTACAATGTATGTTGCCAGCCAAAATAGACCAGTAGGACAGTGTGAATCATTCATGGCCAGACGGACGGAAAGTGTGAGGGTGAACCTGTTTTGCCCGAAGCAGTGACGGGCCTTGACTCAGTCGCTGGCTCTGCAACAGGAAGGGAGCGCCCACTTAGAAACAGCACCAAAACATGCACACACAACGAGATGTGTGCCTCCTATTCTGTGTCTGTGTTGTGAACTCAACATTGAGTTCACTTCTGTGACATCTTTTTTTTTTACCTTGGAGTTTCTGATGATTAATTCCCTGAAGCACTGAATGAAATGTACGCTACACATAAAATTTAATTTAGACGAGCTGAAAGCGTCCTTCTTTTGCTGCTCAGAAGGTCTTCCACAACATTTCAGGATCAATATTTTTGCTTTTCATAAACCTGTTATTGAAGAACGCACTGGATTTCTGAGAGTTTCGAGCTTCTCCGTCTTGCCTCTTGCCTTCACTGTCTCTTTTGAAGCAGTGCTGGTACGCTCAAATCCACTATGAGCCCATAGGTTGATAGTACATGGATTTTTTTTTGGCCTGGCATAAATTACATAATATATTTGACATGCTGTTTGATCTCGTCATGCTACAAACAGACTGAATTTCCCTTCAAAGGAAGGTAAACAGATTTGTTTATTCCAATATTTAACTTGTCAAATTCAATTTTTCCGTTGCATGTCACTCAGAGTGATGACACACCGCCATTGTACCTCATTGCAAAAATCTTCTCCCATAATCCCCCCCTGCCCACCCAGATTGGCTCATATAGCACTTCATCCTCAGGGAATCATTATTGTTTTCATTTGATGATGACAGACTGTAAATCAGGGTTTACGCTGGTTATTTATTTACCAGCTACATCAGGCGTGTGAATCCACACCCGTCCCAGATCGCTCCCCTTCCCCGTCCCCCGGGTACAGCCTCAGCCTTGCGTCTCTGTGAGTATCTCCAACACCAGTCGTGCTTTAATTCCCTGCCCTAGTGACAGACCTAATCTCTCTGGGGAGACAGCGGATTAGACGGCATCTTCTGCAAAGCTCCTCAGAACCCCAGACGGCCACAACCAGGGATCCCTGCTCTCTCAGTCTGACCTTTAAATATGGGTGACCACAGAAAATATGATTAAAATGTATCTGTCGGGTAATCTTATGATTTCAGATAAGTGATTAGAATTTACAAGAAGCAACTCATTTACTGGATTTAAAAATATAAACACTGAAAGAGACAAAAAGGAAAAGCTGTCGACCCGTTTTAACAGTACCCTCATGTGGGTTCAAGCTGTTCCGATACTGGTACTGAAAACGCCTCCGATGCTGCCTAAAATGCGAGATCGGGTATTGGCGACTACGCCTGTCAGTGCACCGATCTTTTCCAAAGGTCCTCCAGAGGAGCTGCTGCTGAATGTAAATGGACATCGGAGAGAGTAGGCACACCTGATCACTCCGTCAGGATCAATAAGATTAGCGAGGTCAGATAAACAGAGCAATGGAGACACAGAAGTGCAACAGAGAGGTCATACCTGCAGGGTCACAGGTTTGATCCCTGTAACAGATGGCGTGTTTCTCCATACTTAAAGATAAACACTAAACGTCCTCCTGAGTCACCTCTAGTCTCTCACACCGCCCTCTGACGCCAGCTGTACTGTGGTACAGTTTTCATTTTTTAAATTAAAATTTACTTTTCGTTTATCGCCTTAAAAAGACTTCACCGCTTCAGCTTTGCACATCTATAACTATCAGACTCACAATGAAGAGTTTAAAAAAAAAGAGATCAAACTTAATCATACCATGACATCACCTGCAGGTTTCTGAGTGGTCCTACCTCTGCTGTCTACCAGCTAATCCAAAAATCTGTAAGGACGTGGATCATCGGCGAGCTGAAAGGCACCTGGGTGCTCAAACAAGCCACATGTAATGGCAACTACCTGTCAGTTAAAGCAGCCACTCTGTTAATTCTTAATATAATTTGAACAGGTGAGTTCTATATAAATTCACCCCTGGTACAGTTGTCACGAATGGGGAAATTAGCTATAGAGACCAAAACTGTTGTCAAACATTCACTTCTCAAATCTTGAAGGCGTCGTCTTTTACGCTCTAAGAAATCATGATGAGAATTTTTTTACTTTTGAAAAAAAATTTAAAGACCAAATTGTTAATTAAAAAAAGAATAATGAAAAATGAATCAATAATGAATGTCAGTTGCACTCCTAACTGAACAACACTACCAGGCACCGTCCACAGTTCTGCTCTACATATTTAAATTTGACTCAAACCACTCAGATTATTTCTGCCTCTTTCCTGAGCAGCTCTCCCGCTGAGTGTTTGTTGCAAAACTAAAACCCTGATCTGCAACACACACACACACACACACACACACACAAACACACACACACACACACACACACACACACGTTTCCCCGCTCTTTGTGCTGTATTTCTTCCACTTTGACACACAATGGCACTCATGCGCACCAAAGGCACAAACACACAGACAAATCTCTTCATCATCATCTGAATGCACAGCTCTCACAGGCCTGTTAGCATGGGGTTCGTGGCAGTCACTCATGCAGTCATGCAGGCTGGCATGGAGCTCCAGCTGGTGCGGGAGGCTGCAGCACTGGTGTGACTGGTTTTACTCCCCCCGGGGCTCAGCCAGGCTTCAGGATTAACAGACTGTAGTTACACAGTTGTTACCCTGCTGCGACTGAATGAACCAGGAGCTGTGAGTGACTGCATTTCTTTGGCTTTCTCGGGGACCCCTCCATCCCTTTCTACCGCGTCTTACTCCCTCCCTCCCTCGTTCCCCCCCTCCTGTTTTCTTCTCTTCTCCGTTCTTTCACATCCACGTCCTCACACATGTCACACATAACGGACATCTGAAAAGTCGAGGGGAAGATAATGGCCCTTCTGAGAGGCAGCTCTGAACATCAACGTGAGCCCAATGTAGCCGCTAAAAACATCTTTAGATCAGAATTATGGTTAAAATTTGATTACGTTTAATGTGTGTTTCCTGTAATTGCCAAATACAGTATTTAAAGTAATGGTGCGTTTGATTTGATCACCTGTCACTGGCACCGTGTCCCCTTTACGTCCCTTTAGTTGCTTTAATGTCAGGGGAAATAGGGTACAACAGAGCGTGAAGAAGGAAGTCGGTGAAGCTGATTTTATTACATTATCTTATCAGTCAGACCAAAAACTGCCCTGCATTATAAAAACATGCAAAGGGGGTGGTTTTATCAGGACATCCCCTGTTCGAGTCCAGCCGGGGATCTTTGTTGTTCTTTCCTCGCTCACTACTGTTGAAGAATTCAAAAAAGGAAACACACTGGGCTACATGGTGGAGGCTTGTTGCTCCAGGTACTGAGAAGCTGTAATATATCACCCAGGATTCCCAGTTTGAGTAATGTATCTTCTTCTAATTTAACTACTATAAAGTAGTTTCTACTACTATAAAGTAGTATAGTTCACTCTTCAGGAATTTGTCGACGTTGTGCCCTGCTAAGATAATGTCGTCTTGTAATGCAGCAACAGCGGAGCTAGCTTCAACATGAGGTTTAACTGGACCATGTAGACAATCCCCTGTACGAATGCAGAAACCTCATTGAAATCAATGATGAAGCGACAGTGTGTTTTCACATAGTGTTACACTCAGGGTGACTGCAGCAAGATTAAAGTTTAGTGCTGGAACCTTTGGGTTGAGGCAGCTTTTAAGTGAAGGTAAACTTGTAGCCTGAGCCTGTAAACCCCCCTCGTCCTCCTAGCTAACAAACTGAGTTACCATTAGCTAACAGCAGCTACAGTTGGCAGCAGAGTGAAAACCTGAAAATGATTTCTCCAAAAAATATGATCCAGCTCCACCAAAATCAGTTGGTGGTGTGCGACTTAGTGTGTTATGCACTAAGAGTGGGAACGACAGTGACACCCTTCTCCAGAGCATCAACGTGATTTCCTACCTGCTAGAAAAGTTGCACAATGCAGCTCTAAGGTTTGTCACGTCATGTCGAGGATTCGAATGTGGGGTTAATGATCCTTGCATATCCAGTTAGACGGTGTGTGTAAGGCTGCATGTCAGGGTGTGTAAGTAAAACACTCAGGAATGTGTACGGTGTGCATAAGAACGCATTTATGTTCAGTGATTATTTCCAGGGTTACTCCACTTTGTCATCAGTTAGTTTCTCTCCGAGTCTCAGGGGAAAAATATTTAACAGATGACTGCAAGCACGCCGTTTGAAACACGCTGCTGCAACAACCTCACGACAAGATCTTGGAAGTAAAAACTAGTGTGTGTGTGTGTGTTCACATGGGAACGGGAGAATATTGTGTACTCTGACACGCCTGTTTGTGTAAGACACTGAGACATTTTTGGAACGAGTGCTGGATGACATCCCACAGTGACATCATCACCATGAAATCCCAGTGTGGAGAGGAAAAAAAAAATTGGGGGGGGACTGGAGGATGAGTAAGTACGGGAACACAGCGAGTGTATTTTCGGCAGCATCTGTACTCAACAGCTTGGCCTATTTATGATTTTGCTCAAACACTGTAACACACCACAGAGAGAGCGGCGTCTGGCTCCGGTAATGGGATTTAACAGGAAGTGTGGTGCGACCAGCGAAAGGGGGCGGGGGGAGAAGGGAGCACAAAAGAAGCTGCGACGGCCACTGGATGCAGATAAACCCTCTTCTCATCCCTGACAGAGAAGCCTAAGACTCCAACACAACAGCCTAAATATCGCTCACCCGGCGGGAGAGCTCAGAGAGATAAGTCGCTATGAAATGTTCAAAGGCAGATTATATTAGCGAGATCTGAATGAATGAGCACTCAATCTGGACTCTAATCCGTTTCACTGAATTAATTTATGCATATAAGTGCTCATTCTTATCGTTTAATTTAATTTTTCTCCATCCAAGGACACAATCTGATGCACAAGTGTTTTCTTTCAAAGCTCCTGCTGCACAGTGATTTACGGCACTGTGTTATTTTTATACGGACGATCAATCTTTGGCTTGCAGCACCTGCAGTAGGCCTGTGCAGTCTAAATATACTGCATCTGGATCTGCTCCATCAGCCAAAAACGAACCCATGCAACCCATTGAAATTCAATTTGCCGCTGAAAATGGTGCACAAACCTCCCGTACGGGCTACAGCGAAGCTACTGCGAACAGCTGTGGCAGTGATAGCTCGAACCAATCAAAGCTAACCGAGTTTGAGTGATCCAGTAGAGTGCGCTGCTCGGCCGATGTGCACACGCGTGCATCTGCAGTCCCCTACATCAAGAATGCTATGAGGCCGCGTGGGTTTATGTACGTCTGCCAGTGTGTGTGCACACGTTTGGCAGTGAGACAGACCGAATGCAGCACTCTCTGAGGTCATTCCAATGTCAGGCCATCCCCAGCGGATGTGAGCATCTTGTAAACAGACTCTCTGGCCTCTCCATCGCGCTGCATCTTGACATCAGTAGCTGAGTCCAGAGATTGCTCTCTACCTCAGTGGCGAACGGGAAATCCTTAATGATACAACCAAGAGAATTTTAATCAGAGAGCAGAGCTTCAGAGCAGATGCTAGAACATCAAACCTTCCACATGTTAAGAAATAATGTTAATTTGGTAAAAAGTGTGTTGTTTTTTGGCACAAAACATGCCACTTTTATGTTGAGCCGCTGCTCCTTCATGTTGTTGAGGAGTTGAGGTGGTTCGAGCATCTGATTAGGATACATCTTGGGCTCCTTCCTTTGGAGGCGTTCTGGGCACATGCAATTGGGAGGAGACCCCGGGGCAAACCCAGAAATCACTGCAGGGATTATATAGCTCATCTGGCCTGGGAATGCCTCAGGGTCCGCCAAGAGGAGCCAGAATCTGTTGCTGAGGAGAAGGAACGCCTGGAACGCTTAAATTTGTCAGGTGGACACCAACGCGACGCCAAATGAATAATAATGCTGGGTTTTAATCAAGTGGCAACCACCTGGGCTGGGAAATGAAGCCAATGTGGACGTGCTAAACAACGTAATTCCCGCTGAAGACAGGCTGCAGAAGTGAGTCAGTCTGCATAAGCTCCCATGTTAAAATGTCCATTCATTCGGCCTGCCTCAGTTCAGCTGATAATCAACATCTTTGCCGATATTTAGAGCCGAGAGAGTCACTGGTGATAATGTGAGTTTACAGCTTTAGGTAAAGACATCACAGCTATAACTACTCTACTAACTGCTCTACTACTAACTCTACTAACTGCAGTATCTGAGGTGCTCATTTTTGGTGTGCGGCAGCAGAAAGTTGAAGGATATTGGTGCCTTTTGTTGCTAAAAAATCTTCACACGTGTTGAAATTTTTATGAAATCACAAACATGCACAAGTATTCTAAGTCCAGAGGTGAGAAACGTGTTTTGTCAGAAGGTTGACACTAACAAACTTCTATTGATATCAACATTTCTTCTTCTGGAAAGTGCTTCCAACATGTTGGTTACGATACTGAACATTTTGCTGCAGCAAACCTTTGCTAATATTTCTGACATAAGAAGGAATTAATTGGTAATTAGCCATCGGGTTTCAAAGGCAGCTCCTTCTTCCAGTCCTTATATTTATGGCTGAAATGTGATAATCGTGTAATACGGGAAATCCACGATGAGCACAAAAATCGAATTAACTGATTATCGGATTATCTGTCAGCCATATTTCAAACAAACTGAATTATAACTTCTCAAGATATCTCGATAACGAAGAGCGGTGAAACACACAACATCATAACAAGAAGCACATTTATAGGTCTGTGAATTCACAGGTGTGTTATATGAGGTGTCAACAGTGCTGCTATTCCTGGTTTCCCGCCGGAGACTCGTAGCTCCTATAGCAAACTGAGAAAACATTAAACCTCGTAGGAATCAACACCGGTAGCTATGGCGACCTATACGCTGACAAGCTCAGGTTATATATCATGCGCTGCAACATGAGCACATAATACCCGCCTGTATGTGTGTGTGTGTTTGTGTGCGTATAAATTAACATGTGTGTGTGTGTGCAGGAGGTCGCATGTGATCAGCCGAGGGTCACTCCCATACGGTTCCTCTTCGCTGAGCGCGCCTTGACCTCCAGTCTGGGACCCAACATGCATTAAAGAGCAGCACAATAGAGCTTTTATGGGGCGTGTCACTCCGCTTTACAAATCTCTCCCCCGAACAACCCAGCAGCCTGGCATGCTGCTCACAGGAAAACGCGATGCCAACTGGCGCAAAGCGAAGGCACAAGGTTGACACGACTTTTAGGTGAAATAAGTAGTGAGAAATTCACAGGAGTGTGTGTTTCTTTTCTCGACTAATCCCTTGTACAGAACAGAGCAGTGTTAAAAGACACAGTAATTAGCTGATAATAATAATAAACCCTTTTCCTGATTAGAGGATGAGGACTAAACAATTTAGCAAACATGAGTAGCTCCAAAGTGTCCTCCACACTAAATCAGGCTGAACAACATAACAGAAGATCAGCCTTGTGATTAGTCATTGAGTGTGTGTATGTGTATGAGATACATTAACTTGCTGGCGAACTGGTTCTCCAATTGTGCAGTGCTGAATCTGCAGATCTCACAGTAAGGAGGGAGCAGGAATGAGGGGAGGTTACACTTCAGCGAGCGCTCCCATTAGCAGGTTTAGCTTCTCTGAAATGTATAATTACAACCAGCTCCACCTCAAGGTCTCTTCATGATACACAGACCGGCAGGATTCATTTATATTCTGCCATTTTAGCTAAAGATATGCGCAGCGAGTGGTACAGTTATCTGCATAGAAGTAAAAAATGTTTTTATGTTTGTATAATAAACTGAATGTAATAATCATTTTGTTTTTTATACCTTAAAATGTTTCTACAGTAGTCCAGAACAGAAAAACTAACTAATAATCTTATAATTATAATTTTATTATCTAAATCAAGCTCAGGCAATGATTCCTTAAAATAAAGCATCGTCCTCTTGCAACCCCTCACATGTTGTATTGATCAGTCAGTCCTAAGAAAGCTGCAGCCTCTGTGTCTGTGAAAAGAAGCTAATGCTTGAGAGACAAAAGCTGCAGTTCCTCAAACGGCCACTTGAGCCTGGCTACGAACACGTGTCAGTCTCCATAAGTCCCCATGTTAAAATGTCCAACTTCACAGCAGAAATAAACATGTTTACAGCCTGGTACAAAAAACTGTTTTGGTCTCTATAGCTAATTTCCCCGTTCATGACAACTTTACCAAGGGTGAATTTTTATATAACTAAGCTGTTCAAGATATATTAAGACTTAAAGTTATGCAGAATTAACTGTGTGGCCACTCTGACTGACAGCTAGGTGGCGTTGCAGGTGGCTTGTTTAAGCAACCAGGCATCATTCTTTATGCTGTTGGTGTCACTTTTTAGATGCCTAAACGATCCGGTTTTATCAAAAATAACAAACAAATATAAGTAAAAAACATTTTTATCTATTCATTCTAATCATGTGACATTTGAACTTCTCACTGTAGTTTACTTGTTTCTTCCTGAATGTAAAACTGAGTCAGTAGAGTACTGTATATTATCCAAGACAAAAACCTTTTGAACTCTTTCAACTCTAATAATTAATGGTAAAGATGCTGGCTCACAGTCTACACTAGCGTGGTTGCCTTGTGAACAGTAGTAAAGCCATGAAATCTTCTCACAGTACTTAACGACCCATCGCCTGGCCGGGCTGTCCATCACTGGCTGCCATGGTAATGGATGGTTTGAAAGAGGCAAATCGAATAATCTGACCTGGAAATAGAAGAACTGAGACGGAGAGCAGAGGCCTCTTTAACACCAGGGATTGACAAATTGATTCAGCATAATGGATACAGTTACAATGTAAGGATTGCAATGACATTAACATTTGGATTCTAGAGAGTCAGTGACAGGGTAAAAAAAATCCTCTTGGGAGATAAAAGTGATCCGTTTTCATGCTCACAGCAGCAACATTAGTGTGTTTTCAGTGAACAGAAGGGCCAATTGTGGCCTATCAGACAAAGAATTAAACTAAAGCTGAATCTGCACAAAAACCAAAGGAGAAATGGTACCACGGTACAGCTCCGGTACTGTCTGACTGACAGATTAAGTCTGTTAAGTGGGAGTAAAAAAAACACCGGAGCAACCAAGCCAAAGAAGCAACTGTCAGTTCAGCACTTGATCGCAATTTGATAAGCCTGTCGAGGCAGGTTTAACACTGAAATTCTCTACATTACATTACAAGAGAAAAAACTGTTAGGATGACGGCTAACTGTGTTTGTCAAACATAACTATCTTGAGTAACAAATACAATAAAAAGCAGGACAGGGCTGCTAATGTTAGCCATAAATTATGTTACGTTACACTACGCTACGTTATGCAACGTTATGTTATGTTACATTACGTTAAGTTATGTTACGTTAAGTTATGTTACATTAAGTTATGTTACATTAAGTTAAGTTACGTTACGTTAAGTTACATTATATTAAGTTACGTTATGTTAAGTTACATGACATTATTATTACGTTGTGTTATGCTATGCTACTCTACACAATGTTATGCTATGTTACGTTATGCTATGCTATGTTATGTTGTGTTACACTACACTACGCTACGCTATGTTACGTTAAGTTACATAACATTTTTTTAAAGCGTAACCTGTAACTTCACAAAGTAATGTGGGTAGTTGCTGCTGCTGCTCAATTCATTGTGGTTTTGATGTTTTCTTGGGATTTGCAGACGGCAACAAAGGAATGAAGATTTCTCTTTGTTGCTTTGGACAAAAGTATGTGCCACATGTTTAAAGATAGAGTAAATCCAGCTTTTAAATGCAGTAAATGAAAGGTGATTTCTACCTAAATATGACTTGATCCCATTCTAGAGCTTCATAATATAAAGATCTGATCTCACAGGACAGCCTGGAATTCCTGTAAAGGACCATTATAACACAAAATGGCCATTTTCACCTGCCAAAAGCCATAAATGTTAGCCATAATTTATGGCTAACATTTATGGCTAATGTTAGCCATAAATTATGTTACGTTACACTACGCTACGCTATGCAACGTTATGTTATGTTACATTACGTTAACTTATGTTACGTTAAGTTACGTTATGTTAAGTTACATTACATTACGTTAAGTTACATTACGTTATGTTATGTTACATTACATTACATTATTATTATTATGTTGTGTTACACTACGCTACGTTACGTTACGTTGCGTTACATAACATTTTTTAAAGCATAACCTGTAACTTCACAAAGTAATGTGGGTAGTTGACGATGGGCCACTGTAATTTTGTAAGGCTGCTGCTCAATTCATTGTGGTTTTGATGTTTTCTTGGGATTTGCAGATGGCAACAAAGGAATGAAGATTTCTCTTTGTTGCTTTGGACAAAAGCATGTGCCACATGTTTAAAGGTAGAGTAAATCCAGCTTTATCCCTTAAGAGAAATTCTTATCTCAGCTTGTACAAGACAGGTCACATAAATAATAATAATAATTAAAAAAAAGAGTTGAACTCTTCTTTACATGTCAGAGTTGTGATCTCTGTTATGACAGGACCAGCATGGGAAATGCAGTATCTCTTTCCAGTTGTGATTTGTCAGCATTATTTTGCCCGGGGCCTCCAGTCAAGTGTAACTCTCCGATCGTATCCGTCTCCTCTGTACGTCGTGATGGGAGCAGAGCGACATTTGCCTCTCATGCCCTCTCTTAAACGGCTCTCTATCTCTGCACATTACACACCACTGGCACGCTGCCAGTCGTCTGCAGTCCCAGAATACTCGGTGGACCTGCTGAGGAGTTTGCAGGCAGACGACATGGCATCTCTTCCCTCCTCCTGGCCTGTCTGAGTCACACTGTCATTTATAGCTGTTAGTGTTGCGCCACGGACGGGATGACTCTTGTGACATGTTGAATTTCCGTTTTTTTTATAGCCTCCACTTAAAGTCACAGGTGTGAACAGTCGGTGTGAGGGCAAGCTTTTTAGATGAGATGACCTCCAGACAGAGCAGGGAGCAGTGCAGTGAATGCCTTTCACATATATTGGTCTCTTTTTCGTCACCTGCGTCTCCCTCGGGACGGTCTTTGCTGAGTCTGCAAGCTCTTTTAAAACACCATCCTGCAGCTCATTCATAGTTACACACACATTGCCTCCTGGGAGCTGCCCACTCCAGTCTCATGGCTTCACAGAGGGCTACGCGAAAACTGTCGAGGGATAATCTTGCTGCTCATTCTTTTTTTTCCTTCGTTTTTAGAGTTGATTTTATCCTCGTGTTAGCTTAAGGGTACTATCGCCACCTACACTTGTCATTTGTCATTTTGGACTTGTAAAATTAATAACAACGCCACATTTTTTCCTGAAGGGATTCATCATTCTTGCTTTAGATTTTCTTCGTGTGATGATACAAGATGAGGATGCAGCATCCAGGACAATATAGAGATAGATGTTTTACTGTCGAATCGATTAGCTTCCGTTGACAAGATACTTTTATTTGTTTTCATGTTAGATATAAAGATCACTCTTGTGTCTGTGTATTAAATACAAGTCTGCAGTCAGGGTAGCTAGCTTTCAGTTTCAGTTAAAAGAAACTGGGTTAGCTGTGGTAGCCAGAAGTTTACTTAATAAATACGGCTTGAACTTTTACTGATATTACGGTAAAAGGATATTAGTCCTATGGATTTTACAGTAAATGCTGGCGTTTTATTCCATATTTTACCGTATTAAAACAAAACACTGTTTTGCCATTACCATGAAAATACCATATGGATGCCGTCTAAAAATTTTCTGCATAAATTCCCTTAAAATAGAGTATAAATAAAGTTTTGTCATGAAATATGACTGGGAATTAAAGGTGTATTTTTTTGATAGAAGGCTAGCTGTTTCCCTCTGTTTTCAGTCTTTATGCTAAGCTAGGCTAATCACCTTCCAGCTCAGTCTCAAATCACTACACATAAAATCAGCATTCATCATTTAATGTAACTCTTGGCAAGAGAGCAAATAAAACGCAAAACCTAAAAGATTTTTGTTTTGTTTCCATGTACAGATATTTTAAATTAGTTTTGAAGGTGTAGCTTCTTTAGTATTACAAGTACAAGTATTACAGTCCAATAAGTCTGATTCTCTGTGACCGAGTCACTGAACAGGAAACTCCACCTATGCAATGCTTTATAACAAAAATAATAAGACTTGTTTGCCTAATACTTTTTGTCTCAGGGCTGGAAATCTGTTCTTGCTCGCTGATGTTGTTTCATACCGCCTGACCGTCCCTTCATGTCCCTTTTATAACAGAAATATCAATCACCACTTCCCCCTCCTGGCCTCTAGCAGTCGGGGACCTGTCTTCCTGTTAAGACTCCACCACCCGCTCTCTCAGAGCCACAGGGGGGGGTTGCCAGTTCTGCACTTGTCAAACCTCCACATCAGTGAAAAGGCTATCAGCCTCACAGCACTCACTGTTTATCGTGGCTGCATCTAGTCGGCCAGTTTGTCATTCATTCAACAGTCTAAACATTGTATTTTATAGGATAATATATTGCATACAGTTAAACAATGATTAATAACAGCATGAGCGGGGATTGATTAAAGTGGCCTGTAATTAAATTGCCTGAGAAGTGGTCACACTTTGCCAACAGCTCATATTCATGCTTGAAATGTGAATTACTTCGAAGGCAAAGGAGCACATCATCAACTACTGACATTAGTTTGCAGAGTTAGTAACATAACGTAACGTAAATACAATTTACACTTCGGCATTGGCTTCATTTTCCAGACCACGGAGGTTAGACGAAGAGATTACACATTTTTCTTATTGTCAAAAAATCCAATTAAAGCAACAAAACCGAGCATTGAATAATCCTAAAACAATAAAGTATTGAATGTGTATCCAACACCTGATATAACATATTCGTCAACAGCATTAGACCTTCATTTAAGGATGGTCAAAATACTTACATAGAATTAGTGAAACACAGCAGTGAAACATACAATAAGCCTATTTAATCTGTGCTATACCTCTTTGTTTATGTAAACAGGCTTCTTAAGATGGCTGCCGGGCTTTAATTAAGCCTTTATCAGCAGCTTATTATCCTTCAGAAGCATGATTAACATCTAGCCAGGGACTGAAGCCATCTCCAGGATCATCTACTACTCATAATTAGAAGTTGTATTTCAAGAGCCTCCATTCTGCGGCCTATGGTAATAAGGCGCTGATAAATAAAACCTTAAAACCGTATGATCATAAACTTCTATCAGTCTATCTGGGACTCTGCAGAGGTGGCCTGGATCTCTCCCTCTGGGCTACAGCTATGTTTCTTTGGCTCACTGTTTGGAACCAGACATCAGAGTGTTATTCTCATTTGTGACAGGAGCTGGGCTTGGAGGAGGGCGTGCGATGGGGATTAAAAAAAAAAAGAGGGGGAGCTATGGGTGGGCGGCTGGGCCATCCAGCTGGTTGATAATGAGGTCGTCCTCACCCCTGCGCCACTTTCCGCCGCCCAGCACTTCACTGTCCCCTTGTGTGTGTGTGTGTGTGTGTGTGTGTGTGTGTGTGTGTGTGTGTGTGTGTGTCCAAAGCTTCACAATGGGTCGGTAATAAGAGGGAGGGGTCTTCGTCTGTGCACACATGCCGTCTTTTGTGGCTTGAAATTTTTGTAGGAGGGCGGCCAATAAAAGGAGGTAAGTGAGATTTGACGTACTGTGTTATTAGCAAAGCCCAACGGACTAACGAGCAACCACAGAACGCTGTAAAAGATAACGAACTCTGAGCTCAGGGGGCAACAGAGGCCCGCAGTAATCTATAATGTGGTTACCTGGACTTCCTCTGTTTCTGTGATAATGCAGTTTAACCTTCAAGCTTGTAAATCTCCATCATGATTTATTCATAGAGCATTCTGATACTTAATATTCATCACCAAATCCTGTTTAGATTATTGGGAAAACTGGTGGTGATGACAAAGAAGAATTATAAAAGAAGTAGTGCCGTACACTGGAAGTCAACTTTAATGAAGTTATACAGCTGAATTTGAAATTTCATCTTTCTTTGATGAATATTCTGGATTTTACGGAGCTGTTAGACTGCTTAGTTAACACAGGCGTGTACCTCGTTTGTGTGCAGCATATTGGAGATCAATCAGTTTAGTGAGCGCAGACAAAATGTTGTTTTTGAAAGGCTAAAGGTTGACTAACGCGGACTGAAGAGGAATATTTCGTTAGATAGAAACATGATGTGACTTTTGGAAAACATTCCATCTTTATTTTAAACACTTTGACTTTTACTGGAAGTCAAAGGAGTTTCTTTTTCAGTTTGGCTTTGCTATGTCTCCATTGCTACGTTGCTCCCAGTTTATTATTCCAGCAAGTAGTCTTTGTGTCAATAATGACGTTAAAGCACACCCTCTCATGTAATATTGCTTAATGGGGACACAGCTTGTTGTCTGCAAAACTTAATAAAGTTTAAATATTGATTTCACGTACATGTCTGCATAGAGAAAAATGTGCAAACACAGCACATCTTTGCACATTAGGTGCTTTTTTTATTGTGTAATGGCATACCAGAGAAGATAAAAAGACAACAGGAGGGGTGCTATTTTTCAACAGAGGAGCTACTGAAAGCACGCAGAAGAGGAAGATGGAGGATTCATCACAGCCTGTGATGAAGTCTAGCCTTGGAGTGTATCAAGCTGTGTAGGCAGGTCTCTGTCTCTGCTGCTGAAGTCATCATTAAATCATGACTGCATGCAACATACAACCCCAGAGAGCTGGAAGTGCGGGCCTCCGTCTGCCTCCCCTCCCCGGTCTTTCACATTTTTCTCATCTTCTATAACGAGTGCACTTCACTTCAAACGGAAGCATCAGTCTATAGGCTCCCGCCATCCTCAAATACAAGTCGCTGCGTCTGCTTCTGGGGGAGGAAATGCTCCGGGGATTTTGCCCATGCAGCTTCCAAGACCAGTATATCTGCTCCAAATAGAGCACTTTGAACATATGACAGAGGACTTAAAGGGTTACTGCAAGACTGGCCAGGGACAGCTCTATTTTTGAGCATGGTAACCGGTTTTACAAGAGACTTCTGCTTGATTTGATCAGGTTTGCATGGTCAGATCAGCATCAGCTACCTTGTGTTGATTATTGTGTAGAGCCGGTTACAGTTTTAAAAGCTCAATACGAGGACCAATACCAGAGTTGATCATTAGTAAGTAATATTGAGTAACAACTCCTCTCACCTCCTGCATGAGACTGTGGAGGCCGTAAACAGCTCCTTCAGCAGCAGACTGCTACTCCCATCATGTAAGAAGGAGCTCTACCACAGGTCATTCATTCACCAGCTTATCTTATCTATATTTATATAAATAACAATAATACATAAAAAATAGGCAATTATTTATGGTGGAGAGCAGAGGATGCGTTGAATTCTCTCAGTCTGACAAGAGAAGCTGCTTTGTAGTCTGGTGATGGCACCGGACGCTTCTGTATCATTTACCAGATGGCAGCAGGGTGTACGGACTGCGGCCGGAAAGGGTATTGTCTTTTAATATCCTTTGGGCTCTGTGCAGGCGCCTCACCTCACCAGTATCACTGACGCTTGGTAGATTGACAAATCATCAACCTCATTTCCAGCTGCAGCAGGCAGCTGTTTTCACTGAAAAGGCTCCTAAAACACACTGTACACCAGCTGCCCGACACCAAATGACAGACAAAGTTAGGTTTAAATAGCTTGTGAACAAAGTTAGCGGCTAAAGAGCTACATATTTCCCTCAGGAGTTGGTGGAGACCAAAAACAGAGCTAAAGGAAAATGCCATAAGATTCCATATGAATCTTTACTACACATCACCGTCGGTGCAGCCCTGCGTCACTCTGCAGCTGTCGGATAGAGGAAGGTGCCGACCCTCTGTGACTCAGACAGCGTCTGACCCATCAGATGAACTCTTTTAGTCGATCACACGACATTAACCTGAACGCTGAACGTTTGACTGAGTGAGAAGCGATGTTCATCATCATCATAGTTTATATTTAAAGGAGGGCCACTGCCAGCCAAACATTCAACACTTAAAAAAGAAAAAAGAAATGATCAGTTGAAGGTTTATTGGTAAAAAATAATAATAAAAAATAATAATTCATAAAACTCTTTAGAGGATTAATATTAATTATTAATATTATTTAATAAAAATTACAATATTAAGTCACCTGAGGAAGTAACAGCTAACGTGAGCAAACAAACTATTTAGAGTCAGGTTTCTGTCCACCAACACCTGAGAAAAGGTATGTGGCTCTTTATAGATAAATACTTTATTTTCATCAGCAAGTTGATAATGTTTCCATTTTTTACCATTTGTGAAAGCTGGATTTCAATTTTCTGTGTCTGCATGTGACCCATTCGACGTCACACACAGTCATTTGATTCACAGAAATATCGATAATTAATAGTGATTATAAAACATCTCCTCATATACTATAAAACTTGGCTGCATAACTCAGATTAAAACAGACATCTTCCCGCTCTCACAACCTTTGGCAAAGCCAAAAACTATTTTTCACTCAAGGCTATGGCCTCCAACATACTACCGGGAGCTCCATTTTTCTGATGGCCTGTCTGTTCCTTGTGTTTGGAGGAGAGGCGAGAAGCACAATGACTCAGTCTGACTTACAGCCTGCCAAGCTGCTGTCAACCTCCCTAAATATAACTGCTAATACCATTTGTTGGAGTGGAGAAGTGTCCAGGAACCAACCTCGGACGGGCTCTGTGTATGTTCTGCTGTTTTCAGATCTGGGTTAAGCTGAGCGAAGTACCACGGGGCGATGAGATAATACTGTTTAGCCATGTTAGCGACGTGGCAGTCTGTCTGTCTGTTGGTTACTTAACCACTTTGACACAGCCTGAAATATATCAGCAACTATTGTACAGACATCAGAGATTCACAGTTTGGAAGTGGACTGGACTTTGAGCATAGCTAGCGTGGCTTCTACGTGTTCAACTGTATTCGTCCTGTGTTTGATGATCACTCCTGTATTTTGACTTGGTGTCACATTCTTGTATTTCATCTTCCTGCAGCAGATTAAATTGATGCATGCTCCAAAACATCTTTTAGGTCAGGGTTAATTTATCAGATCAGAGAAAAGCTGCTGGATCTTTGCATTGATGGGTATTAAATTTCCTATTTTAACTATAAATATAACCACAAAGGGAACTTTAGAGCTGGCAGCGACTCTGACCTTGCACCAGTGATGGAAATAATGATTCCGCTGTGTAGTTTGCTTCTATAAATCATTACTTTATCTCAAAAATGTTTAAACTTCAGGATCTACTGACTGTAACTGAACATGTTACCACATATTTACTACTTAAACACGAGTCAAGACTTCTCAAGATTGTATTTAAGATGATTTAAAAAAAATGTGTTTCTGTCTCAAGACATATGGTTCTAAACCGTCAGATCTGATATTTCTGTAAATTAAAACACTTCCATGTTCGTACGTAGGAGGAGGAATCTCATTTTTCAAGGTCTTAAACTTCAAAGGGCAGCGCTTCAGAATTACAACACACCACTCCAGGGCTTCATACAGAAATGATTTTCCTATTTGCTATGTGTCGGTGATGGTTTGCCTTCAGGTTATCGGTGTCACTGCTTCATTAAACTTGAGAAAAAACATATTATTGTCATTAAGTTCAGGAATCAACAGCAACACAGGTGTTACCTTTACTGATCTCTACCTGAGCAGGGTTATTTTATGAACATTCGCCTCCTCCGGTCAATTATGTAAATGCAAAATTTACACGCCCGCTGCGCGACGATAAGGTTTACATGGACGCGTGTCACTGCAGCAGATTTCGACTTACAGCAGAGCCCCTACGCTACTCCTCTCCTCACGTCTGCTCTTCTTCCCATTGGTGGAGTCAGACACAAGATATTAACTAGGTCAACGAGATTCATTCGCACTCCTCCAACAGGGGATCCACAGCAGAGGAGAGGAGAGGATATGAAGGAGAAGTGAGAGGCAGAGATGAGAGGAGGAGGATCGGGAGATTCTTCAAAGACAGAAGTGAGAGTGGAGACGAGGCGGCCGCTGTGACATGCAAACAAGCGACGTCTGCGGTGACTCTCACTCACACTGTTCGCCGTAATGCAGGCATCCCCCTCCTGTACCTTTGTAGTCGTGAAACAACAACAACAAATGACTGGAGGTTGGAGACACCCTCCATTTCTATTTTTGCACCCTGCCAAACACGCTGAATGTGCTGCAGGAATTTTAGGATTTTGTTTGCGGCACCTACGAAGGAAATTATATGTTAAAAGGTCAATAAATAATAATGTGTGTTTCCAGAAACAAACTCTAGTTACTCAATAATCTACAGACCTTAAAGTTTTCTTTGGAGCTACTTTTAGTTGAAGAAACAGTCTCTATGAAAGCAATCTGTGAGGCCTGATATCACAGACTTATTGGAATATAAACATGACGCACCATTGTGGAAGAGTGCCTCCAAAATATCTCATAAAATGTGCAGATTTCAGCTGTTTGCTGAACCTCGTGGTGTCAAGTCATCAATGCTTCAATAAGTCAACAAATGTGACACAAGACAAAGCTCCTCACGACGGAGGAGAAGCACGGCACAAAGGATTATCATTTTCTGTAATGAGAGATGAACATATCACCGGGACGGAGAGCACCTAATAAATCACCTGATGCTCCTGTTATGTGCGTTGACATTTCATTAGTTCCATTTCATTACTCGTATCAGCGGGCCTTTCTTCAAATGTCAGAGGAATGACAAATCTCTCCACCAATCGCCGCTCGCCGTCACACTGACCGCACAAAAGCGGCTGCTGCCATTCGCTCCTCGGCCCGGTACTGTAACAACACACGGTCCCGTTCTGACGAGCCGCCCTCCTAAACTGTCTGAAATCAGGTCTGTGGAGCTGTGGTCGTATCGCGGGCGGACAGGACCTACAGCCATCAGATTACAGCCATTCTCTGCCACTCTGCCTCTTTGTCTTTCCTCTCTCTCCCCCTCGCATCAGAGCACCAAAACACGGCAGGCTGTTTTATAACAGGCCTTCTTGTTGGATTAATTCATACAGGGGTGCCAATCGCTGGGCCAGAGTCACACTGTGCAGCCTCCGATAAAAAAACTGGCACAGGGACACGAGGAGATGGCATTTAAAGGCCAGAGAACACCTGAACTATCTGAGGTCAGCTGCCCTTTCACCACAGTACGTTACCACTTAGCCACCCAAACGAAAGAAGACACAGGCGCCTCGGTTTGAATAAAAAACAAAGGATTGTGAAGGATTTTCTGCTCGTGACTGTGTTACATTGCACCTGGCTCGTGATTTACAAGGTGTAATTAAAGCTGAATGGAAAAGGAACAACCTTTCAGTCCAGTTGAACAACATTCTTATCAGTAAAATGTGCTCCTCCTCCTCCTCCCCTCCTCTGTCGCTGAGATTTATCTGTGAGACTACAAGAGCAAAGGGCAGATTCATCCCTAACTAAATGTTCGCAAACACAAATTCATCCTCCTGTTATGAGCAATCAAAAGAATAAATCAGGAATTATCGGGGTGCTGCATTATAAACGTGTGTCTCTGATAAGAAGGGATGTAGAGGGGGGACATGGCGTCACGTGACGTCGAAGTGCAGATACAGACAGCTTGTGTTTTTCTGGGACAAACCTCGGGGGAACACAAGAAGAAAAAAAAAATCTGCAATCATTTGGAGCAGCCGCTGTCTCAGCCTCCCTCTCCTCCTCTTACAAGAGTCTGTGTCATCCTGTGTTTCTATGCATCGTCTGGGGCCACCGCAAATACTGTAACGGCTGTGCAAATTTCAAAAAAACAACTCCTCATTCAGTCTCACTGTTCTGCCATTTTCGGCGGGCGACAACAAAAACTGGAGTTTGCGTTCGCTGCATTAGCGAGCACATGCGGCTCAGTCTGAAGCTGATAGGACGCCTTTACCAACAGCAGTGTTGCAAACACAGATAGTTAAGGTCAGACACCGCCTCAGAATATAGATTTTCAAGCAGTGGAAGACCTCCAGACGTACATAACAAGAGTTCAAGTGGAGTCACTGTGGCACAAAAACAGAAACAGTGTCTGCAGCCAAAAGGAAGCCACATCACCATGTTGACTGGTCTGGTATTAGCCTACTTTCTCTTTGTTGCCTGACGGCATGTTACCTGCGGCTGTCAAAATCGATTACTCTAAGCCAAGCGGCACTGAGAATAGCCTCCGCTCATCTTATTACCTGTGAGAAGAACATTACTTCACGGCTATCAAGGCAGGCACCGAGCAACGTGAGAGTAACGGTGACACAAGAGTTCAGAGACAAGGATGGAGGGTGCATTAGTAAAACAGTCGAATGTCAAATGAACCAGAACATCCATAGTGACAGAGCAACTGCTAGTAGATAAAGAATGACAACCTTCTATGGATCAGGTTTACCAAAATATAAACAACCAAGTCTTAAAATGAGGCTTAGGTTTATCCATCACCATTACGCTTCATGACTCAAAGCAGGATGGGAGCTGTAGTCCCAAAACTCAAAGCTTATTCATCTACATTGGAAATAAAAACAATAAAACTGACAAAGGATGTGAAAATGTCCTTTTTTTTGGTTATAATCTTTGGGGCATGTATCGCTTTTTTTATTTGATGGGTGCAGCTGAAGATAGACAAGGAGGTGGGCGGAGAGCGAGGACGACATGCAGCAAAGAGCCGCGTGTTTGAATCAAACCAGCGCTGCAGCAGTAAGGACTCAGCCTTCGTACACGGGGTTAGTAAGCTTCACTAACAATAACAATTAAATGACTTTGCTGTGCGACTGAGATACCAAATGATGCGAGTATCCTAATTTACTCTGAAAATAACAGCACATGACATGCCGAGAGGAGTTAAGACGTGCACGGGCCTCCAGCCTGCAAATAAAAGGAGTAAAAAAAAAGCACAAAAAACAACCAACATACAACAAGTTCACACTGCTCAAACGCAATTACAGTAACAGATCTGCTCTTGATTTGCTGAAATCAAAAAGTGTTTGTGAGCTTTTTATCTCTGCAGAGGAGGAAAGAGAGGAAGTTGTTGAACTTCTTTTCCAGACAAACGTTTATGGGAACTGACTGGGATTTCTTTTCGCCCTGGAGGTTACCTTATAAATACACCTCAGCTGCGAGGTCAACGGAGGGTTGCACTGTCAAGTAAAATCGAGCAGTTCTGCATGCGAATATCAGTTTTATTCTCCAAAGTGTTCCCTTCCTGTTCTACCAGAGTTAAGTTGTAAACCGAGACATGTCTTAATGTTGAAAGGCGTTAAAAATAACACCAGTTAGACTGAAGGTGCCTGATTGCACGGAGCAATTGTTTTGAAAAGGGCTTTCCCGGAGCGGTTGAGTGATTAATGAAATGAATTCTCTGCAGCAGCCCTCCTGATCAGGTCGGCGATCACCATTGATCTGAAATAGCACCACATTAACTGAGATTTCCCCTCGCTTAGATGCAGGTAGTTAAGAGGCCGCAGCACTTACTAGCATCTCATACTAGGGTGAAGATTTATCCTGTGCAGACAGCGCAGCAACACAGACCACAGTTGTCATTTTCACAACCACAACTCACTCTCAACACTCTCTAATAGTCTTATCATTCATCCACCACTAGGCCCAAACACACTCTCAAGAGGACGTTATTTAAGCGTGTAACTGAGAACTTCAGACAATTAGCACCTACTGAGACAAAAAAGCAGCTTCGCGTGCATGACCCGTCAAAAATACCTCTGCTATTATCTCCTCACCTCTTTGGTCCTCTCCAGCTCGTTGTGCAGCGCCTGCTTGGAGATCTCCACCTCGATGATCTTTTGTCTGAGCAGCTCGTTCTCGTCCTCGGCTCTGCTGCGTTTATCCTCCACGCTCTCCAACTCGTTGTGCAAACGCACCGACACATCTTTGGCCACCTGAGACCAGAGCGACAGTTTAAACCGATAACACAAAACGAGCTCACGCCTAAACACCAACGCACATGCAGTCAGCTCCATGAATATTTGGACAGTGACACAATTTTTGTTCTTTTGGCTCTGTAAACCACCATAATGGATGCAGAATAAAACAACTAGTCAGTGCAGACTTTCGGCTTTCATTAAGATGATTTGTCCAGTTACTTTTGGTGCCCTGAAATGTGGATTTATGTATAAAAATGGTTGTAATTCCTGCAACGTTTGCCCACTATTGCTGTCAACACCACTGAATTAAAGCTGAAAGTCTGCACTGAAAGCACATTCATTATTTTATTTCAAAGACACCGTGCAAGTGCACGGAGCCAAAACAACAAAAACACTGTGTCGGTGTCCAAACGCATAACACAGAGCTGACTGTACATACGCACCAAAGATCAAGCAGATATCTGTGTTAAAAATCATGAAATTAATCCACAATCCTGTCAGTTACAGTAAATTGAGTGGTACATTAAAACAGCGTAGTGCTGAAAGGATTAGTCAGTAACTGTAAACTGAATATATTTGAGCTTTGGCAGTTTTTTAAGGTCTTTTGTCATTTTAAGGACAAAGTCAAAAAAAATAAAACTTCTACATGTTAATTAATGATGAAAATAATTATTAAATGTAGTGGAATAAAAAAGTATCTCCACATTAATTCAATTTTCCAGTTGGATTAATTGCTAGTTATTCTATCTTTCATGGTTTTTGCCGACACTAAAAAAGTGCTGTGGGTCACCACTTTAGGAAACTTCTAACCCAGTTAAAAATATATTTATATTTCATTAGTCTGAGTTCAGTGGAGACCTCTAACATCGTTAATGTTTAACAGGTTACAGTGAGATAATTCTTGGCATAAAAACTGTAAAATGCATAAAGTAGCCACACAAAACATACATCCAGACTGACACACACACGCTCTCACAGACCTTCAAGTCTTGCTCCAGACTGCGGAGCAGCTCTCCGTCCACGTGCCCGGTCTGTGCGACCCGCAGGCTCTTCTGCTCGGCCTTTCGGAGGCGGTATTGCAGGATGCGGCAGTTTTTGTTGGAGCGGTCCAGTTCCCTGCGAAGCTCCTGCAGCTGGTAGACCTCCTCCTCCAGGTAGCTGTCTCGCATCTCCTCCATCTCTGCCCGCAGCTCGTCCACTTCATCCTGAGAGACACACAAGAGATACTAACTAACTTCTCTCGTTGAGATACAGAGCAGCTTTATGTTTTCGTTATTTAGATCATTACTATGGTAACCAAGGTCAGAGGATAGGGCTCCTCAACATATAGGTACATAACATGGAAGCCTGGACAATATCGGAGCACTAAGGGTAAACATATTTTCTTGTTTGTGGACTCTTATGGACATGGAGTAGTCGTGTCACTATCTCGAGGACACATAGACGAGCCAGAGAGGACAGCTTCTTCAGAACTGAGGCGACGGTGTATTGATAAATCCTCCATTCTCCTTGATCAAACTTCAATAACCCTCTCAGCATAAGACATCTTGCACTCCTGTGCACTTTCTTTCCACTGACTGACCATTGATGAATAAAATTCTCCGTGACAGGCAGGTCACCAAATGTTCAGCCACACCGGAGCATCAAAAAATGATCAAGGCACGGCTCACAGACAGATCAGCAACTGTAACGCTGGCTGAAAACAGAAAAGAACCAAATTTTTCAGCCATTTTTTTGCGTTTACTGAGAGCAAGGACACTGTACTGCGCATTGTACACAGTATAATAAAACTGTATAAGTTGTATGTGGCCCTGAGGACGTCCCTGACATAACTTTTATTCCTCCTGTTAATCAGACTTAAACAGGAAGTCCTGCTTCATGGAAAGGTAACGCGGCTTAAAGTTTGCTCAATCACTGATACACATTTTCGACACAGGGGCTAGAAAAGGTGCTTAAATTTCTCCAGTTCAGCTACATACATCCAGAGAACTTTAAATGCTATTACAAAGGAGATGCAACATTAATATACCTTTGTGCTGATACTTTCATATGATTACATGAGTGCCGGTAATGCCTCATGTACTCTTAGTGCTGGTGATGTAACATCACTGGCTGGCTCTAAGCATCTTATCTCTGGGATTGGATGTATTCATATTACCCATCTCCTAGCAACATGAAACAACCCGGGCCTTGAACGGAGGTTAAAAAGAGAAGGATTTATCCGTCGTAGTACGGCAGTTTGTTCGGTAACCCCGGGGGTCTAAGTTTGCCTCAATCCTGAGAGATCGGTTTGCTCGGTAGATTTCCCCTGAGGATATTCCAACAGTTTGACAGGCGCCTGATGAAAAGACAATAGTGATGCTGAAGGGAGGAGTGTGTCAATTAATGAAAACTAAATCTATCCTCATTTGGAAAAGCACAGAGCCCATTGTTGTTATCTGAGGAGGGCCCCTGGAGGAGAGAGCTAATGACCTCGCACAGGTTCGGGCCAATCGATTGGCCAGGTTAAAAGCAGAGCCAGAGGCAGAAGAGCATCATGGGAGCAGGTAGACAATATCACTGATGTTCCTGTGAGTGTCATCACCGGTACTTGGTCTCCTCTTTAATGGTGGTAACTGTGGATATCTTTACTCAGCAGCTGCTGTGCTTAAAGAGAAAATTAATTATTTTGCTCCTGAACTTTCCAGTTTCATTCAAAGCAGGACGAAAGTTTATTATTAATTTGGCTTTTAGTCTGAGAAATTCTTTTTAGGGATCAACCGAAATCCAAAAGTCAAAGAAACTTCACATGTTTAGAAGCTTGAAACAGCATTTCTTTCTGAAAAATGAAAAAATTATTCAAGCGATCAATCGCTTGTCAAAATTATATTTAAAGAAAATTACATTAGGCTTTCTCTCTATCAACTCAACCATAGTTAATGAAGCTGTGGACACGGGTTTAAAAAAATAATTGGAAATTAAACGGTGAGTTTGAGAGAAAATTCAAGCAACAACAATTCAAATAAAATATTTTGAATTAGCTTTTTTGGAAACTTAAATGATGTCTGTTGAGTTTTAATCAAGCATTTTGAAGACGTCATCTTGGGTTCTGGGAAGTTTACAATTTTCAGAAAAGTTCAAGAAATATATAATAATAATATATAATAATAATATTTAAATATTTAGGGCTATGTTTGTTGTTTCATCAACTAAACACATATATATGTATAAAAACAGATTAAAACATCTTTTACAGGCTCCCAATTTGAATACAGAAACATTTTGTTTTGTCCAACCGTCGTTCAAAACTCAAAGATATTTCATTTGAAATGATATTAAAAATAGAAAACTTGGCAAATGTTTCACAATTTCGCTTTAACAATGACTCGGATTGATTTACTGATTATCAGAACAGCTGCCGATTAATCACTGCAGCTCTAAAAATCAGTTTCTTGGTGTTTGTCTGTGATAACACAGACTGAAATCACCTTCATGACCTTTGTCATCTCTTCCCTCTCGCTTCTCGTCATGCAGAAGAAGCAAAAATACTCCGAAATATTCATAATAAATGCGATGATTCGTGCATGAGCAGCATCGGTGGGGACTCCCTGACATTTTGGGGCATGGTGGTGGGATGGTGGGGGAGGTGGAAGACAGAGAGAGAGTCCCAGCTGGCAGACTGACAACCAGGCAGGCAGGAGGGTGTTTGAACCCAGCACACATGGGACATCTGACTGTTATCAAGTCCTGTGGGATAAAGCCATTACAGCCAGAGCCAGTAAAGCTGATTAACTCTCTTGTGTTTCCAATGAGCCAGAGAAAGAGAGAGAGAGCGACATGCATGATCAAGTTTGAAATAATACTCGGTGAAACATGAAAATAAACCATAAAAAAGGGAGAAAACGGTGAGATTGTTTGCCGCATTATCTGTTTGCCTCCCCTCCCCAACTTCTGGGGGATAGCCTACTTAAAGAAAAAGGGGGAGGGGGGATCCTGCATGATATTTTCAGGCTGCTTTCTGCATCCAAAATGTAAAAAACACAACAATGAACCAACAATGAACGCTGATTAAAGGACCACCGTGCACCCCTGAGGACAATCTGTTCACATGGAGACTCTCTGTGTCCCAAATGCAGCAGACAGGGGGGGGGAGGTTGAGTCTTTCTGTCAAAATTGACTTTGACGACTTGACAGCAATGACATATATAAAAAACAAAAAGAGAGGACACGCGAGGGTGAAGCCACTATTAATAAAACTCCCATCAATAAAAGGTCAAATCCACAGGGAAGCCCCGGGAAGGTTAAAAAAGACGACATGATGGAGACGGATGGAGAGTCGACTTCATTGGGATGACAGCAGCTGGGCATGAAAGCAAATTCAGATTGTAATCATTTATACATTCAGGTTAGGATTTTAATTAGGGAGCAGGTGGGAGTTGCTCAAGGACACCTAAAAAGACAGGTGGACCGTGGACCCCGTAATCAGGTGAGTAAAATGTGGATTCATCTCTCAGACTTGTGCACATACCTTGAGGTAGTCGTTTTCAGATCTTAAATCTTCAACCTCCCGCAGCAGGTCCTCCTCGGTTACATCCTTGGTGCCTGGCAGTCTGGATTGTGCGCTGGATGATGGTTTGTGTTTCTCCCCGTGCGTCCCCGGAGCGAGCAGAGCCTGAGACATGCTTCCCTGTCGGGCGGTGGAAGCCTCGGTTGTGCGCAACGGAGCATCAGCAGCGGCTCCGGTCGCTTCAGCCCGCAGCGGATTATCTGCTCCCAGCTGATCACTGGAGCCGGAGCCGGTACCGGACTCGGCGTCGCTACTAGCGGCCGGTGCCAGCCTCTGCTCATCCGACAGCGGCTCGGACGGGCAGTCTGACAGGTCCGAGCTGCTGTCGGTTTGGGTGACCCGGCCGAGAGGCGCTCCGGTCGGTACACGGATGGGAGATCCATGGCTGGGAGGCCCCGGGGACCCCGAGGCTAGTTTCCCCTTCTTGCTTTTGGCGAGGATCGGACTGCTGGTGCTGTCCGGTTTGATGCTGGCGGTTTTGGGTTCGGCTGCTGCATGTTGGATCACCTTTGTGGGCTTTTTCACCACAGATGACTTGGTGTTACTTTTCACCGAGGCTAGTTTCTCTTTTGATCCGGTCGTGTTGCGTCTGGAGCTGCGGTTCGGATGGGCCAAGGAGGGCAGTGTGGCAGCCTGCTGCTGCTGCTGCTGCTGCTGCTTGTTGAGTTTGGGTGATTTCGGTACGATGGCAGGTGGTTTGGTGGAGCGGGAGTGCACATCCTTGAGGAAAGGTCTGGCCGGGGAAGGCGCTCGGTTCAGTCTCTTCTTCTCCAACTGGTGGTTCTGCGGTTTGGTGTCGCTGCCAGAGCCATTGGAGCTCTCCATTATACACCGACACCGGCAGCAGCAGCAGCAGGAGCAGGAGGAGGAGGGCGATGGTGATGAAGAAGGAAACGATCAATCCACAACACCGCGGAAAACCTCTGACATGCGACACCAGAAAAACAGCCAGGTTGCTTCACCTTCTTCCTTGTCGGGTTGGGGATGCGCATCCTGCGTTGTGCTGGATCTTTTTTTTTTTTTTTTTTACTCCATCTCGTTTGCATTCACCAGGTTGTCATCGTAGTCCTCTTTTGGAGGAAACGCTGCACTAAAAAAAGGGATTACCGGGATGACAGACAGGTTGCATCTGCAGACAGGGCTCGGATAAGTTGGAAAGAAAGGACGCGCATCAGCCCTCTTCTTCCTCCGCAGATCGGGTCTCCATCCTTCTTCTTACACCGGGGCTGTGTGTGTCTTCATGGGGCCCCCGTGCCTCTCTCTCTCTCTGTGTACCCCCTTCCCACTCCCTCCTATCTGGCATGTAGGATCTGCAATCGCTGCGGTGTGAGGCTCGACGCCCGTGATTTTCTGCGGGGCGCATGCGCTGCTGCTGTCTCCTCACGAGCACCCAAGCACACCCCTTGTTTTCTATGGGACCAGGTCTGACACGCTTTGGTGCGCATGCCCTAATGTGACAGATACATACACACACACACACACACACACACACACACACGATTGGGTACTGGACACCTTGACAAAGATGGATTCAGGAGAGACAAACACTCACCTCTACTTGTGGAAAGTCAAAATCATTTCATCAAATTTCATTGATTTGAACGTCTGTAGTTAAAGAAACTGCATTAAAATCAATTAAAATCATTCTCTGCTCTATTTTGTTTTTCTTCCATATGAAAAAACTGATTCTAGAATCAGTTTCCTCATCCAAAGACAGATTAAAAGCACGTAGTGTTGTTTGTTATAACCATGAATTATATGTTTGAAAACCCAATAAACAAAGAAACTGAACAAAAGAAAAATCTGTTTGTTAAAGTAAAGAAACCTTCAACTTCATTTAATATTTATATGTATGATGCACTTATATTGTTCTCGTAACCTTTTTTTATTTGTATGTTTTCTATGTATCATTTCTTGATCCTAAAAGGACTCCACGGTAAAATGAAGACCATGATCTGGTAATAAATATAGATATCTTTAATTGCATTTCATTAGTTCAAGAATGCCACAAGTTATAAATACCACAAATCTGCTTTTAAACATGCCAAAACTTTTCAAAGACGTAGAACAGGTTTAATACAAAGTACAGTCTTCCATCTTTAAAGAATGCACATTTCAAAGAAAAGCTAATTTTTAAAAAAATGTATATTTAAAACACTGAGTATTATAAGGCTTGGCTATTAAAACAAAGACCACAGGGTTAGTGTCAAATGCAAAAAAGTCTGGAGGACAAATGAACGGTTTGATTCCAAAAGAACAAAATCAAGTTTATTTATTCCAAAACACGACTGATGAAGTCGCAGATAATTTGGACGCACACGTCGTTGGCTGGCTGATAATCTTATTGCGAGATGTGCTTGGATGTCAGCGACTGTGTTTGTTTGTTTTTGGTATCAAACGATTCATCTGTGAGAATACATAATGTGCCATTTTAAGTCCACAGAAGCTCGACATTAACATAAAACCTTCGACAAGAAGTAAAATGAACCGAATAAGCGAGTCAGTTTTAAAAATCAGGTCCTCTGAGCGGGCTCGTTCCTCCTCGCGGTCAGACTTCAACGTGTCAGAACAAAACAGAAACACTCACAGTGCTACATCGCTAATGTTACATTAATTTAACGAAGAAAGACGGAAGAATTAATGATTATTAATGAACACAGGAGGGCTTAACATGCATAGCCTAATTTCTTTTTCTTTAAATGTGCAAGTAATGAGAAATCTCTATACACGTCGGTAACAAACTGCCGAATCATAAATTAAAAACTGCTGCACTCGTCTAAAAAACACAAACGTCTCCCCTCGAGCAGGATTTTAATGAAGACGTTGATTTATTTATTTGTTTGTTATGAAACTCTAAAATAAAAGCCTGTCATAATGAGCAGATATGAGCTGATCAAAGTTTCCTGAGTCATTCAAATACAAAACAAACCTTTCCTGCACTTTTCCACCCAAAAAAAGGGGAGACTCAAACGTTCTTCTCTAAGCTGTATCTGAATTCAGAGGAAAAACAGCAAAAACTATGTTAGTAACTAAACCAAAACAAAGGCTAAAACCATGTGTGTGTGTGTGTGTGTGTGTACTTAGTTCATGTCTCCATTTCCTCTAAAAAGCCAGCAAAGACACGGAGAATGCCCCTGTGAAAACACCAATCCCTTAAAGACTACATTACCCATCTCTCCTTGCGTCAACATCCCACTTCACCGGGGCGAGGGAAAGAGTTGAGAGCAGCCACTACCAAGGCAACATTGATCTTCACTAGTGCTAAAACTACAAGTCGTGTCCTTCCCTCCTCTGCGTGTCAGCCTAACTAGGTAAGATGGATTGTAGTGCAAAACAATTTATACAAATGTGAAATGAGTCGCTCCAGCCGCTTTTTAATACCTTAAGGCAAAGGAATACAAACTGATATGATCACCGTGCAACCGCCTACCGCTGGCTACGAAAATCTGCACCTTGTCCAGTCATTACAGCAACACACGTATGTACATCATGTGCTTTTTGTTTACCTCAAGTTAACTCCTCGCTTGGCAATATTAATAAGAATATAAAACTACTTTTGCTGTACCTAAACCCAGAATTTAAACTAAGCCGAAGAGATGTGAGATATTATTATCCCTTTTCTGTAAGCTAAGATAATGCAGAGATACCAGACCGTCAGGGGCAACTCGGACGACGTCAAACTTAGTGTCCAATGTGTGTGTTTTTAAAAGAAACCAGGAAGAGAACAAGCTGTAAGGCCCTCAGTTATCCCCCCTCATTGTAAATGTGCAACTGCTACTAGAGGGCTCTCTACCTCGAAGGCACCTGCAGGGGCACAGCTAGCCTAAACGGTACGGGGAATGAGGTAGTCTGGGGGTCAAGTGTAGACGGAAGGGTGGTAGAAGTGTATGATTCACCAGGCCTGTGTGTTAGTGTACAGTTACAAAACAGGAGAAGGAACGGGGGAAGATAATACTGCTTGTTAGAGTCCATGCATCTTACATCAGCCATCAATAACTCCAAACAGCTGCTGTTTGCTGCCCCCTGGTGGTCAGATTGGCACTCTGCATGTGCGAGCTCTGTGTGTGTGTGTGTGTGTGTGTGTGTGTGTATGTGTGTGACTGTGTGTAGGATGTGGAGGGGTGGGGGGCACTTGGTAACTCTCAGCAACAGCGCATGCGAGGAGGCGGCAACTCCGGAGGCACTTCCGGTTCAGGCTGCAGAGACAGGACGCTGTTGGAGAGCTCCTTGTTGGGAACTTCCAGAGGCATCTGTTGTGTCAGAACACACGGGGTTAATGCACTGAAGGAAAAAGGTTGACATCCACAGTGACTTAGTGAGTGACTAACACATGACTAATAATAGATTTCACTGATAGAACACCAACCTTGCTAAGGATGTCGTCCACAAGCTTGAGGAAGATCTCGTCCACGTTGAAATTATCCTTGGCACTAGCTTCGCAGAAGCGCATTCCACTTATTCGAGAGGAAAACTGCGACACAGACAGTAAGATTAGCTGAACGAAGACAAACGAATCACCACACAGGAGCAGAAATTAAACTAAACAACACAGAATAAACCTCTCTAACAACTGGAAACTACATCCTCTGGATGTAACAGCTGCTGCTGCGCTGCACATGTTTCTGGAGGACGGCTTCAGTGTTATCAGCCTGCCCGACATTCTGCTTTAGTTAGAGCTGTTTTATTTCCTTGTTTATTTTGTGACTGAGCTGCCAAAATGTTGCTAATAATAAACATGAATACATCTATTGTTTGTGCCGCTGCCTCTTCTTTCAGAGTTTTTTTGCTCCGTACAAACGTGAAGACACCGAACATGTGGTTTTGTTATGCGTGTGTTGGACGTACTCGCTCTCCCTGCTGTCTGGAGATGATACGATCAGTCTCGCAGTCCAGCTTGTTCCCGACCAGCAGCAGCTCTGCTTCCTCTGAGGCGTACTGACACACGACAGAAAGCAGAGAGGGAGACACGTCAGGACATCATCGGCCTCCCATTTCATTAAAGTCAAACCAGATTACTGCGATTGAATCTGTTCGGCACAATGTCACCGTAAAAACTGGCTCTGTAGTACAGCAAACATGAGACGGTGACATTTTCTTACAAATGGACTTAGCATTCATTCACGTGTATCCAGAGCAACAAACTATCTGACACGGCCGGCATATAATAACAGCAGGAGAACACAGAGAAGAGTGTTTTCTTACCTTGTCTATCATTTTCATCCACTTGGGCAGGTCGTCAAAGGTCTCCTGCTTTGTGATGTCGTACACGAGCACGATCCCCTTGGCACTTCTGTAGTAGGCTGATGTGATGCTGTTGAACCTCTCCTGGCCTGCGGTGTCCCTGGATGAAAATGAATGAAATCAAATGTAATTAAAAGTCTGCGCAGCGAGTGCGGGGTCACCGGGACCTCTCTGAATATCAAACAGCTGATTGGCAGATTTGATTCAAGTCATTTTTAAAATTCAAGATTCAAGACGATTATGATGAAGAGATATCAAAGTGAGAAAGAATTATGAACAAATCAATGAAATCAATCAACACTATAATATATATTCATATATCATCAATAACAATATATTCATATATAATTTATTTAAATAAATCTCTTTAACTGAATCTCTCTTTGCTAAATCTGCTTTCTTTGAGATCTTTTTCTCCAAAATGAAACATTTGAGGAAAGATGACATCCCATAACGCGATACGAAATAAAGTGAAGTCTCCATATTTAGCATTTATAAGCATACACATTATAATGTAAGTGGAAGCTGGTCTGTGAACAGATAATGCAGAGCTCAACAGTAATGGTTGCCAAGTTGCTTTTGGAAAACTATTCCTGGCCTCTTTAACATTTAAGAAACAGTGACAGCAAACGGCAAAAGGAAGAATGTTTTGATCATACGGCTGTTGGACCTGGAACCTGAATCAGACCACGTGGCACATGCTTCGTTGCGTTTACCCGCGTTGGATACGCTTTTCAGGGATCTGGGAAGAGCGTGACAACAGCTGCACTGCTGGTATTTTGTGTTACAGGATGTGGGGGTTGACAAATGAACTGAATCACTGATTCAAATTCTCTATAGTATCCGATAACACACAAATGACAAAGACCTTTGTTCAGTTAAAAGTTACAAATGGTGGCCATATTTGCAGTTTTGGCAACCAAAAGCTGACGAATCGTTCCCCGCCTGGCAACCACTTTAAAAGGTTTGTGTTGAGCCTGCTAATGATGATACAATAACACAGTTATAATGTAAAATATGTCTTCAGTGGTGAGGTTATAGTTGTTGAACACTGTACATTAATAAACACTTAAAGGTGTTATATCTGCTTACAGCTACATTAAAGTTTAGTACATAAAATATATATAAGTGTTTTTATGTTGCTTATAAATGCTTCAAGCGTTAACATTAACTAATTAAAATTATATGTATGTATCACATTTATTCACCCACTAAACTGAACTTGTCATATTGCATTCTGGGAATGAACTCTTCAGTAAAACAGTAAAGCTGAAAACACATTTTAAATGCATGAGTGGATTCATTTGAGACCATGATTCATCTCATATATTTGATAATAAGCAGTTTGAGCTGCACTCACAGTGCAGTGTTACTGTACCTTCAGCCAGCTAGTCTCTCCCCGTCCCCCATGTGAGTCACAGTCAGGCTTACGAGCAGAAGAGCGGACAGAGACACAGCAGCACAGTAGCAGGGTTAGGGCGTGGCAATGATGAAGCTTGATGTGAGCAGTTCAACATGAGAGACGAGACACACTGAGGACAGCCACCGCGAACCAGCAGGTCGACGGCGGGCAGGTGAACAGGAATAAAACGAGACGTGGTAAAGGGTGGATGGGACGTGAGGGTGGGATGGGTGGATGGGGTGTTAGTGGAGTTCCCACATTTACGCTGTTCTGGACAATCAATGCAGTCATACACTCAAAAAAAAAACTTTCCTTGCTGTAATTTGTGGCAGTTTTTCAGTCATTACACAGAAACACTGGATGTTTTTAAAATGTAATTAAGGCCTAGTTAAAGTCACAAGACATGTAGAGGCTTAACAGAATCAAACCATTGAAAGAACTTCCTCCCTGTTAATGGTGGTTCAAGACTTCTGAATCACTGCACATCTTTTTATAATTCCATTAGTATATTAGAACAATGAAGTGAAACAAAAATGTATTTTGATTATTAAGTGACAGTAACACTGTCTATCTCTGGTGGCCAAGGACGACCACACTTTAATGTATCAGAGATTGATGAGGGTATTTTTGTTAGTTTATGCAGTACAGTACGTTTAGAAGAATCTGTGAAGGCTAATTTTGGACTATGACAATCATTTCTGCAGTTGTGTCAGACTAGTGCAGATGGAAAAAGCACATCACTTTAAAAATTTGAAAGCACTCACATATACCTACAGTGACACTGGCCTGACATTTGTCTTGCAGCAGGATGTCGTACACAGAGGTTCATGCTGTCCTGACCAACCAGAAGCTGTTTCTAGTTTAGCTACAAAGGCACGATCCCTTACTGACCTCACATTCACAATCTCTACAATGTTAGAAAAGTCTGCCTTGGTTTTATTTCATTTTACCATCTAACTGTCCTCATACAGACATATGTTACCTACTTCAGTGAACGATGCCTCGTTCTGCCTCCTATCAGTTCCTATCGGACCAGGGTCTTCCCTCTCTACCTTCAAAAACCTCCTGAAGACCTCCAGCTCTTCAGAGAGGACCTCCTCTTCAACACTACCAACAACTGGACATGATAAATCTATCCTATAAAATCATATTTAAACCTTGAAATGATGAGGAGGGATCAGGTGTAAAAATATTCATGTTTTAGTTATTGTGCGTGTTTTGTGTGTTTTCACATGTGTGTACAAATTAGGGGAGGTGCTGAATATAAAGGTAACAACAAAAATACATGAGGTAACCATGAACAACACGATGAGTACGATCACATGCTGCTCCACATGAAGTTATAGTTGTATTCCCGTTGAAGCCACAGGTTTTTTTTGTGGGCTTCGTGATTTAAAAACACATATTGCATGTCAATGGTTGACAAACATGCAGCAATGTTTTTTTGTTTTTTTTTAAGGAAATCTAATTTGCACATGCATTACCTACCCAGCACCCCGTAAGCCACCCGTAGTTTCTGTTAAGAGCATAAGAGCAGCCTGCAGGGTGTTAGGACAGATGGAGGAAATGCACCATGCAGAGGAGAAAAGGAACTGGAAACTTCTGTCCAGTTACTCACCAGATCTGTAGCCTGATCTTCTTCCCTCTCAGCTCCACGGTCTTGATTTTGAAGTCAACTCCTACGAAGGAAATCGGAAAGAGACACGTTCACATGCATACAAGTGACAGCATTTGGCGTCAGGGTTGTCTTTAAGATGCATTAAAAGATTGTGTACAGTCACTGACTAAATGAGTAAGGCAGTTACATCTGTGTCAGCTGTCCACGATCATAGTGATCTCCTACGACAGATTAACTGTGATTTTAGAGTCAAACTTTGATCAAACAAACATAACATTAATGACGAGCTGTGTCACGGGAATGACAGGGAACAAAATGGAGCTCTGCCATGGCATCTGCTTGTGTGTGTGTGTGTGTGAGACTATTTTAAGACTGGGCACTATGACTGACTGTTGTTGTTTTGGTCACAGGACTGCTTACCCAATCACACATATTTAATATTAAGGGTGTTTTTTATTAAAGATGGCAGCATCTATAACCAGGGCACAGTACACTGTCACAAGGCACTGAGTTTTCAATTAAAAAAAGAAACAGACTGATCAGTTAAGATAGTTATTATTATTAGTTAAGTATAAATATGTCAGTTTATGTAAACATATTGAAAAATGAAATGTTAAATTGAGATGGGACTGGTTGGGATAAAACTATACCCTGATTTAAATAACCAAAACAATAAGTTAATTATTAATGGGACTGCTGCAGACCTATGCTACCCAGGCAATCAATGTTACCAATGCTTTAAAATCCCAAATAGGACTCCTTATAACAGCCTAAAAACTACAAAAACCACCTTAAAACACTGTCCCCAACCTCAAACATGTGGTTTATCTGGTTACTTCACAGCTATTTAATCCAGTAGCTAACACACTTTATTAGCTAAAACAATGTTATTGTCGCCGTTAGCTTCAGTTAGCTGGCTCCAGTCAGTAGTGTAGCCTCTGTTTAGACATGTAACACCGTAAAATAAGAGATAAATTGTGTATAACGTCCAGTCTGCGGTGGTTTATGTCTTTCCTCCAGTAAGTAGACAGAGCCCGGCTAACTGCTGTCAATAAAAAGTTTAGTCCCGTAAACGCCTCCTGTCCTCACCTACGGTCGACTTGCAAGCTTCACAGAAAGTGTCGTCGGTAAATCTCTCCATGATGCTGGTTTTACCAACGCCACGGGAGCCGATAATGATAATTTGAAGTTTAAAATCAGCGGGGCGGGGAGGCATCTTCCTGCGGCGCGACTGAGACCCCAGAGCGGGAGACGAGTTCGCGGAGCCCCCGCCGACACCGGCGGCCCTCCGCGTCGGTATGTCATATCTAGGATCCATCAGTGGCTCCACATTTGTAATCACAAAGAAACACTCAGACGAACAGGCGGGGAGTGTCACAGGATCAGACTCGGTCAGAGATTTCCAACTTTCTTCTGTCTGTGTAGAAGTTTGGTGAAAGTTTGTCACTCGCCGACAGTTGTTGTTGTTCATCCATTAGAGACCGGAGCCGCCATGACGTCATTGACTGCACTATGACACGTTTCCGCTTCCGCCGCCTCACCATTAACCTATTAATCTATAATTATTATTATTATTATTATATATATATTTTTTTGGAAACAGATATAATGATTTAAAAGTCTAGTGTGTGGATTTTTTAAAATATATTGACAGAATAAATCTCCCTAAATTGATTATATTATTCATAAGTGTGTATTTATTAGTGTAAGTACAGAAGCCCTAAGCGGCCATGTATTCCCACATTTTATTTCTTAAGTTTTCTCTAAGCTTCCCTGGCTGGGAAATGAAGCCAATGCAAAAGTGCCAAAAACTGTAACTCCATGAGCAGCAGTTTGAGGCTGGCTAGAATATGAGTCAGTTTCCATAAGTCCCTATGTTAAAATGCCCAACTTCACAGTAGAAATAATCATGTTTGCAGCCTGGTACAAAAAACAGTTGTGGTCTATAGATAATTTCCCCGTTCATGACAACTATACTGAGGGTGAATTTATACTGAACTCACCTGTTCAAATTATGTTAAGGCTATGTTATATTATGTTATGTTAAAGTTATGTACAATTAGGAGCGTGGTTGCTTTGACAGGTGGGTACAGATGACTTGTTTGACCAACCAGGTGTCATTCAGCATGCTTCAGGTCTGCTGATGATCCACTGTCTTTGCTGATTTTTGGATTGGCTGGGAGGCACCAACATGAAACCTGGGGGTGACGTCATGAATACTGCATTCTTTATGCTGTCAGTGGTTTGTACCCCTCTGGCAGGAGGCTGGCACAAGGCTGCGGTCCATCAGAACCAAAACATCAAGAACACTTTTTGTTTTTTTTGTTCAGCAAGGTCCCCTCTGACACTGACTCTTACCATCCACCCACCCAGACTTTACATTAACGTAGATATGCATAACCTATGTGTTACATTAACGTACACCTTTTATTTAGCATCTGTTGGATTACCTCATTTTGGTTAATATCTTGCACATTTTAAATATTCTGCATACCTCTGTGAACCTTTGTACCTTATCTGGTACCTTGTATATTCACAAATTGAGCAGCTCTTTTCATTTTGAAACATATTGTACAAATTGTTTTTATTTTTTGTCTTCCTTGTATATTTTTACTTAATCTTTGTTATTCTTTGTTCTTTAAATGGTGTCATTTGACTTATTTAGATAGCCTAAAATCATAAATCACAGTTAATATTATTGAGGGCTGAGTTTCTTTCGCATTGCGGCTGTATTTGATCCTCGGCGTCTGCCGTAGCCTGCGACATTGGGTGACGTCGAGCTTGAGGAGGAGTTCCTGCTAATCCAAACATCGACGAAACAACAAACCGAGCGATTAAACTGCATCAAAATCACCACATATCACCAGATTAACCAACGACATGGCTGCCCAGAAGATAAACGAAGCTCATGAGCACATAGCTAAAGCTGAAAAATGGTGAGTCACGATTATAAAAATCTGTTAACGGCTCAGAAAATGTCAGTTTGTTGACGTTAGCTAGCTGTAAAGGCCACTGTTAGATTCACATCCAGCTTTATGCGCCGTAAATTAGCACTGTGTTTGTGTTTTCAGCTCTTTAAATGTAGATTTAATAGATAATAAACGAGTTGTAATGCTTTCCTCTCTTGTAGTCTTCATTAAAAATATCATTTAGCTGATTTAGATGTTCAATAATCTGCTCGTCATCTTGTTTTTGTAGCTTAAAGACGAGTCTGACAAAGTGGAAGCCTGATTTTGACAGCGCTGCATCAGAGTACGCCAAAGCAGGTACACTAAAATCAACACTATACCTATCTACCTTAATATCAACGCATTTGACTGCTAACTGACTCATTCTGTGTCCTGGCTTCAGCTGTGTGCTTCAAGAATGCAAAGCAGTATGATCAAGCGAAGGATGCCTACCTGAAGGAGGCTGAATATCACACAGAAAACAAGACGTATCCTCTCTGTGCACAGATACATGACATGTATGACACTGCTGTGTTTTGTTTTGTAAGTTCCTTAACGTGCCCCGCAGGCTTTTCCACGCTGCGAAGTGAGTATCTTGTGTTATAGCTGCAGTAATGAATCAGCAGCAGTCATAAATAAAACACTCGTTTGACTCCGACTGTTTTCCTTTTCCCACAGGGCTATCGAACAGGCGGGCATGATGATGAAGGTGAGTTTAAACATTGGACCCATTTAACAGGTGGATGCAGGTTAAATGTATTGTGAGTTGTGACATTGCTGTGTTTGCACTGTGACAGGAACAAAAAAAGATGCCAGAGGCCATCCAGTACATAGAGAAAGCCTGTATGATGTACATGGAGAATGGGACTCCTGACACAGCTGCCATGGCTCTGGACCGGGCCGGAAAGTAAAAATAACACCTTATTTTCCAGATTTAAGGAAGTTTGCTGTTTGGCTATAGATTAAACTTTAATTCATCGACTTTTAGCTGCTCGTTATAGCACAAATGATCTCAGAGATAAGATGAAGGCATGATTATGTGTTGTGTTTGCATCTTTAGCTTTGTTAATGTGTTTGTTAAACATCTTGTTGCATTAGGATGTGAAATATGGATGCTATTCAATGCCAGCTCCGGAAACAACAGGATTGATGAACAGATTATGTTTAATCTAAAACATTTTCTTTTCTTTTATTATTCCCAGACTGATAGAGCCTATTAACCTAGAGAAAGCTGTGGACCTGTATCAGAAGGCAGCGGGCGTGTTTGAGGTGAAATTGAGCTTCCAGCAAAAAAGCAAAAAACTGAATGAATCACTGGACTGATGCTGATTGTTGAGTTTATCCACGTTTTCTCTCTGCAGAACGAGGACCGCCTGCGACAGGCAGTTGAACTGCTGGGAAAAGCCTCCAGACTTCTGGTCAGGTTAAGAAGGTAAAGCAAATGAAGTCGAGGTGGAGGAGACATTGACGCTTAGCACCTGCGCTGCCAAAACACTGGATCTTTTCTTTGTACAGAAAGTTATCATAGAACCTTTAATCAAAAAACTCACTTAGACCTTTCCCATAAATAAAATACAATACAAGTAAAATACAGTTTTCTATTCTAGTCAGTAACAATATATTTTCATCTTCGGATTCACACACTACTGCGGCAAATGGACACAACAACCACAAAGCTGTTTATCTGTTTAGTATCTGCTCCTCGTCATCCCTCGCTCTGTTCTTGCCTTTCTAATCAGGTTGGATGAAGCAGCCGTCGCTCTGCAGAAAGAGAAGAACATGTACAAAGAGATTGAGAACTTCCCTATGTGCTTCAAGGTGGTTTATATGCCATTAAATTTCTACTCACCTCAATCAAACTTCATATTTCACCTCAGTCAGTCAGAATTTAAATTATGGTATAGAAGACTATACTGTATGTTGTGGTGTCTCTGCAGAGTATAGAAGATGAATACAACCTGTTTAGTTGATTCCTCTTTGCAGAACTGATTTAGTATGATTTAATCATCATCGTATTAATCATACATGTTGGTCTTTTCTTTAGAAAACAACTGCTCAAGTGCTGATTCATCTTCACAGAGGGGACTACGTAGCAGCTGATAAATGTGTCAGAGAAAGTTACAGGTACGTTTTACTGCACTTGACATTAGCTAACGCGGTTCACGGTGTCACACTTAAACTGAGCGTCATTACATGAAGTGCTGCTTGTTCTCGCATCAGTCTGCCCGGCTACAGCGGAAGCGAAGATTGCATTGCCATGGAGACGTTACTGCAGGGCTACGACGAGCAGGATGAGGACCAGGTCTACCGTGTGTGCAACTCACCTTTACTGAAGTACATGGACAATGATGTGAGTGCTGTTGATACATAATTACTAATACATGTGGTGTACGGTGTATATTGTATGTTAAGTGTAACACCTAAGCCCCATTCAGACATAATTTACATTACAGGCTTAGTTGGGAAATGAAATATTCAATGTGACAAAGCTGACATTTCAACAGCCCACAATCTGACAAGTTTTTTCAGGGTTTTGCTCTCCTGATGCCTTTGACCTATTTACTTTTTTTTGGTGATGTTAACATGTTTCCATCGATCGTCTACTTGCTCCATTTTCACGCACATGTCAAATTTCACACTGAGCTTTTAAAAAGTGGAGAAAAAAAAAACTGAGGAAACTTCAGAATATGATGTTGTATGTATGATGCTGACTTTGCCAAAAACAAACTGTAAGTAATTACAGCTGTAATTATTACCCACATACACGTTCTGGACGGCTTTAACACTCAAAATCTCAGATAATCTGCTTCTTCAGGACGGTGTGGTTGGTGCCTGGTAACATAAACAAACAACCCCACAACTGTCATCACATGAAATGTTGCTGAGCTGGACCGGTGACATGATTGGTGCCCAAAAATACTGTATGACATCACCTTTTCCCCAACAGAGCCCTGTCTGTCGGGATCACAGATGAAAACTGAACTGCAGAAATCTGTCATGAAAAACACAAAACTGTTCAAACTTCTGCAGAAAGAAATGTTCATGAAGGATCCCATCGATCGTAGTGAGAAGCCGACTGAAAAAATACGTTTTCAGGCTCTTTAAAAATCTGTGATCTGATTACACATTTTATTTCACAGTACGCCAAGCTGGCCATTTCCCTGAGGGTACCTGGAGGAGGAGGAAAGAAGAAGAAGGCTCCTGCCGCTCCACAAGGAGGCGCCAGCGGGGCGCCTGCTGCCGCTGACGAGGAGGAGGATGATTATGAGGGAGGGCTGTGTTAGCCTTCGGCCTCCAGAGTGCCGACTCGACCCCAGTCTGCTGCAGCACCGCTACACCCTCCGTGTACGAGTTTAAAAAACCTCGACAAACCCCTTCAGCTCTGAAGCCCAGATGTTTGGCTGTTTGATATTTATTGTGCAAAAAAGCTCATTTTAAAGCCTGCAACAGTTACAGTCGGTGTTGCAGAGGAGTCGAGCAGCCTTTTAATTTGCGTTCCTCTGAGGTGGATCCACAGTGTAATGAAAAATCTTAAATATTCAATAATGTATGAAAGCCTGTTGTATGTAACATGCTGTTATTTCTCGTCTCTGTGAAGCTGTAAATTCTGCTGTCATTGTTTGTGAGTACGGTCTAAAGATTGCTATAGGTATATTAAAATCAGAAACACTCTAAATGGGTTGATCAGTGTATAGGTGTTTATTTGTACAGAGTTAATTTATTCAGTATTCATGGCTGCAGCCTGTTGAAAATGTCACTGGAACAATATGCAACCATGTTTGTTCATGCATGTTTGGGATAACGGTGAAACTCAAAGCTATGAATTTGTGAATAGTAATGCTTAAAAATGATGATGGCACTTCTTCAGCATTATTCAAGAGAATTAACACAACAGTTCCTGATGGCCCAGTCGACTGTTCTCATTCGTCTGCGTGGAGGTGTGAGTTATCTTCCACCTTCAGCTAACAAACAGTCACGGCTTGTGTTTTTGTTTCCAGTTTCCACAGTACAATTCTCCAATCAGAGCGACCCAAACATGAAAAAAGGGACCATGCAGTGATGTTTTCAGTGCATTGATTTCCTTCTTAATGCTGTGTGTGTTTTGTGATTTATCTTATTGCTCATACTGTAAATGTGATCATTTACAGGCCAATTAAAATGACTCTGATACCACATAACTATCGTTGATAAAGGGATTGTTTACATTATTATTATTTTTTTATCTGTGCTGTTGTCCACTTCTTGTATGTTCCTCAAAAGCATATCTCCAAACCTTGCACATGCATCAATAAACATTTCCATCGTGTGGCGTTTTATCGTCTCTGTACATTTTCTTAAACGAGTTAGTGGACAGATTTTCCACATCAGAGAGACAAACAGCAGCGGCTGCAGATGTCTGCTCCAAAATGGCCCCTGACAGACATGAAATGACTGTGTAGCTTCCTAAGACTTATTTATCTTTGATGAGGCTAATGCTCTCTCCCTGTTAAGTGATATTTAATGCACACACATTCATGCTACTGGTATGATACACACACACACACACATCCCGAATGGCTGCGATGAATCTGTGAATTAGGAAGATAAAACTGGACATAAAAGTTTCCACTGGTGAAAATAAAAATGTTTCTTTTGTGAATTATTAACCTAAAATGTGTGTAAAGTAGCGTGTGCAGACTTCATTAGATCAGGCAGTGTGTGAGCTGACACTGTTCAGCAGTTCAACTCTTTATAATGCTTTATAACTGTATAACGGTCAAACAGAGCCGAGGCATCCTTTCGAGAAGGCCATGAAGAAAATCTGTTTCCTTTATGTCCGACTAGCGGCCCTGTTGACTGCCCGACAGGAAACCTGACCCTCCTTTAGACAACATATGGATCCACAGAGTGGGAACTTAATGAGCAAAAACACAAAGGTTTAAAACGTACCAATTTATAAAGACAGAGTCCTGTAATGGTTCTGTCTATGCAATGCAGCATCCTATATGTGTTTACCTTTAACACAAGACCTGCTTCTTTAATGTCAGTTTCTCCTTTTTTTTTGCACTTCATATATATATATATTCATACATCTTATTACTGTTCTGCTAAAGGTTTTTAGACATTGAAGATCAAGTTTTAATTTTTCATTTTTCATCACTTTGTTTTATTTTTATATTTTTATTAGTTTTATTATCATAACTAAATATATAAATGGCCACTTACATTGATTTAATGTACCCTAAGCACTAAATATTCCTGTTAATAATCCACTACAGTTTTACTTAAGCACTTGATTTTCTTGCATTTTATATTCTTCTCCTTTATAATTGTTTCTCATCAGATATGAGAGTGGCTGTAACTTTGCAATATTCAATAAAAACAGAGAGGAAATTCTGGCTTCCTTCCACAGTCCAAAGACATGCAGGTTTAACAGGTTGATTGGTGACTCTAAATTGCCCGTAGTTGTGAATGAGAGTTTGTTCTGTGAGGAGCTGCCGACTTATCCCACCTCTCGCCTGAAGTCAGCTGGAACAGGCGCCAGGATAAGTGAAGTTGTACTGTATAAGAAAATCAAAAAAAAAATCTAAATTGAAAAGTGGTGTTGATGCAGTCGGTTTCGTGGTCATCTTCAGCAGCTGTTTACCTCAAACTCTTGTTGCAACACAGATTCTCCTTTTCCGCAGGCAAACAGCAGCTGAATATAAAACTCGACACCACCTCCAGATGTTTTATTTGCAGATGTCTTGCTGATATGTGATTAAATCATTTTCATCTTTTCTGCAATTTCAAAGCCTACATACTGTAACATGAAACTCCTATGATGAATGTCTATGAAAACAGCTCTTCCCAAGAAAGATATGTAGTTGATAAGAGTTCTTCTCATACAAACCAAACAAACAAATATTGTTTGATTATGTTTTCTGTGTTGTGTCTCTGGAGAGGCTCCCACGTGGCCTCTGATGTTTGTGTTCATGTTTCAGAGATATTTCCAGAGATGACCTTTTCCCTTGGTCCACATCCTTCTCTCATTTTGCACAGTCCCACAGTCAAAGCGTTCCAGTCGGAGAAAATATGAGATTGTGCTCATGCGGTCATTATTGTGCACTTATTTGTTGGTGGGAGGTCATTAGACGGGCGCCACCCAGAGACGTCATGTGCTTTGAGCTGCTGTTCAGCGCATCAGCACACACAACAGTCAGAGCCTTCCTCACAGAGACTTAGTCGTTTATAAGTGATCCTCTTGTACTCGGGTGCCTCCCGTCCTGCACCAGAAAAGGAGAGAGTCTCTTTGGTAGCACTCCCCCTCCTGCACCAGCTCCAGAAGTGACACTCCACGTTCATATGACTACCAGCAGTCAGCACGTCTTTGCCTCCTCCCTGGCTTTACACGGCACCTGATCCCAGTGCGGTTGGTGGACCCACAGTCATCGATAAATGAGTGTCTCCTAAATTAAAATGGGTGTTAGAGCAGTGCAGGTTTTGCAAGCTCAGCTGGAAACTTTGAAATAACATACTCAGTTCCAAGTTACAATCACATTACACCTAATGCAGGGGCCTGATGATCGGTTGGGTTTTTTTCATGGATAATATGCAGCTCTTAACAATGTTATTATATCACAGGATGAGGCTCAACTTCAATCAAGGTCTGTTTTTGTACAAGGGAAGCTCTACTCTTTGTGCTTTTAATGATTAAAACTAGAATCAGATTAGATGTGCATTAGACACCTAATGAACCTCGATGAATCACTCGTTATTTGTTGTGCGATCCATCCTGCTGATGAGCAGCTCATCTAAAAGCTGCTACACTCTTATTGCATCTAAAAGCAGTAAGAGTGTAGATGATAGAGCAAGATGTGTTGACGTTAGTGTAAACTGTAGAAGATGGGAGGGAGCCATTCTGGATTGTGAGTATGTTTGCCTTTGGTGCCACACGTTAACAGCAAGATCTTTACTTCCACCATCCACTGGCTCTTAGTATGCCGTCAGCTGAACAGTGTTTTCAGTCGAACATTGAAGGTCGCTCTGAGAAATGTAGGAAATCACTGGTTGCTGTACAGAGACAGGCTGAAGTAAAGTAGGTATCATGAAAATATAAATAGCGCTTCATCACAGAGCAAACTCTGAATCATGACTCTGAACATCAGAAAATTATGATATATGTGACAGTGAGGACAGGGGGGTTGAGCGTTCCCAGAATAAGTCGTTAACCTCAAATAATTTATTAGTCTGCATTTAAAGCTTCACCAAACAAACCTAACCCCAGCCGCTGGATGAAAAGTTAAGATAATAACAGAGCAAACTGCAGCTGTAATTCTGATCTGCAAAGTGATTCATCTCTGAATCTTATTAACTAAAACTGCACAGACAATGTTCCTCCTCATCAAGTCACTTACTCTGTGTTTTCTCTGAGAGCAGACACCGCCTCCTCCCCCCGAAGAAGCCCATTGTGTTATGAAACACAGAGGCTGTTGTCTGCTGCAGGACCAGAAGAATGAAGTCCTGTTGACCTCTGACCTCATTGTTGTGTGTTAAAAGCTAAACTCTTCCCCGCTTTGAGACTTCTTCAGAAGCACAGCAGTCCTCAATAATACATGGCTGCTCTTCAATCTGAGTGCTATAATTCTTTCAGGATGTAATGTTAGAAACAACCCAGAGGTAATACAAGACATCTGTCAACAGTTCTTTATGATGAGGCCGACATCCTGGATGCGTGCATTAACATGAGCATCTTCCTGTCTGCTAATGACGAGGCGATGTGAGCTTCGACTAAACATCCCTTCAATTATCAGTGAATGAATCATCCTTCTTCATATAAACTAGCTTTTAAAGCTGCTCTCTACATCCAGGTATCACATCTGTAATCGATGCAGAGACTGCTCTTTGTATTGAATGAAAATCCTGTCAAGAATCTGCAATTTAGTCGTGAAGTTTGAGTTTTTAAGTCATGCTAGCAACATGTCCTACATGGATTGGCACAAAATTTTCAAACCACTGACAGCACAGGGAACAGACTGTATATCCGTAATGTGACCCACAGGTTTCTGAAGAAGGCTGGTTTCTTCTCTGGCCGCAACCATGTTGGCAGTCCTGCCTCTTCCACCTACAGGCCAAAAAGTAAAAATTCATCAGCGGACCTGAGGTGGGCTGGATGACGCTAAACAAGCCATTTGTAATGACACCCACCTGTCTGTATAACTTTAAACCTTAAAGCAGCCAAAGATTCATTGTTTCCAGATGTTGAATCGTATGGATTGGAGTTATTTGATAAATTACCATGAAAACTTGGTTCAGACATTCATGTTCGCCTCAGGGTTGATCTCTTTGGTGATCACCTGAATTTTCACTGAGCCATCTTCAGGTCAAAATTTGTTCACCACTTTGATTTGAGACCAAATACCTTTAAAACTAATGATATTCCCATCAGCCACAGATGTACTTTTTATTAAGGGCTAATTAGCAAGTGCATTTAGTGAAACGGGCTTGTGTAGGACCCAAATGCAGCACAACAGCAAGGGATACTTTGTAATGTTCTTTATTGAGGAACTCACAGCAGGCAATATGGCAAGTGAGAGAGATGGAATAAGTCCTGAGGTTAGTCGGAGAGTCTGTGGCAACGAGCTGGAGCAGGGGGACAGACTGCCCGGGGAAATCTCCAAACAGCCAGGGAAACAGGCAGACAGACACCAGAAACACTGAGGCAGAACTCGTGGTCGGGGACGAAAAGCTCGTCCTCAGATTCCATAGAGAACGATGGCGGGTCCACCTCGCCTGGGACGGGGGTGGCCGGGGCACCAGAGGTGCTCAGGCGGGGGTTATCAGTGGACGGGTGGATTCTGGAGGGCTGGTCCGGGTGCTGCCGGTGGAAGTCAGTAATGAGCTGAGGGTCAAGGATGTAGGTGGCGGGGACCCACGACCTCTCCTCTGGACCATATCCCTCCCAGTCAACCAGGTACTGATTGCCCCTCCCACGGCGACGAGAGTGGATGAGCCGTCGCACCATGTAGGCCGAGTCTCCATTGATAAGGCGAGGTGGCGGAGGAGTCGGGGTAGCAGGAATCAAGGGACTCTCCAGAACCGGCTTGATTTTTGAGACATGGAATATGGGGTGTACTCGCATGGACCTGGGAAGCTTGAGGTGGACTGCAGCAGGGTTGATGACCTGAATTTCGTAGGGGCCGATGAACTTGGGTGCCAGTTTCCTCGAGTCGACCCGGAGTGGTAGGTCCCGGGTTGACAACCACACCTTCTGTCCCACTTGGTAAGCGGGAGCTGAGGTGCGGCGATGGTTGGCCAAGGCTGTGTAACGGCCCACCGACCGCAGGAGAGTGGATCTGGCCTGGGACCAGGTGCGGCAACACCGGCGGATGAAAGCCTGTACAGAGGGGTGTGATGGCCACAGTTGTGGCCACACAAACATAAAGGTTTGTATCCACCTGCACTCACACTTTTGTTTATACACATTATATATTCAGTTATTAGATTAACACAGTATTGAAATAAACCAGGTTTTCTGTTTCATAACACTTTGTTTCTTTTTGACAGTACATTAGTTTTCTATTTGGAGCACATTTAGTTAGCTTTGAGTTACCGATACTGATGCTGCTGTTGCTGGGAAGGCCGGATGAGAAAGGATCCACCCCACAAGCTCAGCCATTTTGTGGAAGGGTGCTGATTGGGTCAACCCAAGTGCCCACACATGATGGGGGGATTTATTGCTTTCTTTATTCTTTAGATAATTAGTGATTTTCATTTGGTTTGATTAAGTATAGATTATGTTTATTCTAATAAGGTAATTTTCCTGATTTGTTTTGTTAGTAAGTTAGCTGTCTTGTGTTTAGTGTTTTGTGTTTACCCCTATTGTGTTTGGTGTGGGCTGATCACCCACTATATAAGTTCCTCATTTGTGTTCAGTTAGCAGGTCTATTTGTCTGTCTTCTGTCAGGCTTAACGTTGCGGGTCCCCGGGTGATAGGAGAGAGTGAAATTGAATCTGGTGAGGAAGAGGGACCAGCGGGCCTGCCTGGAGTTCAGTCTTCTGGCTGACCTGATGTATTCCAGGTTCTTGTGGTCCGTCCACACAAGAAATGGTTGTTCGGCCCCCTCCAGCCAGTGACGCCACTCGTCCGGTGCCAATTTGACCGCCAGAAGCTCCAATTGCCAATGTCATAGTTCGTTTCTGCGGGAGTCAGGCGCAGAGAGAAAAAAGCGCAGGGGTGGAGCTTCTGGTCGTCAGTAGCCCGCTGAGACAGGACAGCCCCCATCCCGACATCAGAGGCGTCTACTTTCACCACGAACTGTCTCTTGGGGTCGGGCATACGCAGGATAGGCGCAGAGGTGAAGCGATTCTTGAGGGTCTGGAAGGCGTCTGTGGCAGCGGAGGACCAGCAGAAGGGGACTTTGGAGGAGGTGAGAGCTGTGAGAGGGGCTGCCACCGTGCCATATCCCCGAAGACATGCAAAGACATGCTTGTTAAGCATGTTCCAGAGCATGTCGTTGACCGGAGCCTGGAAGACGGCGGGGGTGTTGGTGAGGCCAAAGGACATCACCAGGTACTCATAGTGTCCTGTAGGTGTGTTGAACGCTGTCTTTCATTCGTCGCCCTCCCGAATTCGCACCAGGTGGTAGGCGTTGCGGAGGTCCAGTTTGGTGAAGATGGTAGCCCCCTCCAGGAGTTCAAAGGCAGACAAGATGAGGGGGAGGGGATACCGATTCTTCACTGTAATGTCTCTGAGGCCTCGGTAGTCGATGCAGGGCCTCAATGATTTGTCCTTCTTCTCGACAAAAAAGAACCCTGCTCCAACAGGGGAGGACGACGGACGGATGATGCCAGCCGCCAGGGAGTCGTTAATCCTCCATGGCCTTCCTCTCTGTTGCGGACAGGGAGTATAGACGACCTCGGGGAGGACTGGTGCTGGGTAGAAGATCAATGGCGCAGTCATATGGACGGTGAGGAGGCAAGGAGGTCGCCTTCGCCTTGCTGAAAACCTCCCTGAAGTCGTGGTACTCCGGCGGGACCCCCATCAGATCGGGAGCCAAAGTGGTGCAGGGCCTGGACTGAGGAGCGGAGGCCTGCTTGAGACAGACTTGGTGACAGGCCGAGCTCCAGCCCAGAACGCCCAGTCTATGTGGGGGTTGCCAGGGATATCCCAAAATGAGTGGGATACGAGGAGAGTCCAAGATGTGAAACGTGATCGTCTCATAATGGTTGCCGGAGAGAAGCATCTGCACTGGAACAGTCTGATGAGTGACGGTCCCCAGCAGGTGACTGTCCAGGGCGTTGGCGGGGACAGGCTGAGGCAGCGGAACCCTTTCTATCTCCAACTGCTGGACCAGCTCTTCATTTATAATGGAGACGTCGGCGCCAGAGTCAATGAAGACGGCAAGGGTGTGGGAGGCCCCTGGTAGCAGCAGGCGACCATGGCAAAGGGGGCGTTTCTTGAGGGACAGCTCAGAGGTCGGACTCACCAGTACGTCAGTCGCTACTGGTGAGACCTGGCTTTTGCTGGACACCTGGAGACGAAGTGTCCGTCTTGTCCACAGTACAGACATAGGTTGTGTCTTTGACGACGCTGGCGTTCCTCTGGTGATTCTGCCAACCTGCATAGGTTCTGAATCTCCCCTCTGAGGTTCAGGCCGGGAAGAGGATAGTTACTGGACGGAACTGGTTAGGAAGAGGATGCCCGAACCGCCCTCGCCGTCTCTCCTCCCGCCTGGCCTGGATGCGTCGGTCCACCCGCCATGTGAGTTCGGTGAGCTCATCCAATGTGGCAGGGAGATCATATGACACCAGCTCGTCCTTAGCATACTCCTCAAGCCCCTGTAGGTAGGCGTCGCACTGGGCCTCGACGTTCCATTTACTCTGGCGAGCCCTGGTGCGAAAGTCAATAGAGTAATCAGCCACGGAGCGGTCCCCCTGGTGGAGGTTCAGGAGACCGCCCATAGCATCTGGACCCTGGGAAGGTGCGCCAAAAACCTTCCGGAGCTCAGCAGCGAAGTCTCTGAAGGAGCTGCAAGCAGGAGTTTGACGTTCCCATTCAGTGGTCACCCACAGGCGGGCCCTCCCCGTGAGGTGATTAATGGTGAACGCCACTTTGGCCTCCTCAATGTGTGTGGCTGCAGGGCGAACAGGATTGAGCAGTTCGTAATAAACGGATTACAGTTCTCTGGGTTCCCCGCATAACGTTCCGGAGCCCCAACTCGGGGTTCAGAAACTGGACCAGGTGGCGTTGGTCGGAGTACGGCAGCAGGTGCTGTTGCAGGTAGGTTCTGGGCCATATTCTGTGATAGCACGGCAGTGAGCTGCTGGATCTGTGAAGCTAATGCCGCTAACGTCTGCTCCTGGTTAGCGGCAGCCTGTTGTTGAGTGGCAGAAGCCTGGCGTACCTCAGCTGCGGTGGAAGCAAGCAACGCCTTGTGTTGCTGGAGAATGTTCTCCACCCTCTCCAGACGTAGCTCTGGTGAAGCAGTGTGTGCTGGATCCATGCTGTGGCCAGATTGTACTGAAACGGGCTTGTGTAGAACCCAAAAGCAGCACAACAGCAAGGGATACTTTGTAATGTTCTTTATTAAGGAACTCACAGCAGGCAATATGGCAGGTGAGAGAGAGGGAATAAGTCCTGAGTTCAGTCGGAGAGTCTGTGGCAACGAGCTGGAGCAGGGGGACAGACTGCCCGGGGAAATCTCCAAACAGCCAGGGAAACTGGCAGACAGACACCAGAAACACTGAGGCAGAACTTGTGGTCGGGGACAAAAAGCTGAGGTGATTACCGGGGCTGAGACAGAGGAGCAGGTCAAAGGCAGGCAGGGTCGGCAACGGGAGATCAGTCCGGACAAAAGTGCTGGAAAGACTTGCATGACGCGAAGAACAATCTGGCAATGAGTGTCTGGAGGTTGGTGCTTAAATACAGGGTTGATTACTGATGAGGAGCAGGTGTGGGAGGCGGGAGAAACCATGGTGACTGATGAGGAGGTGGGGCTGACAGGTGAGTGGAAAGTTACTGGGTGCAGGTAAGAGGGAAAAGCGGATGTGACATTTAGAGTCTTAGCAAGTACCATTGTGCCTAAGTGCAGCCTCACTGAGCTGCCAGCATGCCTGAAGATTCTTAGTACTGATGACTGGAAAAAAACCTGTATAATGTCAAAGTATTAACATGTATTTGTATGTTTAACCGTTGTAGCTGACATGATCTGAGTGCAAAGATCATGGACTAAACCAACAGGAGGTTAAAAAAAACACCCTGAACATCATCCAGACTGGAGCTACAAGGTCTTGATACGACTGCAGCGATCTACAGTTTATCTGTCTAAATTCCAAAAGAGACGATCTGCCCGCAGCCACCACAGAAAGACACTAAAAAGCCCACTTAAGCAGAGGCACCTTTAGAGTGCATGGAAAGTGCATCCATGTAAATATTGAACACACACACACACACACACAGTTTGGATTTCACTCGCAGATCAATATTGAAGCTATCCGGACGTTAATCTCATTTGCTGCAGACTGGCAGTGTGAGATCTCCAGTGAAATTCAGCATTTAGGAAGATTTTTCATGAGATTCACATAAATATTTTAGGCTGGCAGGGCTATGTTAGAGAGATAATCAATAGTCTATTCATCTACATCGTTTTCTTCTTTTGCAGATATTTTTTATGACACAAGACAGAAAGGACGATTTCTGGTGAAAGAAAAAAACTGTTGAGGACTCCAGAAAAAATAATTGAGGTTATTTGTTTTTTCCTGATGACCTGATGAAATATTTGAAACTGAAATATAATTGTAGTATTGTACTGTATCTAAGAAATGAATCCTGAATCCTAATAACTCTATTTTCAGGAGGCCCAGCATTCACCAAAAGATATATGCTATATGACCAAAAATACACAGACATCCAGATATTTAACCCATGTGATTACTGAACATCTGGTTCATAAAAAATGGCATTAATATGCTCCTATAACATCATCCACTCTTCTGATTTTAGACTTTCCACCAGATTTTGGAAAATGGCTGCTGGGATTTGCTCTCATTCAGCCACAAGGGCACTTGTCAGGTCCAACACTGATGTTAGGCAATAATACCTCAACTATTTCCACACCAAACTGGGAAAACCGTTTATATATGGCATGCTGTTTTATGAAACACAAAAGGGACTTCACTAAAGATGAAAACATATTATTGTCTAGATAGATGTGTTGTGTTATACAGTAAATAGTCCTAATTAACTATTGCTGTAATCCACATTATTGCAAGAACTGCTCATCCAAGTAAAGAGAACTGGCAGTCCATCATTACTTTAAGACATGAAGCTCAATCAGTGTGGAAAATTTCAAAACTTTCAATGTGTCCTCAAGAGTAGTCGCGAAAACTACCAAATGTTTTGATGAACCTGGTTCTCATGAAGACTGCTCCAGCAAAGAAAGACCGAGCCCAGCTCAGATTAAAGCCAACATAAATGCCTCACAGAGTTCAAGTAGTAGACACCTCTGAGAGGAGACTGTGTGAATCGGGCCTTCATGGTTGAACTGCTGCAAATAAACCACGACTGAGGGAGACCAAGAAGAAGAAAAGATCTGTTGAATGGACATTTGATCAACGGAAATCTATATTTTGGGCTCATGCATTCTAGCTGCTGTCTTTGTGAGACACAGAGAAGGTGAACGGATGGTAACCACTGTTCCCACTGTGAAACATGGAGGAGGAGGTGTGATGGTGTGGAGTGCTTTTCTGGTAACACTGCTGGAAATTTATTCAAAATTCAATTCACTCTAAAATAAGCAATGACATATACAACATGCAATATTTAACTTAATTAATTGAGATTTTCTTCACACATTCAACATCCAATGAAATCAAAGTACCCACCTACTCGTATATCCAATAAAAGGTTACTTGTTGAGGTGCGCTTCCTCTTGAAGTACCTGCCCCCAAATGGCCTACACAAAGGACTCAAGCAGGTTATGTTTCTCTATATTATATCGTGTTTTTAATATTGTCTTTTAGAAATAAACTTAACACCATTCTTGACAACAATCCTGTGTCTTAATGTGACTGAAAGTTAAATAAAGAAAACAAATTAAACTGTGTGAGATACTGTCCTAACAAAGGTGGCCAGAATCAGCATACAATGAGGAAGTTGGCGCGTCCTCACAACCATGTTATCATTTAGCTCAAACAGTGCTCTGCAGCTTCACAGATCCTCTTCTGACTGTTGTTGTTTCAGTATGAATTAAATGTGTGCTGAAATCATCCCGAATAGCTCGTTTGAGACTCAAAACAACAAGGACAAGGATCTAAATCAACTCAAGTGATTCCTTGTTGATGTTCTAATAATTCAGACATTAACGTGCAGCAGGTCAGCCAGGATCAGCTGACCTGAACCTTCACTGTCTTCTGTATAACTGTTGTGGCCCATTTGGCACGGGAGGTTATCAATAACTCCCCTCTCAAGAATCCGATGAATAATGGATCAAAGACAGAGGTTACTTAAGATTCACATCCATCTGAGGGATTAGATCAGCAGGTCTGGACTTCAAACAGCAGAAACAAATCGAGGGCTGACATGTTTTGAGGTTGGTTATTGATTATGGCTGGCTGCAGTTCAAGGCCTCACGGGTGACTCTCTGACTGCTCCCACACGACTGCTGCAGCGCGGCATCCAGTCGCTCTGGATTTCCAGGGAAAAGTGACGCTTCAGGGCTTCAGAGGTTGGCAACAAGCATGTTGATGATCTCCAAAAGTCAGCTTTTCCCTCAGCAGCACTGAGCTGTTTATTTTGCTTATTTCCACAAACTGAATCTGTTTTGGTGATTAGGCCAAGCGATGATTCATCTCTTCACGAGCAGGACCTTTAAGTGCCCTGTGTTTGAAACGTGGAGGTCGAGGAGGGTCATTTGGCTTCGGTCCATGATGACTCCCATCATACCTTGCTTTTCCTCCTGCCTAATGCACTTCAGAGGCAGCGTGGATCATTTTCTTGTCAATAGAGTCGTTAAACATATCAAAGCGTGCATGATCGATATGTTTTAATCGTGCTGTATGTTAATGCTCCAGTTCAAACTTGGCTGCTTCTTCTGATTGTGTACACAACAAGTAAACATGAGGTCAGCGCTCCTTGGCTTGTTCTTCTGTGCAGTTTCTTTTTAATAGTGGTGACAAATAGCCTGAAGTGGAGATCTGGGAAAAAAAGAGAAACCCAGTTACAGCAATTTCAACATATATTGACTTTGCTTCATTATTTTTAGTCTGAAATTAGTGTTTAGTGCTCATTTTGTACTCGTTACAGCAGTCAGGATGATTAAAAACGGAAATTTTCTCTCTCTCTTTGAATACACGAACCACTGGGGCTCTAATCCCGTAAAGCGACGACGAGACCTCAGCTCCCTCCTTATCAACACCTGATACCAGGCCATCTCTGAACTCCTCCATCTGTCTGCAACCCTGATTTCTCCTCTCCTCTCTCCTTCAGTACCTCATCTTCAGTTCACCTTCATCTTCAATGTGCAATAAACCTGTCTAAATCTATGACCATGTTGGTGTGGTCTTTGTGAGAGAACAGAAGGTATAACTAAATGTTAACAACAACATTAACCCCACTGATCACCTGAGGGGGACATTTTCATTTTATCTACTCGCTTGTTGCCTTTCAAAGTAAATCCAGAGGTCAGACTGCAGCGCAGGAGTCGTGCAGCTGAAAGAGATTCACTGTCTTTCTTGCTCGGGGTCACTTCAGCAGCTGTCACAGCTCGGCACGTGAACCCACCGACAACTAACACCACAATTCAGCTCGTGTATCCCCAACATTGTAGGGGCTTGGAAAGCCACAAACAGATCTGAGCACTTTGAGTCATGATACATGTTTGTTTACGCAGTGTATAACTGGATTAAATGAAATCAGAGATGTTTTTACTGTGAAAAAAGAGCTGAAAACATTGTGGTAAAAGTCATTTTCCTGCCTGCATGGAGAAATGTGACAGGCCCGTTTGATGTGCTGGTTTCATGCCGGTAGGTGTCGCTGTTTCTCTCTGATGAACAGCTGGACAGCAGACCTGGAGAGATACAACGATCAGTGAAAGTCTCCTGACATTTCTACAAACCTTCCTGGAAGTGATCCTGCTTAATGTCTGCTCACTTAAACATTCAGAGTAAATTATTAAAACCCGAGAAAATATTCGTGTGAAATCAAACAGAAGCGGTGGATTTTGGGACACGTTATCTTTTAATACTTGTGGTATTTGCCTCCATCTCCGCGTCCCACCTCTTGCTTCCAATTATCACAGGGGGCTGGACCGGGTACCACACGAAGACTTCTGATTGGCTGAGTCAGGTGTCAATCACAGGCTCGTCCTGTAGCGTCCTGCTCAATCCACACCAGAAGTCAGAAAGTCAAATTTCACCAAGGAGACCAAACGGGAAGAGTAAATTATCCGGTTATTCTGAGCGCTCCCATCAAGCGTCACAGTGAAGAGGTGAAATTAGACCTTCTTATTTTTGAACATTTCACGTTAATGTGCTTTGTGGTGTTTTAATTGGACTTGGGGACTTGTTGGCTCCTTTCTCCGGCATTTTACGCGCAGCTTTTTGCGCACCTGAGTCCGCCGCTCAGTTTGTGCAGCGTCAACATGACTTTAACGCGTCACAGCGACTGAACCATCATGGTGACATTACTTACCGGTGACATGCCTGCTGCTGTGGTGAGCCTCGGTAAATGCGCGATCTCTCACTGTGGAATAACCGCCGGAGTCCAGGTGTCATCAGGGAGAGCTGATGTGGCCGTTTGGAGGAGCGCACCAGTTTGATGTCAGCTGGGATTTGACAGAGCGCAGGAGTTTGGGATGCGATAGAAACCTTAGAGAGACAATCCTCGGCTACTTTTACCTGGATTCAACACGGGCTGCCCGGAGCCATGGCCTCTGAGGTGGTGTGCGGGCTGATCTTCAGGTTACTGCTGCCAGTGTGTCTTGCAGCTGGTGAGTTTTTGTCTTTAATCTTCACTTTTTACGCATCTTAACGGAACTATACTGATGTGTGTGTGCGCCAGGTGGGGTCGGTTATTAGTTCATCTGTTTTCATCCAATAAATCAGTTTATTTAAGTTAAAGGTAACGTTTAAGGAAGGCTGCAGCTTACATTTAACATTCTGACTCTTAGTTTTAATTTGGAAAAAATAGTTTTCCAACTTTTTCTGGAAAAATCTGTGACATGAATTAAAAATCTGAGACACAGCAGGACAAACCTGAAGTGTTCGAGTGTGCAGAGTCTCATGAGCACAAATCAAATGTGTGATTGTGTCAGAATAATTGATTTCTAGGATAATTTGTGATTGACCTCATGATGCTGGAGGTCACAGTTCATTCCTCATCACTGCTGAGCTCTCTGCTCCAAACAACAGAAACAACACACTGCACAGAGTCACACAGCAGATTAAATATAAATTACAAACCAGGACAGCGGTGTAGCAGCACTGTTCTTCACCTGGCTGTCACCTTTTATTGGATTTGATAAAGGAAACACAGCCGACAACAGAGCGTCCAGTCACTGCAGAGTGTGCATCACAAACAACCTTTTGGAGTCTCTGCTTGCTCCCTGCACACCGCTCATGTGGAGAAATGTTAAAAAAGCACAAATATTAAGAGCAACTTTTCTGTTTTTAAAGATTTAAAATGCTGAAATATTAAAATCACAAACCAGGTTAAATTTAATCAGAATGAAAAGGTTGCCTGTGTGGCTCAAACAGAGAATCAGATTATGTGTTATTAAAGCATTAGAAATTAATTTCTGTGGTTTCTTGTCTGTGGTTTTGATTATTAATGAATCATTAGTGTTATTATTGATTGTTAATCGACTGACTGGACATCCAGTACACGTCTTTAGTGTTAATACTGTTAATTTAAAATAATATTGTCTTGACAGTGCTGCATTCCTCTGAGTTTCAGTCAGCGGTGGAGTTTGTTTACTGAATTTATAACTTTGTTAAGAAAAGTGCTCAACACGGATGAAATTATCGTTGCTGTGTTGGTGAGTGTTTTTGTTTGATTCACTCTTTCACTGTGCAGATGCAGCTGATGATTCATACTCAAACTTTTAGCTGCTTTAAACAGTCTTCTCAGCCCAGATTAGACCTGTTTCACACACTTCAACGCTGATTTTAGAGTCTGCGAAACCCGAGGTATGATCACACCTCAGCTGCAGACTCTATTAAATGCAGTTCACTTTTAATTCTGTGGTAGGCCACAAGTGAAAGATGATTAGCGTCTAGCTGCCACTGTGGTTCCACTTTGGTGTCTGTGCATAAGACTTATGGGGCTGAGGTTACTTTTAAAGCTAACAGCATGCTTTCTATAGATAAGGCCCACTCAGTACCACCATAATGCATCACTTGACAGCGTCGACGCCCCCTTTATTTCCAAAAGCAATTGTGAGGCCATGCATTGTCTCCATTAATTCGTGGAAAGTCGTTTTAACAGTATGAATTAATAATGCGGTTGTGAGGGAGAGAAGAATTGCCTTCCCCTTTTATCGTAAACATACCTTTAATATTTTATGTTTTTTCAAAGTGCAAATGAGCACTTGTCATTCACTGCAGCTGTACGCAGTAACTGACAGGATGAGGGAAATGTAAAGTGGAAAGAAGGGAAGGTATACAGGAACAGATAGCCGTGAGGGAAGGTGTTTCTGTCATCAGCATCACCTAACTTCCTTCATTATTCCTGTCTGACAGTCAAAGATCTTAATTCAAACCCGAACAGTGTGAATCAGTAACACCGGCTCACAAACAGTAAACAGACTGTTGTCTTTATTATTTGTAGTTTTATGTTTTTGGCCTCTCAGTGCTGAATGAACGGAAAGGAAACACACTGCAGCACAGCAGATGTTACCTGACTCCTACATTACCCTCACTGTATATGTTCAGTTGTGCAATATATGTCTCTTTTCTCATGTCCTCTCATGTGAAAGACTTGTCTGCTGACGTTACATAGTCTGTGTTTCGTGTTGGCCATCTGACAGCACCTCTATTGAAAAGCTGGGCCCGTGTGTACACAGTCCCCCTGCCACACACACAAACACACATTTGCACACAGCTACATTTTCGCTAATCAAACAGCCCCGCTGTTTATGTGTTTACTGGCGTTTGGCGTGTTAACATCATTATGAACATGCACTTGCAACAAATGTTTGATCTGATATCAAACTTGTGATGCGGTTGTACAGATGGTGCAGCCGGCCAGTTGTGTTGAGTCAGAGTAAAGCAGCAAACAGAGGTGGAGGTGGATGGTGCAGATGCTCAGCTGATGTGAGCATCACTGGACTGCAGACAGAGTTGGCACCACCAGAGGAGAGGTGGCTGTGTAAAAAAAAAAATGTTTTTAACCCACTGAAAATGTATTTGAATCATCTATTCAAATATCTAGACACATAAACAAAACTATTCAGCAGAAACAGAACAGCTACCTCTGAAAATGAAGTAGAAATTTAGTTCTGGTGTAGTCCGTTAATTTAAAATCAAAGGTCACGTAAAGAAAAATAAGTGTTTTGACTTTAGCTTGAATTTTTAAAAAGAAAAAATAAGCTGTCACATGTGCCTTTCAACTGATTATGTTCAGCTTAGCCGAACACACAGTGAAACTGAGTAAACTCAGACAAATACAATGCTAAGAACAAAAAATAGTGTTTAGTTAGTGATAATTTCTTTTATTTCTTTCCAATCATTTTTAATGGAGAAAACAATGACAGTAACGTGAGATTCAAAGTAGAAAAAGAGAGACATGAAGAGGAGAGCTGTGGGAAAATGTAATGACACAAGTATGTGTAACTCGTGTATGAACCACTAAAATTAAGACCATGTAGCTTTATTTTAATCAAACTAACATCAGTACTTCATGTTTGGCCTTTTAGCATGCTAGCAGGTTAATGATTCCAGGCTACTGACATTGAATGCAACTTCTGAAATATTCCTCCATTTCTGAAAAGTTGTATTCATAATAATTCATAATTCATCTAATCTAATCAGTCTTCTAATCGGTTAAAGTAAAGACATCAACATGAACTCTGGGAACGTGGACAAAATAATTAGTAAAGAAAGAGATAACTGGAGATTAATAATGAAAATAGTCATTAATTGTATCTCTGAATGAAATAACCGGCTACAGGATGTGTTATGTCATGCCTAGTAGGCAGTGTTGTTAAAATCTGGATTAAACACCTTAAAATCTGGATTTCATTCTGGATCCATCATCCACTTAGTTTCAAGTTTCACAGCGTGATGAAGACAGTAAACCTCTGCACAGTGGTGGTATAGACTGTGGTATGCTCTTCATTATTCTCTTCAGAGGGGTTTAAATTCCTCTGTTATCACCCAGCGCTCGGCCTGGCCTGGTACCGAACCCCCTTATCTCTCTTTTTTAAATGTTTTTAGCCTCTGCAGTCAGTTGGCTTTGATTTCCCCTTTAAGGCTGGTCTCCTTCTCCTTGTGTTTGAGCTTTGTATGGCTGTTATAATAACTTTTTACTGGGGGAGACAAAAGCCTGATTCAGACGTTGAATGGCAGTAATCTGATGTCTGAAAACAACGGCAGTTTATTTTCATTCCCTGTGTAAAAATCCTCAGATGGTGAGTCATACAGAGAAGGCAAATGGTCAGGAAGACTGCGGTCAAGTGTCTGCAGGCTATAACAGCTGGAGCTGAGCCATGCAGATGCAGATAGATTATCTATATCTCTGCATAGTATAGATACAAATTTACTTCTTTGGGATAACAGAGGCAGCTTGCGCTCCAGACTGCCAACTTGGGTGAAACAGGCAGGTTTAGAGCTCATTTAATGGCACATTTAACAAAGATAAAAGGAAGTGGGTGTGCATAGAAGTGGTGCAGAGTGAGACCAAAAATCTAAGATTGTGAGTCATTCACCCTTGAGGTTTTAGCTGAACCTCCATGTTCGAGAAAAAGGGAACACAAAAAAAAGATGAAATCCTTTTTTTATGTTGGCATCTTAGCAGTATCGGGCATACGTGAAACTTAATCATATAGATGTGATTATATAATCCCACATAATCTTTTCTTAAATGATGACAGTCCTCGTAACATTTATTAACTTTTGTTAGTTTTCATTGGTCTGTATCTGAGCACAGAGAAAACAAGGAGGTTCACTTACTGTAGGGCTCCAGCAAGGGAAAAGTCAGAGCCAAGTCAGATGTCAATGAATAGGTCCATTGAGTGTGCAAAGATAAATAAAAGCACCATTTTCAGCAGTTAAGTGTAATTTTTCAGTAGTTCAAGACCGGCAGCTACCTGAGATCTCTACCACTGAGACGGTAACTCACGCAGCCGACCAGGTTGTAAACTTTGTGCTTGTTGATATAACCGTGAAGAGAAATTTGGGAGGTCAGACTGTGTGTCCACATTTTGTACAAGGTTACTGTGTAACTTCCCTCCTCTGCCACGCTACCTCCTGACCTAAAAATGTTCAAAGAAATTTAAGACGCGAATATATTTTGTGCAAACTCTGAGCTGTGAATGTTACGTGAGCTAGTATCTGAGCTGAGCGAGTACTCAGGCTTCATGCACATGCACGAGTAAGTGTTGCCACAGTGTGGTTCATTTTTTAGGTGCAGGGTTAATTGACGTTCAGTCAGCGGGTGATGTGAGCCGTTTAACTGGTAAAAGCACCAATCAGGGCAGATGGTCAGTCTGACTTGTGGGGGATCAATACATCAATTAATGGTTTTTGGAAGTCATGTTTGCACTTAAGCGTTTTAACTTTCATCATGAGCTCAAAAGACTTCCTTTATGTGCCTCCACGGGGTGTGTTTAAATATAAATGTGTGTGTGTGTGTCTGTGTGTGTGTGTGTGTGTGTGTGTGTGTGTGTGTGTAGGAGGAGTGTTCTGGAAAGGGTGAGTGTGTGCAGTTACATAATCCAGTGTCGCGTAGTGATCAGTGACAGTAAGAATGGACGGCGTATGCGTGATGTCACCGCTTTGTAGCGATGGACATTTTAACATGGGGGCTTATGGAGACTGACTCGCTCTGGAGCCAGCCTTGAGTGGATGTTCAAGGAACTACAGTTTTTGCAAGCTGGGCTTAATTTAAAATAAACTATCACACCACAAAGCTGGCAAATCCTCAAATTTCAGAAGCTGGAAACGGGATGTTATGCTTAAAGAATTGATCAATTATCAAACTATTTGCTGATTTAATAGTCATCAATTGATAACTGACTAATAATTGAGGTTGTAAAGGATTCATTGTTATAAAGAAGAAGCACAAAAATCTGTCTTTCATTTGACTCATTGCCTTTATATTCTTAACATTTGTCACTGTCATAGATTAAATTGAACACATTTAGAAATAGAAAAAGATTCAAATTAATTCATTAAGCCTTAAGCCGTCGTACATTCATGCATTTTATTTCCTCAGTTCTCATGATAATGAGATTTCATTTACTTTCTCAAGAGCTCAAGTTATTTTCACTGATATAACAAACGTTATTATTCTGAGATAACGGGGTCATTTTCTTGAGATCTCGGGGGCCTCCGTAAAATCAAAAAGCCTAAAAACAAACACTGATGTATTTTCAGATGCCGCTCGTGGCGTTTCACACTCTTCATGCTGCACGTGGCTGTTTCATTTCAAGTTTTGGCAACCGGCATGTCACAGGCATTTATTTCCCTGTTTTTGAAAAACTCAGAGGTACATCAAGCATGTCAGGGGCGTCTGGTGCGTGACGCCGCATCAGATTTTGTTTAGTCGAGCTCCATCATAAAAAATATCCAGTTTCTATAATGCTCACAATCCATGAAATGCCACCGGGATTCGAAAACTTCCCGTACGATTGAATGTTGAAGCTGCGCAGCTGGCCTCTGGCTGCTTCAGTCATCTCTCTTAACACCCAAAGACTTTCAGGTGATTACTAAAACGTCCCCGAATGACTAAATAAAGCTTTTCTCTGTGATGCAGCCAGACGAACAGATAATGAGGCTTGTGAGTGTTGAAGTTTGGTCACAGGAATGTTCTGGCTTTTTATTGCAACGAGCAGCTTTTCTACGCCGGGAATATTTTAATGAGTTTCACCACATGCTCCTTTCAAATCTGTGTTTAGTTTATTTGAGTGACGACTCCTGACCAGGCAGCTCGTTACCACTGCCAGCTTCTGCACTTTATTTACTGTTAAATGTTATGCAATGCGCACAGAGCACTTTTGAATTAGTGGCGTTTTCAAATGGAGTGTTCTCGTTGATTTGCTGCTCAGTCTGTGTGTTTGTTTGTGTCTTTGTTTCTGCAGCTTGCCTGTTCAGGTACAATGCCTTGTCCTTCATCTACCTCATCTACCTCCTGCTCATTCCACTCTTCGCCGAGCCCACAAGCACAACAATGCAGGGTAAGATCTCTTGTGTAATCCTCTTTAAACTTCACACGTTCAATGGCTTTGGATTTGTCCATCGCCTGGAGAATCTTGACTTGTTTCCCTAAAAACCTCCAGTTTGAATTGCAATATTGTTCTCTCTAATGTAAACCAGCCCTTCTCCAGGGGACTTGAATTTCCTTGAGATGAGGATGGATTTGGCACGTAGTTCAGTCCATGAAAGGTAATATCGGTTAGTGCGGGCATCAGTCCATCTGTAAAAATAAAAATGATCCACGGCTGGTCAGATCTGACAGAGAAAGACGTGATCTATCGGGGTCAGATCTGATGTCCACTCCATGCAAACTAACATTTTAGGTTTTGGTTTGGTTTATTTGCAAAGATAATGTCCGTATAACTTAAAAGAGAAGAAAACCGAACACACATGCTGCAGACAGAAACCCAAAAGAGTAATGTATCCTTAGAGAAAGAAAAAGAAAGAAAAAGAAAATTGAGATGAGGGCTGTTTTTGAAAACGCCTAACCACTTCAGTTATCGGAGGGGGATATAAAAGTTTCTCCTAAGGCTCTACTGATTCTTTAAAGGGGTTTCATTTCGTAATGCTATGACCTGCGTGCATTTGAAGTGTTATTAGTTAATCCAACCAATGTGAAAGTTGAGGTATTTAAGCTCTTTGGTTCAGAAAAGAGTTCAGTAAATGAAAGCCACCCCGAAAATCTGGTTTAAAAATAGCGTCCACACCGTCCATCGACTGCTACGCAGCAGCCGCTCCCCCTCCGAAGAAATATAAATCAGAGTGAAGGTTTATGAGAAGTGACTGAGGTGACTGTTCTCCTTACGGACGATGAATGTGGGATTGCGGTCGGCAACTTCAGCCGCGCCTTTATGCACTCCCCTCGCCGCAAAAATACTAAACATAATATGAGTTTCTGTCGGAGACCACATGCAGTGTTTAATAATACATAGACTCATATTGGTGGAGGGAACAACATCCAGCCCGAGAGCTGTCTCTGCTCGTCTCCAGCTGAAATAACAATCAGGAAGTAAAAGAGGAAGAGAGGAGGGAGCGGAGAAAGTGGACCACTTACACTCTCATCAATACTTAAAGAGAGAAGTCTTCTAGTAAAGCTCCATGTTCATGCGTCTGATAGCTGTTGACTTCAAACACGGTTTGACACATGGCAGTTCAGATTGTACGTGATCTTTTTTTAAATAAATATAAAGTCTAAAATATGATGTATATAAGAGACTATGAGAGATCATGTCTCTTAATGTATGATAAACAAATTCACTTTATTTCACTAAGCTCTTGCCAGCCACTAAAAAAGTCCCAGATTTACTTTTCTTGTCCAGTGGCTCCTTTTTTCCTCTTAGCTTCCTCCGCCAACGTCCTCTTTGGTCTTTTTAATATGTATGTAGAGGCTGCTGAGCCTGGTTATGTTGCCCAGCTTTTGTTCTGGCATGACAGCTTGACATTTTCTGCTCTGAGCTCACAGTCCAGGCAGCTAACATTAGCTAACAGCAACTACAGTTCTTCGTAAAATATGATCCAGTTTGAAAGTCTGTGCCGTGAAACGTTACATATTTCTTGCGGGTGATCGAACCCGAAGCCCAAAGGTACAAAGTGTGAGAACAGACAAGAGAGAAGACAGAAAAGTTACACAGTGTTGCTTTAAGGTAACATATTACATATTACTTTGTGTATTAATCAGTTTTTATTATTAATTTGTCGACAGGTTTTAATATAAATTAAGTTAATAAGTTTGTTTATTCCTTGTAACTGCCTCCCGAGCAGAAAGTTTTTTGTCAGGCACAGCTTCTCAGAATGACGTTAGCAGAAAGCAAACAACCCCTGTATGGTAATTATTCATATTTCCAAAATGCTGATCCAGTGAATCATCAAAGCTTTTTTTCCCCCCAAAGTTTGTGTAACCTTTAATCAGACATTTCGGGTGAACATGCACAGAAGCAAAAACACAAAAGAAGTGAGTCACGCATGCCAATCGCCGCAGGCTCAGGTAGTACGAGATATTCTTCTGGTGTAACACCTGTCACGGTGAACCATCTGTCTGCCATCGGGCTGAAAGAGGAAGTTTCATTGAGCAGTCTTTTATGAAATTATCTGATTATGAAATGATCGGAAACTACAATAACTGCATGTAAATATTTGTCTGGTTACGGAAGGGGAAAAAAGTCTGTGTGCCACGTTATTTTATGTTAAACAACAGCTGGCTGTGGTTGAAAGATCATTTGTATATCTAAGTTAAGATTGCATGATAAATATGTAGTGACCGTAATCTTAAACAGATAATCACAATGTGTCTCTTCCCTGTTGGCCGCGGTTTATTACATCTAAATTGTTCACTTAATTATCGTACGATAACCTACTGCAGACGTCACGAATACACACAGACAGCACAAGCTGCATCTCATCGTGCAGACATTTTTAAATTGTTTTAGAGGGATTGAGCTAAATTCGGTGCTTTGTCTTGATGGTCTGCTTCATTTTACCAGCTGAATCTTGAAGGACATGTGGCACTTTAATCGGTAAAGTTGATTTAAACCAAATGTTCCACATGAATAATTCATTAGGTGTAATTTGCTTTAAAAAGCCACAGCAGTGTGGCGTGCCCGAGGATATGTCAGCATACAAGACTCCAATCCTAACTGGAGACAAACAATATCTTATGCAACTTGTTGTTGTTGTTTGTAATTTACTCTCTAATGTCGTAATTGCAGTATTTGGCTCCACGTTCAACTCTCAGTGGAGGTGAACAAAATCTGTTGCTCTCGTATGGGTAGCAGGAATTTTAAAAGGCTTTACGGTGGGGTGCTATATGCCTTGTTGAATGGGCACTGACATGACAATTTCCCTTTGGGGAGTCTTTTAGTACCGTTGCATGAATTTGTATAAATATTTGATGTTATGGATGATTTATCAGGTTTGTGTTTTAGCTAGTAGACTCCTAACAGAGGGTGTCTGGCTTTAACGCATCACAGAGTTTGGCTTTTTTCTCTTTAAGTCCATCTTTCCTGCTTTGTATCATCTGGCAGGAACTTCTCAACGATTCACTATGCCTCTCTGACGCTATGATTTTAGCAAGACCATGTCTTAAGGGTACTTTCAGACAGGACCAGGCACTGCGGCGAAAACGCAGGTTATTCGACTCACTTGAGTGGCAATAGTCCGCCAAAAAATGCAGCGACCGGTGGCGGGGAAGTTAAATCGGATCCAACTTTTGGAAAAATCTGACTGGTCAAACCTCCACAGTCAGGCTGAAGTGTCTCTGAAAGTGAGACTATCCAGGTGGATTCATGGACTAAACTCTGATGCTCTACCTGTTGAGCTTCTAAATCTGAGTCTGACTTTACGCTGCAAAAAATAGTGAAACAAGAAGTTTAATTTGGTTTGTGTCCGATGTTTTGAGAGCATTAGTCAAGAACAAGCGGCAACGTCTGAGGCTGGAAAATTAAGCCAATGCGGAAGTCCTAAAAACTCCAATCCACTTGAGGCTGGCTACAGATCGAGTCAGTCTCCATAAGTCCCCATGTTAAAATGTCCAACTTCACCACAGAAATAAACACGTTAACAGCCTGGTACAAAAAACAGTTTTGGTCTCTATAGCTAATTTCCCCGTTTATGGCAACTGTACTTAGGCAATTTCTTATTTAAACTCACTTGTTCAAAATATATTAAGGCTTAAAGTTGCCCATAATTAACAGCGTGGCTGCTTGATTTACAAGTAGGTGCCATTATAGATGGATTATTCAAGCGCCCAGACATCATTTGGCTCTTAGATGATTGACGTACTCTAATGTTATCAAGTGATACGATTCTTTGATTGGGAGCAAAAACAACTGTTAAGACTGAACAATGCTCTCAGTTTTTGTGAAGCCTTTAAAAAGCGCTCTTGGGACAGCGCTTTGAGACTGAATAATGAAGCGGAACGAAGTACTAATTCAAGATGAGCGTCAGGCAAACAAGACAAAGAAGGCCGTCACACAACAAAAATGCTCTATTACAAAAAGGAAAAAAGGAGACCGGAGCCAGAACATTAGTGTTGTCCAGAGCCTCAGGACCAATTTGGACGCAGAAACTCACTAACAGTCCTCATACCTCATATTTACAAGCATTCTTTTCCCCCTTTGTGAAAGCCCGGGGAATTGCAATGGGAAATTAGCACAAATTGTTTTCACTTCAACATTTAATTTGCCTGCCGTGGGTTGCACACATTTGATAAGGTTAGCCCTCGAATCGCCCCGAGGCTCAGCAGTAGCGCTTCACCTTAGCCAGGATATTTTGCCATACACCATAATAAAACTGTTATGTGTTCCCCTGCAAGGATGCAGTAAATCTAATGAGATGGAGATGTTTGCCCTGTGTAGAAGCAGTGAACCAAATCGTGAAGCAATGTGCGACGATTTAATCTTTCAGGGCACGTTATTGTCATTTCTTCCACAGAGAAGAGTCCAATCGAGCTTGTGTCCTCTCTTGAAGATGAACATTTTCAATTTCATAATAAGATGTGGTCTGAAGAATCCTACTGTAGAGAATTATCACCATAACAACTCCTGAAATTATCCCAAATACCTGTAGGTGCGCTATAAAATAGCCATGTGTGGAGCAGCTGTGGGAGCTCCTCATCCTTCCCTCCCAGGATCAGTAATGTCTGCTGACAGCTGTGTTCTTTACCTACATTAAAGAAAGACACCGGATCAGTCAACACCTACGTTATATGTTGATCTTGCAGTCTTGGACAGCCAAGTCCGAGCTCTTGCGAACATGAGCGACCACTAAAGTCAGAAGCCAAAGAAACAAATCAGGTATAAAGACTGGTTTTGAGAGAATTAGAGGTCTTGTGGTCCACCAGAGTGTTTATTTGACTTGTGAACAGAAATAAGCTTCGCTCTGTGGCGCTGTTGCCAGTTCTTAACCAGGATATGTATCGGGAATTCACAAAAAAATCTCCCTTGGGCGCGCTCTCAATCACCTTCACATTTTTTTCTTTACTAATTCACTCAAAAACGAATGAATTATGAATTGCTGCTCTGCCCTAATTGTGCAACAAGAATCCAGAAATAAGTTGCACAACTCACACAAAAAAAAATTAAAAAATCACCCCTGTGTTTGAAATAACAACCAGCAAAGAGACCTTTTCTGGGTTTCTGTGCTTGAGCGGCAGTAATAACATGTGGAAATCCTTAAAGTGAGTGGTGGTGGTGGTGGTGGTGAACTCACTGTAGGTGCTCTCCTCCTCCAGGCCACACAGGGCGTCTGCTGCAGTCCCTCTGCTTCACCAGTATGTCCTTCCTGCTGCTCCACATCATCTATCAGATTACCGTCAACAGTCTCCTGGCAGTGAAGACCATCAACTCCACCTTCATCTGTGAGTACACTGCAGCCCTTGTGGTCCATGTATGCTGTATGTATGCTGAAATCAAAGCCAGTCACAGGTCAAGAATCCACAAAGAAGGTGAAGAACGGACTTGACTTTTAGTTTTGGTTGCAAACACACACACATTGCAAACAAACACACTATTAAAGCCACAATAAATTAAATTTCTAATATCGGTTCAATTGTAACAGTTTCGACGTTGTCTCCTGTTTGTATTCTGCAAAATAGAAACACGTGTTGCTGGATTATGTTCAGTGGTAACGTTTCTTTCAGTCCAGTAGTGTTAGAAACATGCAAAGATGGGCAGGATGGGTGGTTTACAAATACTTTGGCACCGGAGGGGTTTAGATCTCGAGTCCTGTGTGCGATTAAGTTAAATCTATTAAATCACTTTGGCTAACATGCAGCAGGGGGTGCTGCCCTGAATACGTGCATGTGCGTGACAGCTTGACAGATGTTATGTAGTATTTTTTTCAATAGGTCAATAGTTAACTGTAGAAATTATATTACAGCACTGTATCATAGTGACTCTAAGGAAGTGTCTCTCAAAATGCTGACCACATGGCCGGCTGAGATAAGCCACACAGGAAGCATGAGCCGGACAGTACTAATAAATGCAAACTTCATGAACTATACTATACAAAACTATACTCTTTGCTTCATAAGATACGCCAGTGATCAGTGTAGATTTGAAGCCCCAGCCTGCGTGACAGTAAAAACAGCTTTGGGAGTGTTTTTGGTGTTGAAGACGTCCCCACAGTCATTTAAATAAAAGGGAAGACAGAAAAACAACTATGGGAGCCTGCTGTCTCTGAAAAAATCAGCAGGTCAGCATTTTTCTTTAAATCCATTGTTTGAATAGCGAGTAAATCATCTTATATCTGAAGTTAATACTTGAAGCTACTACTACAGTAGTAGAGGTGCAACAACACATACAAGACAAGACATAGCAGCCAGCTAATATTACTTACTAGTCCAACAGGAAGAAGTCCAGTTTCAGCCTTTTATTTCACCAAGCTCTCACCAATGACTTAAAGTCATTCCCAGATTTACTCTTGTCCTTTCTTGCTCTGTCACTCTCTCCTTTTCTCTTCTTAACTTCTTCCATCGATGTTTCCCCTGGTCTTTTCTCCTCTGTCATTATGTCCAAAGAGGCTGCTGAGCCCGGGTTACATTGCCCAGCTCCTGTTCTGGCACAACACCACTAATGTTCCCATAAGGCTGGAGCTGGACACCAGAGGGGAAAACTATAACACGTTCTCTGTAAAATCAGTGAAATAGTTGGTGGTGTGTGACTTACTGCTCGCGGGTGATAGCACCTGGAGTTTCATAGAGTAGAAACAGACGTACGGGATGCTGAGTGGGAATGATTGAAGTTGCTGTCAGCCAGTGTTTCACAGATATGGCGTATGAATGCTGTGCAGTATAGAAAGAGTTCACAGAGAACAGCTTACCACTTAGTGGCTTTTTTTCCCCCTGAAACAACTTACTCGCATGTTCATGACAGACTGTGCGCACACACGTGTGTCCCATTCATCACACAGGCCGTTCTGTGCTTAAACTCTGACCTGAACTATTGGTGTAGTGTCACAGAGTTGTATATCACCAGAGCCGGTGTCACTTTTTTCACAGCCTGAGGAGAAAGTTTCCATCCAGAAACACTAAGTGAAGACATGAGTAGGTGAAATATGCTCTCTAATAATGATTCATGATTTGTAGAAATATCCTCGCTCTTATTGGATTTTGTCACATCATGAAGATTTATGAATCTAACACATTCCTCAGTGTAATTAGCTTCCTTGTGCCATATGTCCACGTAGAGGAAAAAAAAAAACAGATTCCAGTGAAGCAAACACTGTGAGCTTCTGACTCAGTGTTGGGAAGGTGTTAATAGTTGGCCTTGGGCTTCTCATGAAACTCTGTATCAAACTGTAAAATTTGAATGCGTCTAGACGAGACAGACGCTGACCTTGTGTTCTAATGACTTGTTCTTTCTAATGGAGGTAAGACGCTTTCCAAACGTGGAAGTACAGCCAACTTTGCTCACAGGGCAGAACGGACCTTATCACCTCAGGCAGAAACACACAGAGCCGTTCAGAGAGGGTAGACTAAATATTCACTCAAGGAGAGCTTTATTACTCTCAAGGACTGCATGAGACCATAAATTTGATCTACCTGTCCACCGGTATGTCTTATTATCTGTGAATGAATCTGTCTATTTAACTGAACAATAGTTAATCGGATTGTAAATCGCAGCGCAACTTTGAAAAGCTTTGATTTTTATATCAGCCATCAGTCAATTGAGTATAAAATGAGAGCCACTTAGTACCAAAATGGTTCAAAGATATTATAAACAACAGATAAGAGTTAAGACTCACATCAATGAGCCCGTGACTGTGTCACATGATCCTTAATTAACATGAACTCACACTGTAGTTTACTTGAATCAACCCCACAAACGCCATCCTGCTGCTGCAGATACTCACAAAATGTTAATCCGCAGCTGAAAATAGTCCCCCCCCCCAAAAAAAACACACTATTTACTCCAGTTTAAATAAAGTTTTCTAAAAATTAAAGTGCCCAGCCTCTTTTAATAAATTATTATTTATATATTTATTATTTAAGTCTCCATAAGTCCCCATGTTCAAATGTCCAAATTCACAGCAGAAATAAACATGTTTACAGCCTGGTACAAAAAACAGTTTTGGTCTCTATACCTAATTTTCCTGCTCATGACAAATGTACCGAGGGTGAATGTATATAGAACTCACCTGTTCAAGTTATATTAAGGCTTAAAGTTATGCAGAATTAACAGAGTCACTTCAATTCACAGGTAAGTGTCGTTACAGGTGGCTTATTTGAGCAAAAAGGGATAATTCAGCCTGCCTCAGGTCCATCAATGATTCACGTCTTTACCCATTTTTAGATTAGCCAGGAGGCGGCAGAGGCAGGATACTAACCACCACACACTGAGCTTCAGAAACCTGTGGGTGACGTCACGGATGTCCATGTTTTATGTCCACTGTCTATGGTTTGTTGTTTCACCCTGACAAGTGATTTTTCCTGTAAAGGGGATCTTTCACAATTATCACAATAATTCCTTGTACACAGTTTGCCACCCAACTCAGTTACTTGTAGGACGTCACAGTAAACGGTTAAAAGTTCTGCATATATCTCTCAGCTACTTTGTGTTTTGTGCTAATTATCAAATGTCGGTGATCAGGACTTTGTCTCAGACGATATATCACAAAGCTCCATTGTAACTTTTAATGAATCTCGAGTCATTGCTGTTAAGCGTTCCAGATAAAGTCCCTGCACGAGCGCTGGGCCGCTCAGGAATTGCTTTACAGTGAACAGCTGGTGGTTTCCTGGCTGTCATTTGACAATTAATGAGGCACAGGGTGGAGAAATTTAACATCACACACACACACACACACACACACACACACACACACACACACACACACACACACACACACACACACACACACTCATGATGAAAAACTTCATCTGGAGCTAAAGAGACACTTAAGACTTGACGTTAAAAATATCACAATGTCTGTGCTGCTTTGTAAACCTTTCTGCAGCACATAAAAACATGAAGACACAATATTTTACAGCCATTCAGTATCTGAAAAAACTTCAGCACAGTTGTGATGATGTGATTTGTGTACATATTGTTAGGATTTCCACTTCCTGAACTTAATGTCATCCTATTCCTATTTTATTTCTGGCCGACATATGAAACAGGATGTCAGACATTTCGCTTTGTCGCCTTGATCTGCCGCTTACATTCTGTGTAAATGCCTTATCTCGGGTTTCTATATCTGGCATTTGGCCCCCTGACACCCTTTTCCTTTTGGCAGCCAAGTATAAACAAGGAGTCCTCCATCGCAGTGAGGCGGTAAGACGGTTATCCTCCCTCCAGATAACTTCACACAATTTCCTCTGTTGCTCGTAGCCAAATACACCATTAGAGCAGTAAACTGAGTTGAGTATGAATGAGAAAACCTTTCCAAAAAAGCTACCGCCTCCAGCTGTTAGGGCAGGTCAGTGACCGGTCACCAGATGAGCTGAGGGGCTGGCTTTCTATGGAGTCATCCGTCATTCCTGTGTGCTGACTCGACACGGTGGGAACTGCATTTACAAACAGTCAGGAGCGTTTGCATTAACCGAAGAGCGGCAGATGGGTGGAGCTCAATTCATTTCTGATAATGTCAGGTTAATCATCAAAAAAAAATAAAAAATACACTTTGCTGACTTTCAAAATACTTTCCTGTGATTGTCTTAACTTTGGGAGTTATTGTCCTAAGTGGCAACCCCCGCCCATCTGGCAAAGTAGGTTAAAACAAACCATAAAAAGGATTACTACGCCCATATCTGATGGCATTGGACATTTCACCAGCTCATAAGGAGCAAACGGCCTGTTGAATGGCTGTTTTGTGACCGATTCCTCAGAGAGGATAGTCTTCATTAAGTCTCAGCATTGTTGAACTTCAACACCCTCCATATCCAAACATGCCGCGTTCACCTTTCCATAAATGTGAGACCGATTTGCTGAATTCTTTCTCTGCTTGCTGATTGTCCGATTATAGTTATGACGTGCTGAAAATGTTGACGCTGCATATCACCCCCCCTACCAGTCTCTGAGGAAAAGGGCAACTGGCATTAGGCTCCAGAGATAGAAGAGAAAGTGCAAAGAAACGCTGTGCTGAGAGGTTAACGGCCCTGCAAGTACAAAGGGTGTTTTATGATGTTCACATAAAGTCTGAGGACAGGTATTTTTGGTGCTCAGCTGGGGTGGAAAGCGGCCTCGCCTCAATGGGCAGAAACTCTCACGCACTTTTCCAGAAGTCTCCATGCTGCGTTCAGACTGTATTACACAACATTCCTCTCCTCACCGTATGGATCGGACTGGCCTGACTTTACCTCTGGCATTCCTCTCACATGATATCACACACACGCAGGACGGGTTTCCTCGTCCACCTGTAAACTCAGTTTGGGCTGGGTGAAGTTAGGTGTTGCAGATGTTTGGATTTGAGAATTACTGGAACGGACTGTGTTTTGCCTTGTGGTCACTCGGCTGACATTTTAAGTTAAAGAGTTTCTATTTGAAGATTTAAATGGGGCATTAAGTAATCTATGACCTTTATCAACCTCTGCGGGTGATAGTTAGGGATTCCAGCAACAGCAGTGGACCCCTCACCGTGTTCACTTAACGTCTCTGGCTTGTAAATGCGATAGTGAATTAGCTAGCTAATTTGAGCACTGAAAAGTTAATATAATGTACCACTGGTGCGTGCATCGGGCTGTTTTCTCAACCTCTAGATGGCAGAATGATCCAAAACAAACTGATCTTGCAGATCATCATTTAATTAAAACATATCGATTGCCATTAATTAGTTTCGCAATGCAACCTAACTTCTATCAGTATTCAAGAAAAGTGGCTGCAAGCGGCTGAAAGAAATCATCATTGAGGTAAATTTGTTATATTGATTTGATGTCATGTCACCTAGATAACAAAGCGTTGCTGCCCCTGCAGAATAATACTTGATTCTGTTGTTGACGCTGGTGTCAGGAGTTAGTCAGACCACCTGACACTCTCTGTGTCTTGTTTCCAGTTGACAGCTGGACCTCCCCAACAACAAAACACACATCACCGCAGTCATAGTGAAGCTATTTCTACAGCTGTTTCTGTCACTGATGAGTAATAAAGAAACACCAGGCTTTGTACTGACAGTCCATTACCGTTTTATTCACCTTGAGTGGAATTCAGTTTCCTGTTTCAGGCAAAGTGCCTGACGGTGTGACTCATTCCACTTACTGGATACATGATGTGTGTTTCATTTATGAGAAAAGCCTTCAAATTGTTCTTTGTCTTAGTTTTTGACGCTCGTTTTCTGCTTTCTTCCGCTTTCTCTTAAGCACAGTGACCAGGTCCAAAACGCCTGTGAGTTCACAGTCCGGACAGCATGGCTAACAAACTGAGCTGCATTAGCTAACAACAGCTGCAGTTGGCAGCAGTTTACTTCAGGAAATCAGAGTTATTTTATGGTGGAAAAGTTGCTGCAAAACTTTTTTTTTAATCAACAACCTCCTGAAAGTGAAAGTGTTTTGCACACAGGTTATTTGATTCAGTGAAGTGTGTTTAACACCTTCACTCCTCCTCACTGCTCTCCAAAACACAGAAACTTCTGCAGTTCACTACCTAATTGGTGTCCTAATACACTGACAAAACAGCCGGATGTATCCATATGTCATTAAGTCGAGATCCTCGAGTCACGAGCTGATGTTTTGTTTTCTTTGGCGGTAGAACAAAGGCTTGTCAGCCTTCGGCAGTTCTTCTCAGTGTGTGAGCTGAATACCTGGAAATCTCTCACTGAGCTCTGGAGTGACGTTCAGGAACACTTCATCCAGTCCAGACTGTGGAAACAAAGCTCACATGAAATGTTTTTATTTTCTTGTTTTGCGCAAAGAAAGATTGATTATTTTACGACAACTGGATATGTATATATTCATTCTGTCTCCTGTCTCGTACAAATAATTAAAAGCATTTTTTTTTCAGGGTTTATTAATTAATTGTCTGTACATATGCTAAAATGGAAATCATCATCTCCACAGCTGCTTTACCACCTGTAAAACCAATTTGTTTTAATGACTGCGATATAAAGGTGTTATGGTGTTTATTTCTGTGCCAAACGATGTTAATATTCGCTAACTGACCTCATGTTGTTGTCCAGGTTCGCCGTGGGAGAAATCCATCAGACAAATTGGCTTTGAGAGGTAAGATAATGATAAACTCAACACTTGCACAACAAATGCAGTCACTTAAGTAACATATGCAGCGAATAACGTTACTGTTTTACATCTTATGAATCACGCAGCGTGAATCCTTCTCCCAGATGCTTTTTCAGGAAGTGACACATCTCAGCTCAGTGACTGTTTCCTGATTAAAAGGGCGGGTCAACATTATGACAACTGTCACGCTGTGGTCATGCTTATTTCTGAAAGGGAGAGATCTCAGATGCACTATGTCAACAGTCATAAACTACTATAGATGTGACTTATAATGAATTATAATACATAATGGGCTTATAACATATTACGACTACCTCTGCACACACCTCCACAATCAGCTGTAGTAAGAACTCATAGTATGCTTTAACAGTCCATGCAGTACATTTTGATACATTCATGATAAAGTATTCTTCATCATAAAGTCAGAGAGATTTGTCTGCTGTAGTAATGAAACCTGAATGTATAAAATAATAAATCCTATATTCAAAATAAGAAAAAGACAAAATACATTTTCACTGTTGTATTATAAGCTACATAACTATTCACAAACATTAACAGGACACGAGGTTAAAACATTTTTTTCAGGCAGATAAGCTCACAAAATATTAAAATATGTTCGCCATCATCAGTGAATTAACTATGCAGCATACATAATGTAACAAAACATCTTTTAATTGGTCGATGAGACAGAAAGAAGAGAATATGCACACACAGAAAAAAGTGTTTTTGATCGAACAGCTATGATTCACTACGAGTGGCCCCATAAAGCACGACAGATGTTGTCTTAATCCTTAAAATAAATCTTTAGCTCACCTGTCAGCGATCAGACGCGTTTCTCTTCCCACCGTCTTTACAAGTCGAAGGTTACATTGTTTGCGCAGAGTGTCCTAAATATAGCAACCTCGCAACAACATTAAACACCACTTTTTGCATTTAGCCACGCTGGCTCGTCATCTGACAAGGTTTCTAAATGCTCCTGACCTGTCCCTGTGTGCATTTTTTAATGAGCGTTAAACTCAGTTACGTCTGACAATCAGTTGACAGGCCTATTTTTCAAAGCTTTTGCCGCTGTGTCTGTCTCCTCACCCCCCCACCATCATCGTGTTAGATGCGGTTTCCTAAGTACGGGAATGTCCAAACTCAGCCACATCCTTTTTCCAGTACTCAACAGCCCTCGGTGGATAGTATACTGTAAGTGGCGGAAGCAGAGCCATAAACATTTTATCCCGCCTGCGTTTACCTGTTTGTGTTGAGGATCATACACTATATACAATATTTGCAGCTGCTTCACAGGCAGATGATTTCTCACTTTTACTGCCTGTACGTAGGAAAATGCCACACTCCACTCGGATGTAAAGGAGTCTAGAGTCACAGCTGTTGTGTGTCTTTTCATCCGGACAGATCCTCCGTTTGCCTGAACGTTGACCTTTTCAAATCCCTTATAAATACCAAATATTTATATGGCTCAGAACATATTTAGCTGTCTCCGTATTTGTAGTTTTTCACTGAAGCCCCATGAGTAATTGACCCTGCAGCCTGAGGCAGGACAGGTCTTAGCGCCGCTGATGTTATTGTAATTCTCTCACATGATAAGCAGGGGAAAAAAGGAGTCATTAAAGTTGCTGGTTCAACCTTGTCTGGCTCAGATGGTTTCCATCTCTTTCATCCATGTGAGGATGCACGAAGCTTCACAACAATAAAGCACATGGAAACAGACGTCCTTGATTAGATTAAACTCGCCAACAGCAGCCAAAGGGTCGGCTATTTATCTGAGTGTGAGTTTTCCATCGTGTTGATTAGCACTCGCTTTTCAACTTGTTAACTTTTATAAGCTCTGTATCCATTCGAGGCTGCGATGAGATCGGTTGCTGACCAGTTGCTTTATAGCTCAATCCAAACATTCGCTCAACGTTTTCTCTGCAGCCTGCAGAATCTTGCAGTACGTCTTGGTTTATTGTAAACAGTTTAATCACACTTGAAGCTCAGCGTGAAATGTAAAGAAAACACTTGCGGTGGCCAAACACAGGATGCAGTGTGATTGTTGTAAAACTGAAATAGAAATTGGTTTGGACGATAAAAGTGAGTTTTAAAGGTTTTGAAACCTGTTAGCCATTTCAAGGACATTTTTTTTTATTAGTTTTAATTGAACACGCAATCACGACACCTCATAAAAGTTGTTCTCATGCGGTATGAATACATCTCGCCGGATCATTTGACGCCCAGCGTTACTGTAGCTGTCATGGCAACAGTTGGCCGCCACTGTTTAGCTTCCTGTTTGAATAACCCTTTTGGTATTTAGTTAGAGGTGAGCAGACTAGTCAAATAACAAACGGTACAAAAGCGTTGTTTGCTTACATCGATATAACCGCAACACTTCAAACAATGTATTTTAGCGGATTAATGAAAAACACACACTGTCTAGACGGGTCAGGGCAGGGATAAATATTATTTGTTTGTAAATTATTCTAGTCTCAGCGCACACGGCATTTGGTGTCATCATCGTTTTCAAGCTGGAAAATCTAAAGCGGTTTCAATCCTTCGCACTTTATTTTATTCAGTTTAATGAGGAAAAATGGGGCTTATTGTCCGCACTACCTTATTATGAACAAAGGATGCCATTTTAAAGGGAGTAAACATGTTTTTCACAGTTCAGTTAAAGACGAATACCACACGCTCTCATGGCCTTTTTTGTCTGAATGGAATTTCACTCACTCGTTAACGGCGATACATTAAAGCCGGCAAGCCTGATTTCATTAAAGTGGGTGGTGCTCCATATAAAAGCCGAAGCATTCAACACACAACACATATTAAAAGAATAGTTGAGTCATGGAAAAGTACACATTCCCGTGCATTCATGTGAACAGGTAGTGTTTTTATTTCATTAATATCTCTTCGTACGAGTTTGAGTCTGTTTAAGGGATACGACGCTGAGTGACAGAGTATATTTTAAAGGTTGTTGGACCGTTTTAGATTTTTTTTAAACAGTCGGAGACAGACGTGGAAAAATTGGGAGCGTGATGTGACAAATATCCCAGACAAGAGTCAAACACACGACAGCACAGTTTTTTGTGGGCCTCATCCAAGCAAGTCCCTGAATTTCTTAGAAGGACTGTTTCATATTAGAAGTGAGCGTCCACGGACAGTTAAGTTTGTTGTACTCTGTCCCATTTTCCACGATTTGGTTGTGATCCTAGCCTGCACGATTGCTCCAAATCATAATTCCGAGAAGATATTGGGATTTGTCATTACGCTCAGGAGGCGGGCGTCTGCTTTCAGTCATTGTTTATCTTCTGTGTTCTTTCTGTTTGTTCCCAGCGTGATCGGTGCAGATGCGGGGAACGGCATCCGAGTGTTCATCCCTGACATCGGCATGTTCATGGTTGGCTTGGCCATCTGGCTGCTGTGTCGCAGTCTGGTCCAGAAGAGGTCGCCTGAGGACATGGCCCAGTACAACGACGACTTTGAAGCAGAGGAGCAAGTGGGTTTCATTTGTGGTGACATGCAATGCCCTCAAGACACTGTCTGACTTTTACTTTCCATCTATCTATGAATCAAATATTTTAGTTATTAATTATCCAGTACGGTAAAGTTGATGTTTTTATTATTGATTAATCTGTTCATTATTTTTACAACCCAGATTCCAAAAAAGTTTGGACGCTGTGAAAAACGTAAATAAGAACAGAATGCAATGATTTACAACCTTTTGACCTAAATCCAACTGAATACAACGCAAAGTCAAGATAGCTTTAAAAAAGTCAGGACTGATTCATGAGTAAGAGTAATCAGAAACTGAAACTTCTCTCTGCATTCATGACTGATATTTCACTTGAGTTGCAGTCCAGCGTCTCTGTCATGTTTCATGACATGGCGGGCAGGCCAGTCTACTACCTGCACACCTTACTATGAAGCCAGGCTGTTGTAACGCGAGTAGAATGTGGTGTCCCTGAAGAAGACAGGATGGCAACATATGTTGCATGTGTGCCTTACAGTATGAACGGTGTCCTCACAGACTTGTAAGATACCCATCATACCACGGGCACTAATACACCTACGTACTGTCACAGTTTTTGTGCTGGATGTCCTCTTCAGCCCGGAGGACATGATGTCAATGATTTCCAAAAATAATGTGGACTAGTTTGACTGCAGAATGGTTCCGGTCCGTCTATCTCAGATGAGCTCACGTCCAGAGAAGCTGGAAGCATTTCTGGATGTTGTTGATGTCTCAATCTTAACTTGCATTTGTAGACGCTGCGTCAGTAAACACTGTGTTAACTGACAGCTGTTTTTTGAAGTGTTCCTGAGTGCATGTAGTAAAATCATTAATACAACCATGTCGGTTTTTAATGCAAAGCTGCTGGAGGGGTCAAAGGTCGAAGGAATGTAGGATGAAAAGAATTTGCAAATCACTGCATTCTGTATTTATTTATGTTTTAGACAGCGCCCAAACTTTTTTTTTCATAGCTCGAGCTCAAATTGACATCATTAAATAACTTGTTTTGTTCAAGCAACAGTCTGCAACCCCAAAATTTCCCATTTATAATGACATAAATCAGATATAAGCAAAAAAATCTTGAGAAGCAGGAAACTGAATGTGGAGTATTTATCCTTTGTTGGTTGGTTTTTTTTATTGCACATTTCCAATAACGTTTCACCACATTTTAAAACAGGAACTGGAATGCGTCAGCTGGATTAATTAGTTTAACTGACTTATTATTTCAACCCATATTTGTAGAAGAACATGAAGATGTGGGCTAGGGTGTGTGTTGGGAGTTAAACCAGATCTTTACGTTAAAACTGAAGAATCTGATCAGAATGTTAGAAAGAGGAAACGTCTCAACTTGGAGTAACGTAAACTTTATCGCAGGCTTCATGTTGGTAATTAATGATATGTATCTGTGTTTACTGGCATTTGATGTAAGCAAGCAAACCGTTTGGCATCATAAATGCACAGATTTAAATTTCGGTCCTGTCCACGCTGAGCTCTTCAAGCTGGGAACAGGAGTTTGAATAGAGAGCTCCCTTTGAGTGTTGATGATCTGGATTACAGCCCCCATCCTCTGGCAAGTCCTCCCTCCTCTTTATGACTCAGTCTTAATTAAATCCACATTCACTTTCACTTCGACTGTACTGCTTACGCTGGCACAGATGGCATCACTCCCCATTACTGAGAAACACCAGGATTTCATCTACAGAGCCGGCATTGTGCTCGGCTTTTATTTCCGTCAGTGAGCCGTCTGAGTTGAAACTGTTGTTTGATTCAAAGCAGCGTTCGTACCACCTGCTATTTTCTTTGTCTAGTGCCTTCTGCATTCTATATAAATCACAGGGAATGGCTCACTTGTTATTATATCTCTATTTTATTGAGTCTGTGGGAAACGAGGGACACATAGTTGGTTAGAGCAAAGGAAGAATCTGAAGCCAACATGTGGCTCCAGAGGAAAACATCTGCCAAAGGGTCGCTAATAACATCTGAAGCAGTCACTGAGGTCATATATATGTCTGAATATGCTGTGCTACATGCTAAACATGCTCAAACACGCTCCCAGCTAGAGTCTACACGAGTTTTGTTACGAACGTGTTACCTGTACTAACATTTTTCAGCACCATGGAGAGCTCTGACCTCCAAACTTCATCATTCAATACTGAAAATGTGTCACTTTAATCCACCAACAAGGAAGAAGGGGAGAAGCTGAGCCTGGACGACCAGATCCTGCTCGAAGAAGATTTTGAAGCAGGGTACGAAGCCGAGCTGGATGAGGAGCTGGACGAGGAAGAAGAAGGGGAGGAGGAGGAGGAGGAGGAGGAGGATGAGGAGGAGGAAGAAGAGGAGGTGAAGGAGAGCACCAAGAGTAAAATCTTGCGGCACGTGGCGGAGGTCGCGTCCAAAGTGAAGGAGATTATCGGGAACCTGATCACCACTGCGGGGCAGGTGGTGGTCACCATTTTGTTGGGTATGACAGGTGAGCTGATCTGATCTTAAACCATCATCATCTGAATATTTAGCTGATTTATTGATTGATTCATAGATTTTATTTTATGATATATTATATATAATATATATACTGTATTGTAATACTTTATTTTAAAATGTTCCCATAACAACAACACACTAAACATGAAGTAGACTTGAAAAACAGCAATAATCCAAAAAAAAAAAACCCCAAGCCAACATATAAACAAATAAATAAATGAGTAAATAAAGAAATAAGTGGGAACAGGTCCTCGTTGAAACATCATGTTTCTACAGTAGCTCAGACTGAACAAAAAGTTCTAGATGGGTTCTTTTGTGTGTTTCGCCACTGCTGTTTGTCCTTTGGGGTATTCACTAGGAAGGGGAGGGTGAGGTGAGGTGATGGCAATGCAAAAATTACGCCGCTAGATGCGGCTAAATCCTGCACACTGGTCTTCTGATGGGGGGAAGGAGGGACCTTGTACTGTCAGAGCAGCCAATAATTCCCAAGGTACAATCTGGCTGAACATCGGACAGCTGCTCTCATCATCATTGCTGTGAATTAATGATAAAATGTGCTTGTTTTTATAAAAATATGAATATGCATTAGGTCAATGGTTCCCAACCTTTTAACTTCTAACCCTTTAAAACAAGACGGCATGTTCTTGACTTCTGTTTATGAGAAAGTAATTATATTTAAAAGACTGGTTTTATTTGAGTGGCTCAAAGATGTAAAATGATCCACAAATCACAAAGATTAATGAGTTCTCTGAGACTTTTCTACTCTCCTACCATGTTAATGATCTTGTGGAGGTTCAGATTTATCTTGCACCCACATTGGGTGGTCCCAGAGCTGTGCTTTTAAAACGGAGTAGTACAGAACATATTTGGATCGTGGTTAATGGGTTAAAACCAGCTTGATGGATAACAAATAAATCTGAGTAGCCACATTCACAAAAACTGAGATCCAAATATTGTTGGCTCTGCTTCCTGCCAGTCTGTATTTGGGTCAAAACAAATTCTGATAATCATACATCATCCTGATCACATAAATAAACCGCTGTGCTCTGTTTTTGTGTGTTTGCAGGCATCATGCTACCCTCGCTGACCTCGGCTGTTTACTTCTTCATCTTTCTGTTCCTGTGCACATGGTGGTCCCTCCGCCGGACCTTCGACACACTGCTCTTCAGCTGCATGTGTGTCCTGATGGCCATCTTTAGCGCTGGACACCTCATTGTCCTCTACCTCTACCAGTTCCAGTTCTTCCAAGAGTCTATCCCACCGGGAGACAGCTACACAAGGTCAGACATGAGCAGAGTCCAGACACAGTGTGTTACCTCGTATGTTTTACATCTTTAAACGCATAGTTCAAATATTGAACATCTTATTATTTTCATCTATCTAAATCAAAATCTCCCACACAGTGATGACTCAATCTGGAGAGAGTTAAACATCAGATCTGCTGCTACAATTCGTCTCTTTGATGAATTGTTGAAACTGTATTTCTCCAGTCAAACAGCACGCTCCTTTTGACTCGACGATATTTACTGCGCCCGAGGCAGGTTTGTTTAAACGATAATAAATATTTACTATTGTTACAAACAAGAAGGCAACGGAAAAGGCAAAGCCAGCTGCAGGGGAGATATATCAAACTCCTACTCAGAGCACATCAATATGAGAAGCAGAGCTTTTAGGCTCTTCACTACAGCCAGTGTTGTTTTATTATGCATGAGGCGGCAGACAATCAGCTGTCTGTGGCTGCAGCGGTGAGACGTTGTGGTTGGAGTAAAGCCACATTGTAAAGCCAACATGCGTTAGTCACACTTCATGATGAATACAGACTGAAACGGACCTCAGGTCACTAAACTCATCGTGTTTGACTGACAGCCTGGAATGTAAAGAATGCTGTTTATTTACTAATTACTACAAATTACACATGAAGGCTACAACCTCAGAGGGTTGACAGAAAGAGGGTTTTTTTTTACTCCTTCAACGTCCACTTCGGTCTTTTCATCTCTGTCATTAAAACTTGTTACATTGCCCACTTACTCAACACCAGCTCCACTACTCATCAGCATTCCCCCATGCCCGAGCCTGAAAACCGAGTCTTCCCGGTCCAAAATACATGTGGTACAAACATTAACACCCGCCTGGTGCTCTGAGCTCACAGTCAGGCAGCCCGACTAACAAACTGAGCTAACAGCAGCTACAGTCGGCATCTGGAAGAGAAAGTTGAGGCAAAACATAAAATATGATCCAATTTCACCAAAATCAGTCAAATAGTTAGTGATGTGGGACTTCACGTGCTGTAAAGTGTTATGTACTTGTGCTGGGTGATCATACCCGGAGCGTAGAGTTACATCGTGCAGAAACAGATGACATGAGTATAGCATGTTTTAAAATCTGTTATTTTATGATAGAAAAGTTACAAAATGTTGCTTTAATGGCATTTTTTGCCTTTCGCATTCCACCAAACAACAAAACAGACTCAAAAAAACACCACGCACCGTGCTGCTGGTCAGTAGCTTCATTAACTTGCAGTGCTTCATCTCAATCCTTTAATAATGGTGTCTTTTAGACCTGACCAGTAGCACCGTCTGTTGCCTCAGTGCCCTTGGTGTTGCAGGGTTTTATTGATCTCACGGTTTCTCATTTGAAAGCTGTGCTGCTGTGTGTCAGGACCAAGGCTATTTACAGCTATGTATAGCTGAAACTGCCTTGGACGAACCTTGTGTCCTCCCCATCCTTCTCCTGGTTCAGATGGCTGATAAGGTTGTGATTACAGTGCTGCATTGATGGTCTTCTCGTTAGAAAACAAACTCATCAGAATGAATGGACGCCTCCCACACCATCTGCACAAGTTTATTTAAACTGTGCATGTTTTACAACTTTGGGATCAAGACCCCCACAGGTGGTCCCAAGATAAAACTGAGGGCTAATCGGATTATTAAATGGATTTACAGAATCTTTTATAGTTTTTGCTCTTTGTTTTTGTTTCTTGTAAAAGACTACAGACCTCTAAAGAGCCTTACAGTTAGGAAAATCTGGATCTTTGATCTCTTTGGGCTTCTAAAATACACTGTGAAACAATTACAGGCGCTGTGGAGCTGGGATTGTGTCTCTTTGTGTTGAACATATCTGCTCTGAAGCAGTCAGGAAATAACTTTTTATTTTGCTGATTAACCAGCTATATCAGTGCTGTATCATTGCCACCTGGAGAGTCTCAGTTTCAGAGACGTTTCAGGTTGACTGTGGAGGTTTAATTGGTCTGATTGGCGGCCGCAGCGTGACTTCAGGCTGTGTTTATCCAAAAGTTGGATCCGGCTCAACTTCTCTGACAGGTTGGTGCGTTTTTTTGGCACACACCCCACAGGTCTGCACCAAGATAGGCCAAAATTTGCTAACCCCATTCAAATAAATGGAAAGAACTGGGTTTTCCATGCAGCTCCAGATTTTTGTCTGAATGCTCTCTAAATATTACCAAAGAAAGAGACGACTTAAGTTTAGTTTGCTAGTTTCCAGCAGTAAATATGGGGGGTCCACTGTTTCTTTAAACAGTGGACTGAAGCTTTTTATTTGTGTATTTGAAGTCTTAAATTTGGCAAGTTAATGAGTCCATGGATTGCACAGGTTCTTCTTTGTAACTCTGTTATGCAAAAATTGCGTCTTTATTCTGACGACAGAATATTAGAGAGCCACGTGCACTGTTGTGAATTGGACTGTAAAATTTCTGGATCAACGTCTGGATAAAAAAAATAATAATTCTACAGTTAATTTCTTTAGTTTGTAGCCTAATCTTCCACCAAATATTGAAATGGAAATCCAGAACCAGCGATCCAAACTCCTTGCTAACATAAATATTACCAAAAAAAGAGACAACTTCAACACCAACTTGTAAATTTACTTTATTTAGTTTTCCTGCAGTAAATATGGTAGAGTGGGTGTAATTTCTTTAAACAGAGGACTTTTTATTTGTGTATTTGAAGTTCTAAATTTGGAAAGTTAACGACGGCACGGATTCTTCTTTGATAGCTCTTAACATGAACGGGCCAACTATTTCATCATCTGTACTCTACTGACTTCCCACAGCGCTGAGGTATTTCTGTCTGCGTGAAAACTGAGGCCCAATGTGATGATAAAGGTAACATGTTCTTCTCCGAGCCGGCCTATTTCCTCTCTGCACAGCAGACGGTCAGAGGGAAACTCTTACAGCTGTAAATATGTGCAGCCCCATTGGACAATAGGCCACCTTAGTGGCTGCCCTAATTGTGCTTGTTGACAGTGACGTGGCCTTACTGTTGGCCGGGCGTTGAGTGAGACTGTTGAGAGGCCTGACTTCCACTCCACTTCCTGCCTCCTCCTTACAATGGAGGTCCCCAGTCATGTGACCGCTGGGCCTTCCCCAGCTGCAACAAGAAACCGTTCAGGAAGTGTGACGGGGTCAGAGGGGGCTATTCACTGCTCCATATGGCATAGAAAGAAAATACTCAAGAGACACCTAAATCTGTGCGGTTATCACTGAAATACGTCAGTGCAGTTCCTGTTGAGTAGATGACCTTTTCTGTTCAGAGGAAAAGGAGTGAATCATGTGGCATCCTTTGTTGGACAAACAGATTTTTTAAGCCTCAGTGCATTTCCCTGGTTCCAAGGTTAGGGCATAGAAGGAGCTTTTCTTTGTCGTCCATCTATAAGATACTTTAACATGTTGTTACTGATGTACATTTAGTTGATTAGCTGTGTATTTTCCTACTATTTCCACGATGATAATATCCGTTTGTATTTATCAAACTTACACCAGGCTTAACAAGCTTTTCAGAAACATTAAGCTCAACTTAGCTTCATTCATCCATCCATTTTCAGCCACATATGGTCATATATATGGTCATATGGTCATCTGTCATGGTAACAGAAAGATAGAATCATGTTTACACATGGACTCCAACTGTGAACTTTAGTGGATATTATCCGGAGGAGCTGTACATGAAAGCACAAATGTCCAAATGGGATCCCAAGGCTTTCCCAAGCCAGATACAGTATATAATTTCTCCAATTGGATGGGCGCAGAAAACCTCCAGTAGGAGGTGTCCAGGAGACGTCCTTTATGTGCCTGAACCACCTCAACTGGCTTCCAGCGACACAAAAAAGCAGCGACTCAACTCCCCAAGCTCCCCCTGAATATCTGATCTCCTTACATCGTCTTTAAGGTCCAGCCACCCTGCAGGCGAGGCTGCTTGTTTCTGTGATCTAATTTTTTCGGTCACTATCCGTAGCTTGTGACCAAAGGTAACGGCTGGAACATAGATCAACTGGTCAATTTAAAACTTCATTATCAGACTTCACAGCAGCTCAGTCCAACGTTTGTATTAGTGCTGATGCCGCACCAGTCCGTGACCTCCTCCCACAGCTTCTGACCTCAGTAGACATGAGCAGTTAAGACTTCTGATTTGAAGGCTCTTTTTAGGCCTGAAAAAGTGTTTGGCATTTTATCAAGAAAGAAAGTAAAAACATAAAGCAAATAAATAAATAAATAACATAATTTTGAAATGTATTTTGTTTACTCATCCCTTTAATCATCTTGGCACCTCCCTGGTTGGGACTCACTGATAGTATATAGGCCACACAGTAAAGATAGCATGACTCTGCAGTCTTTTGAAACGTTTGCTTCGCCTCATCCATCCTGGCTTTGTTTCTGGAATCGATAATTAGTTTTAAAGATGGAGAACCCGAGGCCTCGTACACTGTATTGAATGTAATGAATTGAACAATACACTTATCTCAATGAGAACAATCGAATCCACTGATTAATGACTTTAGACCAGTTCACAACTGATTTAAGCTTCATGCGTCCTCTCAGTCCTGTTTAAAGCAAAAATGAAAGCCTATATATTATTTAGAACAGACAAAGGAAGGCTTCAACTAACTGTCCATGGTTTCCATGATTGATTGTTCTGCCAATTTACTACAGTTGGTCTGTAAAACATCTGAAAACAGTGCAGTATAATCAAATATCTTGTTTTTTCAGACCGACACTCAAATAATCAATTTACTATGAAGTCAGACCAAGAAAAGCAACATTTTTTAGTGCGTGATAGTCCAAAGCACAAAGGCTTTATTGTTGTTCACCATACTCTGTTTTATTCTTATTTTTTGGCACACTACTCTTACCATAGTTTTGGACGTACATGACCATAGTCATGGCCGGGAGAAGTGCGCAAAAAAGAGAGGGAAAATTTTACGTGAGTGGGAGAGGAAAATCAGTCGAAAAAAATGTTTTATGTCCACAAATTTCATTCTATAGAATAATAATAATAATAATAATAATAATAATAATAATAATAATAATAATAATAATAATAATAATAACAATAATAGGAACGTTTTTGCTGCCCACTTACAGTTTTGGTTCTGTTAGCTCAGATGCGTCAGGATCAAGCACCAACTGCCGTATTTACTCCCATATTAAAAGAGAGTAGAAACCTCTGGAGTAAAACAAACATGCCAGTTCTTTAGCTCACTCTAGGGGTCACGTTTTTCAACTTTAGCCACACAAACTGGACACGGACATGTTCAGGAAGACCTGAGGATGCCTCTCATTGTTACGGCCTACAGTTTGGTCTTGTTGGTTTCCCTCGAAAGTGATCTCTCTCTCGGCTTTGATTGGTTGTTAACTGAACCTGGTTGCTGGGCAGAAATTCACAAGGCTGACTTTAATTAACTTTGATTAGTCTCACAGTCTGACTGTCAATACTACATATTAAATGTCTGTCCTTCCACATGTATATACGCACACACAAACACAAACTGATCAATAAAGCCTATATGACTACTCAGTTCTTCCTGCCGGCCATTTTGGCCTTCTGTCTGTCATGCCTAGGAACTTCAGTGATAGATCTTGTGGTATTAATACTGCGCTTACTCAGTACTGTCAATAATATAGTATGGGCGAGACACACCACTCACTGTGTAGCCTATTAGTGCTAAATAAATGCTGGTAAATGGACGAGATGCAGAAACCATCTCACATACTCAAATATTTTCTAGTTTTACATTTTTGAACCTGGAACCATTAAAATATTTTTTCCTTTTTTGCATGAAACATATCTTAAAATGACACCCTAGTGCCAGAATGTTTATCCTGATCACTGTGTTATCAAATCAAGCTTTGTTTGTGGTCACTATCTTATGAATATTACGAATATAATTTGGATTTTATGACTCAAATCCTCATGAGTCTGTCTGTCTGTGTGTCTCTGCAGGGTATTTGGCATCTCCCCCATCGTTCAGAGCAACTGCTCCCACACATGGAAGCTCATCATGCACCCGGATCGTAAGTGGTACCACTTTGTCAATCCCATCATGCTGCTCATCCTCTACTACACCCTGGCCACGCTGATCCGCCTCTGGCTGCAGGAACCCATCGACCAGCCGACGGTGAGTACAGCAGACAGAAATGCAATGAAGACACACGAGGGTAGACCTTTTATAGCAGCACAGTGGCACTGTGACATTACCGTAAAATAGCGTCAATAATTTGACCGTGCAGGTTTATTATATTAGGTGAGTTTGACTGGAATTGATTTTTATTACTTTTTTATTAAAAACAGATCAGCAAAATTTAAGTCAGTTTCATAAAATGTACCCCAAAAAGAGAGAAAATGTTACAGCTAAAAGGAACATTACAGTAGCAGGATGCAGGCATCAGTTTTCTCTAAATGCCCCAAATTCACACCAGCTTTATCGTGCACATGGTTTCTGGAAGATGCACAGTAGCAGCACAGAAATCAAATGATCAGACGAGAAAAGACATTTGACGGTCGATTTTTCTCTAATTAACCTTAACTCCCCCCAAACGGCGTGACTTAACATATCATTTATGTTGCTAAACTTGAGCGAGCTTAGAGAAAATCGGATTTGCAGTTAATGCAAAACTGTCTGGAGGTCGGTGTGTGTATGTGTGTGTGTGTGTCGAAGATGTTTAGTTGTATTCGGCACACAACACCTCCAATGCGGCTGCTCAGTAAATTCCAGACAGTGAACTGAAATAGAAAACAGATTGAATTAAATGGGCAGCATGGTGGCCCCGTGATCAGAGAAACGGTATTGATGGAAGATTGCAGGACGGTCGATGGCTGGCTGGATCTGGCCGCCGTAGCTCAGGTGTTATCTGAGACACTGTTGGTCTAATTTTGACAAGGCATGATTGTAACAAGGCTGTGTTACAGTGCTCTGTCAGGGGTGTAAAAATATGTAACTGTTACATAATAACTCAGACGCCTTGTGTCCAGATTGAAACTCTCATGAAGTGATGATGCTTTTTGTGTTTTTACAAATTAAACTTTAAAATCCTCTGTATAGTCGTCATGAACGGGGGAAATTAGCTATACAGTCCAAAACTGTTTTTTGTACCAGGCTGTAAACATGTTTATTTCTTCTGTGAAGTTGGACATTTTAACATGGTGACTTATGGACAATGACTCACTTCTGTAGCCAGCCTCAAGTGGACGTTTGAGGAACTGCAGTTTTTTGACACTTCCGCACTGGCTTCACTTCACAGCTGCAGAAGTTGCCTTTTGTACCCGATGCCCGAAGTGACATTTAATCATTATTGACGAGCTTTATTTGATACAAAATCAGTTTCTACGACTGAAGTGTAATTACTGCAGAGTGAAATGTCATGCAGTGCGTGAAGAGGTGGAGTTTAGTGTCATGAAGACCCCCGCTCCTGAACTCCACCCGTCTTTCTTCTCCTCAGAGCTCCAGGCTCAGCTCCTCCGTCCTGTAATGGAGTTATAGATTAGTGTTTTTATAGAGGGGTCAATACTTCCCTGTAAACCTGCAGGACTGTATGCATTATTGATCTCTCCATGGAGAAGAGCGTGTGCGTGTGTTTGTTTGTGTGTTTTCACCTACCCTTACACTTTAGACGACGCTAATAATAAAACATGATTACGAGATAAATCAGCAGCTGACAGGTTTGTTCGATGGTCAAGATGCCAGATTATGATGGACCTCGTCTTCGCCTAAAAAAAAACAAAGCAGATGCACCGTTACAATTTCTCAATTATTTAATCGTGTTTCATCGTCTGTTTTCACTAAGCAATGTAATAAAAACAGAATAATGAAATCTCATTTTAATGAAAGTATCAAAGGAATGAGACATGAGTTATTCATATCTGACTGCAGACTCAACCACACATCATTCTGTGTGATAATTTAGTTCCAGAGCAAACATTTGAATCATGCAGTCTGGGCTTCATGTTGGTTTTATTACAAATTATTGTGTTAAATCTGTCAGTTTTTTTAAAAAAAATCTTTATTCTCTAGCCCAGCTTGGCGTCTTTAACCTTTTATTTCACAAAACTCTCGCCAACGACTAAAAGTCAGTCCCAGATTTACTCTTGTCCGGTTAAACTTTCTCATTTTCTCTTCTTAGCTCACTCCGTCTTTTCACCTCTGTCAGCTTAGAGCCAGCTTACATTGCCCGGTTGCCCAGCTCGGGTTCTGGAACATGACGCCGTCTCCTCTCCCTGTCAGAATTTGCATGCTAACAAACTGAGTTAACATTAGCTAACAGCAGCTACAGTTTGCAGCATTTACACTGAATCAGTTTACTTCACTGTCCATAAGGAAACTCCGTAAATCACAGAGAGTTGAGGCAGACCAGCTGGAGGACATCAGAGGGAAATCAGTGAAATAGTCGGTGGTGCGTGACTTGTGTAATACGTTACATTCTTCTCACAGGCACACACAGCCACATCAAAGTTATTTAATGGTAAAAGAAAAAAAAAATACACAATGTTACTTTCTCACCATAACCAGCACTAGAAACACAACTAGAACCGGTAATGAAAACTGAAATTCTTCTTCAGGCATTGCTGTTTTGTTTTTCCACTCAAAACTCCTGAAACACAGGAAATTACACTGAGAGCACGTAAAAACTGACCAACATGGACTGAAGAAGAAACTATGTGATTTAAATTGCTTTCTTTTATTGTTTTGTGGCATTTTGTGGCAAGCCACCTGGACGATGATACTTTTTTTGGTGCAATGATAAGAAATGCTGATAAATAACAGTAAAACTGCATCAATTCCTCTTTGATCAACTCCTCCTTAAATACTCTGCACTGTAAAACAATGTTTGTTAGAGGTTGATTTTAAACTGCGATCACTCATAGTATCATCTCTGCTGCACAATAGTGGACTGACTTCAAAGTGGCAAAGATACACGTCATCCAAACTGTCTTTCTATGTTTTTTTCAGGACGCCAAAGACAACGATATCTGTGAGGAGGAAGATCTGGACGTAAACAGAACAAGTAACTCGGCCAGCAGGAAGAGGCAGATCTGGTGGGAATCACGCCAGGGCACAGACGAGAAGAACGTATGTCACACACATGACTAACAGGGTCGTGAAGTTATCATCCTTTGGTTAACATACCGCCGAACAATACGAATATTGTTTGTTTATTTATTTTTAAGCTGTGTTTTCTGTGTTATGGGAAAATCTGACAAATCCAAACAGTCTTAAAAATATCATGAGAATCTGTTTAAAATACTTCTCCTCATCCTCTGAAGTGTTTCGTTTCACAAGCTTGGCTGCTAAACACCCAAACAACACATTTCCTCGTTGCATTCTGATAACTGATAACTAATGTTGGCCTGAAAACTGTTTGGTTCAGTTTAGCTTTGAAACAATAGTAAAGTGGAATGGAGAAATCCTGCAGCATTGTAGTGCAGTAATAATCCAAATAAACAGGAAGCTGACTCTTTGTTAAAGTGTAAACTGTAGCCGTGGTTGTTTATTGTTTTCACAGGCTCACATCTTGTTTTAGCCGAGCTTTCGCCTTCGTAATAGACTCATCACTGGAAAGATTTCTGCTAGAAATACACACACACACACACATTTTGACCTTGTTCCCATATCAAGGTCCGTAGTCTGTCTCCACCGGCCTCCTCCTGAGGTTTAAAAGCTTTTAGGGTGTGCAGACACAGATGAGTGATGGGCTCGATTTACAGAGTAGTGCTGCTCGACTTTGTTCCTGCTTATCAGCGACTATAAAGAACAAGGAGGCCTTTGACTTCAGCAGCTCATCGATAACACACCTTGCCTTGTATGCTCTTTTTTTTTTTCTTCTCCTCCTAGCTACTCTCCACCCAGGACGGCATCAGTACAACCGAGGTGGGGGCTGCTCTGGATTAAATCTGTGCATTTTACCTCCCTTCACCACCTGAGTCCTGCTGCAAGAAAAGGAAGCGCTGCAAAGTGCTTTTCACACTGCATCCTCTTAGAAAAGAGTTATCCATAACCTGTGTTTAAAAGAGTTTAACCCAGAAATACTGTGTACTGTACAATAAGTCCAGTGAATATATAGGACTTAAATTAACTGTTGTTTTGGAGGAAATCAATCACAATTTTATGAATCCAAATTTAAATTAAGGACCGTGCAGTGTGAAAAGCAGAAAAACTGCCCTACAAAGCCAGAGTAGTAATTAAGTGGCTAACATAGTAACTAAAACTAATTAGTAAAAAACTAAAGACACATCTGTGATCTACTTTTCTGGTGGAAAAATCACAAAATCTAGCTGCAAAATCATTTAATCAAACAAAAAGTTACTCCTGTTTGTCTTTGCAGGGCAGAGCTGGGCACAATTATAAGATCCCATATAAAATAAAGAACTGTTCCTCAGTTACAGATATAGTTTTGTAACATGTGATGATGATGATCTACAGGCTGTGCCGACGTCAAACGGGACGTCCTTTGACTTTGGAACAACCGAGAATGGACCATCCTGTCTGGGCTTGTACTCCACCCCCCAGTATAAAATGGACCAGACCGGCGACGGGACAGGTGAGCTGTTTATCCTCTACTGTCATCTTAGCACAAGTACTAGACAATGAAAGGTGGATGGCACTGTATATCTATAAATTTATGAAGATTGTCCATCGTGCCATATCAGTCTCTCTACTTCTTCTCCAGTGAGCTCAGTTAACCAGGACTTAAACTGAACTTTCTGTCTCGGCCCTTTCTTTGTACTTTCTGCAGCTTGTTGCTGCTGAATTAACAGAATTGTCACAAAGGGTGTTTCAGTGATTTTATGGCACAGTTAATTTACTCGTCGTGGGGGTGGCTCCGTGAATACAGCTGTTTAATGTTTTCTGTTACTGTGAAGCAACTTCAGAAAGTCACTAGATTTTGTTTTTAGCTTGAACACGACCAACATTCAGACTGAAATATCTCAACAACTGTCACGTGAACCGCAGTGAAATGTTTTACAGACATGCATTGTATCTTCTTGCTTTAAAACGATCACCTGATCGTTCTTCTAGCACCACCACAAGGTTCACTTTATTAGTGAAATGTCTTAACTTTTAGAGCAGTTAACCTCCGTTAGGGTGACCTCAAATAACTTTGGTGGTCGTCTGATTTTTCATGTCACCATCAGTCCATTTTGGTTCATGATCTGCAAAAATAATGAGGGATAAGTCTGAGAACCTACATAGACGTCCAGCCTGCTCTTTGTTGTCAGCGCTAATTAGCACCGCTAATCACTGTAGTGCCTTACTTAACTTAATTGAATGCTGTGCCTATTTGTAACAGTGAGTTGTGTTTCTGTGTCCAACCAGAGAAGAAGGATGAATCTGTGTATGAAGTGTGTTTGCCGCCGGAGGATTCGGCGTTGGAGGGAGGAGAGGAGAAGTCTGAGGAAGCAGAGGATGAGATGAAGAAAAAAGGAGTCGGGGCGATGGTCAAAATCTTCCACTTCATCATGAAACAGAGCTACATCTGTGCTCTCATAGCAATGATGGTGAGTAATGTAGCCCACAGATGGTGTCACAGAGTTACAGAAGCTTGCTTATGCTGCATTTGTGTTAGTATTTGGATGTTAGAAAGGAAAACATCCAAACTCTCTTTGATTTATGGATTTAAAATTGAGCATAAAGCAAAAATATGAGTTTTCAAGGAACCAAGAAGCGACTGTGGTCCAAACGCAGCATCACAACAAGAAATACAGAAAGTTTAAACCCGCAGATCTGCTGGAAACATGCTGGTGTGGTTTGTACAGTGCGTCTGTCTCCTTGATCGGCTTTGATTAAAATGCCCTTGAGCAAGGCACTGAACCTCCTCTGTGCTCCAGTTGAACTGCTGGCTGACCAGCGGGAGGAAACTGTGGTTGTACTGGGCAGCTTCGACGGCTGACTGTGGGGCAGGGCATTTTTTAAAAAGAGCATCTGTTCTTAGTTTGTTGAATGAATCATAGTCAAATAAAGCTGAGTAACAGTTACATAGTTTGACTTGCTGACACGCAAACACTGTAATTTATCAAATGTCATATCATAGACAGTGGACCTTTCTTTTAATGCTGCGCAGAAATACACGGTGCAGAAACTGATATTTAACGGATTTCGTGCAATATCACCGGTGGAAATATGGTCAGCTGTTCACAGCTGTATTTATTATGACTGTATAATTTATGTTCAGAAGTTAGTCAGCAACAGCCAAACATCAAGCGAGGTCAACAACACAAGACATAGCAGCCAGCTAATATTACTGACTAGTCCAGCAGCAGCAGTCAGCCCAGCTCGGCGTCGGTCTTTGAGACTTTTATTTCACCAAGCTCTCACAGACGACTAAAAGTCAGTCCCAGATTTGCTCTTGTTCAGTCACTTCATCCTTTACGCCTCTGTCATTATGTCCATACAGGCTGCTGAGCCCTGTTGGCACCCAGTTGATCCATTCCACCTTAAATGTTGCGTCCTGACTCTCATATACAGACATCAGGATATTTTTTTAGTCATCACGTGACAAAGAAAACAGAAGTTAGAGATAACGCTGTCAGGTGAGCTGCAGGTTAGTCAGACACAAAGCTAAGCTAAGCTACAGCTGCAGTTATTGTAATCAACCAAAAGCTCACGGACTTCATCGCACTGAGGTGGTTTTAGCTTCAGGTCTTGCTGTGCATTGCAAACATGCAGAGATGCAAACAAATGTATGCGACTTTGCTGTGGTTTGTTCTCTTCAGGCGTGGAGCATCACATACGTCAGCTGGCTGGCGTTTGTCTTCCTCATCTGGTCTTGCATGCTGTGGATGGTGAGAGACCGGAGGCGCTACGCCATGCTGTCCTCGCCCTTCATGGTGGCGTACGGCAACCTGCTGATAGTTCTGCAGTACATCTGGAGCTTTGAGAGTATGGACGAAGTCAAAGCACCGGGGTTCTTTGTCAAGAAGAACAACCCTTTCCACTCGCTTTCATCCAAGGTTTGGGCCAAAGAATGTTTCTTGATTTTGACTGTGCCTTTTATGTTTCAGTTATAAATAGATCCATGTGATCTTGGATCCAGAACATTAATGTGATTTAATATGTGCAAGGGTTTTTTTTAACAGATGTACTCTGCATGCAGCTAATGGAGTTTTTAGGTTCTAAAAATAAACATTGTCAAACTTTGACTCTCTAATAGTCAATTAATTAAAAAAAAGAAAGCGCAGTCATGTGGACTTCTGGAGGAGAAGGTCAGGTTTGTCGTGTTTTGACATGTTTTGGAGTAGATCAAAGACTTTCCTGTTTGCAGCCTTTAAGCCTGAGCTAAATGTATCCACAATGAGATCTTACACGTCATATACTGCAGACGTTCAGCCTTAATGTGTTCTCCATCATCCATGCTACTGTTTTATTAAACAGTGCATGTGTTCATCCTTTAAGAGATGCAATTATATTTCACACCTGAGTCTATACTTCTAAACTATACTAAAGTTTATTTTAAGTGTCAGATGAATGCAGCACACTGCACTTTAAGTTTAGGAGCTCCTGATTTATACATACTGTATCCTCCCGTGTTGTTTTCACCATCCATATTATGCACTTGGTGAGTTAAAGTAAATGCAAATGATTTATTGGTTCATCTTTCCTTTTCTTGGCGGTTATCTGCGTGTCCAAACATTGTATTTATTGTGTGTAGGTCCTGTGTCTGCTGAGCTTCTGGCTGCTGCTGAGACAAACGCTCACAGAGAGATTGGAAAAACAAAAGGAGGACAGCGCTGGTCTCTCAGACGTTCATGTGGAAGATCAGAAGAAGAAAGGTAAGCCGTGAACTCTTATTTTATTCAGATGGTAGAGAATTGAATACTGTATGATAGAGGTTATAGTAAAGCATTTTTAAAATTACCTCCAGCTGCTAGCACCATCTATAACCAGAACATGTATTAATTCTGACAGCCACAATGGAAGATGCTAACCAACTCTCATTTGCGGGTGTCTGAAAATAGAGAGGCTGGTGACTTTTTGTAGATGGTTGATTGAAAGGATTGAGATTTTCTTTTTGGCCTTTTTTGGAAGCATCTGGCTTCATTTGATTTAATTTATTCTGGCGGTTCTGGCATGACACCGCCTCTGCTCTCTGTCAGCATTCCCTCCTGTGCACAGGGCCTAAAAAGCTGCAGTCCAAAACGCCTGTGGTTCAAACACAAACCCCGGTGCTCTGAGCTAACATTAGCTAACAGCAGCTACACTTGGCAGCAGTGTACTTCACTGTCCATCAGTAAATCACAGAGAGTCGAGGCGGAGGAAAACCAGAAAACATTTTCTCCATAAAATATGATCCAGTTTCACCAAAATCAGTGAAATAGTTGGTGATGTGTGACTTAGCATTACGTACTTCTCGTGGGCGATCACAAAGTTACGAAGTGCAGAGAGACGAATGACATTCACCTGATTATACATCGTTGTTGCTTTAGGCAGATATTAGTCTAATGTATTTGGCATTAAGTAGAGTATAACTCCTCCTGTCAGCTTCCGGTGCATAAACATAGACAACAAAGTTGTGATAATATATAATATTTCATCATAGGAGGAGCTATTATTGTTATTGTAAATAAATGCCACGCATTAATAAACACTTGTGCTTATAGTATAGTCTATTAAATGTTTATATACTGCTTGTTAATGTCAGGTAGAGCGGGTTAATAATAATGTGTCTTGGTTCTTAGTCAGCGCGGCTAGTTTTCTGATTTGCTGCTGTGTTTTATAGAGGAAGAGGACTCTGAGGAGGGGGGGGAGCAGGACATCATGCAGGTTCTGGGCAACATGGTCATGGCTCTGCTGGTCAAATACTGGATCTACATCTGTGGTGGCATGTTCTTCTTCGTCAGCTTCGAGGGAACCATTGTCATGTACAAGATCATCTACATGATGATGTTCCTCTTCTGCGTGGCGCTCTATCAGGTACCAAAACACATTGAAGTTCACGTGCGCGCCACTCTATGTCAAGTTTTTAGATATTCTTTGAATATATTCAGACAATATTCGCTAAAATCTGCTTTTTATGGCCACTCTGATGTGTCAAATCTATTTACATTTTCAATATATACACATTTACATGAAATTATGAAGATATCTTGGATCTTGACCAAACAAATTAAAATGTATCTTTAATTTGCACAGATCTTCAGATGTTAGAATTAGGCTGCTTACTCACTGTTACTGTATCATGTGCGTATTGCAACATTAGCGTATGAGTAGAGCGCTGTAAAGTTTCCAAATTCAATTTCCCAAAGACAGAAGGTGCTGACAATTTTAGTATGCCATAAAGTTTGTGTACGGCAGGCTCATAATCCACAGTGTATTCACGACTGTTTTATAACCCCTTTCACAATAAAACAGAGCAGTCGCTCTAAATCCAGATGTCCTCTATGCACCATGTTTCATTTTATACATTACAGCTGTTAATGTCAGAGGATTCATAAACCCCAAAGCACAAAGATCACAATTATTCTCATCTAGGTGCACTTTGAGTGGTGGCGAAGGATCCTGAAGTACTTCTGGATGTCAGTGGTGATGTACACCATGCTGGTTCTCACCCTGGTCTACACCTTCCAGTTTGACGGCACTAAAGACTTCTGGTCCAACAACACAGGCTTGGATGAACACGGGTGAGCTCCACTGAGCATATCGGAGACGCAGTTTACTGACTCACTGCCACGCCGCGTCTCTGTTTGGATACTTCTGTTAGTACAGTTTTATGTAGTACACTGTGTACTTCCATGGTGAAATCATTTCAGCAGGGATTTGTTGTTTCAAGTACAGCCAGTGTGCACCTCACGGAAATGATGATTACAGCGGCTTTACAAGCTGCTTCTTCTTCTTCACCAAAGTGCAATCATGCAAACTGTTGTACACATTCACATCTGACAGCTTCCTCACTCAAAAAAGATTTCAGTTCAAGTCTGATGTTTTTTTTTTTTTTTATTATTTTTATCTGTGCAGCTTGATTGACCTGGGCCTGGAGAGGTTTTCTCTCTCCATGCTGTTCACCAGGATTTTCATTCCCACTTCCTTCCTGCTGGTGTGTATTCTCCACCTGCACTACTTCCACGAACCTTTCCTCGAGCTCACCGACCTCCAGGCTGTGGTGGCCAAAGAGGAGAGCACAATCTACAGGTGAGTCACTGTGTTTGCTTCCTTTTGTCCAAACCGTCATTAAGAAGTTGATTTTTTTTGATGCACCATAGGGAGGTTTCTTTATAAATAATCCTGACAGTCACATTACGTTTTGATTTGCAAGATTTATCTACGATATTTGCTGTTAAAAATCTTGAGAAATGAGCATTTGAGTTGAAAAAACTTTAATGGGGACCAAGTGCTGCACACGTGTGTGTATCTAAGCCCAGTACATCATATTAAATAAATATCTAAATAGTCTTTTCCAATTATTTCTTTATCACTTAAAAAAAAAAAGAAAGTATGACAAATGTAGGTGTAAAATCAAAACAGTTGCACAGAAAATTGCAGAATAGCATCATCAGCTCTAATTTGTGCCTCTAATGTATTCAGACTTGTCTCGATGTTAAATACCTGACGAGTTTTCGGAGACAAAAATTCCTGACAAGTGTTTTTCTTTTTATATGTCGTAAGAATGAGTGTTAGGTAAGAAGGTTAGACACAATATTTCTCTTCCAGATGGTGTGAAGAGTTAGATTATCCTGTAAAACCGCAACACAAGTCTTGTCAGCAACCTTAAAATGTCTCATTGTTACAGCGCAATGAGTTGTGCAACGCTGAAAAGCAGCTGCTTCTGAAATGTAGTAATACATGATATAAAAACTGACTTGATTACGACATGATTGCTTCTGAAAGTTGAGAAACAATACACTGAGTTGTAGCCCAAGAATGGCCGTTACTCAAGGGCAGCGAATGACAACGTAAACACGGCCACAGCAGAGCGTGAGCATTCATCCCTTTTCATCCCGCACTCAAACACTGCTCTCATCATCCATCTGTCGCCGTGCGTGAACGCTAAACAGCAGTCACACAGTATCACAGTCTGCGCTGCGCCGTGTTCTTTAACTTTGTTGTCGCATTGCCGTGGGTTTTCCATCGTTCGGCTGCAGCTTGCTCGCAGCTCACCGTCTCTGCTCTGCTTCTTCTCTCTGTGTGACCTGCTGCCATCTCTCCTCTGCCATCTTTTTCACACAGTCACGCTAAAGTCAATGGCCGTGTCTATCTGATCATGAATAGGTGGGTATCTGCTCGCTTTCTGTGGCATCCACCACCATCCCACTTCACCGCTGACTCTCAGCTTCCTCTTCCTGTTGCAACACGTCCTTTTCCTCCCACACTGACCTCTCCCTATGACTCTATTACTTTCCAGTGATGACAGATTGATGATCTTCCTTCTGGAGGAGTTTTGTATTTTATTTTTTGCCTGTAGCCTAATTTTAGGTTCTCTGTTATCTCTCTTGAGCTTTAACCCCCTTTCCCTTCCAAACCCAGCCCAACCCTATCCCCGATAAAAAACCCTCTACGTCTGTCCAATGGTTTCAAACAAGCATGTTTGAATCTGAAAGAACTGTTCTTTCCTTCCAGTATTTTGCCACATGATCCACACCCCCTTTTTTTCTGCACAGAAAATTATCCCCTTCCTGAAAAACCACAGGAGCCTTTTCGGGCACTTTTCATGCATTTTGATAAAATAAAATAAAAAAAACTATGTGGATATTTTTAAGAAATTATTTCAAGTGTCAGTTTCAGCCTGCCTTTTGTCAGTGTCTCTCCTCTCTGTTCATCTTGACTTCTGTGTAACTTTATTGTTCTGAGCAGCATCAAGCAAAAAATTTCCACTCAACAGAGCAAGTAAGTGTAACTGGATAGCGTGACAATGCTTGCCTTGATATGCGGCCGGTTCATGCAAGCTAAAAACCTGACCTTTGACCTCGCTCCATTGCCTGAGAAGAATTTAAAGGGTTAATGCCTCCCCTTCAGCTGCTACTATGTACCTGCTGCAAGAAGAAAAAAAAATCCCTCCGACATATAAAAAAAAAAATTCAACAGAGATTGTTGTAACGAATGCAGAAGGAATGTGCACTGCTTATCGAACACAATGCCTGACAATGAAACGCTGCTCTGCTGTTCAGTTAGCGGACGCAGAGATGATAATTCCCATCCAAATATTTGCATCAGAGCCTTTTGAGAATCACCTGGACCGTGTTTAAGAGTGTGTGCTGTATTTATGTACCTATGAGGACAGAATATCGTTCTCATTTTCCCCTGGTCTGATTTCTTTTTATCCTTTAAGTCGTTTTTAGGTTTAGCGTTAAGGTCAGATTCAGATTTGGGTCTCGTATAGTTGACGTCACTTTAGTGGCAGGATTTGATAACGGTCATGCTTTCACCCGTACAAATGAACTCAGAGGTTAAGAAAGCGTCCCTTTGTTGTGCATCACCTCTAATAAAGCAATTAAAAGCTCAGCACTTAATTTAAATACTTTTGAAAAATTGACATTTATAGAAAGTTAGAAGAGAGCAGCCGTCTCTAATCTGCATCTCTAATTTTATTTATTACTCAGTTGGCTCAGTTGTTTGTGGGCCACTGTGGTTGATGCATTGGAGTCTCTGAACAGAAACTGTTTCATGGGGATGAAAATAAAATTAAGGCTGGCAGTGGAAGAAAAAAGGCAACCAGCGACATAACCTACTGCATCAGCAAAACAAAACTACCAACATGGTCGAGAAAAGTGGTTTAGTGGTGGTGAAAAGTGGCGGTGGAGTAATTGAAAACATCATCTACTGATATATTTCAGACACTTAGTTCAGCTACAGGAACATTAGATTCTCGTAGAGTCAAAATACCAAAAGCTTTGCACGCATGAGGAGGAGTTCAGTGAAGGTGGCATTGGCATAGATCAAGTAGTCAGTGAGAAGTATCGAGTTATAAAAGCCACTCTGATCCAGAACAGTTACTACAATCACCTGAAATGAGACAAAACAGGCCCTAAAGATAACATGAAAAAAGTCATTTAAGGTCCTCATGAGTATATAAATAGAAATGTGTGAGTGTGAGACTGCATACGTGTGTCTTTGCGTGTATAACTCCTCACATGTCTTCAGACTGGTGCACCAGGACGGCAGCCTGGCAGACCTCACCATGCTCAGCGCCAGCTCGGTGGAGGGGACGCTGCCCAGAGAGGAGCAGGAGCCGCAGGGGGAGTGGGGGAAGGAGGAGAAGGAGGAGGCCCTGGTGGTGGTGATGGATGACACCAACGTGACTGACGAGAAGCAAAGGATCCTCTCCGACCCGCGGCAGTCCAGCGCGGAGGAGAGCCACCACTGTAGCGCGGGGACGGGGACAGAGCCGGAGCCGAGCACCGAGCACAGCTCAGGTATAAACTTCAACAAGAATATACAGTGAATCATATTAGGACTCATTTAATCTGTTATTTGTGAATTAGTTTCTTGATTTGTTTATAAAAATAATCAGGATCTCAGAGAGGACTCAAAGATGTTTAGAAGAAAGAAGAAGATACTGTAGAACCAGCAAATATTTGACATTCATGAGTGAATCTCATTTCAGTTTTTGTTATTAATATTAATAATAATAGTAATAATAAATACTAATAGTGCGTTTTATTTAAAAGAGCTTTTTTAAATACTCAAAGACACTTTAAATGGTGAAAAACATCAAAACATTCAAACAATACGCTAAAAACACTGTCGAAAGACCTAAAGAGATTTTTTTAAATGTGTGTTTTTGTTCGTGATTTGAAGGTGAGTAAGTCACAGATGTGTGTTGGGGAGATCCAGAGGGAGGCTGCAGCTACGGAGAAGGCTCTGTGACCCCCCAGGTTCAGTTTGAGGTTTTTGTCAGTGATGCTTTTCTTTGCCAAGAAAAGTATGAGGCAGCTCGGTGTAACCGCTCAGTCAAACCATCTATTAAAATCTGCTTCCATTCCGCAGATCTACAATTCAGTGAAGTGATCTGTTTGATTCTGTTTGACTTTAACGCAGTTAGTCGAATTAGGAGGAGCGTTGTCGTCCTCCCCTTCAGATGATATCGACTCGCACTCTCCTCACACGTCCTCTGTCACTGAGGAGCAAGCAGATGGTGAATGCAGCCAGCCTGCAACAACAAAAACAACACGCGTGCATTGTGGTTTTTTGGATTAGTTTTTTGTTGGACTTTAAGCTCTGCTGTGCTTGTTTTGACCCTGGTGACTGAAAAAACAAAGCATGTCCTCCGGTGTGGTACTAGGAGAACACCAATTATACTGTGCGACTCACCTGTTTACATTAGATTTAATGCATTGTTGGAGTACAGTCCCACGTGGATGACACTGGAAAAACTCAAAAGAGTGGCACCTGCCAAAGAAAAACTGTGAAGTTAAAGTAATATATTACAGATTTTCCCTGAATTCTTTCCATCAGACACTGATGATCAGTAAAGTGACACTGTAATACAGCTGCAAAGACATCAAGCTTAATTGTCGGCCGGTCGACTAATTGAACGAGTGCACAAGCAGCTGTTTTCAGTCAAATTTCTGCCACAAAGTTTCCAAAAATGTCCAAATCCCAATTTCAGTTTTTCCTCTTTGAGGTTTTTGTCAGTGATGCAGCTCAGTGTCAGAAAAGTACGAGACACTTCAGTATCTAGAACCGCTCGTAACTATCTGTAAAAATCTGCTTCCACGTCACAGTCTATAATTCTAGAAAGTAATCTGTCTGAATCTGATGGTAGAGTCGTGCCCAACACGTCCTCAGTCACTGTTTGAGGAACAAGCAGATGGTGAATGCAGCCAGTCTGCAACAACAAAAACAACACGCGTGCAGTGTGGTTTTGAATGAGTTTTTTGTTGGACTTTAAGCTCTACTGTCCTTGTTTTGACCCTGGTGACTGAAAAAACAAAGCATGTCCTCAGGTGTGGCACTGTACTGATTAGAGGCACCTTTAGAAAGCACGCTGTATTCTGTGTGAATAAAATGCTGTTGTCCTGAGGTGGACTACTTGAAAAAACACCACAGTGTCACTGAAATGTGGATTACTCTTTATGTCTGAATGCGTCATTGAGGCACCCTGATGGTTTGTTGGCACGTATATCCTGTAATTACACCAACATTCGGGTTTGAACGGCTTGCAGATCGCCATCTCCTAATTTCTCTAAATTGCGTTTAAAGTGCGTGAAAAACAAAAGTCATGGCCGAGCTGCTCGTCTAGAGGCCGTGCGGCTGAACACACTCTGCAGAGTTGTATTTAAACACTTTCAGCATCTCATGTGAGCTTTTGTGTTTGATGCTCAGGTTGTTGTTTTCCTCCAAAGTGTATTAAAGCTTTCCACACTGCTGGCCATGTTTACCCTTCTCACTGTGTTTACAGCTGAGACTACAGGAAAGGATGAACGCCCTGTGTTATAAACAATGACACATAAGATGACTTTTGCATATTTGACTCCATAAATCGTTAAGAAATCAACACTAAGCCACAGAAGAGGTGCAGAATTGGTGAGATGACTACATAATTCAGCTTTCTGGGTGAACTATTACTTCATGCATATGTCATTTATATGACATCTTACAGGGTACACTGTTGGCTCACCCGGCAGCGCGTGTGCTCCGTGTTGCGCAGTGGCCCCGGTTTGATTCCAACCTGTGGCTCTTTGCTGCATGTCATCCCCTTCTCCGTATATCTCCACCTTCTTGTCACCAAAGTGCTTCACAAAGAAACAGAAAAAGAAAATGACTCAACCTTTCTAATGACTTCCAGAAAGCTCTCCTGGAAACGCCTTATCCCTCCTTTTGGTTCTGTTGGTCAACCAACAGACCACAGTAGGACCATCTGAGGGGGTCTAGTGGTGAGAAGTTGATCCTGGAGTCAACAGGAAGCCACTGTAGGGATGCCAGAATGAGGGTGATGTGGTCTTGGTAGTCAGCGGGCTGCAGCGTTGTGGATAAGTTGTAAACAGGAACTGGAAGTCTGAGAGATTCCCGGATGGAGTCCAGTCTGGATGATATCAGAGCGTGAATGACTTTCAAAACCAGCAGGTGATTGGTAGTGTCTGATTTTAGTTTATAGGTTAATTGTTGACTAAATTTGCCCGTGTAGGTGTCAGTGTGAATGGTGGATTGTCTCTGTTGGCACGTTAGATGTAGCGACTGAACAGTAAATGAAAGGTGTTAGTTGGTTGTGGTCAGTTTCAACACGTAAAACGAATGAAAGCTGCATTTGTCTGTTTGTCTACAAATGACACGTCATGTCATCTTCCACCACTAATTACAGGACTGTTGTATCACATGGTTACATAGTTGGACAGACGCTGGGTAGAACTGAATTTGGAGAAGGTCCTGGACAACAGGGTATGCCTGTTTGTTCAAACTTTGGATCATGAAATCTGTGTCATGGCTTCCCTCTCCTCGGGAATTAAAACTCACCTTGCAGAACTCCACTGAACGACGATACAGCGATGACACCAAACAGAGACTAAAAAATTAGTAGGTAAACATATAATATACCTGCGTATACTCAACACTACGCCGCTGACCGTGGAGTGCAGACTTCAGATCTTTCAGCCTGTGGCTCTTCAGTCTGCTCAGAAGACGTATGTTGCATACAATCTTTAAAGGCCAGAGTTCTCTGAGAGAAGTTCAGTCTGCCGCCTGCACTCTCACCAGCCGCTCATTAATCATCCAAAGTAAAGCTGTAAAAATCTGTTGTATTGCAGATTTTTTTTGGGGGGGGGGGGGTTCACTGAAATTTACCTCCAGTTTTTCTGCTCTGACAGCACGCGTAGCTCAAGTGCTCACTTTCACCCATTACATCGTCGTGCTACAGCCAACTCACCCTGCGCCATTAGCATATTTAGACAGACAGTCTCACTGGTCTTAAATTAAAAAGTTGTTTATATACACAGAGAATAAAATAGGTGATAAAACACACAACCCCGCAGGGCCTCTCAGTTTATAATGAGCTGCAAGCTATATGCTCACTCTTCTCCAAACAATGAGGCTTCTATGAAAACGTGAGATAATATGACTTTTGTAAAAACATACGCCCACCTCCAAACTGCTTGGAGTTTTTATAACCTGTGCGAGAATATTAAACTAAATATTAAGTCGTCTTTCTCAGGGAATTAAAGCAGCTGTTGGGAATTTGTTTGCAGAGTTAATGCATGTTTACATCTGCCTCGGTGTACTGTATACGGGAAATATTACGTAAACCTTTTACAGCTTCAGAATACATGTAAAACATTGACCTCAATTACACCTGAGATTTAAATGGTATACACCGCAAAATGTATTTTTTTCTCATGATAATGCATATGCATGTCATACACACAATATATACTGTATTTATTTTTTCCCACATTTGCATGCATCTATGAGATGATTTGTCGGGCTGCTATGTCGGCAAATTATAGTTCTCGGCCCCAAGTTGACATTTTATAGATGTCTCATTTTATCCAGTGAAGTGTTACAAAATGATATTGAATAAATTAATATTTATTCACATAAATCATATAATTAATATATGTAAACAAATAAATAAACAAAACCTAAAAACAAATTCACGCATGAGAAGCTGGACTTGATGTTTTCATGTTATTTGGTGACAAAACGTATCAGCAGACTTCTTCCTGAGTATCAGACTGCTTCCAGCTTGAGTCGGTGTGTCAAAAGACACGTAAGCAAAGTGCTAGAGGAGGGATAATAGTGTTTAAAACAGAGGACATACTGCTGTAATTAAGAGGAGAAAGCGGGAAACACTTTCCATTTGCACCTCTTCAGTCCTGTTGTTTTTTCCATTTAAGTGTATCTGGTTTTTATCTCCTCGTCGTCAGACCTGAAGAATAAATGGCACCTGGTGGTCGACCGTCTGACCGTGCTCTTCCTCAAGTTCCTGGAGTATTTCCACAAACTGCAGCTGTTCGTCTGGTGGCTGCTGGAGATCCACATCATCAAGATCGTGTCCTGCTATGTCGTCCTGCTCTCTGTCAAAGAGGTATGACGAGCTGAGGTACAATGAGAGACAGACATACACTCAGTGCGTACAATAACAGGTATCCATGTGCACTCGCTGTGCTGGATCTGAGCTCGATTGAGTGATTTTGACTGGTCGGCTTTACAGTAGCCCGTCGACAGAAGTGGTAACGTTTAAAGCTTCCAGATGTTCTTGCAGTTCATTTTCACATTCACACGAGTCTCTACATTCAAAATCATCAAGATACTGCAAGGAGGGGATGATTTAGAATCAAAATGCAAATAGATTAATGGGAGAAATACACATTCAAGGGTTTAATATCATTATCAGAAGCTCAACATTGAAGTATTTTTACTTTGTATGTTAGTATCTACAAACTGTATGCGTTACATTAAAGCTCAGCTTTTATTTAGCATCTTTTGGCACCAATTACACCAAGACAATTGTAGTCATCTCTAAGAGGGAATCCGGCTTCCTCCCACAGTCCCAAAACATGCACTTAACAGGTTAATTGGTGGTCGGACTCAGCGTGTAAAATGAATGGCCGCTGCCTTTATTGGCTTATATATAAATGACATGTCATGTCACTATCTTCCACCACTAAGTACAGAGCTGTTATATCAATAATCACAGTTACATAATCGGGCAGACACTGTATAAAATAAGGTCATCTCTTGTGACACTGAGCCAAGTTGAGCCGATTTGAAATTAACCAGGACTGTCTACTACACCGCAGACCAGCCAGATAATAGTCTGGGGGTATTTGGACTAAATGGAATAGCTGTTATGGTTTCTGGATGGAAGTAAAGCCGTGACTTCTTTGAGTTTGGAACAAAGACATACTCTGTTAGACTCTCGTGAACACTGACTCTTATAGACTGACAGTTTTTACCTGTTTCATATTCGAAGTGCTGCGTAAACACGTTCCAACAGTAACCCAAAAACATTTATGCTAGGAGTTGTAGTTGGATGAAAAGGAGTCGATGTTCTTTTTTTTTGTGCTCATTTTATTGTTTTGTTCCCTGTGCAGGTGTCTTTGTTCAACTGTGTGTTCCTGGCGTCCTGGGCCTTTGCACTGCCCTACAGCCAGTATCGCCCACTGGCCTCCAGTGTTTGCACCGTGTGGACGTGTGTCATCATCGTATGCAAAATGTTGTACCAGCTCAAGTCTATAAAACCGCAATTCAAGATCTGCCCTATGGTGAATAGAACCTCACTGTCCTTCATTAATTACGTCTTATCTAACACAAATATACAATATAACAGTAATACGTCAGACCCAACAACACATATTTTCTGTTCACAGCCAGAAGGTTACTCAGAGGACCATGAGATGAAGCAGTCTCTTCTGTATCGGGTGGAGGGTGTGGAGCCAGCACAATGGGTGGGCCTGAAGAAGTCTAACGAACTTCTGGACTACCTCAGGGTGAGGAGTGGAAACATTCATCAACCAAACGGATATAACTTAAAGGAATAGTTTGGGAAATACACTTGTTGGTTAAATGCGCCAGTTAGCTTATCTTAGCACAAAGACTCTCTGGGCTTGACCTATCGGCTTCTCTAAAGCTTTTTAACACCTTTATAGCTGCAGACTTTAAACACCAGCATTTCTTGTGTATACAGGCTGCTATGACAAGTGAATTTCTCTGTGTGGGATCATCAAAGTCTGTCTTATCTTAACTTAAACGTCCATCACAAGTTGCCAGAAATTAAAGTACTGAGATATGCCAGTGGACAAACTTTAACCTGACTTTATTTTAGTCAAAAATCAGAAAATGTTTAATTCAACCACTCATGTTTTAGTTATTATTATCTTAATGTTTCTTTCCCTTTCTTTATGCAGAACAACCTCTTGATGCTCGCTCTGTTAGCATTCGAGGTGACCATCTACCGCCATCAGAAATACTTCAGACTGAGGAACAAACTATCTCCGCCCGCTGCCAGGATTATCTTCCATGACATCACACGGCAGCATCTGGACATTGGCATCATCAGCTTCATCAAATACTTCATCAACTACTTCTTCTACAAGTTTGGACTTGAGGTAGAGACAAAAACAAGTAACTAAAAATATGTTTTATCCGAAAGCTTTCTTATCTGAAAACTGTGTTTCCCCCAGACGTGCCTGCTGCTGGTGGTCAATGTAATCGGACAGCGTATGGACTTTTACGCCATGCTTCATGCCTTCGCCTTGATAGCCGTCATGTATAAACGCAGGAGGAAAGCCATCGCTGAGATCTGGCCCAAGTACTGCTGTTTCCTGGCCTGCATGCTGACCTTCCAGTATTTTGTCTGCATCGGGATCCCTCCTGCAGCCTGTAAAGGTTTGTGTGATCGACCCGGACAGATTGTACTTACAATAACCAGACAGTTACAGGAAAGACATTGTTATGATTTCAGAACACAGTCAATGACTATTATTATTATTATTGTTGTTATTATTCCAGCATTTATTTATTTGTCAGTTGTGTCATTTAGTTCATAAAATGTCAACCAGTGTCCAACCAATAGGCCCAAATCCATAGTATCTGTAGTATCTGTACTATCTGTAGTCCCTATAGTACAGTATCTGTAGTATCTGTAGTACCTATGGTATCTATAGTATCTGTAGTACTTATAGTATCTGTAGTATCTTTAGTACCTCTAGTATCTGTGGTATCTGCAGTATCTAGAGTATCTATAATATCTGTAGTATCTGTAGTATATGTAGGATCTGTAGTATATGTAGTAGCTGTAGTATATGTAGTATCTACAATATCTGTAGTATATGTAGTATCTACAATATCTGTAGTATCTGTAGTATATCTAGTAGCTGTAGTATATGTAGTATATCTAGTATCTGTAGTATCTGTAGTATATGTAGTATTGAGTATTGAATATATGCCGAACATAAGTAGACCCAAAGTTCAAACACAACTGCAGACTGAGTGTAGTTCAAAGAAGATTCATTAAACAAAGCCGGAGGGGTAAATAGTGCAGGGAAAGGTGGCGCAGCGATCCAAGTGTTGCAGGGCTGGAGTGATAATCAGGTCCAGCTGGATGTGGCAGGCAGGGATCCTGAGGCACAGAGAGCAAAACGTCATAAAACTGGACACAGGGAGCTCTAAATCTGGATGCAGTGTTGTCACCCCAAGTGAGACTGAATGATCTGGTTGCAGCTGAAAGGTTGTTATACTGCACAGGTGATTGGATTGGATAATAGTGTATGTTTTATTTTCAGACTATCCCTGGAGGTTCCCCAACTCTACTACAGACTCCAACGTCATCAAGTGGCTCTATGTTCCAGACTTCCACACCAAACCCAACTCATCGTTCCTCATCTGTACGTGAATCTGGCTAGATCTAGAGAAATTCGTAGATATATGTGGTGACTGTCTTCTTATTTTCTGAACGGTTTGATCCTCTCCTCTTTCAGATGACTTCATGTTGCTGCTGTGTGCCTCCCTCCAGAGGCAAATCTTTGATGATGAGAACAAGGCAGCAGTCCGCCTCATGGCTGGAGACAACGTGGAGATCTGCAGAGACCTGGACGCAGCCACTTTCAGCGTCCACAACCCCGTCCCAGACTTCATCCACTGCAGGTACAGCAGCTCACACTGGCTGCGTTTATGCTGCAGCAGGAAGTGGCCCAGCTATGTACGCCTACAGTACAGTATATGGCAATGAGTCTCCATACTTTCAACGCTTAAATTAGATTCACTTGAAACAGTTGTCATAATTTTAGTGCCATTGGAGCTTGACTGAACCGGCATTAACATGGAGGACAGCAAGACTGGAAGGAAGTAAAGTAGCCGGCTTAATTGATGCTTAACGAGGTTAGAAGGCTACAATAAAGTCAAAAGTTAAGTGTTCAAAACAAGCAGCACTATTAAAACATTTGTATGACATGGATTATATACCACAGTATGTGCGGTTACCCAAAGAATCAGGTAAGAGCAGCAATTTGAATTTGTGAGTTAAAGTTTTGTTTATACACTATCTTTTTTTATATCTGTACTGTTGTTTTATTTTTCTTTAGTCAAGGTCCAACATGAGATAAAAGTATAAATAAAATGCAGCTATAATCAATATTTGTGAAAAATAAATGTGATGCCGCGATCAACCTGCAGAGAATAATCCACCATATCTGCAGCTCTGTTCAGGAGTTTTATAGTGAGCTTCAACTTTAGCTCAACTTCAGCTCTCATTACATCGTTTTCACCTGCAAAAACCTGCTGTACACCACCTGCTCAGCACCAAACAGCAGTCAAACACCAGTTGGTGAACATAGTGGAGCAGATAAAGTGCCAGATATTTACCTCAGGAATTAGCAGAGAATGAATGAATGAATATTGGCCAAACACACCAGATCTGTCTGAATTATTATTATTTCAAATATATATAACAACTATACAAGTCACCATGCTTCAGTTAGCCTGCCTCAGCTCCACCCACGCTCCAGGTCTTACGGCAGAGGCAGGACGTCCAAGATGGTGGTGGCCAAAGCGACCACACTGTGAGCTTCACGGCAGCTCTTCAGAAACCTGTGTGTGATGTCACAGAGACTACATCCATGTTTTATACAGTCTATGCCTTCTGCTTCCCCAAAGTGGCCAAACTACCAGTGAATACACGTTTGACGCATGCACAGTCGTGCTTTAAACTCACTGTTGGGCCAAAAGGCTGTTTACTGAGTGTACTCCGGCTTCTCCAGTCGAGCTGCTCAGACTGAGCTCAGTAGAAAACTGTTGTTGTACTTGGCAGCTAACTGTGTAACTGTAGAAATCTTAAGTGGCGTGGTGCTGAATAAGAACATACTCACTCAGCAAATCTCTTATCCTACATAAATAAAGGTAAGAAAAAACTGACAGATAAAAGTAGCTCATGCCTTAGCGAGAGCCGTTATTGAATACCCGCTGTGTACATAATTCAGAAATTTGGCTGTTGTCCGATATTTGAATCTGGAGCTTGATACTGACTTTGCACATAAAAAAAAAAAAAAGAGTGAAGAGAAGGTTTTGAGAGGCAGGAAAATAGAGAGCGAGTTAGAAAGACAGCAAGAGCATCCTGACCTGTCCACAGTCATTGATTATGTGCTCTTCACATTCCACTGTTTTGATGCGCAAAGTGGACAAGTCTTTTATTAACGCACTCTGTGTCCATCAACAAGCCCTAGTAGAGAGAAAGCGAGCTGCACAGCCCGTCTGTCCACGCCACAGCAGCTCTGCACTTATTCCATCGCTTCCCTCCAGGATCGAATTACGGATACGGGGTGGGGGAGAAATCCATAATCCACAAAAACACTCTGTCCGTCACTCCGCGACTCAGACGCTTTTGCCCTGTACTCTAACTCAATAAATAGCTTTTAAGTATGGAAAAGGTATTTTCTCCTCCTGATGAAGAAGGACACTCACTCAGCTATTCTGGCCCATCAACGCATCGTCCGATCCAAACCCACTTCATCAGAGCTGCTTCCTAAACCGTGCAGCTGTTGTTGTGGTCCCATGTTTTCCATCAAATTAGTGCACGTCGCTTCCTCTGCGTTCACTCCACACATCATATTAACAGCCTCTCAAATGATTACACAGGAGCCGTATGTGTGTTTTTAGCATGTTAGACACGTGCAGGACTCGCAGTAGTGCACCTGTGCTGAGTGACAGGAGTCAGGTTTCAGCTCTGGCTCGCATTCATTGATCAGACTCTTACCGGTGTCCTGACACTAAGTGATACACTAAGTGTGATTGATAGCCGGATTATGCACACAGCAGCAGAATGAACTGAAATGTTGTTTTGACTTTTATTATGTGGTAAACGTGCATCCTTATTAGCAGCTTAGCTCAGCTGGCTGGCGTCCATACTGTTCACGTGACTAAAATGCTTCCCGTCACTCCAGTACACACTCAAATGAAGAAAAAATTAAATTAAACATAAATGATAAAGACACATGAGAAGAGAATGAGACACGACTCATCTGATTACTCGTCAGTGTATCATTACAATTATTTTTTAAAAGTTTTATGGCAGAAAAGTTACTCCATGTTCCTCCAGAACCTCCTTCCTTTCCTGGGAGTATTGACACTTCGCTTCAGCTTCAAAATTTGCAACACAGGAACAAATAACAAAGAATATGTGTGCAACAATTTTTAAGTAAAGATACAATATTTTTAAAGTTTGATTTTAAACCTTGTGTGTCAGTTTAATTTACTGACCTCTTACAAATACAAATTAATATTTCTTCTGCTTTTTTCTGCATAAATCTCTTGAACAACTTCAGCCCTGCTCAAAATGACCAAACACTCAATCAGGATTTTAAGCCTTTAAATGCTAGTTTGATTATTATGCATGAGGGTTAAATTAATCCAAATGAATTCGGATTACATTACTACATTTCTAAAAACTTCCATCTGATCCAGCTGTGGTGGTTATCATAGTCTCTATCTGGGGTTGAGGAGATGAGTCTGAAAGCTCTGGAAAAATCTGCCCTTAAATTAAAATGATTAAATCAAGCTAATTATAACTATTAGATTAAAGTAAAGAAGCCTCTACCTCCAGCCAAAAGAATTTATGACAAAAACCTCCCCCTGCCGAACTTCTGAAAAACATTATCATTTATTTGTCGTCTAGGTCGTACCTGGACATGCTGAAGGTCATCATGTTTAGCTACCTGTTCTGGTTTGTCCTCACCATCATCTTCATCACGGGGACCACGCGTATCAGCGTCTTCTGTATGGGCTACCTGGTGGCCTGCTTCTACTTCCTGCTGTTCGGTGGTGAGCTGTTGCTCAAACCGATCAAAAAGATCCTCCATTACTGGGACTTCCTGATCGCCTACAACGTCTTTGTGATCACCATGAAGAACATTTTGTCTGTGAGTCTATCTGTCTACCTTACACTGTATATCAAGATCAATTACTGAAGAAGAAAAGAGAACAAAAGAGACCAAATGTGTTTTTGTCTGAATGTATATAATATGTGATTCTTGTTCCTAGATCTTGGCTTGCGGCTACATCAAATCTCTGGTTAAGAACCAGTGCTGGTTGATCCAGTTGCTCAGTCTGGCCTGCACCATCAAAGAATACAAAATGGATCCAGAATGTGAGTTGACTCAACATTTTGCCTCTTTTATTTTGGAAAAATAAATTTAATAAGGTGAGATATCACCATCAGTATAAATTCACATTTTGGCTTTCAGCTGTTAGTTGTACATAACATGTCGGTGCCAGATTGTGTGTCCAAGAGTGCGTTTCCCAAGAAGCTGAAATTAAATCCACACCGTTAATTTTTCAGGCCAGTTGCGCTCTCTATCGTAATCCCACTGGACAACTGATTTACAGTGAACACAAAACACAGCCATGATACTCAGTGAAACAGTAAGATTTATGCAAAATACAGGTAACAAAGCATCCTTCAGAGTCTGTGCAACTTATGCCCATAAACGTGGTAAATGAGGTAATCAATCAGCCTTCACTGCAGATTAATTATGTGTGAACAACAATGGATGAATTTTATAAAACTTCTTGCAGGTGACCAGGAGCACAAAGTTACATAGTGCAGTACGGAGTGCAGAGTGGGAGTCAGTGCAGCAAAACTTATTTTATGGTAGAAGAGTTACACAGTGTTGTTTTTAAATGAGACTGTCTGTGTATACTCCAGTGGATAAAAAAGACTGCGACCTGCCCCAAGGCGAGGCCGGCATCATCTGGGACAGCATCTGCTTCGCCTTCTTGCTGCTGCAGAGGCGAGTCTTCATGAGCTACTACTTCCTCCACGTGGTGGCTGATATCCGAGCATCACAGATCCTCGCGTCCAGGTATACAGCTAGGAGTCTGAGCTGAGGCCTACGGCTGCTGCTGCCATATTCACATTTCTCTAGTAGAATGTAGAAAAAAGAGCTCCCTTATTTAGCTAAGTAAGTTACAGTATTATTATTAAGTTACACTATTATTAAAGGTTTAACGTATTAGTTACAGCAGGATAGGGCCGTCATGCTGTGAGTTGGTCTGTTCAGGTCTGCATGATTTATTCAGACATGTTAAGTACAAGATGGACAGAGAAGCTAACACTGTCTGCTAAATCCGAATCTTTCTGGAGTTCATTCTGAGTATAATTGGAAAGCGTTGTGTCTTTTCTCTCTGAAAGTTTAGCTTGACTCTTTAATCCGCACGACACGACACTAACAAGAAACATACGTGAGAAGAAACATGCAGTCCATGTCAATGTTATTCCAGTAAAATTCGACTTGGCTCCTTCTGTGGCTCCCCCAGTGTATTGTAGTTAAAGAATAGTAAAACAAATATGGAATCAATGTACTTGTTGGGAAGGCATGACAGATTTTATTTACTCTTTTTTTTTTTTTTGATTGTTGTCATTAAAAAAGTAAAGCTGGATCAAACCTTCACGTTTTATTGGTCGCTGGTGTGTTTCAGAGGGGCGGAGCTCTTTCAGGCCACCATCGTGAAGGCGGTGCGAGCCAGGCTGGAGGAGGAGCGCAAATCTGTGGAGCAGCTGAAGAGACAGTGAGACTCCAAATATTTGTTGTGTAATGCTGTGGTTTGGGTTTTTGTGTGCACTGTGGAATAATCAGGGAGCTTTTAAAGTTTAAATTTAAGGAGATATTGCCCAAGACTTAAACTTGCTGCACAATTCTTACTGCAGTTTATCCGTTTTCTTTCATTCAAAAGGTAAAGTTGGTATTATTGTTCTTCTCCAAAAACTCATAGATTCGGACAAGTTTGGTTATTAGCACATTAAAAGATATTTCTGATATAAATGTGTTATCTGTGCATGGTGGTGTTGTAACAGCTGGTTGTGATAAAGCGGCTGTGAAGTAAAGCTAAAAAACTGCAGTTCCTTGAACATCTACTTGAGGCTGGCTACAGAACGAGTCAGTCTCCATAAGCCCCCATGTTAAAATGAAAAAATAACATGTTTTGAGGCCCTGGCTGCTTTTATCGACAAGTGGCTGCCGTTACGGAGGACTTGTTTGAGCGCCCAGGCTTCATTCAACCCAGCCCAGACTGTTTCTACGGTTCGGTTATTGGTCCCTGATACCAGGGCGTTGCCTGTTATCAATGAATATCTTTTGATTTGCTAACAACCGAACCTGCCCAACAGATGTAACACTGTAGCTTTTAGCAAATGTTACTGACACTGTATTTGTTGGGGACTGTTTTCAACAGCGGATTAATGTACATTAGGCCTAATTTAATCCATACGTAAGTAAACATGATTCAAAAAGCCATTTAAAATCTGGATTAAAAGCAACTCCTGGCTCCGTCTTTACTGTTTCCAGGAAGCCATGTCTAAGTATATCATGCTACATAAAGTCAATGTATTTCCACCACTTACACGTACCTCAGGAGTTACTCATAAGCTCTGATAACATCCACTCACCTGCTCTAATGAGCACTCCGCTGTTACATAACGCACACTAATTTCCATATGAAGCCCTGAGATGTTTATGGTCAGCCCGTTGAGGGCCGTCGGTGATGTTCCTGTGTGTCGATATTTCGTGTCTCTTCACTGTCTCTCTGATCTAATCAGGATGGAGCGCATTAAGGTGAGGCAGCAAAAGTTTAAGAGGGGCAAGGAGAAGATGCTGAGCATAGCGCAGGAGTCTGGAGAAGGGCAGAACCTCGTCCAGCCTGAAGAGGATGACGATGATGGTATGGCGAAGGCTGCCGGGCCTTTCTCTGCGTAGTCACTGTTGGTGTTGAGGTTATATGATCGCTAATAGTGAGATGGAAAGACGGCTAATGCCTAATCAGCAGAATGCAGTAACATATGTTGTGTAATGATGTATTTTCATGAGTATTTGATCTAAAACTGCAGCTTAATAGAGTAAAAATATGCCTTGAAGTTTGCAGAAAAATACATTTTCTTATGAAATGTTGCATTGCTGTATTTGTGAAATTTTAGGAGCACAGCGAACGAAAGCCAAGACCAAAAAAAAGCAGTGGTGGAGGCCGTGGGTTGACCATGCTTCCAGTAGGTTGATCCCAACCCAACCCCCTTTTTTTCTCTTCCTCCACTCTGATTGGCCCTTGTGTCCTTGACCAGAACGCTGAGGATTCCCATACTGCCCCTGGGCTCTGAAGGCACCAACACACAAGTAGAAGCCTTGCTTCCAGCCAGACTTTAGTCCTTTTCTGTCTCTATTTAAGGGCCCTTGTAACCTGTAGCTCTCATGTAACCGTACACTGCGTGCGGAGAGGCACTTCAAGATGATCTATAAAACCGCTCCGTATTGGTGCAGAGCAGGGTTGCCTTAAATAGACACGATGAGATGATGAAGAAAGAGAAAATGACTAATGGCTGGAGGTTTGTACTTGACATTGTTTAGAACATAAATGTCATCATCCGTCTCACCTAAAGAGCCCACAGTAGAGAATCGCTCTGTTGTAGAACATTTTCACGCAAAGATATGAAGCCGACTCGCCTTTATTCTCAGTACTGGAATAAAGGATGAAGGGTTTATTCATTCTTTGCCTGCAGACATGATCACCAAACAGGTGTTTTATCAACAAGCAATTGGAGAAGTGCTGAAATACATGAAATGACGACATTTGTGGCACAAAAAAAAAAAAAGCTTACAGTCAATACAGTGGTTGCCTGTTTGGTGTGAACTCATGTCTCATATCGTACTCCACCCACCCACATGACATTTTCAAATTATTTCTCCATTTTATCTCTTTGTCATTTGATGTTTCATCTCCACATCCCAGCATCCTCCCTCACCTCCCGCCCACTGTGGTTCTGTTCAAGGACATAAGTCAGCCTTGTCTATCCCATTGTTTCTAACTTAACTACTGCAGACTGGAGTCATCTGCTCTGTCAAATAGCTCAGAGGCGACATATACTGTGCATACTAGAGTTTTGATTAGACATTCTCCCTTGTGCTTTGTGCTCATAGTTATATCAGCCATACTAACATTTTCGATGCATTTTCTGTTTCATCCTCACGTCTCTGATGTTTTTAATAACGTGCCTATTTCACGACTTACTGTAGCCTCAGTTAAATGTTTGATATGTGGTGATGAATTAAATCACATTTACAGGTAAGTGCTTTGAATTTCTTCTCCGTAGATCTTCCTTTCAGCCAGCAAACCTTCTGTTACGCTGTTAGCGCGATACATGACTTCAGCCTCTGTTTTGACTGAGCGTAACTACACTTTACCCTCTGCCCCTTCAGTGGTTAGAAGTGGAGACTATTACTTATTTGAAACTGAGAGTGAGGAGGAAGAGGAGGAGGAGGAGAAAAAAGATGACGATGAACCGCCAAAGAAGTCGGCGTTTCAGGTGACTCCAAGCAGCGTCTCATTCTTCCATCAGTTTCAAACAAATGTTGTTATCCCGAGATAACGGGATCATTTCCTCGAGATCTCAAGATAACAAAACTTTGTTTTCCCGAGATAATGCAATAATTAATTCGAGAAAACAAAAGGATCGTCTAGTGTATCAAATCATTGAGATTGCATCGTTCTTCTGCTCCTCTGACATTCATACACTGAATTATGTTTCCTGCAATGATTTGATATACTAGACTCTACATCTAGACCGCTTAGGGCTTCTGTAAAAGTGTCGCGTGAGTGACAAAGTTTCTATTATGGTGAAATATTTGAATAATTTAAACAAAATCTTAATCAGTAGAATAATTACTAGCTGACTGTATCCATGTTAAACATTCAGCTTGAAGTAATACTGCTCGCGAACATCACTAAGATAGGAGTGAAGGACTTGATGTTGATGTGATTAAACTTTATATTCACAGCACCCTGAACCACACACTCCTCTCTCGTTCACTGTCTCCTAACACAGTTCACTACTTCTGTCGTTTCTGATAATATGAAATGATTTTCTACTAATCTTCTCCCACTCTGTTGTCTTCCTGTAGCGAGCTATTGGGAAGTTTGTCTCTGCTGTTCTGGCTTTGCCAAAGTCAATCATTAAGCTGCCTAAAACTATCCTGCAGTATGTAGTGAAGGCAGGCAAGGTACTCACCATCAGCACTAACACGGCTTGTTTTCTGTATGAACGTCTCTCACTTTAATGTAACAACTAACAAAGGCCACAACAAACTGCCTTTCCAGCTCATGTTGTGTTTTCACACCACAGTGTATCACAAGCAAGCATCGATTTGGCATAAATTATTAAACACGAACTGGAAATGCTTTTTTGCACGATGTTGTCTGCCTGGTTTGAAGTGAGTTGCATGAAACTGGAGCTTTATCCGTGTTTCCTGTCTGTTTTGACTGTTTGGTGTGATCTACTGCTTTTGTGAGCTGTCGTGATCAATGAAGCAACAACGGTACTGGCAGTTGACGTCCGGGCCTCGTGATGAGATATTTCCTGTGGTTGTGCATGTTTTGGAGCATTAACTGAAAATGTGTTAATTGTTGACAACATTCCTGACAATAAATTTTAAGACCGCAGAGTATAAAAACCTGCCGGAGATAAAATATTAAGTCTTTGCTGCTTTAGTGAAGACGTTTTAATGGACTGATTTCTAGTTGTTGCGTTTTAAGAAAGGTATGTTAGTCTTCCGTGGAGTAGCATTGCAACTATGTTAAAAGTCATGGTATTGTTTTAAAAATCATCTGTAGCAATATACAGTGTGCATTATTTGTAATTAAGAGACTAAAACCACCTTATATTGGTGTTTAACTACCAAGGACCGCACCATCAACAATATATGTTTTATTAACAAAATGATGAGATTGTGTGTGAATTGTGAACTCTTGCATTCTTGTGGGGAATCTACTGTAGCACCCGGGCATGATGGACCCCCTCAGGACTCTACGAAGAGTAAGAAGAAGAGGAAGAAATAGGAAAAATAAAATGGGTTAGATGCGCAGGGTGCAGAATAGAGCGAAAGAGGAGGAGAGGGTTAGGAAGGTTATATGAATGTTGGAAGTGGCGTGGTTGAGGTGTGGTCCTGCTCTCGAATCTCTGCTGATAGCTTCAAATTAATTTTTCCTTTTGCCCGTTGTTGCTCGTGCATAATTTACCTCAGTGACTCACCTCCTTCACATCATTCCACTGATACTAAACTCCTTCTCTCTGTTCTCCAGTTTCTGTATCACGCCTGGATCACAGACCCCAAAGCTGCCCTGAGGGCACGAGGCAAAGAGAAGCGCAAATTTTGGAAGAAATACACCAAAGGAGTCAGGCGCAGGAAGAGCAAAAAAGATGGTAAGAGATAAAAATTCACGTGAGACGAACTTACAACATACGTTCATTTTCAGGTATTTCAACCACAGTGAGGCGTCTCTCCTGTATTTCAGCAGGTCATGTGGCAATAGAGGTTGGCGAGCTCTCAGATGGGCAAGATAAAGAAGAAGACAACAAGAAGTCCGGAGGTCCAGGTCGATTTCTCATCACGAAAATAGTTTTAGTTTATTAAAAAATTTTGTGCTGTTTGTACTGCAGCCTAAAATGTGCACTTGATGTGACTTTTGTGTCATATGCTCTCCCTCAGACAACATTATTAAGCGAGTGTTCAACATCATAAAGTTCACCTGGGTGCTCTTCCAGACGACGGTGGACAGCTTCACCAAGTGGATGAATGACATGTGCAGGGAGTACATCGACATCTCCACTGTGCTGCGCATCGAGCGCTGTATGCTGACCAGAGAGGTCAAAAAGGTGACATCAGTTTGTGAGCTGTAGAAGAGTTACCGTAGTCTTAAAAGCAGCTATTATTATGTTAAAATTTAAAGCTAACTGAAGGACATCTCTCCACCCACCAGGGTAATGTGCCGTCCCGAGAGAGCATCCACATCTACTACCAGAAGGCCATGAGGCTCAACATGTCCAGGGCGGCCAGCATGGATCAGCTAAGCGAGGACGAGTCAGCCATGGGCTCCTCCAGGGTCCGAAGAAGGCGAGGAGGATACCCGATGGAGAGCCAGGACTCCACTGCCTCCAGAGACAGCCTGTCCAGGTACACAGAGCCCGATGGTGGCTGTGTCATGCACCATGGGAGAGTGTTTAGCAGTGCTGAAAGGAAACACGTTGATACCGTCATACGTCATGTGCAGTGATAAAGATTTCCGCACATTAAAGGATCGGTTCACATTTCTGCCATATGCCACATTTCTGGTCCTTAAATCTGACTCTGTTTCTGGAATCAGATGTTGTTATTTGATTAATTTTAATTTAATGTTCAAAGCTGTGAACACCACAAACAGTTCAGTCCTTTCACCTCCATTTGTGGACACAAAATTCTCAGAGACAGATATCTCAGATTGTTGGCTGCCAAAACTAAAACTTTCTGCACGGCTAACTCTACAGGTAAGTGAGGCAATGAAAGTTTGGCTGAACTGACCCTTTAAGGCGGCAGCAGCCATCTGATAGCTGTGAGTTATCTTGTGGTTATCATCACACTTCGTCCTCATCCTGCAGTCATTTGACATCATTTAACTTCCCATTTCATCCTCCTCATCACTAATCATTTCACCTGTCGCTCTCGCCACCTCCACCAGCGCCATCACCGATGCAACCACACTGTTTTCTCGCCAGTCCACCCTGGAAGACCTCGATGGGATGCCAGAGTGCATTCCCAAAACCAGCGAGCGCGCCAGGCCCAAACTGCGTAAGATGTGCGGCCTGGACATGTCCAATTCATCCATGGACAGTGGCAGCAGCTTCATGTCCAGGTGCCTGGCCTCTGCATCGCCCGTATACACGCCTGTGTTGTAGCAAAAGACGTCTCTAGATCCATTTTGTGTTGGTTTTCAGCTGACTCAGTGCACAACTTTTCTATAACCCCTTTGTTTATTACATCCCGTCAGAGAAAACCAGAAACGCACGTCTTTTTCTTTTTTCTTTTTCATTTTGAAATACAATGTTTTCACCCAGCAGCAGTGATATTTTACAGCGTACGGTCCGTTCCTCCTCAGTAACTGCCTTTCTGTTCTTTGAGGTTGGAATAAACATCAGTTTTTATTGTTCTTCACTGAAACTTTGCTTTTACCTCCAGCTACTTTTTAGCATTAGCACACCATGATGTATTTGTAAGCAGATATGTGTTTTATTTATGTATGTGTCAGATAATGGAAGTATGGACATAGAAGTTATAGTTACTTGAATAATCTAAACTTCATTATAGTCTGTTTTAAACTATCTGTTGTTGTTTTATTGTCTATACTTCTTTTAAACGCGTTCCTTCCTTAAAAGGAAGAAATGTTCCGTCATCCATGGCATAAAAAATTTAGTGGATCATTAAAAATAAAAAGACTTTAATGAAAATTGGTTGGTACATTATGAAACACCCTGAGAAGGACGAGTGTGCAGATAATTTGTTAAATTTACTCCTGTTTTTTTTTCGTCCCCTGCAGTGAAGCGACTCAGTGTATCACACTCTACTCCAGACAGGGCACCACAGACACCATAGAAGAAGTTGAGGACGAGCAGGATCAAGGCGAAGACAAGCAGCAGCAGGTTCCCTGGGAATCCCAAGAGGTGGACGAGAGTCAGGGGGCTGAGGGCGGCCCATGGAGTGACGCAGAACCCAGGGAGAGAGAAGAGGAGGAAGAGGGTGAGGGCATGGAGAGATTGGAGGGCGAGGAGACATTAGAGGGAGCAGAGTTACAGGACCAGGAGAGCAAAGCGAGAGAAGAGGCTCCGTGGGAGTCCTTCGGCCCAGATGAGGGCCCCTCCCTCAGGGTGGTGGAGGCAGATTCTGCCCCTTATGCCCAGGAGAGGGACTTCATCACGGATAGCGAGGACGGGGGAGGACAGCAGGACTTCATGCAGACAGAGGGGAGAGCAGGGCTCCTCTACACCCCTGACACGGACGCATCCAAAACATCTGACGCTGACGTGCCCCCCAGCTACAGCAAGGCGGTCAGTTTTGATCGTCTGGAAGTTAGCGATGACGAGAGTGACATGGACAGGAAGAGGCGTATGGTCATGACCTCTGACAGCCGCTCAGACAGCAGGTCAGACATCATGTTGCCTTCAATGACCACTGAGCTGACCGCCAGCGAACTGCTGCTCAACAAGTAAGTCCAAAAACAACTAAGGTCTGTTTAACATGAAACCTCACAGGGATCCGAATCAACAGATGCAGATTCATCTGGATAATTTTAAAAGGTCTGGTGATAAATATTTCTATCGAAAAGATCAAAGTTGCCACTTAATGCTTCATTTTTTTAGCAGATGTTACCTGATCTAAATTATAACTTTGTCTGTGTTTGACCAAATAATATTACAGTTTTTTATTACTATTTTGGCTTCCTTCATGTGTGGTTGAAACACTGATTCGTTTGAGTGGTTTGGCATATTTTACTAAATGAACAATGAATAGTTTCGTTATAAAACAGTATTAAAATGAGTATGGTTCAGATTTATTGGCTTCAAAATTCAGGTTTTCTATTGGAACTGCTATCAAGAATCTCAAATGACGCAGCGACCAGCAAGCTTTAAAGTTTCACAGCAGTACAGAGGTTATAAAAATACTGATAATACTAGTAACTTTATTTATATAGTACCTTTTTAAAAAGAGTGTACAAAGTGCTTTGACAGACCAACCTGGGAGGATACTCATACACTCACAAAATAACAACAGAGAGTCAAACAAATGCAAGTCAGGACATCTTTTTCTATAATGTGAAGGCGACATCACATAAAAACAAGTCTATAAAAATGTGTTTTAAGAAGTGATATAAAAAAAATTCACTGACTCTGACAGCCTTATTTCCTCAGGCAGGTCGTTTCAAAGTCAGGGGGCCCTGATGGCAAAAGTCACCTTTAGATTTAAGCCTCGACTTCAGTCAGAAGGGCCTCGCCTGAGGGTGTAAGGCTGCAGACTGGCTCGTAAGGGGTCAACATGTCTGCTGTGTAACCTGGAGGTAGACTCAGGCGTGCTTCAAAAGTGATCAGTAAAATCTTCAAGTCTGAAACGAACAGGAAGCAAGTGGAGAGAAGCTAGGATTGAGGTAATGTGATGTCGTCCTGTTGCAGAGGGTTGACTCTCAGCTCCTCTTCCCTGAGTCAGCCTGTGATTTAGGTTAGCCTTTGACTGATTATGAGACAATTGGCCTCTAGGCAGAGACACATGGAAGACCCAGTCATACTCATTTTGTGTCTCCTTTAGTAACATTTTGCAGGTGACGCTCAGAGGCCTTTCAATGACCCATCCATGATTGTTGGCACTTATTTCAATCATGCATGATCTCTACAATTTTAGAATGATGAAAATCAAATCATCAAATAATAAACTTGTCTATTCGTGTTTCTCTCATGTCTTAGACTCAGTATAACAACTCCATCTCTCTGTGTCTGTCCAGGATGTTTTATGATGAGGAGCTGGAGCAGTCAGATTCATTCTACCAAAGTCAACCTCTGATCCTCCAGCTCTGCTACGCCCTCTACAACATGCTGGTGGCCCATTCGGAGATGGTCTGCTACCTGGTTATCATCGTTAACCACATGGTCTCAGCCTCCTGTGCCACCTTGGTCCTTCCCATCACGATCTTCCTCTGGGCCATGCTGTCAGTGCCCCGGCCCAGCAAACGTTACTGGATGACTGCCATTATCTATACAGAGGTACGATACGAGATGCAAAGATGGGATTGTCGTCTAAGAGTAAGATCAGAATTAACTTTGCCATTGTTCATTTTGTTTTCCCTTCAGGCCACCATCGTTGTCAAGTACTTCTTCCAGTTTGGCTTCTTCCCGTTCAACCAGATCCAGAAGTTGGAAAAAAATAAACCGTATCACCCTCCCAACATCATCGGTGTGGAGAAGAAGGATGGATACGTCCACTGCGACCTGATCCAGTTACTGGCTTTGTTCTTCCACAGATCCATTCTGAAGGTAACAGAACATTCGGACGGTCTTAACCTGAATATGTTCATCATGGGATAAATAAATACATGTGATACACTGTGCGTACACTGAATCTACCCCTCAAGGTTGATGCCAATATTTTAAAGGTGATAATACTCTGCACTTAAAGGTCCAGTGTGTGATTTTACAATGAGAATCTTACAATGAGACTTTTATATATACAGACACTGTGAGTCCGTTTTAATGTTGCCATGTTGGCCAGAACGGATGAACTCGATACTCTGAAGCTCTCGATACGACCTTTCATGCATTTTGTGGCCACCATAGTTTCTCCTTTATGTTAGGAAGGAGAGGGTGAGGTAAGATGGTTGCAATCAGCAACTACACCACTAGATGTCACTAAATCCTACAGACTGGACCTTTAACATCCTGTGCTGATATTCAGTATCTTACTATATATTCGCTTTTAGCAACACAGGCTGGCTGTTAGTGATTCTCAGCAAATGAAAGAAATTCTGAGTGCTTCGTTTGTGATTATTTAGGATGTACTGTGGAGGACTCTCATCCTCAATCCCTGCTTTCTTTTCCATCTCCAGTGCCACGGTCTGTGGGACGAGGACGACCCCAAAGACAAGAAAGAGCCCTCTCGTCAGAGCGAGTCAGAGGACGAGGGAAAAGCCGAGCGTGACGTGAAGAGCGAGAGTGATAAGGAGTCCGAACCCGCCTCCTCGCTGATCAGTGAGAGGAGAGGCTCCAATCACACCCTGAGATCCATAAACTTTGGCACCTCCATCGATTCGGGACATGTCCAGGTTCACTTCCCGCAACAGCAGACCTACCAGCGCCGCAAGAGCTCCAGCGGAGGCTCGCACATTTCTCACAGATCTCTCCACTCCTCTGCAAGGTCCAAGAGAGGTGAAGATGCTTGACAATTACAATACATTTATATTTAGTCATTTAGCTGACACTTTTATCCAAAGCGACTTACAAGGATGGTGCTGCAATAAGTACTACTCAAAGCATTAGTGATTTATTTCCCCATACAGCCTCATGTTTTTAACCAGTTGTCTCATCAACACTCTCACAAATCCCAGAGAGTAATGTACTATTTTGTAGTAAGCAATGGAGGGAAACCTCTTTCCTGTGGTCACCAGCCTCGACCCGTGGATTTAATCTCGTGTTTGTGGATCTCAGGCTGCATCTCTGACTCAATGCCTCGTTCACGGCTCATTTACGACTCGAAATGTAAACTATTTCCGCAGGAAGCACCGCTTCCCACAACAGCAGCCGCAAGGATGGCAGCGAGGCCAGCATCCATCAGAAGACACGCAAACAGATGATCATGGAGAAGCTGAGGGAGCAGCTCTTCAAAGGAAAAGCCTTCGTCATAAAGCGGTACAGTGAAGCACAGCTGGGTCATAAGAGGGGTTTTTTTGTGTGCGTCTCAACCTCCGCCCAAGACAGTCATGACTATAATCATGCAAGAAACTGCGTAACTTTATGAAAGCAATGATGAAAACTGAGCTCAGCAAGTATTCTAGGCGAATAATGGACGATGGAAAATCATATCGGTGATACGGCAGCTAAAAGGTCTAAATTTAGACCTTTAATTACAGCATTCCCGTTAGGCTGGTCAGTGTAATTTTTGTAAGTGCTGTTATCGTTATTCTAAATTTAATCAGTGGAACAAGTGGTTTCTGAGATATTACATCCAGAACAGAGAAATAATTCAGTCATTTACATTTTGTCACAGTAACCTTTATTTAACCAACAAAGCCTCATTGAGATTAAATATCAGGCAATAATAGTGAGTTATAGGTGAAGAAGGTAAGACAGAGAACACAAAATATGCATTAAAATACTTAAATAAAAGAAGTTTAATTATAAAAACATTTCTAATAGAAAGGTTTAATCCTAAAGAGAATCATTTATAATATTAAACTGCATCAAATACGTACAAAATATCAGTGAGAGGAGAGATCACGTTATTTCTGACTTGAATTCACAGAGAGAGAACGATCTGGACTATTTTCACCTGTTTCTTTGCTCGTTGTTTCTTTTTTTCTCTGCAGGTTCATGGAGATCTACCTTCCCATGAGGCAGTTCTTCCATAACTTGATCCACCCGGAGTACAGCGCAGTCACAGACGTCTACGTGCTGATGTTCCTCGCCGACACAGTCGACTTCATCATCATCGTGTTTGGATTCTGGGCGTTTGGTGTAAGTTTTTTTTATTTTTATTTATTTTATTAGATTTAGATTCAAACTTCTTTTCACTTGAAAGTTGAAGTCAACATTTCTTTTCTAGAAACACTCAGCGGCAGACATCACGTCGTCTTTGTCGGAGGATCAGGTGCCAGGACCTTTCCTGGTCATGGTCTTGATCCAGTTTGGGACCATGGTGGTGGATCGGGCCCTTTACCTCAGGAAGTCTGTCATGGGCAAGGTCATCTTTCAGGTCATCCTGCTGTTTGGCATCCACTTCTGGATGTTCTTCATCCTGCCAGGAGTCACAGAAAAGTAAGAACTTATTTACTTACACATTGGATACAGTCCAACATCATTAATTTTTAGATTATCAGTGTTTTACAACTGAAAGTTTTGTTTTGCACTCAGCTTAAAAGATCTGAATATCGTCTGTAACTTCTTCATCCTTCAGTTTAACAAGCCGCTTCGCTTCTCTTCCCCTCCGTAGGCGTTTCAGCGAGAACAAGGTCGCTCAGATGTGGTATTTTGTCAAGTGCATCTACTTTGGGTTGTCAGCCTATCAGATCCGCTGTGGTTACCCCACCCGCGTTTTGGGAAACTTCCTCACCAAGAGCTACAATTATGTCAACCTCTTCCTGTTTCAAGGGTGAGTTATGCTGGGAATGTATCATTTGTTCCAGCTGGGCAAACAGGTCCAAGGCTCAGGTCATGCTGGGGTTCACAAGAAGCTGCTGTTGCATGAGTGGAAGAAGAGTAACACAGAATAACAATATAATGTAATTTGTCAAGCAAAAGTACTGGCAAAAACATTTTCTATCTCCAGCATCTCATATGTAAAGATATTTTATGTTTGTACATTGTTTATCTTTGATGTTTGGTTTATTCTTCAGCAAGCAAGCAAATTATAGTCCTCGCCATCTCTCTCTGCATGCTCTGTAAACTAAACATACAAATGATTGATTTAAAACAATGACAGGATAAAGAATGGACAGCGTATGCGTGACGTCACCCAGAGGTTTCTAAAGAGCCATTTTGAAGCTCAAAATATGTGACTGTCCTTCGCCATGTTGGCAGTCCTGCCTCGACCGCCTCTTGGCTAATCTGAAAATCTGTAAAGATCATCGGCAGACCTAAAGCAGGCCGAATGAAGCTGGGTGCTCGAACAAACCATCTGTAACGGCTCATGAATGGGGAAATTAGCTATAGAGACCAAAACTGTTTTTTGTACCAGGCTGTAAACATGTTTATTTCTGCTGTGAAGTTTGACATTTTAACATGGGGACTTATGGACTCGTTTTGCAGCCAGCCTCAAGTGGACGTTTGAGGAACTGCAGTTTTTGACACTTCTGCATGACCTCAACTCACAGCTGTGGAGGTTGCAGCTTGGTTTAACATTAGTCATTTCTCATGCTCATTATTAATTTTCTTTTATTTTTAATTATTTGGTTCTTATTAAAGTAAGAAGGCACAGATCATTGTGTTGTGCTGCTTCATGCAAGATTAAACCGTATAAGGGCTGCTAAGTTATATTTACAGTAAGTAACAATTCATAGTGGTTGCCAATAATTGTCAATGTAGCTCAGTCATATAACTCTTAGACCAATTTTGATTGAGATCTTTTTTTTGCCTCCCTTTTGGTCTTTAAGTAGAAAAGACAAAACAAAAACAGAAACATGCAGGATAAGTGCTCACAAACCCACAAAATGAAACCGTTATGTCAAAACAAAAGTCATAGCTTATTATGTCTGCCTTCCTCTTGGACAAAAATAACAAATTCCTGAGCACTGAATTGAGAATTAAGATATTGATTGTATTTCAGCCTCGTGTTTTTGCCAGAGTAAATAACACTCTGTTGTTTCTAGTTTCCGCCTGGTGCCGTTCCTGACGGAGCTGCGAGCTGTGATGGACTGGGTTTGGACCGATACCTCGCTGTCTCTGTCCAGCTGGATCTGTGTGGAGGACATCTACGCTCACATCTTTATCCTCAAATGCTGGAGAGAGTCTGAGAAGGTGTTTATCATTGTACCATCAGTCCGGTGTGTCCGATGAATCAGTTCCAGAGCCAAAGTCTGTCATGTTGGAATTCAAGCTGAAATTTTCTTTTGTGATTTGTTGAAGTTGATTTTATGTGGGGATTAAACTCTGATCTGGACTTTCACTTTCTGCAATGAAGTGTATATTCGATAACAAGGATATATTGTGTCAGTAGTGCCCAATATTCCCCAAAACTGCACTAAAAATGTCTCTATCCTGTCTCACTATAGTAAATAATGCACTGACAAGTCTTTCACGGGTCAGTGTGCAAGTACCTCCTGTCCCGAAAGTTTTTGTTCCATCTTGCGTAGAAAACATGCAGCCATTCCCGCTGCATCAGATCCACTGGAGGAAAGATGGAACGTAGTTTGCCTACGAAAAAAACTGCACTGTAATGTGAAAACAACATCTGTGTTTTATTCTGCAGAGGTATCCTCAACCGAGAGGCCAGAAGAAGAAGAAGGTGGTGAAGTACGGGATGGGAGGCATGATTGTAATGCTTCTGATCTGTATCGTCTGGTTCCCGCTGCTCTTCATGTCCCTCGTTAAGTCGGTAGCCGGAGTCGTCAACGCGCCGCTGGATGTTTCGTTTGAAATCACGCTCGCTGGCTTTCAGGTGTGGACACTTTTATCAGATCAGTTTGCCCAAGTACAAAGGCCAGACAGAAATAAGAGAGACTCAATCTCAGTGAGGTAAATAAATCTGTGATTCATTTTAAGGCAAAGCCAAATGTTCAGCTGAACATCTTGAAGTGGCATCTTGTGGCAGGAGAGAGCTGGTTCACGAGCCAAAGGATTGTTATCATATTTTCTGTCAGTATTTTGGCTGCAGGATTTCATGTTTGATTGTTTATCCGGGGCAGATTCAGTACAAGTACAACTGTGTTCAGCTTTGACAAGTTTTTCTAATTTCAAATAAAAATGTCCTCGTCTCACAGCCGATCTTCACCATGAGCGCTCAGCAGAATCAGCTGCAAAATGTCACCCCAGAAGAATTTACAAATTTTAAGAAGCGTTATAAGGATGATGTAAGTACAAGGAATACAATGATGTGTTTATAATCTTGTTTAATTCAAGCACCCCTTCCGTGTATCTGTGTACCGAGTCCAACCTCTCAACTTTTCATCCCATGCTTAGGGGGATGCCTTACAGTGGCTGGAGGGCTACATGCCCGAGGACCTGTACATCGCAAAGCTGAAAGGCAACTCCAACTCTCTGTGGACCATCAGTCCACCCAGCAGAGATAACCTGATAAATATGTTGGGCTCTAGTGAGGAATTCCCCATCACTGTGAAGTGGTCTGTGCAAAGGTATGCAACGGCAAAGCGTTTGGATTATGGAGATTACAAGGCACGTCAAACATTAAAACATCTTTTAATGACACATTCAAAACCAAAAGAAATACATCATTTATAACAATATATGTATACATCTAGATCATTTCAGTGGTTTCAGATTTTCTTTGCTCTGAATATCAGAACAAGGAAGAAAAAAGGAAATGTACACACTGAAATTTTTTGTCTTTTGTCTCTGTGTCTCGTTCTCAGACTTTAATATTTTGTTAGTCTGTGTACATTTAAAGGGTTCCCGTTTATATTGTGAACTTCTGAAAGAAAATGCAGTATGTCTTCTGGCCAGCAGGGGGCAATAATGCCTGCATGAGGGTGCTCTCCTAGTTTGTTTGTTTTTACACTGTTTGCCATTTCCTTATGTTATAGCACACCATGGAGAAAACATATAGTAACAGTAACAGTTTGAGACTATAAATATGCACACAGGCATGCAAGCACGCTCATCTTGGACCAATACAGGATATAACACAAATTAAAATTAAATATTTCCCTACATTATTTATAATTTCTGTTCAGGTAAAGCCTACTATTGATATTCATGTTCTCAAAGCTTGACAAAAGCTTTCTGTTTGCCCTGCAATGTAAGTTACTATTAGTTATTCCAGTTATTCTTATTCACATCCTCAGTGATCTGTAGTCTTCCTGACCTGATTCCTGTAAGTTCATTTCTGTCTGTTTTTGTTGTGATCTTAGAAATCTATCTCTTGGTGCCAAGGCAGAAACAGCATCTGGAAAACGAGTGACACATCTCAACGATCAAACAAAATACGAGCTCATAATGCTGATAAACGGAAACCTCTCACGTCCCGTGTGAGTATATCTACTGCTTACTTTCTTGTTAGCGCTTTACCACAGTGATGTGAAAAGCAGGAGCTCCTTTTTATTTGCTCCGTCATACTGAGGAACACTCAGGGTGCGGTTGAATTGTCAAATTTGCTTAGGAACCTTCCTAACTGAATGAAATGAAGTATTAACATGTCCGCCATGATAAGAGCTGTTCGAATTCTCAAACTGTTATGACGAAAGGAGCTTCAATGCTTCCTTTATTATCTCCTTTAGCGTAGGATACACTGGACTATCCTTTACGAAAGGAAAGGAGGTAGGAGGTAGTCCCACAATTCCTTGCATCGGTGCACCGTTCGATCATTCGCAACCAGAAAACATTAATGTATTTAACCAGTGCGATGCAGCCTGCAGCAGGGAGAGGGTGTGAATATGAACACGTGTTGACGTGATGTAAAGACTTGCTTCTATATGAGTGGACAGGAGGGTAACAAACACTTCATCTGACTTCTGTGACAGGTGGACAATATTCATTTATTATTTGAATTCTGACGTTGATAATGGAGTCCGATTTTTTGCCGGGTTTTCCACGTTTATATTTCCTGCATTGAACTACATGCTAAGAGCGCACAGGGAGTATCTAGTAAGTATCTCAGATGTGCGTTTTGTAGTCCATCTTCTGAACTTTGTAGTAGTTTTACCACAGGTCACATCAATAACATTCGCCTTCACGTGATGGCGTAGTCTAAGTGCAGTCGGATCCTCTGAACTCGGCGGTCGTCTTCTCCTAACTCCTCATGAATTCTCCTTCACATCTTTCCTTGACCTTGTGACGTTTTCTATCGAGGTCAAGGAAAAGTGGTTAGGAAAGGACTTGGGAGCAAAACATTTTTTTTGACTATTCGACGGTATCCAAACTGTGTTTTGCTGCAGTAACAGACTCTCTTCCTCCATAGGGTCCTACACGATATCTTCCCTCGTTACATTCGAGCCCCCAGTGACTCCGAGGCCAAGCCTGTTCTGCAGCTTTATAAAGGTGAACATTTTTATCACAGCACAGACGAGACTGACTTTTTGCTTATTTGTTACTTGATTCATTGACTAAAAGGAAGGAAACTTGGGAGCTTCTTGCACTACTCAGTAAAATACACACTTCTTAAAGTGCTTGTAGGAATCTAAAGCTTTGAGTTGACCATATTTTTAAAGCAACTGTTTAAAAATTTAAACTCATTTAAGCAATCTGAAAAGTCTACATATAGTGGTTTAAAGAAATGGATACGTTATTATAATATAATAATGCCACAATCTGCATTTCCCAGTTCAGTTTATTCATTGCCCCTGCACACACGCCAATTCCAATCAACTCAGCCACTATTTGAACCCCAGATCTCCACACACTCACCACATAGACCGGAGGTGGACCCAGATGCAACACACAGACACTTAGTCACAGATATACTTTAATTTGTACCACAGACTAAGGTACAGGCAGGCATCAGCTGCAAAGTGTAACACAGAATGTCCCAAGCTGCCCCACAAGAACAGAGCACTACAATAAAAATCCTGTTCAGAAAACCAAAGCTGAAAACCTCGAAGTCAAATATAGAAGGCAGGGAAGTTTACCGGGTGACGAGGGAGAGTCCAAAACAGAGTCGGCAATGAGAAGTCCAAATGGTGAATACGGGAGAGTTTTGCATGTAATCAGCCAAGAACAACTGAACTGGGAAATGCAGATTGAGGCAAATATATAATATCTCTTAATAACATCTTAATAAATAATGATAAATACATATAATAAATAATAATTATGATAAGTAAATTATCATTTTTCCTCTAAAAGTGCTTTTTTCTATTCCCAAGTTTCTCGGTGTAAGTTTTTTGTCAGTGTGTCTAAATGAAGTCTGACATTATTTTGATTTATTCGTGTTTTATTCTGATGAAATGATATCATTTCAATCTTCATTTTTGCAGATAAGACAAAGATGTTGAACATATCGTTGACCTTGATGCGAGTGCAGAACTCCTCCGATCAAATCCAGGAATGGTGGAGCGTGAACCAGACAGAGTTCGGCCCGATATCAAAGATGGAAAAAAACAAGGCCGAAGGTGGATTGGAGCTTTACGTGTTCAGCGACCAAGTCAGCCCGCCCAGTTTGGGCTTTCTGGCTGGATATGGGTATGTGGTGAAATGTTTGTGTGTACGTTCAGGAAACGTTGTCTGTATCTGGTGCTTTTATTCAGAGCTGACCAGTCAGCAAGTCAGGTCCAGGGAGGGGGCAGCTATGGAGAAGGCTGCGTCACCCCAGGTTCAGTACTTGGTCCTAAAGGCATGAGGCTCAAACTTTGTGCAAAAAATCTTCATCCTTTTAAGTTTACAGTCAGACGTCTGTATATAAAGTAAGGTGATCTGCAATCCTGCCTGCAGGGCATTGTCTAATTTCCCGTCTCTCTGTCCTGTGTAGGATCATGGGCTTGTACGCCTCTGTGGTTCTGGTCATCGGCAAGTTCGTGCGTGAGTTTTTCAGCGGCATTTCTCACACCATCATGTTCGAGGAGCTGCCAAACGTGGACCGCATCCTCAAGCTGTGCACAGACATCTTCCTAGTCCGAGAGACGGGCGAGCTCGACCTGGAGGAGGACATGTACTCCAAACTCATCTTCCTCTACCGCTCTCCAGAGACTATGATCAAGTGGACCAGAGAGAAAACTCAGTGAAAATCAGCGAGGAGACGTTAACCGATGAAGGCGGGCCGGAGCTTTTTGGACAGGAGCTGCTTGTTCAGAGAAACTGGGTGGTCGCTCTGTTGGTGAGCAGCTACTTCAGCCCATTCACCTGCTGGAAGGAGCTCAAAGCAGCTGAGGACCAACGCTGTCCTCTTCAACTGAGCTCTGACGGCAGTGATAGTGTTTGCTCCACACTAGAACACTTGTTTGAATTATAAACTGGTATTTTCTACTATTTACTGATGAAAAAACACCAATTGCAGTCATATTATTAACAACCAAGGACAAATTTGCAGGTGCTGTATTTATCTCGCGAAAGCTGGCTCAGTTTGGTATCCAGTGGATAAAATAAGCAGACTGGTGTTCAGTTGGAGACGGAGAAGTCCTTTAGCACAATTTTCCTAAGTTATAAAAAGTGCTTTCCCTGATATAAAGGTAGGTTTTTAAACACAATGCCCGTAAGCCTTGTTGCCTGCCTCTAACATTTTCACACAATCGCACGGTAGGCGAAGAGACGCTCAAACTGAATGCAACTTCAATATTTAAGGGCTTCCCATCGACAACAAACAAAGTGCACAACGATGTCCACATGAGCACAATCTCGTATTTTCTCCAACTGGAATGCTTTGACTGTGGGACTGTGCAATATTGAGCTCTCGTTCCTTCAAGTTTTCGAAGAACGTGGACCGAGAGGAGCGGAAAAAAGGGGCCGGGCGTCACAAAGAGAAAGAGAAAAAAACGTCATTTTTTCTTTTTCTTTTTTTTTAACATCAGAAGCCACGTGGGAGCCTCTCCAGGCACACAACGCAGAAAACATAATCAATCGATATTTGCCTTATTTTGTTTGTATGAGAAGAACTCTTATCAACTACATATCTGTCTCAGGAAGAGCTGTTTTCACAGATATTCATCGTAGGAGTTGTATGTTACAATATGTAGGCTTTGATGGATCTAAATGAGATTGCAGAAAAGATGAAAACTATTTAAACGGCATGAAACTTAACGTGGATATTGTTCGGGCGGGCCGATAACGGGTATGTTTACTGCACAGTGAAGGCTGTATTGAGAAAGCAATTGTATCGCTGTGGACTGTTTTCCTCTCAGAGAATGAGATTAATTGCCAATCACCCATTTTCTGAATCATCTACAGGTTGGCTAGGGTCGAGACCAGCAGAGGGCTGTTTCTGAATCAGGGTAACGTGCATTAGATGGCAGACTCTTGCACATCACTTGTGAACCTCTCGCTGTTTTTAACATGAACACATCGACGCCCACGGCTGTGCATACGAACGAGCAGGCACAAAAAAAAAAAAAAATACTCCACACATGAAGGGCTGAAACACAAAGTCCTTTGGTCCAAACTATGCATTAGAGGACATTGTAGCATGATAGAAAAACTTCATTATTGTCATGACTAATTTTCATTACATGTACATACAAGTTTAAGGGGACAGGTCAGGGTGGAATGAAATGTGAAACTGTACCTGTATGTTAAGGCGATGTGGTATGATAGAGGTCCAGATATCTGCAAATAAAACATCTGGAGGTGGTGTGGAGTTTTGTATTCAGCTGCTGTTTGAGTGCGCAGGTGGAGGATCTGAGACCTGAGACCTCCACCACTAATCAAACTGACTCCATCAACCTTTTAGTTTTTATCTTCTTCTTTGGAACGTAAAGTAGAGTCACACTACAATACAAAAAGAGGACTGAACAGACAAGTTAATGTACTTTTTGTGCTTTTGCTCATTAAGTTCCCACTCTGTGGATCCATATGTTGTCTGAAGGAGGGTCAGGTTTCCTTTCGGGCAGTCAACAGGGCCGCTAGTCGGACATAAAGGAAACTGCTGAACAGTGTCAGCTCACACACTGCCTTATCTAATTAAGTCTGCACACGCGACTTTACACACATTTTAGGTTAATAATTCACAAAAGAAACATTTTTATTTTCACCAGTGGAAACTTTTATGTCCAGTTTTATCTTCCTAATTCACAGATTCATCGCAGCCATTCGGGGTGTGTGTGTGTGTGTGTGTGTGTGTGTGTGTGTGTGTGTGTGTGTGTGTGTGTGTGTGTGTGTATGTGTGTGTGTGTGTGTGTGTGTGTGTGTGTGTGTGTGTGTGCGTGTGTATCATACCAGTAGCATGAATGTGTGTGCGTTAAATATCACTTAACAGGGAGAGAGCATTAGCCTCATCAAAGATAAATAAGTCTTAGGAAGCTACACAGTCATTTCATGCCTGTCAGGGGCCATTTTGGCGCAGACATCTGCAGCCGCTGCTGTTTGTCTCTCTGATGTGGAAAATCTGTCCACTAACTCGTTTAAGAAAATGTACAGAGACGATAAAACGCCACACGATGGAAATGTTTATTGATGCATGTGCACGGTTTGGAGATATGCTTTTGAGGAACATACAAGAAGTGGACAGCAACACAGATAAAAAAAAAAACAAAGACACAGCTAAGACTGTTTTCTGGCTAAAGGTGGAAGATAACTCACACCTCCACGCAGACGAATGAGTCTGTGGTCGCTACCTAACAGCACGAGTCTCAGCTGTAAACCCAGTGAGAAGGGTAAACATGGCCAGCAGTGTGGAAAGCTTTAATACACTTTGGAGGAAAACAACAACCTGAGCATCAAACAGAACTGCAGAGTGTGTTCAGCCACACGGCCTCTAGACGAGCAGCTCGGCCATGACTTTTGTTTTTCACGCACTTTAAACGCAATTTAGAGAAAAATGAGATGGCGAATTGCAAGCCGTTCGAACCCGAATGTTGGTGTAATTACAGGATATACGTGCCAACAAACCATCAGGGTGCCTCAATGACGCATTCAGACATAAAGAGTAATCCACATTTCAGTGACACTGTGGTGTTTTTTTCAAGTACTCCACCTCAGGACAACAGCATTTTATTCACACAGAATACAGCGTGCTTTCTAAAGGTGCCTCTAATCAGTACAGAGCCACACCTGAGGACATGCTTTGTTTTTTCAGTCACCAGGGTCAAAACAAGGACAGCAGAGCTTAAAGTCCAACAAAAAACTAATTCAAAACCACACTGCACGCGTGTTGTTTTTGTTGTTGCAGACTGGCTGCATTCACCATCTGCTTGTTCCTCAAACAGTGACTGAGGACGTGTTGGGCACGACTCTACCATCAGATTCAGACAGATTACTTTCTAGAATTATAGACTGTGACGTGGAAGCAGATTTTTACAGATAGTTATGAGCGGTTCTAGATACTGAAGTGTCTCGTACTTTTCTGACGCTGAGCTGCATCACTGACAAAAACCTCAAAGAGGAAAAACTGAAATTGGGATTTGGACATTTTTGGAAACTTTGTGGCAGAAATTTGACTGAAAACAGCTGCTTGTGCACTCGTTCAATTAGTCGACCGGCCGACAATTAAGCTTGATGTCTTTGCAGCTGTGTTACAGTGTCACTTTACTGATCATCAGTGTCTGATGGAAAGAATTCAGGGAAAATCTGTAATATATTACTTTAACTTCACAGTTTTTCTTTGGCAGGTGCCACTCTTTTGTGTTTTTCCAGTGTCATCCACGTGGGACTGTACTCCAACAATGCATTAAATCTAATGTAAACAGGTGAGTCGCACAGTATAATTGGTGCCTCCTAATTTCTAACTTTGGGATGATTTCTCAAACTGTCAAGGCGTCTATAAATGTGTGACCCTGCCACGATGTATTTATTTGTTCAATCTTTGGGCTTTAAAACACAACAGGTTACTTTGGCTCCTAAAGGTCTCTGTTAGGGTTGATTAGGCGTTTATTAGTCGCGTAAGGTTAAGGTGAGTTACGAGGAGTGAATGTTAGTCAATGCGCTGAATGTTAAATTAAGCCATTAGCGTGTGCTGTTGCATGCAGTGCACACATACAGAGGAGGGAGTGCTGTTTGAGTGACATGTCCTTTTTCTCAAAGTGAACGCCGGGGCAAAGACGAGCAACTGGCGCCAGCCATCAACCCCCCCCCCCAAACCCTCTGAGCGATCCCCAATTATGTCAAGAGGGGGAAAATGGTGTCCCCTTTGAAAAGTGTTCTTAATCAAACCCAATTAATTCCGCTCCTTTCCCTTATTATTTCCACCGTGGACCACGTCTCGCTAGTCAGCCTGTTAACTAGAGCCCGTGCCCCAGCGGAGGTCACGCTTGGCCAAGCAAAATAAAATAATAATGTGTGTAATTAATTTCTAGTTCTGTGTGAATCTCAAGCAAATTCTGGGTGTTGCTACATGAAACTTTTCTGAGTTGTCACGAAATGCAACAGTCGTTTTATCTACATCCTGATTTCAAACTCATGCATGTCAGTGATGCAAGCATTTACCCATTACCCTGCCTGCAAAACTAAAGGGGAGCAAGCAACATTGGCAGTGAGAGAAAAGACTATTTGCTGCATTATTGTCTCAAGCAGTTATTCCCAGCGCTTACATAGTCTACATATTAATTGGTGAAGCTTGACATCAGTGATCAACTAAACCAAGAGTCCTCTGCACTTGTCTCTAATGTCCGAGGCCCAAAGAGTCTTGATCTTATCATCAAGGCCATTAAGAGCTAGACGGGAAGTAAGTTTCCCCATCAACACATCTTTAACTGCAATATTTACATTGTTGCTATTTGAAATGGTAAATTCTGAGAGATCATAGGTCCAGGATATAACCCAACTCCTCATCAATCTATTACTGATCACTCTTTAATACTTTAAACTATTCGTTGACCTCCCATAACATTTAATGATAGTATGTGCTATAGTATGTATTCTAACTTTTTGTCATGGTCTTGAGTTTGTTGTTTTGTGTTTCCTCTCCATGTCTTGTGTGACTTTACTTCCTGCATTTGTTGTGTTTTCTTGCCAGTTTTGACTCTTTCTGTCCGGTTTTCTGTTTAAGTTCCTTGACGCTGTGTTCTGCGTTCTTTTCCTCAGTTCTCTGCTCAGTTGTAGTTTTTTTGTTTGCTCAGATTTCTGTTGGACTTCTGGTTTATCTTGAATTTTTGGGCTTTATTTGCCTCTGCATTAACACCTTTTGCTATTTTGAGTCTGCCAACCTGTTCCTTCAGTCATTAGCGTTACCTTTTTGTTTACCTTACCCACCGATCTGCATTTGGGTCCACTATTTTTAACCGTGACACGAATACTCTTTCTTGGCTCTCTCTGTGCTCCTTCGGTGCCCTTGTTATTCCTTTGCATTCATAAACCTGCTGTTCCGTATCTAACTTTTCTACCCCAACCTCCAAATATATTTGACCATACATGGAAGCTGTGAAACATCTGATAGATGTCAACGTTAAAAAAGAATTTGATCGAGTTACAAAAGATTGTTTGTCTGCTAATACATAGTTGCAAAACAGACCTCCACACAAACCTCCATCCAAAAATAAAGTGGAGCAGCTAAGCCACACGGGCTATTGGAGGGCAATTAGAGCTTGAGCCCTTGTGGCCTCTGCAGCCTAGCAGGCGGGGCCTCCTGACACCCCCGGTTGGGCCTGATGGAGTGGAGCTTCATCTGTCTAACGGCCTGGCAAAGGTCCACAAGCCTGGACGAACACAACAGGCCTCCATCGGGCCAGCTCGTCTGTCACAGCTTACATGGCCTATTGTACACCAGCGCTCATTAACGGCACGAAGTCACTAATGCATGTGCAGAAAGAAAAACAAGATCCACAATCAAAATGCTTCTACAGTGGTGCTACCGTGACTTTATTCTGTTTTTTTCACATGGAAAATAAAAGTTTAAAAACTCGAAAGGACTAGGAAATAGTTTATAATATCGATGAAAAGAATATTTCAAAATAATAAACATCCTTACACATTCATGAATGTGTCCACTAGTAATAAGAAATTTTCTTTTTTTGTTTCTTTGGCTTCTTTGTTCACTGTTATCAACAGTGATTTATCACAAAATAAACAACAGAACCTATAAAACTGACAGCGTGGATGCTGCCATTTCTAAAGGCCATGATAGATACACAATGTTTTAATGTCATGTAAATGATAATGCGTCTTTATACTTTATTTTCCCTCAAAGCTAGATATTTGAAATCATGGTGTAAAATACTTCCTCTTCCCTTGACTCTGTTAAATTAGATTTACTTTGCTAACCCAGCACACACACCAAATACACACATACGGTATAAAACACACCAGCGAAATCACCATGACCTTTATGTCTCTGACAAATGTCAGTGCAACGTCATTTCTTTCTCGTCGCAGTTATATCAAACTTTCAAGAGGTAAAAGAGGCTGCCAGCACCCGTTCACTTTTTTCACTCTAAATCCAGCTGACGTAAGAAAATATTTTGTCAACAATGCAATGAGGTGCATCCTTTACCAATAAGGATGAAGATTACGATAGTGCATAATAAAAAAAAAAAAAATAAAGGTTTGAGGGGAGAAGTTAATCAGGTCTTGAAAAGGGTTTTTTGGGGGCATCTGAGGGCATTCGGTCTATGGCTGAGAATCCCGGGTTAATCGCTTTAAAAGCAGTAATTAGGTGTTAAGAGGAATGCTTGTCTCTTTAAATTAGCCTCTGAACCAGATTACACTCGTTGACTTCCGATAAGCTCCCCCCATCAGGACTCAATGCTCTCCAAAAGGCCAGTGTGATGATTTAAATTTTAAAAAATAATTAAAAAAAACACACTCATCGCCTTTTAAACTTGAGTTTAAGTGGGAAGAAGTGTTTTTTGAAATGCTAATTTGTGCCAACTTCAAATATACTAGAAAAAGTCGGACAGTATTTAGACTTTCCAGAAAAAAATAAGAAAGAGAAAACTGAACCAAAACATGCATACAATAAGAGAAACTTACTTTATAGACTAAAACTGGAGCAAAAGCCCTCAAAGTGAAGATACCTTCACCTGCAGGAGCATCTTACACCCCAAGTACATGTCGACACAGTTAGGGTCAGTACATTTTCTTTATAAAAATATCTAATTCCCACAAAAATTAAGACAGCAAACTTGTATAAATTTGTTGAAATTCCTCATCAATAAGTCCAAATACAAAAAAAGTTGCTACTCCTGACCACGGTATACTATATTGCAGTTTGTCAGTAAATTTACCAGAAACATACAAAATTAATGTTGACGCAAGTGTCAAAACTTTTATGCTAAACCAAAATAAATGACCCCCCCCCCTCAAGAGAGGTTTGAGACTAAAAAGTTAATTCAAAATTACATTTTTAAAGTGAATTTAAAAAAAAAAAAAAAACATTCACAAGAAGTTCATTTTCAGAGTTGTTTATATGTCAGTGAAAAAATGTCTGACTCCTTTGGTGTCATGTACGCTCTTCACAGGTACATGAGACAAAGCAGTTTGTAAACATTCATGGGATGCAGCTCAAAAATCTGTCACATGTGCTGCCAGGTTTTATCCATCGACTGGATGTGCTCTTTGGCCTTCATCCTGAGTGCTGCGATGCTCGAACTCCTGTCGTCCTCCATGGGGTATTTATCGGTGAAGCTGGGTGGGCACTGATAAGGAGGAGGGCCCATTGGCTGCATACCTTGGACCATGCCTGGTGGGGTGTTGAGGAAGCTGTGGCTCGGATAAGCAGGCTGCAGGCCCTGCGGTGAACCCATGAACCCTGGGATGGTATGCATGGACGTGGCACTGGAGATGGGTGAAGTCAGCCAGGGATCTAAGGGCATTGGGTTGGTCACCGTCCCCACGTTTGGAGGCATTGGGGGACGATTGAAGGATAGCATGGGAGAATCGTGGAGCTTCATGGTGCTGGTGTCCAACTTCTCCTGCCGTCTCCACTTGGCCCTCCGGTTCTGGAACCAGACCTGCACATAGAGAAATATAGATGAGACACGATGGCACTGATACTTCCACAAGGTTCTTCCAGGAGACAGAAACTTCCTGTTACCTGAACTCGAACCTCAGGCAAGTTAACCTTCATTGCCAACTCCTCACGGCTGTAGACGTCTGGGTAGTGGGACTTCTCGAAGGCTCGCTCCAGCTCGTGAAGCTGATAGGTAGTGAAGGTGGTCCGGTTTCTTCTGTGTTTCTTCTTAGCATGTTCTTCCTCTTTAACGGTGTCTGGAGACCCTTCAGCAACGTCCAGTTCCTTCTGCAGGTCGCTCATTTCATCATCACACTTGTCATTGGAGAAAAGGTCAGAATCTAAAGTGAAGGACAGAACACAAGAAAATTTACATCCATTAACAGAAATCATCACAATTAAAGCAGCATCTTAAACTTGTGTAACTCATGTCAAGACAGGTGGCTTTATGTTTATTTTGGCTACCATCTTGACAAATCTAATTTGACTGACTAGGCTCGGATGGAGCACTTCAGGATCTTGGTGAGAGAGGACTACTGCAAAACGGCGAAAGCAAACCTCTCAGCCAAGAGTAGCAGTTCATCCCTCAAAACAAACAACTTGGTCAGTAGTTTGACCAATTTAATTTGTTCAGACAAAGTTTATACTGAACAGTGTGTGTACTATTACACAACATTTCCAATTAGAAGAGTGCAAACCTTAGTTATGTTTGTGTGATGTGTGTGTGTGTCTGGAGAGTAGTGATCCATTAATCAGCTCTGACGTCATCTGATTCTGCACGTACACATAAATCATCCACCCAAACCAAACTTTCACTCCACTTCTACCCGTCCCTGTAGGCTATTGCCTCTGAAATTATGTCGAGCAGCACAAACTCTATAGGTGATTTCTTAAATGTTTTGAGTGTTTTCAATATTGTGGGACATTTGACGGGAAATTTTCAGCTTCTGAGAGACATTTTTTAGGCCGCTCTGATAGAACGTTATCAGGAGGACGTCTGCTTTCCAAACTATTTTACTGTATGAACCTGGACCGTGTGTGTTTGATCTCTTATTTCATTCATTTTGTACTATAAAAAATTTTGTGGATTTGCCAAAATCATGACAGTAAAAGACCGTAAAAATGCGATGAAGTTTCAAAACTTCAAAACCTTTTATTTATACGACATAACTAATGCAGAATAAAGTTGTGTTTCTATATTAGAGGCTGTTAATTATGCAGTAAAATATATAGTCTTTTACTGTCATTGTTTGGCAGTTTTTCGTCTTAAAATATACAGACATTTCAAAATATTGGATTAAACAGCAACCATATACATGAAATCAACAGTACTAATATCTTTTTAGTGTAATATTAGAAAAGGTTAGACTGTATTTATCACAGTAAAATACTAGCTACTGTTTTTTACTGTAAAAACTGGAGAATGTATTCTGAATATTCCTGACTTCCCATTTCTTTGATACAATGTCTTTATCTAGTTTTAAGACAATAAGATGTTACTGGAGGAAAACTTCTTTACGTATGTGTGATTGTTGATCATTTAAAAAATACATTTTATGAACAACCTGATCAAAAAAGTGAAATCTTCTGCTCAGCTTAATGCCCAGTGCCCTTTATCCAGTGGACGGCCTGTAAACACCGGGGGTTCGCCAAGTCCAAATGACATCACATCTTTTGCTGAATTCTTCCCTTGCAGTAATCCCACAGTAACAGATGCTAACACTTAAAACCTGAGAGTCCCCGCCTCCCTCTAATAACAAAAGACCTTAGTCGGCTTCTGCACAAGACAAGCAAACAGTCATAGTCCAGATTACATGTATGTACAGTAGAGCAAGTGAGCCGTGTGTGTGTGATGCACCAGAGCTTCTTAATCACACCAAATCATTGAAGGCAACATGGCCAACAGATCACTGGTTTGAAATAATGATGCCGAGCACCGAGAGCTTGGTGTTTGTGAAATCTTTGATTGAATAAAGAATGAGGGGGATGACTTTTTTGCTGAAGGGAAAGAAGAAGTGTTTCAGCGCTGTCCCGTCTACGCTGTGATGAACTCCAGGCGAAACATGAAACTCTTAATCTAGATCCATCTGGATGTAGACGCACTGGGAAAGTTTCATGGTTTGTCACGAACTTTCTTTGGCATTTAACTATATCTGGACAAGTTACAGACTCACAGAGGTGTATCATCTGCAAATCAAGCAGATATCACAATTTACTCTGTGGGTCCTAGAAGTCTTGCACTTTGGTGTTTGAAGGTTTAATGTGTCTCCACAGAGAATGGAGGCTGTGGACAGTTTGAGATTGTTTACAGTGGAAGCCAATAAACATTTCACAACAGAAAAAAGTATCAAATTATCCAAAGAAAACTGCCAAGTACATAGTAATCAACTTCTTCTGTCCATCCATTCATGCTCCAACCCTGACGTAGCAACCCTGATATCCCTTATTAAATTCAGATGATTTGCTGATTGACAACAGGATAATTTCACTGGCTTCTTATTTCCAACCAACTCCTCCAGCGGCTCCATACTTACAGAGGCCTGCTTCCCAAAGATAACAAAAGCTGAATGGACCTTTCTGATAGTAAGAAGAACTAACTAACTAATTACATTAATCGTTGCTCTCCTCTATTTAAATGTCAAATCAGTACCAGGATCACGGCACTACACCACCTGAATGGAGTACAACTGTCATTCATATTTATATCTACATTGTGTGTAACAGTGTAAATAACTGTTACAGGGACGTTTGTGTAGAAGACATTTAATATATTTCAGTTTGATGTAGAGTAAAGAGAAAAAAAACAACCTGAAGGATGAACGAGTGTTATGAATTCATATTTCCTTTGGCTTTCTGTTGCTGTCCCGCAAATGTCCTGACTTGAATAGCATTTTCGAGAAAGAAAGCACCAAGCAACCAAGAACGAAGCACTTGGATGTAGTACTGTCACTGTTATTGCTCATTTGCCAAATTGGGGGCTCAAGTACAAGTTATATTAACACATCACTGTAATTTCAAACAACCCAATAACTCATCACAATACGTGGGAGCTAAAAGGTGAAGTGGAAAACTGTGTGGGAGTACTACGTTGTAAACCGGACATGCTAGACTCTAATTCCAGCTCTAATGCCACTTGTTGCACAGTTAAAGACAAAATCCTCTGAACTCATTATGATGCTCAAGAAAATGAAGAAAAGAGAGTTTCTTTTCTGAAGAGACTCACCGTGGTAGGAAGAATGTTGGGAGCTGTCACCCAGCTCTGCAAGGTGCCCGTAGGGGTCAGACGGGATCTGCTTCTGTGGGTTTTCTATGTTTGTTTTTTGGCTGTCATCATTTCCTACCGAATGGAGTAAAGGGTCCTGGTCTTTAGTGAATCCCAGTATGACGTCAATGCTGTGGACTCTACCTCCAGCGCTTGACCCCGCACCTTTTGCCATGTCATAGTTGTCCAGACAACCATCGTCCACTATTCCCAGAGTATCCATTGACAAATGCATCCGAGCCCCGGAGACTCTTTATCTGTTCGTCCCGAAATGAAGCAGAGTTGTTGTGCAGAGCTGCTCTTGTGCTTCACATGCGTGGATGGACACGTGGATGAAATTTACTGTAAGTGACGGGTGAGGGTCGAATCCAAGGGTCGCTTCAGTGAAGTTGAATGGATCGTTTCCACAAAAGCAGAACAAACTCACATCTTTGTCTGGAAAGGAAAAAAAGCAGTGTTGTTAATATGAAGTTGACGAACAAACTCTCATTGTGATTTTCTTTGATTATTAAAAGAAATTTCCTTAAAAATTGATTGTGAATATTTACCACAATGAAATTAACCAAGCTTCTATGTTATAGATATATTACGGTGCTTAATCACAAACCTAAATAGTCATGTGTTGTTGACTAAATGCAGGACATGCAAAGTCAAATAAAATAAGATAAAGAACAACGTAAAGGCATGAAGAAATCAAAAGTTAATCAATGAATCAATTGACTGTCCATGAGTTTGCTCTGCACCATCCAGATATGTTTAGTTTATCTGTCCCAAAAAATATATTCACGATCATTTCTAAAGTTTTTACATGGCTATGCCGCTAATTTTTAAAAAAATTTTAAAAATTCAAAAATTATTAAGAATAACTTTAATATTTCATTTTAACTTCATTAAATAAACGAGCATCATGCAAACAACCTACATCAATAGATGGCACAGTGAAGAATCTTACCTGTTTTCAAGTTCCTACCACAGGCTACGTGCACACGGTGCCTCTGTAGTCCATAAGAAGGCGAATGACACTAACTATATCAGCCGTAGGTGCTTGTTACTCCCAGTTAAGTCCTTGAAATCCCCTGCACACAAGTGAGCAAAGGAGCTGCTGGAGTCCTGTGCAGCAAGCACATGTAATGTCTTTCTCTCCTGACAAAACTCTCCTTAACCACACGAGACACCAAAGCTTGTTTGGAAGAGGGGTGGTGGTGGATGGTAGTAAAAACCAAAAAGGGGTTTAAGAGGTTTATTAATTGGAATCCTTCCCCTTTAAGAATGACTGACAGTTGTTTTCTGGTCAAGTAATTGCTCCAAATGTGTCCTGCATTCAGACCACAGAGGGAGGCCATTGCTAATGAAGCCTCGAAAAAACTTTCTTTCAAAAAATCTATTGTCTGAAAGATAATGGCTCGTACTGAGAGTTTTCGTTAATCCCTTCATTACAGACAATGTAAGGGGAGAAAAGACACAGAGATGGACTTTCACTCGAATGGCTACACACTGTAAAGACTTCAAATTATATTTGAAAAATAGCATTACAGCTTTTAATAATGAAATTAAATAAAATGAAGAAGTGAATTAAAGCTAATTTTATTATATTACAATGTTTTGTGGGGGAAAATCTATAATATATATTCTCTATTGAAGAAATGCTGATTATTTATATAAAAATGCTATAAATAAGTTCAGGTGAGGACCAAAGAGCCAAACAAAGCGTGAGTTAAAGTATAGGTCTAGAGAGCAAAGTGAATTGAGGACAATCATCGAATTAATTAATTCAAACATGACCAATTAGTAGACAATAATAATGTTCAGCACAGTCCTAATCACTCCTTTGCGATCTTCATCCAATCATATTATTAACATGCGTCCAGTTTAGGCTCGTCTGACGAATAATCTTGTTGCCTATGATGGTTCACAGTAGATTTGGGTTGAGGGACATTTAATCCTGCAGCCTACAAGTTTCTCCTTTTGCCAGCTGGCACTACCAAAGCTGTGGCAGCTCCAGTAGGTGTTGCAGAGATCAATCCCATCCTTAATGAGCCTAAAGACTTCACTAGAGCTTTCCTCTGACCTCACCCCACCTATCTGAGACTATATTTAGTTCTTTGCATAGCAAAATCTAACAAAACCTTTGGGTCTTTTTTTTGGGGGGTGGGGGGGGGGGGGTGGGGTGGGGGGGGGTGATATCTGCCTATATTCAGACAAATGAAGTTGTGAAGGAAGGGAGGCAGATGAAGTACAGCATGCATTATACTTGCATGGTAAGTATAATGCATGGGCTTATACTAACCTTTTGTTTTTTGAAATACCTTTTGACACATGTTTAAGACGCAAGCGAGGCTCCATCTTCTACAAGTCAGGGGAGATGCACAGAAACTTAACACCTGTCTAAGCAGCTGAACAGTTTTAAATGCTAACATGTTTAAAGCCATCTGGCAACACTGGTCTGCATTGCCAGTGCTTTCTATGGACAGACTGGCTGTGGGCTAAGAGGCAGAAGACCTTTTCTTGGATCATGAGGCAGTTTTCCAAGAAAGCAGACTGCTGAGCTCATTACTTCGGAGAAACAAGCATTGTCACTACAATACTGACTTGAAGAATCCCTGTGACAGTGAAGTACGTCACTGCAGGTACAATGTAGTGCCTAGAAAGTTATCAACAACTTTCAATTTATGCACAAAAACAAAAGAGCATCTTCATTCATTTATTCATAAGGTGCCATATTTTTAATATTGGAACATATTGTTTTTAGATGTCTGGTAATTTGGCTGTCATCCTTGTACCAGGAATTCAAAATATTCTTCCAATAAGGGAAAAGAAGAATTAATTATCTTAGTAAGCCGATACCATGAGACAGTCATTGGACGTAGCAGATGATAATGAGTCTCATTGATTAGTGATGCAACTAAGTAAGAAGTGTAAGTTAATTGATGCCAAGAAATTTTATGTAAAATAAAAATTTCCAGTCAATAAATCCGTTTAAGCATTACATGGTTGAAAGGTGCATTGTGCCTTGCATTGTTGGCATGTTCTTCAATTAATCAATCAGACTTTCTTTGTATTGCACTAGTGCTATAATTTATAATTTTGCAGTGAAGAAACACCAGAGGTATCTTAATAAATGAACAAAATAAAAAGAAATGACACGAATAATACGCTCAATAAATAAAGACAAATATATATAAACACAGTTCACGTAAAAAACAGACCAAAAAGTTTAGTCTTCATTTTGCTTTTAAGTTTTATTTATTTGACAATTATCTCATGATACTTTCCATACTGAGCAGGTCTGTTTATGATATTATTTCCCCAACAATTAGATGTGATATTTCTGTTGACCTTTACTGTTTGGCACACCTCATGGGTGGCTAATATTTATATGAGACTTGTGAGATGCTCCTAATACCACCCAAGTCATAGGCAAGGGAAATTGATAATCATTTTATCACATTAATATATTAAAGCTGTCCCTCTTTGCTTGTTTCCCCATTATCCTAATTGAGTACAAATTGGTTAAGAGGGTGCAGCATAGCTATCAAGCTCCTTAGTTTTATCAGATGACAATTTAAGCCACTGAGATCCTATTAGGAAGAAAGCAGCTAATGTTTAAAGGCGCTGTGTCAGCTTACAGGGGGGAAAGGGGGATGGTGAGCAGCAGGGGGATGACAGGGAGATGATGGAAAGGGAGGGTAAAATGCTGAGAGACTGGTCATGTGACCAGCTCCAGCTGAAATGTGAAGGAAAAGCTGTCACATGATGTACAGTCATACACGCGCTGGTCATTGTTTTGTGTGTGTGTGTGTGTGTGTGTGTGTGTGTGTGTGTGTGTGTGTGTGTTCACAATTTTTTAAAGTACTTTATTCACTTTATGGTTCATGCATTTCATTTTATATTGTCGGCTAAGAATATTTTAACATTTCAGATCATTTCTGTCTCATAAAAATCTGGAAATTCTTGTACGTGCCTTCATAATTAGCTGGCTAGATTATTGCAATTCTGTTTTCTATATGTGAAAATGGAAACAGAACATGTGGCTCTAGCCGCCGCCATCTTGGCTCTCGGCTAATCCTAAAAATCAGCAAAGACATGGATCATCTGCAAACTTGAAATGGGCACTACTCTTTGTAGATTTCGAGCTTTTATCTCATTGTTATTGTTTGTATTTGTTCTTGTTTGGCACTTCCTGTATTTCTTGTGTTACTCTACTCCCGCCTTTTTGTTTCCCGCCAATTTTGGTTATCTGTTCCAGCCTGATTCATTTTGATGTCCTGTCTTGTGTTCCTTGTTTTCGCTTGTCAGTAAGTAAGCTCCACAATTTCAGTGATTGGAACCTCCCTGGCTGGGAAATTCACGGCTGACTTTGGGCCCACTTCTTGAACTAAATGTGATTAATATAAAGAACTTTGTAACTCTTGTTTGAAGGTGCTATATAGATTATTATTATTACTCCGTCTCACATGGCTATATATGCTAAAAGTATGTTCTTTAGTGTTCAACAAAAACAAGTAATCTAATGTGACTGTAGCAGAGTGGATGTGCAGGTATCAGGGTAAAACGTTTAATACTAGATTAAACAGTATGTCCTAAAGCATTCTGTCAAATGAAGGTGCACCTATAATTCAGAGAGAAGGCTGTACTGCAACAAATTATTGTGGTGTGTTGACTAATCCTGAGTTGGTTTTCATGTGGAGCCACTGGTGCTGCCACTGAGTTTGTACCTACTCATCCAGATTAGGGCCTTCCTTGAACTATGGCTAATGCTTTTCTTGTAAAGTCTAATACAGTCACAACATAGGTGTTGAACAAATGTTACAAAAAGTTGAATGGTTTGCAGCTCATAAGGTCTAGGTTTGATGCATGTGCGGTATATTTTCAGGACTGTTACATCAGGGTACATCTTTACATCTGGAAGTTGGTATTTATGCCTCGTCCTCATCATTCTGAATCCTGCAGAATACAAAATATAAGACAGTAATTGGAAGAAACTATAAAGCAGTGTGTTCACACAAAGATATCTTCAATATACCGTCCATTCATTGTATAAATTCCTTGTATATTGCTGCATATTGTCCTCTCTGTGTCCAAGAAGCCTAAGCCCAAACAATGTGTCTGAGCATACGGACGGTGTATTAAAAGGTCAAAGGGTAGACAAAGTAGCAGCTGGCTTTGAGTAAAGCTTTTCTTTAAAGTTCAGTATACTGTCATCAACAGAATTACCACGTTACACTAATGTTGTTAGCAAGAGAAAACAATTCACTCAAGGAACGCCTGGTTAGAGTAAATGAGATCGTTCTACAAAACATTAATCTCATCAACTACTCAATCTGCACTGTTTTGATTTGGTTAACAAAGCTGCGTACGTTCATCTACCTCATACAGTATGAGCTGAGTATGTAGTGTCTCCTGGTGCTTTTTTATTCATGTTTGTACCTAATCCAAAGATACGAGGGAGTACCGTAAACAAAACAAACATGGACGAGGTATGTGTGACGTCACCCACACGTTTCTGAGGGGCTGTTGTGAAGCTTGGAGTGTGCTGGCTCTGGCCGCAGCCAACTTGGCAGTCCTGCCTCTGACGCCTCACCGCTAATCTATGGACCTGAGGCGGGCTGAATGACACCTGGATGCTGAAGCAAGCTTTGAGATTGACTTGTTTTTGGAGTCAGCCTCGTGTGGAGTTTGCTAACTGGGGACAACACAATTTGAACTTGTGCTTTGTCATGTAACCGCTGTGAGGAAAAGATCTACAAGTACAGGTCTAAACTGAAAACTTGGAGACAAATTGTCTTGTTTGTGGGGAGAAGTGTATAAAAGCAAGGAGAGTTGATGCAGGCACAAGGGGAGGCTGTTTTCAGACCAAGTTGGGGGGATAATGTGGTTGTTTTTATTTGTGCTAAACGCAGCCGCTATGAAACAATCAGAAAATAACATTTTATTTGTCTTTACTTTCATAATGTGCTGTCTCAGTCTCATTCTCTGCCTATGTCACTGGACCACTTCTCTCCCTCTTTCTCTCTCTTAAACGATCGGACACAAAGGAAACCTCATTGTGTCTAAGTTCTTCTTCTGTGGCTGGTAAATGCAACCAATGCAGAAGTGCCAAAAACTGTAACTCCTCAAGTGGCCACCTGAGTCTCGATACAATCCAGAGAATCCACTGATGACCCACGTCTTTGCCGGTGCCACATATTTCGGCTTCAAAACGGCTCTTCAGAAACCTACAAGTGACGTCACTCATGCTCTGTCCATTCTTTATACTGTCATTCATGTTCATGTCACTATTTTGCAGCATAAACTGCAAGCCAGACAGACTTAGTTGGGTACATAAGTGAACGTGTGACCGCATTGAATGCCGTTTATCGCCACAGTGCCGGATCCGGTCCGAGTCGGGGCTCTAGACTGACATTGACTAACAGAGTTGTTGTTTATGATACCGATTTAAAAGCTTAACTAGTTTAACTGTACCTATAACACAACGTTGAATTTGTACCTTGCTTTGGTTAAAATTTAGGTCAGTATTTCATGTTGGGGTTACTTTGGTTAAGGTTGGGTAATTATTTTGTTTAGGAGTAAAATTTTGACTGCTAGATATTTGTCTCCGTTAAAAAACTGTATTTTATTAAAAAAGTACATATAAGAAACACGTTGTGGTTAGTTAGGAACAGTACAGCTTAACTAGCAGAAAATAAATGGTTACTTATTCGCTTCCTTAACCCAGATTTACCTGTCTGCCTTAGAAAGATTGAACTAATGTCATTTGCTTTATAAGCCCACTTCTATAAATGCATCTAATGCCGTCATCAGTACTATAGAACAGTCTCCATATTGGTATTGGAGTTGACCTGTTTCTATTTAAGGGTGGTCTGTTCAGGCCTTGACCCTCTTTTAATAAGATTAGCTCCACCAAGTGCTGCAGCTTGACACAAATTCGCAGTAAGGTGATGTCTCGGTCTGGGTTGCACTCCTTTACCTTACTCTCTTTTTTCTGAGATACTGTTTTGTGCTTCGTCAAAGACGTGAACCAGATACACTGGAACTAGTCGAAGCAATTTCATCACCACCTACTGAAAATGTGACAACCACAGTCCTGGATACTGTCTCTTACATCAAACGGAAATGAAAATGTACATGATATAAGTCATAACTTGTATCTTATCCTCAACAGGCCTTATTTTGTTCATGTCTGTTTAGTTAGTCGTAGAATAAAGTTGTTTTAAAAAAAAAAGAGATTGTTGAACATGAAATATTAAAGATGCAGATGCAGTTTTTGCTTTTATTGTACACTCCCTAGATGAAGAACATAACTTGAATAATCTTCAAGTAAAGCTTTTCCACTTAAATTCAAACAAACAGCCAACACAGCTTACAAACTTTCAACTGAACTTAACTTTAACTTCATTACAATGAATGACTCTGACTCTGGATTGTAAGATGATTAAATAATTATTGTTTTAAAGGACACTGGCTAAGAGATGTGTTTAATGGTTGCTCCTTCTTCGAGCCCTGACGAGTTTATTACACACGGAGTCTAATCTGCTTCTCTGGCTAATTTGAGCCCCGAGGAAATAAACCCCCACCTAAAGCTACTTCATAAGCCTCGCTCACATCCGTTGATGTCACACAGGCAGTCACACAGGACAGCGAGTTCAAAATGCCTGATTCAGGGGTCTTCAAGCAGGGGTCCGTGACCCCTAGGTCGTCTGCAAAGGTACTGCAGGGGGTCCACCAGTTTTTGTCATAATAATTGACAATTTTCACCAAAATAATTTGTGAGAACTGAAAAATCCAAAAAAAATGTGGCTCAACGAGTGTATGGCTCAACACCTTAAGGTCAAAGGACACTCTTTTAGTGACAATGATGTTCACATTTTCAACAGAGATGACAGGCGGTTTGAAAGAGGAGTGAAGGAGGAAACCATTTCTCAACAGTGGAGCAGGCCTCAGACAGTGCAGATGTACAGTGCTGTGCATCCATTTCCAGGAGACTAAGCAGCAGTCTGTCTACACTCGTCTGCAGCGGAGCTCAGGTCACCTGAACAGCTGCTGTTCACACCTGTTCACCTCGTGTGACTTTAACTCTGATGACAGTCGACACAACATCAGTGAGCACTAATGAATTAAGTGGAAGGGAATCCAAATGCAATAGTTATATGACTCCAAACTCAACAGCCATTGTAGTAACACCCTGCATTATTGTGTATGCTTGTTCCTCATTCAAATGTGAACATTTAGTGTTAAAATGATGCCGTACTGTATCACCCCTTCACTGTTATCTAAAGGTGTGAGGCGTGTTTTGTGTACATCTGTTCATAGCTGTGGCTCTGAGACAAACCTGACGTGGAAACCTACTTCATACAATGCTAATCACACCTGCTAATCCCTGATTAATGGACATGTAGGTCATATTTATGTTTACAACTGCTTTCCACTCTATTCAACTATTCAGCGTGAAACAATGTCAAATAAATGAACAAACAAAATGAACAAAAAAATTGTTCTGTTATCTTGGGACACACATTAAAACATTTGATCTTTTTTTTTTTTTTTTTTTTTCAAATATGTTTATTGAATTTTTAACATACCAACACAACAACAAAACAATACTCAGTACAACATTGGTCTAGACAGCGTACATATACTTACAACTCACATTCACCCAATCAGTGCAATGACGACAAGACAAAGACGAAGAGCCCAAGGCTAGCCAAGAACAGCACTCGAAAGCACTGAAGCCACTGTAGAGTTGGAGAAGCGAAGATATGGAGTCCAGATGTTCATAAATTGTCCTTCTGACGAATGAAGCAGACATGTCAGGTACTCAAGGGGGAAGCATTCCATAATTATCTTGTGCCAGTTCAATTTACTGGGGGGTTTGTCGCTTATCCAAGACAAAAAGAGGTTTTTTCTTGCTGCATATGTGAGGATATTATACAGTCTGGCAGCGTTGGCATTCAAAAAGGTATTCTGATTGGTGTAACCCAGGACTAAGGAAAGGGGGTCCATGTGCAACACAACACCAAATATTTTTTCAAGATCCTGCAAAACACCCATCCAATATGTTTGTATTTTAGGACATGACATTTGATCTTTTTAATAACAATAAAAATAAATGGTATGTGTACATACATCCACACCAGGAACAAACTGGTAAAGCAAGATAACCTGTTCAGTAGTCATACATGATTTTCAGTGCTCTAGTCCATCTCAAATAGATAGATAGATGTTAAATAGATGTTGTTCAGTCCTATGGGGGAAAGGGAAGCCGAGAGCTGGTGGAAGGTGAGAACGCTAATGTTATTAGCAACAAAATCAATTAATTAAATGATTAACGAGCTGTTTGCTATTCAAACGTCACAAATTGAAATCTTTGCTATTATGTGTCAAGATGATTAGACTGTATCAATAGCTCAAAGCGCTAAACAGCTCATAACTGGAAGCCTATACACAAGGGAGAATCTCAACGAGTAGGGTGGACCCTCAGGATGTAGGCCACTGCTGTCCACTTCACTAACCAGGACTAATTACTAAAGTAGACACGGGTAATGTGGTAATAAACACAGATTAAAGCAAGAAGTACAAGTTATCCTATTATGCAATAACAGCACACAGATTACGACTGAATTATTGTGAGTTACTAAACTAGATTTTGCAGTTCACAGTGATGCAAGAACAATCAAATGTTCATTTTAATTGTAAAGTACTATTAGGTGGACACTAGTTCATGCTTTATTTAGTATGGATGTCCCTGGTATGAATGGCAACACTAACTTTTAACAATAAAACTTTTTGTTCTCTCGTTGTATATTGGACTAGACTACCTTTTGATCAATCATCAGATCAATATAATTCATTATAGTCACACATGGACAGTTCACTCTTGTTAAAGAAGACTTAGTGGTTAATTGACATGTCCTGTCCTGATGGGACCTCTGTCATTAGTGGATATGTGATGGATGTGTTAAGTCGTAAATTTTTTTTTACTGTTGCTGAGGATTTATCACCTCTCTGACCTAAAACTTAACACATAACTAAAAAGGCTCTTGACGTTGATCTTTTAACTCTTAAGATCACCTAATTTCTGTTTAGATTATCCTCCTGTTCTTTAGACTGAGGCCAAAGTGTCTTAACCTGAAGACGTTACTCTGATCTGCTTGGTTGAGTGAGCGGTCAAACAGTGAAACGCGGTCACAGGGGGCTAGAGCCTATCCCAGGTGACTTAGGGTGAGCGGCGGGCACACAGTGGACAAGTCGGCAGCTTAATCACAGGGCACAGAGACAGACAAGTATTCACACTTACGTTCACATCTATGGGCAATTTAGAGTCACCAATCAACCGAGTACCTGGAGAAAACCCACGCAGACGCGTTGAGAACATGCAAACTCTGGTTCAAACTAGGAACCTTCCTGCTGACCGTGCACCTAGCCACATTTTCGTACATTAACGTGAAAATAAATGCTTGATTGCATATGTATTCACATGCCTCCAATCAACATTTAATAGCCTTGTGTCTATGCGAATGGGATGAGTCTACTTCATCAACATAGAGCAGCACTGTGGTCCTCCATCCATGACAAACAGTTGTGGTGTAGAGCTAAGTTTGCTGGTTCAGGAGGTATGGCAACTGGTTGTCAATGTCAATAAGTAATTTTCAGCACTGGTTCATACTGCAAGTAAGTGATGATGATGATTTTTTTGTTTTCTTTTTAGCTATGCCAGCAGCTCACCTTCTACATGGTCACCATGCTTGTTGCACGAGCTGCTCTGATCCCCCAGGGTGTGTGGGAGGGATCATCCAGGACTGCCGCGGTGTCCTCTAGTGGTGATGCAGAGGCTGTGCAGACTGTGGACTCCTTTCTTGACGTCATCAGGTATTAAAATGATTCACAGAAACGTGATACCTTCAAATTTGGTGGAAGCCTAACTCAGAAAGGTGTTTATTTTTATCCGGTCACTCTTTCATACTGACCGCTTATTCTTTTCAAACTGTTTATTCCAGGAGTGTTTCTACAGTAGAGATTCCTTTTTTTATTATTCCTGCATGATAGGAAGGATCTTCTGGACCAAGAGGCAAGAAGTTGAATAACACACAACAGACAACAAGTTGATCTTCAGTTAAAGGTTTAATATCAGCGCTAAGGAGACAATCTTGCTCAACACAGGAAGATACAGCCTGAATAAATGTTTAGCAAACATATCTGGAAACCCTTTACATTTCACTGTACATCCACCATTTTATCTCTTCTCAACATTTAGGGTCCTGTTCTGAACCTGATCGATTACTCATCCTAAGGCTTCAGGAACAACACCGATAAATCTGTCTGGTCTTCGCCAAGATTTCTACCTGATGAATGAACATACTTCTACACAGACATAAAACATGTTCGTCACAACACAACACAGATTAGAACCAAATGCCCGTCTAATGATCTGAATGTTGTCATTACACCACACTCTTAATGACTCCTAGATGATGGAGTATTAGTGTCTGGGACCCCAGACAGAGTCAATATTTTGGGTCTGTTAGTCTTCTCCTGGACAGTTTGGAAGCTGAGGGATGCATTTGGTCGAAACAGTCATCTGCTAAGGACATGCTATGTGTTTTTTTTTTGTCTTTGTTAACTGTTTTACATACCTGAGGTGATTGAATGACTGCTAGGTGACCATCTTTGTGTTTCATCTGTCTCTTGCTGCATTGTGAGGAAGCTTTGGTGGGGAATCTGCTGCAGCACCCGGGCGCGATGGACCTCCTCAGGACTCTGTAGAGAAATGGAAGGAGTGGAAGAAATAGGATAAAAAAAGAGAGGTTAGTTCGGTATTTACAGGAATGTCAGAAATGGCACGGTTGAGGTGTGGTCCTGCTCCTGAAACTTGCATCTCTGTTATCTTGTGAGAACATACTAAAATATGGACACACGCACTGACTCCCTCTGCACTGAGCCTCCAAACTCTGCCAGTAAACACATAAACAGCGGGGCTGTTTGATTAGCGAAAATGTAGCTGTGTGCAAATGTGTGTTTGTGTGTGTGGCAGGGGGACTGTGTACACACGGGCCCAGCTTTTCAATAGAGGTGCTGTCAGATGGCCAACACGAAACACAGACTATGTAACGTCAGCAGACGAGTCTTTCACATGGGAGGACATGAGAAAAGAGACATACAGTATATTATATTGCACAACTGAACATATACAGTGAGGGTAATGTAGGAGTCAGGTAACATCTGCTGTGCTGCAGTGTGTTTCCTTTCCGTTCCTTCACAGCACTGAGAGGCCAAAAACATAAAACAAATAATAATAAAATAAAATAATAAAGACAACAGTCTGTTTACTGTTTGTGAGCCGGTGTTACTGATTCACACCGTTCGGGTTTGAATTAAGATCTTTGACTGTCAGACAGGAATAATGAAGGAAGTCAGGTGATGCTGATGACAGAAACACCTTCCCTCACGGCTATCTGTTCCTGTATACCTTCCCTTCTTTCCACTTTACATTTCCCTCATCCTGTCAGTTACTGCGTACAGCTGCAGTGAATGACAAGTGCTCATTTGCACTTTGAAAAAACATAAAATATTAAAGGTATGTTTACGATAAAAGGGGAAGGCAATTCTTCTCTCCCTCACAACCGCATTATTAATTCATACTGTTAAAACGACTTTCCGCGAATTAATGGAGACAATGCATGGCCTCACAATTGCTTTTGGAAATAAGGGGGGCGTCGACGCTGTCAAGTGATGCATTCTGGTGGTACTGAGTGGGCCTTATCTATAGAAAGCATGCTGTTAGCTTTAAAAGTAACCTCAGACCACAGACAAGAAACCACAGAAATTAATTTCTAATGCTTTAATAACACATAATCTGATTCTCTGTTTGAGCCACACAGCCGACCTTTTCATTCTGATTAAATTTAACCTGGTTTGTGATTTTAATATTTCAGCATTTTAAACCTTTAAAAACAGAAAAGTTGCTCTTAATATTTGTGCTTTTTTAACATTTCTCCACATGAGCGGTGTGCAGGGAGCAAGCAGAGACTCCAAAAGGTTGTTTGTGATGCACACTCTGCAGTGACTGGACGCTCTGTTGTCGGCTGTGTTTCCTTTATCAAATCCAATAAAAGGTGACAGCCAGGTGAAGAACAGTGCTGCTACACCGCTGTCCTGGTTTGTAATTTATATTTAATCTGCTGTGTGACTCTGTGCAGTGTGTTGTTTCTGTTGTTTGGAGCAGAGAGCTCAGCAGTGATGAGGAATGAACTGTGACCTCCAGCATCATGAGGTCAATCACAAATTATCCTAGAAATCAATTATTCTGACACAATCACACATTTGATTTGTGCTCATGAGACTCTGCACACTCGAACACTTCAGGTTTGTCCTGCTGTGTCTCAGATTTTTAATTCATGTCACAGATTTTTCCAGAAAAAGTTGGAAAACTATTTTTTCCAAATTAAAACTAAGAGTCAGAATGTTAAATGTAAGCTGCAGTCTTCCTTAAACGTTACCTTTAAGTTAAATAAACTGATTTATTGGATGAAAACAGATAAACTAATAACTGACCGACCCCAAGACAAAAACTCACCAGCTGCAAGACACACTGGCAGCAGTAACCTGAAGATCAGCCCGCACACCACCTCAGAGGCCATGGCTCCGGGCAGCCCGTGTTGAATCCAGGTAAAAGTAGCCAAGGATTGTCTCTCTAAGGTTTCTATCGCATCCCAAACTCCTGCGCTCTGTCAAATCCCAGCTGACATCAAACTGGTGCGCTCCTCCAAACGGCCACATCAGCTCTCCCTGATGACACCTGGACTCCGGCGGTTATTCCACAGTGAGAGATCGCGCATTTACCGAAGCTCACCACAGCAGCAGGCATGTCACCGGTAAGTAATGTCACCATGATGGTTCAGTCGCTGTGACGCGTTAAAGTCATGTTGACGCTGCACAAACTGAGCGGCGGACTCAGGTGCGCAAAAAGCTGCGCGTAAAAATGCCGGAGAAAGGAGCCAACAAGTCCCCAAGTCCAATTAAAACACCACAAAGCACATTAACGTGAAATGTTCAAAAATAAGAAGGTCTAATTTCACCTCTTCACTGTGACGCTTGATGGGAGCGCTCAGAATAACCGGATAATTTACTCTTCCCGTTTGGTCTCCTTGGTGAAATTTGACTTTCTGACTTCTGGTGTGGATTGAACAGGACGCTACAGGACGAGCCTGTGATTGACACCTGACTCAGCCAATCAGAAGTCTTCGTGTGGTAACCGGTCCAGCCCCCTGGGATAATTGGAAGCAAGAGGTGGGACGCGGAGATGGAGGCAAATACCACAAGTATTAAAAGATAACGTGTCCCAAAATCCACCGCTTCTGTTTGATTTCACACGAATATTTTCTCGGGTTTTAATAATTTAGTCTGAATGTTTAAGTGAGCAGACATTAAGCAGGATCACTTCCAGGAAGGTTTGTAGAAATGTCAGGAGACTTTCACTGATCGTTGCATCTCTCCAGGTCTGCTGTCCAGCTGTTCATCAGAGAGAAACAGCGACACCTACCGGCATGAAACCAGCACAACCAGGCCTGTCACATTTCTACATGCAGGCAGGCAAAATGACTTTTACCACAATGTTTTCAGCTCTTGCAATAATTAAGAACATCGCAGTAAAAAAACTCCACCTCAGCATTAACATACAGCACGATTAAAACATATCGATCATGCACGCTTCGATATGTTTAACAACTCTATTGACAAGGTATGATGGGAGTCATCATGGACCGAAGCCAAATGACCCTCCTCGACCTCCACGTTTCAAACACAGGGCACTTAAAGGTCCTGCTCGTGAAGAGATGAATCATCACTTGGCCTAATCACCAAAACAGATTCAGTTTGTGGAAATAAGCAAAATAAACAGCTCAGTGCTGCTGAGGGAAAAGCTGACTTTTGGAGATCATCAACATGCTTGTTGCCAACCTCTGAAGCCCTGAAGCGTCACTTTTCCCTGGAAATCCAGAGCGACTGGATGCCGCGCTGCAGCAGTCGTGTGGGAGCAGTCAGAGAGTCACCCGTGAGGCCTTGAACTGCAGCCAGCCATAATCAATAACCAACCTCAAAACATGTCAGCCCTCGATTTGTTTCTGCTGTTTGAAGTCCAGACCTGCTGATCTAATCCCTCAGATGGATGTGAATCTTAAGTAACCTCTGTCTTTGATCCATTATTCATCGGAGAGAGGGGAGTTATTCATATCCTCCTAAATGGGCCACAACAGTTATACAGAAGACAGTGAAGGTTCGGGTCAGCTGATCCTGACTGACCTGCTGCACGTTAATGTCTGAATTATTAGAACATCAACAAGGAATCACTTGAGTTGATTTAGATCCTTGTCCTTGTTGTTTTGCATCGTCAACTCAATAACTGAATTCCTGCTTCACTCTTCCTGCCATGATCTGTTTATGAAAGATAATGACTAATTCGGGATTTTATGGATTTTGGAGCCTTTTTAATCCACAAAAAATAAAACAGCATAAACATTTATGTGAGAAATGGCCGCAAGAAATCTACAGCCTGTGTACCCTACAGTACTTTGGGCAGCCCAAAACAATCATTTGCTTCCACCTTTGTGGCAGCAGTTTAGGAAGTCCCTTTCCTGTTGCAGCATGACAGTGCCCTCATGCACAAAGCTAGACTATAAATAAATGGTCTTCAGATTTTTTTCCCAGAGTAGAAGATAACTGACAGAATGCCTGAAACCAGAGAAGAGGACGGTAATATAGCAGCATATACCCTCAAATTATCAACTCATCATCTCTCTAATAGCTGATAAACTGTGAACAGTCTGAAGTATTCATGTGAATCTGCTGGAAATCTTTCTCTGTGTTACATTTGTTTTACTTTCACTGGAGATCTCACACTGCCAGTCTGCAGCAGCTTCTGTCAGGAAGAAAACAGAAGTGCAAATAAGATTAACGGCCAGGGAGCTTCAATATTGATCCACGAGTGAAATCCAAACTGTGTGTGTGTGTGTTCAATATTTACATGGATGGACTTTCCATGCACTCTAAAGGTGCCTCTGCTTAAGTGGGCTTTTTAGTGTCTTTCTGTGGTGGCTGCGGGCAGATCGTCTCTTTTGGAATTTAGACAGATAAACTGTAGATCGCTGCAGTCGTATCAAGGCTGTGCAGCTCCAGTTTGGATGATGTGTTTTATTAACCTCCTGTTCGTTTAGTCTGCGAGCTTTGCACTCTAAAAACTATGAGTTCAACATTTACAGTTTTTTTTTATTTTTTTTATTTCAACTTCATGGTGGTGCTGGATGATCAGTACCAGAATTATTAGATGTTTCAACATCTAGAGACAATGAAGATTTAAAAATATATTTAATGAAAGGCGATTTCTACCTAAATATGACTTGATCCCATCCTAGAGCTTCATGATATGATGATCTGAGCTCACAGGACAGCTTGGAATTCCTGTAAAGGACCATTACAACACAAAATGGCCATTTTCAGCTGCCAAAAATTGATTGAAGGCCAAATACAGTAAATGAAAGGTGATTTCTGCTTAAAAATAACTTGATCCCATTCTAGAGCTCCATAATATAAACGTCTGTGCTCACAGGACAGCTTGGAATTCTTGTAAAGGACCATTACAACACAAAATGGCCATTTTCACCTGCCAAAAATTGATTGAAGGCCAAATGCAGTAAATGAAAGGTGATTTCTACCTAAATATCACTCGATCCCATTCTAGAGCTTCATAATATAAAGATCTGAGCTCACAGGATAGCCTGGAATTCTTGTAAAGGATCATTACAACACAAAATGGGCATTTTCACCTGCCTAAAATTGATTGAAGGCCAACTGCAGTTAAGATATTTCACAAGATAAGAGTAAAACTTTGACCTGCTGATGGTACTAGACAAAAAGTCAAGGGATCACAAAAGTTAGTAGACATGATTTTCATTCAATACAAAGAGCAGTCTCTGCATCGATTACAGATGTGATACCTGGATGTAAGAGAGCAGCTTTAGAAGCAAATTTATATAAAGAAGGATGATTCATTCACTGATAATTGAAGAGATGTTTAGTCGAAGCTCACATCGCCTCGGCATTAGCAGACAGGACGATGCTCATGTTAATGCACGCATCCAGGATGTCGGCCTCATCATAAAGAACTGTTGACAGATGTCTTGTATTACCTCTGGGTTGTTTCTAACATTACATCCTGAAAGAATTATAGCACTCAGATTGAAGAGCAGCCATGTATTATTGAGGACTGCTGTGCTTCTGAAGAAGTCTCAAAGCGGGGAAGAGTTTAGCTTTTAACACACAACAATGAGGTCAGAGGTCAACAGGACTTCATTCTTCTGGTCCTGCAGCAGACAACAGCCTCTGTGTTTCATAACACAATGGGCTTCTTCGGGGGGAGGAGGCGGTGTCTGCTCTCAGAGAAAACACAGAGTAAGTGACTTGATGAGGAGGAACATTGTCTGTGCAGTTTTAGTTAATAAGATTCAGAGATGAATCACTTTGCAGATCAGAATTACAGCTGCAGTTTGCTCTGTTATTATCTTAACTTTTCATCCAGCGGCTGGGGTTAGGTTTGTTTGGTGACGCTTTAAAGGCAGACTAATAAATTATTTGAGGTTAACGACTTATTCTGGGAACGCTCAAACCCCCTGTCCTCACTGTCTGTCTTCTGATGTTCAGAGTCATGCATCAGAGTGTGCTCTGTGATGAAGCGCTGTTTGTATTTTCATGACACCTACTTTACTTCAGCCTGTCTCTGTACAGCAACCAGTGATTTCCTACATTTCTCAGAGCGACCTTCAACGTTCGACTGAATACATTGTTTTCAGTCAGTGATTGCTGAGTGCCTGGATTCAATAGAGATACGTCAATATGTGGTCTTTCGTTCCTCATGTCAGTTCTTAAGGTGCAGGTTGCTGGAAGATTTTCTGATATTAAACTTCATTATTGTTGAACAAAACATCCTGCATTGAAAAGCATCAGGAAAATCTGGCACATGTACAGAGTAATGTTAACATGTAACATGTAATATGTAATATAATATGTATTTACAGTTTTATGTTCATGCCATCAAACCCTCTTCAAGATATTTTAAGCTCTATATTGAATTTTACATCCTTGGTGTTCAGTGCTTGTTGTCATGGTAGCAGGGGCCGGCAGGGGGCGCTCTGCGCATGCGTCAGCCAGGCGACGCATCCTGCTGAGCCAACATGGCGCCTTCATTAGCAGTGCTGCTGATTTGTTTATCTTCGTTTACAAACCAAATAAAGTCCTCCAGACTTTTATCGGAGCCTTGTTACAAACCCATCAGAGACGACACGCCGGACTCTGTCAGGTAAATGTTAATTCTGTCTGTAGACAGTTTAATGTCTGTTTGGATGTGATTTGACTTTACGACGACTGCACCAAGTTAACAGTTATCTGTGATTCAAGTTGTTTGCAGGTAAATAACACGTGATTTAATAGTTATGAAGTACTCCCTAATTCTATATTGTCTTTACGAGTTTACAGCAAAATAATACAGTTAACAGCAGCTAACTCTCCCTTGTGTATTGATATATCATATAGTTAACTCCTGTTAAGTGTTACTCATTATATTTACTCATTTTGCAGTATACTGTATTATTTTATATTTACCTTAAATAACAAAAACTTGGGAGGTTTTACTTGTATGTGCAGTAAAATGTAAAATAAGTATCTCGGTTATACTTATTATTATACGTAATTCTGAACCCCATCACAGTATTTTATCCCTGTAATGTTCCTCCATTAAACAGTCATCAGGACCACTCAATAAAAATGCCAGCATTGGGGTTTTCTTTGAATTTATTGATTCATAGAGGTGCGGAATTAATCAGCCCTTCGTGCCTCCTCTGCACAGCTTGCAGGGCAATTATTATTAATGTTCAAAGAGCAATTAAATTGTTCAAAAGTACTTTAGATAATCTCAAAATGATTAGCTGTAATTTGACAATTAGGAGTGCTCAATTTAGAAAAAAATGAATGAGATTAAAATGAATGTGCTTTTTCAAATGAAAATGTGATTTTTCAGTGCTATCATGTGTCCCTGTACGGTGTCACAGATGTGCTATATGTTCCTCTATTTATTACAAGACTACTATGGTGCACTGTCTTCTTGATGAATATAACAACCACAGCTGAATTTGTGCCTCGTCCTTTACTTGTTTTAGGACAAAGCCCCGTCCACATGAGTACGTGAAGGTGTCGGACCTTCCTCTGTCGTGGGACTGGAGGAACATCAATGGGAAGAATTATGTTAGCGTCACACGGAACCAGCACATCCCCCAGTACTGTGGGTCCTGCTGGGCGATGGGAGCCACCAGTGCGCTAGCAGGTAACCATGGCGATGGATGGAGGAGGCAGGAAACATTTTATCAACCCGATATATTGCTGTCAAGGTTTATTGATTACGCAGGGTCATTAGAGTGGTAGCATCCTCCCTGCAGGCTGTCAAGAGAATGAAAAGATCGTGATCCCCTGAGGAGAGTTTAACATTTCAGCACTGAAATATTTGTTATTGTTATTCTTCCCGCAGACCGCATCAACATCAAGCGTGGAGGAGCGTGGCCATCGGCCTACCTGTCAGTCCAGAATGTGATCGACTGCGGAGGCGCCGGTTCTTGTTATGGAGGAGATCACCTGAGAGTCTACGCGTACGCTCACAAGAAAGGCATCCCTGATGAAACCTGCAACAACTACCAAGCTATAAACCAAAGTAAACCCAATCTCTTTGGACTCTGATCACTCTGTCCGATGTTATATGAGATGGCCAAACATGTGTGTATTATCTGTGTATTTTTGGTCTGGGGCTGCTTCATGTCAATAAGGGAAATCTCAATGCTACAGCATACTGACTGATATTATAAGTGTGTTTATGATTGGATTAGATTAGAACTACTTTATTAATCCCAAATTGGGAAATTGCATTGATATGATATGATCTTTGTAGTTCAGGGAAGTAACTTTCCTGTTTCAACAAGACATAAAATGCACACAAAGTGAGGCACATGAAGCATCCATCACTTGAACGTTGACTGTGATGCTGTTTTGGTTGAATGAGAGCAAATCTAAGCAGCCAGACTCCAAAATCGTTTGGAAGGATATGTTCAACAGGGCAAAACGGTCCACATATTGAGTTTAATTTAGTTGTAAAAGGGTGTTTTTATTTTATCATCTTTATGGACACAAACTAAACGATGATGCTTAAAGGTTCTTTCACAGTACACTGGTATCTTCATAGACATTGTATTGAATTCAACAGTGAAATGGGTGTTACACTGCACTGTAAATAATCCTGAAATAATTCAAATGTGTTTCAGAGTGTGAGCAGTTTAACCAGTGTGGCACATGCTCCTTCTTTCAATCGTGTGCTGTTGTGAAGAACTACACTGTGTGGAAAGTGGGCGACTACGGAGAAGTTTCCGGGAGAGACCGGATGAAAGCTGAAATTTACACCAACGGGCCCATCAGGTAGAGTAAGTCATCCTCCCCAGTCATTTCTAATTATCTTTCCACCTACACACTCCTCGCGCGTGAAGTAAGAGAGCTTAATCTGTTCACAGGCTTTGTTAATCATAGTGAAGGTTTTATTAGTGGATACATATTTAATCAGTCGTACAACCTTTAAAAAACGTAACAGCACTGAATGTAATTTTATTTCACTCTGATAAGTCCTAAAGTACAATCAATTATATGAATTTAAAGTCTGAAAGTATTGATCTTCTATCTTAATACAGACGTATTTCTCACCATTTTAATTAACACAGTTGACTGTGTGTCACATGACAATTTACTGACTGTTCCTTATCCCGTCTATTCATGGTTTAATGTCTTACATCAGCTATGTAGCTCAGCATTATTCTTTAAGTAAGGTTTGACTTTGAAAGCTTTTATATTGTCTTTAATTCAAATCCATGCAGTAATAACACGGTGTGCACTGGGCTTCTCTAATACCTGCAGATGTGTTGGGTCAAACTTTTCAAAAACTTTTTCATTAGTAGTCGTTTGAAGTGTGTGCGTAAAGCTCCAGTGTGTCAAATTTAGGGGGTGTCTATTTACAGAATGATGCAGAAATCAAATGTAATATTCATAACTATGTTTTAATTTGTGTGTATAATAATTTTTTTGTTACATTTAGAATCAGACTTTTATATCTACACATGCCTGGCATCTTCTTCCATGTTTCCACAGGATAAAACAAACACTGGCACTAGACAGCCGTGGTCATGGTCTTAGTGGCCATGCTAGGAAGGGAGAGTACACCACTAGATGCCACTAAATCCTACACACTGGTCCTTTTAAATGGGAGTTAATGAGATTGTGACATGTAGAACCTCAAAAGCTGCAGCTGCAAAATTGTGGGAAAACGGAGAGACAGAAACAAGCTGCTTGAGAAATTCACATTTGTGGGCAGTCTCGTTGTGAAATGGTTACATATATCAGTGGTGAAAACCCTGCTGCTTGTGTGAACATCTGACTGCAGTTTCACACTGTGTGTGTGAAACTTAGCCCTCAAAAGTCCCTACACTGAATGAGACACATTTTAAGTGTCCAAGTACAAAGTTAGGCCTTTGTCTGTGGAGACAAAGTCTGTGATTCATCCTGATATTTCAGTGAGTAAGTGTGTGTGTGTGAAGATTTTACAGCAGCAGTTTCACTCTTGTCTCTCAGTTGTGCGCTGATGGCCACGGCTGGTCTGGAAGAATACTCTGGGGGGATCTTCTCAGAGTTTCACCCGCTGTCTTTGCCTAATCACATCGTGTCTGTGGCCGGTTGGGGCGTGGCGGAGAACGGGACTGAGTACTGGATTGTCAGGAACTCCTGGGGAGAGTTCTGGGTTGGTCTCTCTTTTGTCTGCACCACAACCTGCCTCCTGAAACCTGCTCTCAACCTGTAGCTAAACTTTACACACTTCACTACTTTGCAAGTCATGAATTTACTCTCTGGAAAGCAGAAAATATCAGGGAAAACGGGCAGCAATTTTAAAGAAGTTTTCCTGATGCATGCAGAATAAGCAATGCTCTGTTTTGTTTCGTTTTCAGGGCGAACACGGCTGGGCAAGAATAGTCAGCAGTGCCTATAAGGGAGGAAAAGGCAACTGGTTCAACTTAGGCATTGAGAAAAACTGTGCATATGGAGACCCTCTTGTAACATAGATATCTTATTAAACTGAGAGACTCTACCAGAGTTTTTTTTTTTTTAAATAACTCTTGATACTTTCGTTTGTTTAGAAAATTAAAGGAACAGTTCAACATTTACGGTTTGTTTGTTTTCTTTTTGAGAGTTAAAAAATGAAATTGTAAAAATCATATTTTGCTGTTTTTGTATTGGTTTATGAGAAACTATTTCTTGGATTAGAGCTGTAACCTCCTCCACTGGTTGCCAGGCAACTGGTTAAAAGAAATTGTTTAGGCACACAACTCGCCAAACGAACCACAACGTGTCTTATTTTACATTCTGGTTTTTGTACAGAACAAATTAGATATCATGTTAATTATTGGGTTTTAGGGGTTCTGGTAGGCTGATTTAGTAACCTTCATACAGTGCCAGGCTAGCTGTTTCCCTCCTTTTCCAGTCTTTATGCTAAGCTAACCAAACCAGCATACATCGATCTGTCCTCTAACTCTCATCAAGAAAGTAAATAAGTTCATTCTTAAAATGTCAGGTTATAATTAACGTTATCATTTTTCATAATTCAGTGAAACACATCACAAAGTCTTTGTTATTACAGAGTTTTGTTAGACAAGTTTTGGGTCAGTGGTTTGATTCCCGGCTCCTCCAGACTTTATGTTGAAGTGTCCTTGAGCGAAAACTAAATACTGAACCCCAAATTGCCCCCGAAGGCTGTGCCATCGGTCTGTGAATGTGCATGAATGGTTTGTGAGCTGCTGGCATGTTGCGTGGCAGCCAGTGCCATCAGTGTGTGCGTGTGAATGGGTGAGATATGAGATATGACGCCACATCCAGCCACCAACTTTAAATAAATATTCAAACACAGAATCTGTAAATAATTTCTCACCTGGCCCAGACATGCAAACTGGACAACCCCCTGAATTCAATTTTGAGCTCAAAATAACCCATTCTCAGAAACGGTGTGCAAAAACTGCAGGCTCTTTCACTTCAGATCCATTATCACACATTTCTAAGGAAACTATTTATTCCTTCAAATGACAAGCGAGCTGAGTCACTCATTTAAATTCACCTACGATGAAAAAGAGCGTTGGCAGGGCTCGGGATGAAGGAGGGTACTGTTACATTCTTCTCCTGACACACTGCATAACGTCTGCACAGAATAACAGCGGCTTCTAATGAGCATGTCTGACCGCACGCACTTATTTAACCTGAATCTGTTGGATACAGTACCACAGAGAACCAGGACATACTGTCACCACCTCTCTTTAACACAAGCGGGGTGTCTTTTCTCTTGACATGCAAACCTGACACACACACACGCAAAGTCGTCTTCATTTGTTAAGTTAATGACTGAAGAAGCTTTCAAAGACACCAAGGTCGCGTCCTCCTCCACATCCTACAAATAAGATTCCATCTTTTTGTTTGTGTTTATTATTTCTTACTTGTTTCTCAACGTGAAGCCCTAAATGTTGTTTCAACACCTTCTGCACAATGTTACAAATAACTGGTGGGTTTATTTATTAACTAATGTTTGACAAGGATGAGGGTTTGAATGTGTTCTGTTTGTTTATACTTTTGCCTACAAATCCCATGAAAAAAACAGGGCGTATTGTATTTCTCATAGTCCTCTGGTGTCCAAAAATTAATTAAATAGGCTCAAACATCGCCCTGCTGATGTAAATCCCAAGAGCACCAGATGTGAATGATCCCGCAGCTGAAAATAGCCCCCAACAAACGCATGATTTATTCCGTCTTGAGTGGTTTGTCCTATGTCCTAAGTCCTATGGTGCCCAGTCCTCCAGCTGGGCACCATAGAACTTAGCGTCTGTATACAATATTTATGACCCATTTAAAGATTTCTGTATTAATTAGGAACCACTGAGGTTGTGACTCAGGACTAAAGAGTACACGGTGTGCACCAATACAGATGCAAATTGGCTCCTGTGAAGCTGCGTTGCCCCGAGCTCATAATTTACATGCTCTTCTCAGTTGTGCGCTAAAAGCAGGTCCTCTTCACAGCAACAGGTATCCTTTTCTGTGTTTTCTTCTCTGTCATTATATCCATAGAGGCTGCTAAGCCTGGTTACATTGCCCTCTTGTCCAGCTCCGGTTCTGGCATGACACCGACTCCGCTCCCCGCCAGCATTCGCCCATGCCTCAAACCTCAACAAACAAACACCAACCTTACACAGGCGCTCTGAGCACGGCTAACAAACGGAACTATCGTTAGCTAAAAGCAACTACAGTTCGCAGCCGTTTACTTCACTGTCCATCAGGAAACTCTGTAAACCACGGAGAGACGAGGCAGAGCATAAAATCACCATAAAATATGATGTATGAAGTTCCACCAAAATCAGTGAAATCGTTGGTTGTGTGTTACATAGGGCTGTAAAGTGTGCCGTACTTCTTGTGGGTGATCATACCTGGAGCAAAATGATTATAAATCTGTCAACAACAAGCTGTACCATCTGGATTTATTGTACTTATTGTCTCTGTACTCTAGTACTTTGTACCTTCAGCCTTGTTCCTACAGTACATGGGATATGCATGCAGTTAATTGCACTAAATAAAAGTTAGAAGGAGTATAACTTCCTACAGTTAACCTTTAGATTCACAGAGGGCTTGTAAAGTCTATTACCCTGGAAGGAGAGATGTATTTCAGTACACCATTTGCTTGACAACATGAGAGCAGGCAGGTACTGCAACATTTGATTTCCCCTTGGTCTTTTCATTGCAGAACATTATCAGCCTCCACCCGTATCAAATATTAGTTAATAAATGAACAAAGCAAACATTTCACCTACCAGTCATTCCTGACATTGCGGAGAAGGCTTTGAAACATTTAGATCTTCATGTTGGGCAATAAGTTGTGAGTGGAGCAAAGCCAGACTGCACATCCGGAGAGCTTTTTTTTCCGAATCTCCACCCTTTCTGGAGTCAAAAATGCTCATGCCTTTCCCTTTAATCATACTGTCATGCATCTGTTTCCCCTCTGTTGCAGTGCTCTACTTCTCACTCCTGCAGCTTCCCCATTTCTGCATGATTCAAATCGTCATCTTTAGCTGGAGGAACAAATGTTTTTTAGGCTTAGGGCAAAGACATGTCAGGAATGAAGGAGCCTAAAATTCTTCCTCTTCTTTTTGCACATGTGAACACATGACACACGCCAACTGAACTGGTTTAACAGGTCAACGGCAGCTATAGTCACTGAGGCAACAACCAGAACAACTGCGTTGGAGCTGTTTTCCTGCGTGAATCTGTGCAATTGTTGGTTCGAGTTTCAGAGCTGACAGAGCTGCACTAATGAGCAGCAGTCTCTCAGTGATTAGATTTCTACCCTTAATCACTTAATCTCATTTGTCCCATAGTTTTTTTGGCTCCTTTCCAGGTGTTTTTGTGTGGACAGAAGGCACACACCGATCACATGATTGTTTATCAATATCTTTATAGTTCAAACACTGATAACTGGGATTTTATTAACTTTTTATTTAACCTCCAGCTCTCCTGCTGCTGCTGCTGCTGCTGCTGCCAGGCAAACACAACTGACAATGGTCAAGTTAACGGGCGTTAGCAAGAACACTACCGGAAGTTATCTGATTTTGACTTTAAATGGAGTTTAACTCGCCACGTTTGAGCTAAATACGAAATCATTAATTATTTATTAGTATTACTATTGAATTAAACAAAATATGTGAGCGTTAATCAACCAGAATAAACGATTTACATGGGTGTAAATTAGTGTTGCGTTTATCTTTTTTTCTGTTAGCCAAAGCAAAGTGTTGCAAAGTAAAGAAGCTTGTAAAATTAGAGGTACTTCTTAACTTAAATACTTCAATTTCACGCGTACACGTCTGCTTTACTGTAGTTTAGAGGGGAGCTGTTGTTGTACTTGTAGTTTACTTTACATTTAGCGACATCGCCGTCTAACTACACCAGTAGTCTGATTTTTTACATTTACACATGAACGCTTCAGTAACGATAGTCTATTTGTTTTATTTTTGATACATTAAAGTGTCCGTTTACGTTTTTTAAATACGTTTCTGTTAAGTCACCGTCCACTGAGACAACATAACGGTCCAAAAAAAAAGTTACTGCTAACGTAAACCGAAGATTTCCCGCCGCTGGAGTTTCACATTAAAAGCATCTAGCTGGCTGAATCACGAGTTGGCTTTTATTGTGGAGTGCAGACAGGAAGTGTGACGTTTTTTTGGTCAGTGGACTTCACAGGTGCTGCTTTCCAAAAAAAAAAAATATATATATATATATATCCAAAATGCGTCTGCAAAACAACACAGCGGTCATCTGGGTTTTCTTTAACAGCGGCTCAGGCTGAAATGTTCAGAGGGATTTCATGTGAACCAGAAGGAGCAGACACACAGTGAGCTGTTAGATGAAGAGCTGCAACTTCTCAGAGAGGTAAACCAGCTACTTCATGCACATTCATGCCATGTGCAGCACTGAATTAGATCACTAAAACGACAGCAGCTTTTGTTGACACTAGATTTCTGCGACTTGTGACATTAATATTGAACCGTACTTTGTGACTAGGTGTCGCCAAATGAATCACTAATTTCTCTAATAAAGACCTACGTATACACTTCAATACATTTCATATACAACATATAAATATGAAAATAAACGTAAAATATAAATAGTATAGATGTAAATAAATAGTTTCAAGTTAATTAATTTATTAAAGTAAGCTAAATGTAACCTACATAAAGTATCAAAGGAGGAAATACTGATTATACAGATTATTATTAGTCATATTAATGTAAAATTATTCTACAATAAACTCACATATCAGTGGCTGTTAAGTACATTTATAATAGCTTGAATGATTGCTGTGCTGGTGCACATGGTTTAGTTCAGTGTCTTCTTTCTTTCTCACTTTATACTGTGAACCTTTGCACGCTCCTTGGTCAGCATTGTGCAGGTTCAGGTTTATTTTTCACTTTTATTTGTCATATGTAGGTCAACACAAGAGCGACAGTACAATGATATAGAGACATAAAACAGAAGACAATAAGATGAAGTAAAAATTGCATCATATATGCAATATAAATATTTATTTAAAAACGAGAAAAGTAGATATATTTATCATGTTTTTTATTGTAAATGTCTAAATCTTGTTTTTCTCTTACCGTGTTACCAAAATACTTTTATTAACCTACTTGATTCTAACTCTGGAGTAAATGTTTAATAATTTAGTGTTTAAACTAGCATCAGACAGAAATACTCAGGTAAAATACAAATATATTCAAATTATATTGAAGTATTTGAGTAAATACACTGAGTTACATTCCAGTAGTGTGCGTGCCAGTTTGGCGTTTTATTTTGAAAAGCCCGGAGTTGGCCGGATGTGTGTGTAGCTTGACGGTTGGTGTCTGAGCGGAGTGTGTGATTGAGACCGCGGCGGGCTGCTTCTTCTCTCCTCACTCTCCCCACAGGCGGAGGACATTTTTATACATTTTTAACTTTGTCTCTCCCGTTTTGAATCACCTGAACTCGACGAGAAGCTTCTGTTTTTTGGGTTTTTTTATTTTTATTTTCTATTGTTGTTGTTTAACCGACGAACCGTCCGAGCAACTTGCCATGAGCATCACCCGGCTGGAGACCTGAGCAGTCGGGGTCTGGGGCAAGAGAGGGGGGAAGATGCCTCATGGACCGCTCCATCACCACCAGTGCGCCAGTTCAGGGCATCCCAAACGACGAATAACAAAGAAATGCCGAGGTTCAGCGTCAGATGGATGGTCGCGGTGCTGTTGATTCTCGTGGTCGGCGGTGCGTTCTTCTTCTGCGAGTATCTCATCTACTTCCCGACCATCCTCAAGTGCGCCTGGCCGAAGATCAGCCATGCACGGGGCGAAGAGGGCATCGACGGCCGGTCGGTGGACTCAACGGTCCGCGCTATGGTGCTGTCGGACACCCACCTCCTCGGAGCCGTCGGGGGACACTGGTTCGACAAGCTGAGGAGGTAAATGTTGCATTTTCTCTCTCTCTCTCTCCTGTGCAGTGCACCCGTCTGTGCTGCAGGTTTGTAAACAAAAACAACAAATTGACTTGTTGTGTCCAAAACGCACAGGGAATGGCAGATGGAGAGAGCTTTCCAGACCGCTCTGTGGCTGCTCAGGCCCGAAATAGTGTTTATTCTCGGGGATATCTTCGACGAAGGGAAGTGGAGCTCACAGAAGGTAACACAGAGCTCCCCCCTTTTTTTTTTCCCATTCATTGCTTTGTCTGCACAGTGCTCATGATGATGATGATGATGATGATGGTTATTGTGGATGCAGAGCAGAGGCTGGCCAGTCATCATCATCATCATCATCTTGTACCATCCAGGCCTGAGAGGCTGCAGGTTTAGAGGAAAAAACATCAACAATAACAGCAGCAGCTGCAGCCTCCTCCATCCTCCATCCTCCATCCACCATCCTCTCCTCTCAGCCCTCCGTGGTACATCCATCCTGCTTTAGGAATATTAAAATAATAAGATAATAACAAAGATCCCCTGGGATTGCACCCACATCTGTGACTGGATTGTCAAACGGGATCCGTCAAGTTGAGGCAGAAGAAAAGAGGAAGTGTCGAGCACAGAGGAGAGCCTCATTAAAAAAGGAAACAGAGCTCGCAGACTGTAAAATCTCCACTAATCTAACATGTTCTCCCCGTCAGCTTCCTCATTCATTTTCACACCCGGCTGGTATCTCTTCTGCAATTTGTATTCAGTGGACTTCTGCGAGAGGAAAAGAAATCTTTGAATTGAGGTCTGCAGCCGAGGATTGTTCTCATTCTGGATCAATCTGACGATCATTTTCTTTAGCAGCCGGCTTAGAGAACAGTGGAAACGGTGAAAGACGACGCGCTGAAGTAGCTTGTTTTGTCTGGAATAGGTCTGCGGCTAACAATTACTTTGATCGTCGACGAATCTGTCAGCTATTTTCTCGATTTAACGATGAATCGTGTCGTCCATGAGCTCCCAAACCCCAAAGTAACAAAGCTTAGTTTGCAGAAAGAAAAATAACATTAAAAATAGGACAGTCAGATATTGTTTTTTCATTATTTTCTTGACTAATCGGTTTAGAAAACTGTGTAAAATGCCGTCAGAAGTCAGTTAGAAGTAGCTTGTTTTGTCTGAAATAAGACTGCAGCTAACAATAACCTTAATTGTAAATTAAGTTTGGCAGTTTGATCCGGGTGGATGATACTGGCTGCTTGTCCAAGCGGTTTGCTAATACTTTTGTCATTATTTTTAAGTCGTAGTTTAGGAGAGCAATGGGCCTGTAACCGCCGGCGTATCTTTTTTAATACGATACAAATGTTTGCTTCACTAAGAGTGGATGGGAGCCTCTGGTTTTTAAATGTATCTTGAATCATTCGTAGCAAAGGAGAGCAAGGAGATCATGGAAGGCTTTGTAAAACTCTGAAAGCCTCATCCAGCTGTGGAAACTGAAGCGAATCATTTGATATTACGATGAATTGTTTCAGGCTTCCTCTGGCAGAAAGAGAAATAGTATTAAAAATGTTGGAAAATAGTGGCAACAGTCCAAAACTCAAATTCAAAATGATATAAAACATAAAAAAGAAGAAATATCTGCACACTTCAGAACCTGAAACCAGCAAATGTTTGGTGTTTCTTCCTGACGATTGGGCTCCAACATGAATCGATTATTAAAATGACTGTAAATGAATCTTCTGTCAGCGGATTCGTTGTCTCAGCGCTAATTAAAAGTAGCACCGAGGAGTTGTTTACGCTCACATAACTCTGAAAAACATCGTGTAAACACGCAGCACTGATGTAATTAAAGATCTCTCGTGTGCCGCTTCGGCCCCTCCAGGTGCAAAATTGAATCTGGAGTCTGAATCAAAGCGGCCCGGCTCAGCCACCCGTGGGGGCTGCCGGGTGACCCTCAGAGATCCCATTATCTCTCATGAGCCTCCCATGGGAGTTGTGTCTTATTAAAGGGCCTGTGCTGAAACCTGCTCCAGCTTCAGCCTCGTGTTTGTGTTGCTCTCTCTCCTCTCTCTTCTCTGCAGCACTGGGAGGACGACGTGCGACGCTTCCACAGGATGTTCAGACATTCCACTGACACAGAACTGGTTGTACTGGTCGGAAATCACGACATCGGTTTCCACTACGAGTAAGGACACACCTTGCAGTTTTATTGTTCTTAATTCTCCACCTTTAGCCTCGCACACTGCCTCATCAGCTACTTCTGACAAAGAGTTCAGGGAGGAGCTTTTGCACGGAGCGGCGATACCATCAGGACTTTGGTTTCACTTTTTTTTGTCACCTTGTGTTCCGCTTTGGCTCGAGGAGACAGGTATCAGCTGCCAAGAAAATAACCATAAAAGCTGCACACTGCAGACGCAGCAAATGATTGGAACAAAAGGGCCTTGGCCCACGTTGCGTAATGTTTGAGAAAATATTTGATTATGACCCATTTATGGGGAGATATTGACGGTCATGTTTGACGTGTTTGACGCAGACAAAAAGACTTTGTGACAATGAACAATGAACCTGTAGTTTATTTAGAGCCACAAACAAACACAGCCCTGCTGTAAGTACACCAGATGTGTACTAATCCACAGGTGAAAATAGTCCTTAAAGGTACAGTGTGTAATATTTATTGACATCTAGTGGTGAGATTCCAGCTTGCAGTCAACTCAGCCTCACCGCTCCCATCCCCTAGTGTGTAGGAGAATCTGCGGTAGCCTGTTGAGGCTGTTTAGGTTTCCTTAGATACAGATATTTATAATTCATATTTAATCAGAGAGCAGAGAGCAAATGTCACTTGTTCTGTTCATTGTGTTGGTGTGTTTGTTGACTTCAGCTAGCTGTTCTGTGTGCTAAAAAAGGCACGAGATGGCAGATTTGCTGTAAGAGGACGACCCGCACTATATGTAGATTTTTACATTTTTAAAGTGGTAAAAACAGTTCTGCATGTTGTATACCATAAAACCTTAAAGTTACACACCGAACCTTTACCAAACGCACTATTTACTCCTATTTATGTAGCATCTTTTTGTGATATTTCTTCTTCTCCAGCCTCATTCTTCAAACGTTATATTCTATGTTTCCATGTTTCTGCGTCTAAGTGACTAGCGGGGACAAACACTTGTTGAAATTTGTCCAGCATTGAGTGAGAGTGCTGCAGCCTGGCAGCTGTGAGGCGCACCGTCAATTTATATCCACTAAGAGTGTTTGTTTTGGCCGCTGAGGGGCTCAGCCACATTGTGGAAAGGACCTCCAGAGAGAGGTAGACCTTCGTCTTAAAGAGTCAGATCCTTTTTGCTTAACCAGAAACAGACACTGGCCTCAAAGCCGTTTTTATTGCCGTACAATCTGGAATTTGGGTTGATTTGAAGGCATATTTTTGATATCTTTTTGACAAAGATATTGTTTTGTAAGTCACATGTAAGCCCCAAACACTTGGCTTTGAACTCCCGCGTCAAGATGGAGCTCTAAACTTTTCACTTCAATTCAATTCTATTGCCACTATTGCTATTAAACAAAAATAATTTGAAAATTTTCATGTAGTTGACCTTCGAAACATAGTCACATGAATAAATCTGCAAGAAGACTACTACAAGGCTACAAACCTGAAAGAAGCACCTGCACAATATCAGGCTAACACACTGCAGAGAGCTCATGTTTCGAGGTTTGTTTGTTTTTTAATTCAACTTTATGGTCATTCTTTTGAGCCTGTATGTTCGTGTCCTGTGTTGCAATGTGTTGCAGAGATGTTGCGTTCTTTGTGTCCACCCCCCTTTGTATGCAACACTCTCTTTGTCAGAAACTGTTCTTAATTTCTCAGGGGAAGAAGCCGTTAAAGCGAACACAAACGAGATGCTTAAAACCATCCTGCAGTTTTGCTTTTTGTGCCTGTGATTCAGAAATGTGGGAGGCTCACGCGTGCTCCCGATCCGACTCGTGCAGCAGGAAGTGAGATGGCACAGCTCTTATGTAACGGCGTATGACAGACAGATGTGACAGACTGAGCGGCGGGTTTTTTTTTTTTTTGTTACGGCGTGACGAACGCTCTGTGTCTCCCCGCAGGATGGACTGGTTCAAGCTGCAGCGCTTCGAGAAAGTCTTCAACGCCTCCTCCACCAGGATCGTCACCAAAAAGGGAGTCAAGTGAGTGACGGGGAGGAGGGAGAAACGTGTGCGATGACCTGCGGCACAGCTGCAGGAATGTGACCCGACAGGATGAGAGGTCACGGGTTTAATCCCCCCGAGTCAGTCTGCGGCAGAAAAATGCTTTCAAAGCGAGATGACTGTTCCAGGGATCTTAAATATGTGCTAATAGGCGCGAATGACCAAGTGTGCCCTATTTTCACATAGCCGATGAACAGACTGACATCAGCATGGATCCACATGCTGCAGACGCTGCAAAAACCGCCCCAGATCAAGTTGTTTTTGTTTATGATGGAGTCTTGAAAGTCCTTATTCAGCCAATGGAATAAAAATATCTTCCTTTATCTTCCATTCATAAGAAAAGGTTGACCTGCCTTAGTTAAAAATGCAGGCATTGATTTTAATTTTAATTTAAAAAAAGTTTCTATGTCAGGCTGAAATAGTTATTCTTCTATATATCATATTATTATAATAATTTCTTCATTTTGTTTAAGAAATCAGGTTTGAGAACTCCGATATAGACAGAAATCAATTAATGTGACGTCAGAATTATGAATAAAAAATAACAAGACGATCATAAAATTAAAAAACAGAGCCATAAATTGTATTAAAAGTAAAAGACGATCAAATTAATCAATCAATGTTTTTAGTTTTTGTAACAATAACAGTAACATTATTACTATTTAACATTGTAAGAATGTGAGGTAAAGAATGAAAGATGTAGAGCTCTGGTTCTGGCATGACACTCTGCCTTCTTCTTCTTCTTCTTCTTCTTTTGCTTTAATGGAAAGTTATTAATGTTGAAGAGAAAGCAGTAAAAACTGGAGCGAAAAGTCTCGCTGCGGCTCTTCTATATTAACGTTTTCCCACCCCTCTCCTCAGTTTCCTGCTGGTGAACAGCGTGGCCCTGCACGGTGACGGGTGTCCCATCTGCCAGTCGGTGGAGAAAGAGCTGATCAAACTCTCCAGAGACCTCAACTGTTCTCTTCAGGTGGGAAGACGTCTCCGCAAGTCAGTAGCACGCTTTCACACTGTCAGCACCTCGAACACACTGCACTGCTGCTGCTGGTTCTGCTCATGGAGTGTGAAAGACTCAAGTAAAGAGAAAAAAATGCACTTCACATCCAAAGCTCAGTCGCACCCGGAGCAGCTGTCTTGTACTCTTTTTTTTTTTTTTTTTTTTTTTTAATATAATAATTACAAATGCAGCGTTTGTAAACGCGCGTTAAAAGCTGATTGCAGTCAAAAATATCGGCTGATGTTGATTGAGGACTCAGGCGATGAATTCTTCGTGTCGTCTTCTCTGCAGAGCTCGCAGTCGGGCGGCGGACTGACGGACAGCTGCGAGGGCTCGCAGCTTTATCCTCCCACATCGCCCATCATGTTACAGGTAAACTGCAAGCGTGCTCTGCGTGTTCTCCGCCATTGTTGTTTACCCTACATGGGACAGTGGCTGTATTCAGTTGATTGCACTGAAACAGTAGTTTCTGTTTCTGCACCCACCTGCTTGAGCCCCACAGACATATGTTTCCTCCTCCAATGAACGACGCCTGGCTCTGCCACCCGTACGCTCAGGACAATCCTAACTTCTCTCGTCTGTTGTTCCCCGTTGGTGGAGCGTCCTACCAATTCCTACCAGATCAGGGTCGTCCCGTGATAAATCTATCCCAGAACTTTAACGTGATTGTTTTCCACTTTGGATAACAGCGTCAGCTGAAGGACTAAATGTAAATAGTGGATAGTGAGGTAATTTTCCATAGTCACTCCAGCAGACGGTGACAGTACACCTCCAGTTTGGAGAAGCAGGACGGGATCCTGTCAGTGAACTGGAGCTTTGCACCTTTGTGGACAGAGTCAGCAGAAAAATGTATTACAGCCAAATTAAAAAAGGTACCGACTGCCGCATGTCGTCTCCTCTCCCTTCCCTGTGTTTCCTGTTCATCTCTGCAGCTGTCCAGTAAAGGAAGAAAGACGCAGCATCAGACCGAAATCAAACTAAAGATTTCAAAGATGAAGCATATTTGTGTTTTTTCTGTCTGAGCCGCTGTAACTCTGATCCAAACAGCTGATCCGCAGTGTGATTCAGTGCACAGCGCAGCGGAATATACTGCGCATGAAATAGTATCCGACAAATGTGCAATACGAGTTTTTTTCTAAATTGTTTAGGCACTATTTTTTGTGCTTTTAACAGATGAAACAGTAAAACACAGCTGTCCACTTCAGACACCATATAACATTATAATATTTAGAACTATACATCTTTTATCTGTAACCGCTTATCCTCACCACCAACATTCACACCTACGGACAATTTATGGTCTCCAATTAACCTGCAAGTCAAATCAATCAACATGTATAAATAGAAATAAAGTTAAAAGATATAAAATAACGGTTAAGAATAGCTGAACTTAAAACGTGGGAGTAGAAAAGTGTTGCGGGGGGGTCGGTGAATGTCTTCGATCTTTGTCAGTGGACCAGGTGAAGTAAAGTGTCATTAAAGTGAAAGTGAGAAAAAGATTTCAACAGCGACTACTACTACTACTACTACAGTTTCCTTTTGTTGTCGTAGCACAGCATCTGGACTGAACCTCTCTAAATCTCTACGCTCCTCAGTCTCATAAATAAAAACCATGTCCTCTCTGTTCTCCAGCACTACCCTCTGTACAGGGTGAGCGATGCCGGCTGCACAGGACTGGATGCCGCGCCGCCTGAAGAGCGGCACCTGCTGTTCAGAGAGAAGTATGACGTGTTGTCTAAGGAGGCCTCGCAGAGGGTGAGTGCTCTGCAGTCTCATCACAACGCCTCTGCCGGTTTTCTGTCTCTCTTAAAGCGTGGATCTCTTCTGAAGACGCTTCATCCAATTAAAATACAGTACAGCCGTCTGCAGTCAGAACTACAGAAAGCAGCGTGTGATGATGATGATGATGATGATGATGATGATGATGAAACTGATGATGTAAGCGAGCAGCAACCGGTCTCTGAGGTAGACGTGTGCTTCCTCTCCTCCTCAGCTGCTGCAGTGGTTTAAGCCCCGCCTCATCCTGAGTGGACACACCCACAGCGGATGTGAGGTTCTCCATGACAACAAGTACCCAGAAGTCAGCGTGCCGTCCTTCAGCTGGAGGAACAGAAACAACCCCAGCTTCATCCTGGTGAGTAAGACTAACAGCCGCATCATTAAGAGAGGATGTCGAAGCAGCTGTGATCAAAATGTTTTAATCGAGCTTCAGCGTGTCGGTGCAGCTGCAGCTTTTCTGTTTCGGTTTAATTGGTGGAAAGTAACTAAGTACATTCATCCGAGTGCAGTTCTGTTGTGCTAGTATTGTACTTCACTACATTATTTCCTAGTTACCTTGCAGATTCAGATTACAAACTAAATAAATGATGATATATTGTTATAGATTAAACCACTGAGCAGTACATAAGGTCATATAAACGAGCCTCAGCTGCAACATTAAACTGTACGTACATCAATCAATGCTGATCTCTGCAAAGATCTTCTGTTAGCTGAACGTTTGTCCGTAGTTCAATGAAAGAGAGTGACGCTGTAACGCAACTTGACAGCTTTAATGTTATCTTATCCTGTCACTGCATCAGTGGAGAATCCTCCAGTTGCATCAAGCCTGTGAAGGTTCTCAGTCATCTTTCTTTGAGACGCGTTGACTCTGGGGTGACTGGACTTGGTTGTAGATCCGTGAGGATGCTTCACCTCTCATCCAAGGGGCTTCTTCCAAACATGTAACCTCTCCATGGATCTGCGACCAAGTTCTGAGTTCTAAAACCCAGATCACACCTGGAGAATTTAGCAGTTACAGAGCCAGACGAGTGCGCAGTTCAAAGTTCAGTCAAAGTTTTCTCAGCACTTTAAAGATTCTTGGTGATATTGCAGTTTGAATATCTACAGAAAATATGATTGAAAGTTCCAGAACTGCTACTAAATGGACGTCTCTTCTGAAAAGTGCACTCAAAATGTGCATATATATATGTGTATGTATAAAAAAATCAGGGACTGTATCTTTAAATATTCAAATCAAGATAAAAATATGCAGCGAGGAACCAAACGTGTTCACATTTTCAGCGTTTGGAGGCCCCCTGCTGGCTGAGAGGCCGACACGAACGCTGATTATCACCTCTAACCTATTTATTCTCCTCCTTCCTCCCTCCTTCCTTCTCCTCCTCCTCCTCTCTCAGGCGTCGGTGTCTTCCGGCAGCTACGCTCTGTCCAAGTGTTTCCTGCCGGAGGAGAGCACGGTGATCGGCGTGTACTGCTCGGCCGGCGCCTGCCTGCTGCTGCTGTTCCTCGCTCACTGTATGTGGATGAAAGGCCTGCTGCAGTGCCTCAGCCTCTGCCTGCTGGGGAAGCACAAGTCTCTGTGAACTACATTACCCAGGGTGCAAACCACAGCCGCCACAAAGAGCAGAGCCATGAGTTGGTAAATACTTGATGTGACGAGTATATATTTTAAATGTTTTAAAAGGACCTGTCTGTACTGGTGATGATGATGATGATGTGGTGACAAAGACGTCGGACGTGGGGCAGATTATTGTTAGAAATCATCATTGCTGTTTGTTTTACCTACCTGGGGCAAGCCAGACAGGTGGAGCTTAGCATCAGGAAGTTTTTAATCCCAGAAAAGGTTACCGTCCAGCTGTTTGTGGCTGAATTATTAGTGCGCACACACAAGACAAATCAAACGAGTACATATGTAAATACTTAAAGGTCTCATTTAAGGTGGTTGAAGTCAGATGGTGGTTCATGTCTCTTCACTCTGATGTTAACTGTGATCTGAGGTAAACACACTCGATCATCTCACACTCGTTTCCGTTGTTGATGTCCGACAAACCCGTCCCGGGTTTCTCTCGTTGTTTTACGATGCATATCTGAATATATTTATCGCTGACTTTCTGTGCCAAAATGTTTGTGAGGAGTTTTTTTGCCAAATTGTTCAAAACGTTTCTGATGAACTGTACATAATAAATCAGAATCTTAAGGTCTGTTTTATAGTTATGGTGTAAACTAGAGGTCGATGTGCACTTTGAGTCACCTGAAGCCATGTCACTCTATGGGTGAAATGTTAAATATCATATATTAAAAGGCTACACGTGACTCGGTGGCCGAGATGGACACGATGTCATGGTGATCAAAGAAATAAATGTGATGGATGCAAATAAACATGTCGTCAAAGAAGTCATTTTGTTCCTGATACTCATCACATCTTCAAAGTTTTAACATCTTTTACTCGTCCGATTCTGAAAATTTGGATTCCGATGAAGCACCTTGATTTGTCAGGTATTTATTGTCAAGGAATCGAGCTGCAGCTAACCGTTATTTTATATTTTTAAAATTGCCAAAGTGACGTCTTCAAACTGCCCGGCTTGTTTGTATATTTAAAGGTTCAGTGTGTAAGATTTAGTGAGTGATCCACGTTGAACATTTTTCTAACAGACAGACTAAACACAGACTCTAGCTAATAGTAATATAAAAACTAAATCTTCACATTTAAAAATTCATTGATAATTGAAATTGTTACCAAAGAATTTTCAGTTTATGAACTGATAATTGTTTTAATTCGAGTCAAGATGAAGAAATCCTCTCTGGTTCTCTATTCATCATTTCGTGTCTGGGACAGATTGAAGATGTTAACCTGGATCGGTAAAAAAACTCCACTCCACGAGAAGTGCAAGGAATTCTTTATAATTAATATAATGTATAATGAACCTATTTTTAAAAAATATAATCTCAAGATTTTTTTTAATTAGACCTCATTTTGTACAAAAAGACTCGTCGCCCACTCAGGTCTTTTTTTTTTTTTTTTGACGTCTCCTCGACTCTCCTCCCTCTCACTTTTCCTTCAACCTGAGCCGAGGTCTGATCGGAGAGAAACACCTGTGAGAGGTGCGAGTGGCCTTTAAAGTCAGAGAACTACAGAGTGTATCAGGACATGATGGCTGAATCCCATTTAGCTCTTTAAAAAGGTCCAGTGTGTAGGATTTAGTGGCACCTAGCAGTGAAGTTGCGTAATTCATATAAAAAAAGCAAACTATCCAGATCAATGTTTGGTTTGTCTCTTCTGGGCTACAGTGGAAAAATGGCAGCTCAACATGGCGGACTCTGTGGAAGAGGACCTGCTCTCACTGCAGATTCTTATTGTCAGGTGATTATACACTGATAAAAACATACTGATATTATATTACACTCTTGCCAATAGGTATAAAAGCTCAAACTTACACACTGGACCTTTACTGTTATTAGTAACACTTTTTTTCCTATGATGACAAGTCAAAACGTCGACGTCCGACATATTTATACCAAACAGTAGCAGAGCTATTCATCCTCGTGTATCTACTGTAAGTACAGCAGGAACCCGTCAGCGGTAACAAATCTGGACACAACTGGACACCAAGATGGAAATAAAGCAAAGTCCTCTAATGTGCCTCTTTATTTAAAGAAAATAAAAATGTCATTTAATCATCCTCCCAGGCCAAACAAGGTTTTTGCACCTCCAGTCAGTTCACTCTCTTTTGGGGATAGACGTGTACTGTAGCAGAAGAAAAGGCTGATGCTGTTTGTACAAGGAGAAGAGCTTGTCTTGTTGGGTGCTGCTCACACATTCATAGTGCCTGTGCCATTGGGTTATGGCTCCAAAGGACCAAAGAATTACTAATATTGCACGCTCTCATTTATTCATCTCCATTCTAAACATGCTTTCCTATGTGTGTATGTATACATATTTACCGTATACATACATAGGTATGTACACCTAGGCACACACATAATTAAACATGTATAATTGTACATATATATTTATATAGACCTATAAATTTACATGTACATACATTTATAAAATTTTACACACAACGCACACTCGCCCTCACACACACACACGCACGCACACACACACACGCACACACACACATAATGCGTCTGTGAGTCTATGTTTGTTTTATGTACACATGCGCACAGGCACGCACATCAGTACAGATCTCAGACACACTTCATATCGAAAAAACGTTGGTTCCTATTAAAACAACACCAGGTTGCAATTTTGGACACTTTCAATGGATTTCCAATGTTTGTTTAAAGCTGTGAAATTCAAAAAAAAAAGAATAATAATAAAATTAAAAAGGAGGAAAAAAGAAAACCAACAAAAGAAAAAACAAAGAAAAAAAAAAGGCATGGCGCTGCAACATCTGGTCTTCACTGCAGGTAAGTGGTTAATTTGCATAATGTATACAGGTTTTTAGGATTTTTTCCCTATTTTTTATTTTTTACTAAACAGCATTTCCTTTTTTTTTTTTATAAACCAGAAAAAACTAAACTCTACAGAGAAAGTCCCCTACCCGCAGTCTTCCGCTGCTGATAGAGATTGACATCAAGCTGTACAGCGCAGTCGAAAACATACTTACATCTGAGCTCATTTACAGGTACAGCCATAATCAAGGCACAAAGATCTACAAGTAGATTTGTTTTTCTTTCAATTAAGTTGTACAAAATAATATTACATTTTACAGTCTGTACAGGATAATTCAACCTTGCACAGTGTACAAGTTAACAAAAAAACAAAACCAAAAAAATAAAATAAAATAAACCAAAAAAAAAAAAAAGAGAACAATACATTTTTCTCTCCCGTCCCACCCGTCCCTCCCGTCCCCTCCCCTCCCATCAGTATCTCTAAGCTAAAAGGATGGTTTGTGTGGAAAAAGGAGGCAGGTCCGAGTCCGTGGAGGCAGCAGGGCTAAGGTGCAGAGAGAGCTCAGTCCCTTTTCCTTCATTTAAATCCTTCTTCATGTCGTAGGCCTCAGCGTCAGTGTCTGCGTCGGCGGCGTCATCGTCGGCTGACGCGTTTCCTGCCTCCCCTTACTTCCCGCTTCTTTAATCTTTCGCTCCACATGTCTCTCGGCTGCTCGGTGCACCCTGCAGCTCGGCAAGCTAACATCGTGACAGGGTAATAAATATTGTGATGCTACATTGTGTGTATGCTTCCTCTGGAGAAAAAACAACAACAACAACAACAACAACAGCAACAACAACAACCGAAAAAAAAAAAAAGAAAAGAAAAAAGAAAACAACCAAAAAAAAAGTTATTAAGGAACCTGATGCAAAGTGCATTTATCTCTTCATCCACTCGGTTCCCCTCCGTCCACTCCTCCGGTTTCGTCGCCGTCCAGGAGAAGAAGAAGCAGGTCGGAGGGGGTGACGGGGCAAAAAAAGGGGGGCGGCGGGTTGGGAAGGGGGCAAAGGTCATGGTGGTGATGCCAGCTTTGAACCGGCCGGTGACACACAAACATAAACACACACGCATGCGCTCGTTCACATGGCATTCCTCCTTCTCTTCATTACACACGACACACACACACGCACACACACACACTGCCTCTACACTGAGGTCCTGTAGGTGTGTTTTTTTTTATGTATCCACACCCATCAGTCCAGGTCCAATAACAAAGCCAAAAAACAGAAGGACACGAAGGGGCAAAAAAAAAAAAGGAGGTAGCCCAAGGCTTAGTGGAATGACAAAAATCAAGGCATTCAAAAGGAAGGATTAAAAGAAGAAGAAGAAAAAAAAAATAAGCGGCACGCAACAACTTTGTTCCCCAACCTTCCTTTCACGTCGGTGAAATGGGGATGAATCGAGAAAAAAAAAAAGAAGTACAAAAAGCTAAGAAGTTAAGAAGAGGAAGAGGATTTGACACACTTCAGTAGTACTTCATAGTCCTCGACAGGAGGGGTGGTCAGGGGGGTTTTGTTGAGGGTTTCTTTGGGAGGGAGGAGGGGTGAGGGGTAGAGGGAGGAAGAGGAGGAGGAGGAAGGAGGAAGAGGAGGAGGAAGGGTTCGTCAAGGATGCAGAATGGTGGAGAAAAAACACAGAAGGCTGACGGAGGCGGTCTCCCATCACAAGAGTTCGTACTGCCGCAGGTGCATTCTCTGGATGATGTCCCGGCAGTCGTTGAACACCCGCCGGATGTTCTCTGTGTCCACGGCGCAGGTGAAGTGCGGGTAGCAGTAGTGTCTGCCGTCGCCACTCGCAGTGCTGATCCGCTGAGGGGGAGACAGAGACGGGACAGACGTTAGAGAGTTCAAGCTTTGACTGAACTCTCGATGTTCGTGTCGACCTGAATCTGAAACTTTCTTTTAAGTGTCGCGTTAGATCACTTCCCGTCTTCCTGTGACTGAGTCACTGTCATTAACCATCTGTGGTTTTCATGCTAAGTGACACAAAACATGACAAATTAGCAGTCTGAGAGACTGTGGCTGCATCTACCAAAAAACCTGACCAATGTATGATGATGCACATTTTGGTGTCTGAAGCTTTTCTGCGATCGTAAATTTACTCAGCGGGAATATATCTCACTTTTCTCCAGATAAAGTCTGATTACAAAACCAGATCTTCAAATAATTAAACATAAAACAAATGATTTTTTTTTATATGTTTGATTTTCTGGTTATATTTCCTCTTAATAACCTCTGAAATGGAAAATGCCAGCCGTGCAGCATCACGTTTCAGTTTTATGTCTGTTATGACGGGAGCGTCTTTATAAAGCTCACTGCGGGCTGAATACACAGTGTAAGTGGACGTTTGAAGGAGGTGTGTTTGTAGTAAGACAAATTATATTCTGCAGCATTCACACACACACACATTCATACCAAAAAAAAAAACAAACTCTAAAATTCCTAATATTCAACCGTACTACCGTCCCGACTAGAGTCTGAGCGAACAGTGCTAAATCCACCTGAAAAGAGGCTAACGTATAAAACATATAACATGAAGTGGATTAATTACGGCACCTTCAGGCCTGATGCCACTATTATTCTATTACAAAAGAGAAACATGAAGACATTTACATGTGAAGGGGAATATTTCTGTTTTTACGGTATGTAAATTCAGACTTTTTAGCCTTAAATAAAATGTGTAATGTGCAATCAAATCTACACTACTGATACTATGAATAAAGTCAAATGTAAATAATATTGATGTTGTTTAAGTTTTATCTCGACCGTAGCAACGGTACCAACAAGTAATAAAAAGCTCCTCAGCAGCTCATCTGCAGATGTTCGCATGAGAAGGTAACAATCAGTTTCATCGAGATCCAAGCGAGTTATGAATTGACGGGCTGGACATTCATTAACTTCAGCACACTCCAAACAGTCCCACACATACGGTGATAATTACAAGAAACTCGTCTCGGATGAAGAACTTAGCTCTCGTCACTCTTGGGTCTTCGCCGGGTTCGGGAGTTGCTGTGGAAGAACAAAAAGATTCAGAGTCAACACAAACAGACGTGACGAGGAACCTCTGCGTTCGCACTCGGGGTACTTGAGCGGGACACTGACCTTCATTTGGTATGGTGTAGCGAGCATATTCGGGGAAGTAGTCTTCAATTTTGGATTTTCCAGCTAATACTTTCTCAGCCAGCATGTCCTGCTTGTTCAGGAATAATATGACCGATATAGTGCGTAACCATCTGCAAAACAACAACAACACGTTACACTGAGTTCTGTCCTACGTAGGAAAACATGAGAAGAGATTTCAGCAGCTCTCTGAACTCAAAACACCTGAATGATGTTACACAATATTTATTCACACCTGACAGACATTTTCGGGTATAAAACAATTAAACCTCCTTTTATTTAATCTGCTCAAACAAAGCCGGGTCTTTCAAACATCAGTTTAGTTTCTATGACGTCAGGGTGTGCTGATTTCATTCTTAGAGGAACGCTCTCCTCCATCTTTTTTGGAGTTGTTTTATGGCATCATTAGTAGTGCATTTGAGGCTTGTGCTTCTTGCCCCTGCTGTGGATTTCCCTTCATGTTGAGTATCAGAAATTAAAGCTACATTCAGACAGAATCCAGCGTTTTCCACCTGGATAGTCTCGGTCTGAGCGACATTTCAGGCTGACTGTGGAGGTTTGCCCAGTCTGAGCGTCTGATTGGTGGCTGTATTCGGACCTGGCTCAACTTCTCCGCCACAGGTCGCTGCATTCTTTGGCGGAAACCTCTGTGGCCCACACTACCTCCACTCCAATGAATGTAAAAACCTGTGTTTTCACGTGTGCGCCAGGTTCTGTCTGAATGCGCCCTAAATGTGTATATTCAGTTCAGTACATTCATAGATCAGACTTCACTAAACTTCTCGACAGTCTCGGCTCAAACCTGGTTCAGGTGCCGGACTCACCTGTTGTTCCAAATACTGCGGAAGAGGTCCAGGGCTTCCCGTAGCCTGTTGGTGTTATTGTCTTCCCTTATTACCATGTTGTAGCTGCTGCTGGCCACCACGAAGATGATAGCAGTGACGTCTAGAAGGGAGAGGAGAGGAACTACATCAGGACAGCTCACGTGTGTGTATGTGTGTGTGTGTGTGTGTGTGTGATGCTGAAGCTGGCAGAAAATACTGTAAGATGGACAGGATGTGATGGGAGGGGAACGTGTCGTTGGCGGTGAGCGTACAGTGTGATTACTTGACGAAGAACAAGAACAAAAAGGCTGAAAGTCTCACCGTTAAAGCACTGGATCCATTTTCTCCTTTCATCTCTCTGGCCCCCAACATCAAACATGCTATGGAGGAGACAAAATGGGTCAGACTCAGACACAACAACACACTCGCTGCTGCCCTCTTTAATCAAAGAGTTCATATCTCTAGTGGGATGCCAGGTACATACTGTACTGTAATTGGCCGGCCTGAGAACATTTACACGCCAGTTTTATGACTGTTATTCATATTTTTTAGATCAGCACAAAAGATTTTCTGTGTCTCTCAGATGTGAAGATGAAGAACAGCATTATTAGCACAAACTCAGAGTGTGTGTGACCCTGCCGTATGGAGAGAAGTGTATGCTCCACGATCTCTTAGAGTAAACATTTATAAATCCTATTTTTCATTTGTGACGGTTTTAATTTGATCTTATTTTCTCTCCATGCTGGCCGGATGTTTGGAAGTCATCAAAGCTGAACAGCGCACACCCAAAGGGAAGTCACGTCCCAGAGCTTTTATATCAATCATTCAGGATGATATAATTTGATACAAAGGCTCGTTTCAGATGGTAGAATAAGTCTGTTGTGTCTGCCACTGAGGAACTGGGTCATCTCATCCGACATCATCAAAGCAGTTACAAAACATTTACTCTAAACTTTTATTGGCTGCGCCTAACGGTCAATAACTTTGAGCTGGCTCAGAAGTCTCACCGCTCGACCGCAGCGGATTAATTCTACATTTTTTTCCCCCTGACCTCAGCTTCCAGCACCGGGCAGGTTGTGGGGTTCGCCGTTTTGTTCAAGGACACGTTTGCTGTTACGAGGTACGTACTTATGTCATTTCAGGCTCTTAACACGAGGCCGCGGTAAATATAGCAATAACACCCAAGAGGGCAAATGTTTTAGAAAAGCGTGTCGCCTGAATAATGTTTGGCGGAAACTGGAAAAATGCCTGAGGAGGTTCCTTTTCAGGAATGGGTGACAGAGTTTGGGAAAGTTGCTGAATATGAAAGGATGTGGACGGGACAGAAGATATGTCTTTAAAAGGAGCGTGTAAAGATTTCTCTTATTAAAAAGTATGTCAGTTCATGTGGAAGTTATTATATACTTATTCTTTTGTCTTTACTTTTGAGAAAGCTACTTTATATTTTGGTTGATTTTATTTCGGTGTTTGGAAATTTGGATTTATTTCTTCTGATTTACATCCCTGATGTTGGATTTCAAAATAAAAGACGGCAAATGAAAAACTTGCATCACTTTTGATTATCTAGATGTATGTTGTCTTTAACTAAGCTTAAGCTTATCAAATAAAGAATAAACTGTTGTTGATCCTTACTGAAAGTTCACTTTGTCTACTTGGAACCTCGTCTCGAAAATCCCTGAAGTTAACACTCGGCAGCGTAGAAGGTCCTGTAGAAACATGAAGATGTATCAGTAAAGTTTATAACAAGAGAACTTTCTTTTTTTAAACAAACTGTAAACTGTGCACATCATCGGAGAACTGACCTGGTCCGTTGGTGTGTAGTCGTTCTGTCTTACGGAGTCAATTCTGTCCAGGAAACTGCAGAGAGAGAAACAGAGAGAAGAATTTTATCCATTTCTAAAGTCTGAGGGAAAATGAAAGTTACAATTTAACATATGTGAGCTGTAAAACAAATAGATCCATAATATGGGTTAATAACAAATATTCTCAAGAGCCTGAATCCACAACAGTCAAAACCAGACAACAAACAGAACCAGAGCTCGTCTCGCAGAGAAATCTGAGGCCACTTATATGCTACAAGTTTAAAATCTGACCACACGTCACAACTATTGTGCTGCATCAGCTCGAGCAGTTATTCAGACGCTCGTGTGAGCTACACAGGAAGCTGCAAAAGGCGGCCGCCATGTCTGACTCCCCGCAGAGGCTCTGGTAGGCCGGTGTTAGGGCAGCTGGTTGCCACAAGAGGGCAGGCCTGCTCAGTCTGGGCTATTTTGGTCTGTCTCTAGCCAGAGTGATTACATAAGGCAGTTATTGTGGAGGTTAGACAGCTTGCTGTTGCCGTCTCTTCACTACTGAGAGAGCATGTGCAGCAGCAGCAGCAGCAGCTGGGCCTCTCTGCAGCACAGCAGGCTCAGGACACCAAGGCAGGCTCAGGACGCTGAGGCTGGGGACACACGGTCACGCAGGCCCCTGGATGATCTGGATCACACATTAAAAGACCCCGATAATGCTGGTCTGGAGGCCAAAAGGTGTTTTAAAAGGGCCCTGCTGTGCAAAAGGCACTTACAAAGACGAGGTACATACGATACACAATAAGAAGCTTTACATTTAGATACACAGATTTCACAAAACAGCCTCAGCGTTTGCACATTTAGCCCTTTTAGCTGAACTGACTCACTACGGGAGCAACGGCGGACCACGACAGAGTCCGAAACCAACCGAAGGCCCAAAGCAAAAATGCCCTTGAAAACACGAGTGGTACAAATATGTTTGCCAGCATGAAATGCAAATGTGTTACTCTCATCAACAACAAAAAAGGAGTCACAGAACGGAGGCACAGACCTCTGTTTCTCAACAAAGGCTTTACCACTTGAGATGAAAAGATTTGCTGATTAACTCATTTTTGTTTTGGCAGAAATTACCAAAGATTTGCGCGAAAATGTGAGAATTCACTGTGTCTCTTTGTCTTAAATGACAGGAAATGTATGTATGTGCATCTTTTGTGACCAAACTAAATAACAAATCTGTTGAGAACTGATAAAGACTACAGGCCTGTTTCCTGTTTGTTACCCTGGATTATTCCTAAATTAGATCAAAATCACACATGAAGCGCCGAGGAGCGGACGAGAGACAGAGTATGGTACGAGGTATATTTTTCTATGCAAGCAAATGAAGTAAAATACACAGCAGAGGAGAGAAAGGTGTGTCAGGTATTTCTGGAGGAGAGCGCCCAGCCTAAAGCTAAAGTTGGTGAGTGAATCCTGTATGTAGGACACAGATGTGGACCAAACATCCTTCGTTTTTTGTTTTTTTTCCTCCCAAACCGATTTCGGGATGTCACAAGACAGTCGACTCTGATCAGATTAGTAATCTGTACGGTTCGTCATTTACAGTTCAATCTTAAAAGCAGCACACCTAACACATCCATGTGGAACTAAATGGCCGAGAATGAATGCTCTGTTATGAGCCATTAGATAACAGAGACACCGCTCATGTGCTTTGACAACAATGTTTTCATCACACCGACTTTATTTCTGCCTCGCACAAAAGGAGAAGTAAGGCCGCTTCTGGAACAGCCCTTTCTCACACAGAGCTCGTATACAGTAGATCACCAGACACAACACGTACAGTATGGAGGAGAGGAAGGGGATTCATTTTCATGAGGTTATTATGCAAAGTTAAGTCTCGACATTCAGCGGGCAAACTTGACATCACAGAAATACCTTCTTTTTTTTTTTATTATTTTAGTGCGCACTGCATAATGTACTCATTAACCAAGCGAGGTATGGGTGCCAAGTCATCTCTTCAGCCCGATCACAGGTCCAATCCAGTCAGGAAAACTCCCACACTTCTTCTCCGTGACTCCACACCTCGTCTCTAAAGTCACAACGCGACCTTCGGACGGTTGCTACTTATCTCAAACTGAACTGATGGACTTTCTAGGCCATAAACTTATCTTCAGCTTTACCTGAACCTTTGTGAGGACCTCAAACTGACACGACATTATGACCACTGGTAGCACCGCACGGCAACGTTTGGGCGAGCAGGTTTAATACGAGTCGTTATCTCCTCACGACCCCCTCGTCATGGCTGTTCACCTGCAAGTTGCGAGCAGTTCAACTTCAGTTTCCCCTTCTCGTTTGAAGAATTTAAAGAGAAAACCGGTGTTTCACAAGAAAGATACAAAGATTAGAGAACTCAAACTTCTTGTGTGCTTCTATGATTGGCATGATATGACTATAGAGGGCAGTAATAATTAGAGACAGTTGTTGGTGCCCAGAAAAGTAGCAGTGGATAAAAGAAACATGTAGGAGAAGCAAGAAGGCAATGTAGACAACGCAGGTTTCTCTAGGAAACGTTTAAGAAATGTTAAATGAAGTCAGAAAACCTGCAATTAACCTTTTATTCCTGCATTTTATCACTGATTTAAAATTACAAAATGGTGACAAATGTCCAGCACAGTTCTTAAAACCTGAGGTATTCTGTCTGTCTACTCCACAGAGTGCATTTTAATGACAAAGTAATGTAAACAAAACAGACCAAAAACACAAACGTGGAGTCGACTCAGTGACGTTCAGAGGTTTGTACGTCGCCTCTGAACTCATCGCACACCATGTCGGTTCAAGAACGACATTTAGCAAGGCGCACAATTAATTGTATCCATTTGTCAATTAGCGCTTCTCTGGAACTAAGATGAGCACAACCAGGAAACCGGGTGAAATGTACTTGAAGTCGAGTCACACACACACACACACACACACACACGTCTCCTCTGAGCACACAGACATTTACTCACACACAAAAACAGAGGCAAAAACCTCCAAAAACATCCCACTTTTGCCCCATCACTGCAACAATGTGGGAGTATTTTTAGTCAGCCTTCCTTGCAGAAACCTAGCAAGGTTATAATTACTGAGCGCTTTCTGACTGCCATGTGACAGAAGTACTATTGGTAGAGCACTGGAGAGCCAAATATAGTCCTCGTACCCAGAAAGAAAAAAAAAAAGAAAAAAGAACAAGGGTCCTAGATCCAGGAAAAACGGTGAAAAAGATAACATTGATTACCGAGTGGCCGTCCAGATAATGCCTTATCAAAAGGTTTGGGTGCAGTTTTCAGTGTCTACGGCTGTTCTGGTCGAGTGCTACAAATAGACGAGCCGGGTTTCAGGTCTGGGGAAATCTGCGGTTTGTGTCGGTTTCTTCAATTTCCTCCCAGAACTGTTCTCCGCTGGCATCAGAGTGTGTGATCACAGTTATGTGATGTGGTCATTTTGTCAGATTTGTGGATTTGAGGGCTGACAGACCAGCAGTTTTTTTTGTGTGTGTGTGTGTGTGTGTGTTGTTGTTGTTTTGTTTCCCACTTTGATCTTAAGTATGTGTGTGTGCAGTACATACTGTACAAAGTATGATTTATTATTTGTTATGAATTTTGTCGCAAGGTTTTTTGTGCTTTGTTCCGCCTCACACGCACTTTACAGCCTCTTCAAAACCATCAAACCACATTAATGCAGCTTCCGCATTTATGGTTTGAGTCTTAGACGCTGACACACACCCCCCCTCCAACACAGACATAAAGGCCGTGTACTATTCCATGACAGTTTGTTTTAAATGGCAGGTTGAATAAAATAAAAATAAAAACTCCACTACTATCTTGCCTATTACAGTCCCTCTCTTTCTGTCTGCAGGGCTGGGTTGTCTCTGTATTTAGCCAAAACACATTGTACTCGTCCTGCGGGCCAGTCTGTGTTGCTATGTATAGGCTTTGTTGTGGACAGTATCACTTGACTTGGCCTGGTCGTTCTGTGTTGTCGGCCTCATCTTTCCATAAAACACAGACGCGAGCATGAATCCACACACACACACACACACACATGCAGATGCAGGGAGGGGAGTGGAGGGAGGGAGGTGGGGGGGCCTCAGGCCTCAACTCCCACGTGATCCAGGTCACATGTTGCTACCCATTGAGCAGAAAAAGGGGGTAGAGGGAAGATGGTGGTGTTGGTGGTGGTAGTGGAGAGGCGGGGGCATTAAAAGGCTTCATACCGGGGCTCGGGGACATGGGTCACCCAGCTCCACAGAGGGGGGCTTCTCCCTGAACCAGAACACTGACACAAGCTCTTGTGCCATTAGGTCGTTTTCGGAGGGCCACAACAAACAAAACAAACACACAAACAGGCCTAAATACAAATAAAGCTACAGCAGGTTCATTTAAACATTCATATTTAAGCCGAAACAAATTGTATGTATGAAGACAACACACGGCTGCAGACAAAAAGCCAGCAGTGAAATACGTACGAAAGCAGCGACGCTGGAATAAAGACTGGAAAAAAAGTCCCCTCCAACAGACGAGCAACCTTCACACCAATTAACAGCGCCCAGCCTCATGTGCTCATTTGATAATTGGGTTGACTTTTTACAAATAGTGGACCATCTTTAATTAGCAGTGTAGAGGATCTGATCAATAGTTTCCATATTTTGAGCCGCTCAGGCCAGCATAATGGACTTTCACTTTAGTCTCCAACCGGCTGATGACAGCACTTTAAAACTCACTGCTGGACAGCAGCACCGCACTGTCTGTGGCCGGTACAGCTTTGCTGAAAATGTGTTTCTTCATATGTTTCTCTGCCATCTTTTATTTTGATTTTTCAGTGACCAAAAAGAGTATGTATTTAAAGTCAATACATAGGACAAAAAGAGTGTGAGCAGCACCTTAAACCACTCAGGACACTTTGTTTGGATAATCCAGCTACAGATGGTTTATTAAGTATTTGTTACATTTCAACAGATTATTAGTTTGTTAGGTTTAGACACTAAATAATAAGAATTAAAAGTAATCTCAGAAAAGTCCGGAAAAAAAACAGCTGAAATGTTACAAATACTCTAAACTATCTGTAGGCGGACTATCCAAATAAAGTGTTACCGTAACTCAAAGTTCACTGACGGAAAATTGATGCCAAATGGCATCGCCACGCTGACCAGGCTTTTTGAGAAACAAATGATCTCTGGGAAGTGCAAGAGTAGAAACACGACTGCTCATTACTACTCCGGACATTAAATAAACAGATTTTAAACAAACAGATCACCATTTTAAAATCTTGGATCCAGGACGGCGGCTGAAAATTCTACAGAATAAAATGTATTTTAAAAAGGCAATTTCCAAGAAGCCAAAGTGACATGTTCATATGTGCCTAACAAATGACCAAAACATGAAAAGGATTCAGTTTACAGTACGAGATGATACATAACAGAGATACGTGGCAAGACTGGAGACTGTTTGGTGTTTCTGTGTGAAATATGACTGAAATGATCAAACTAATTGCTGATTAACTTTCTGTCCGGTACTTTTAGCAGCACTTGGATCGTTCCTGAAATAACACGTCTGTCAAAATGTTATCTAATATTTAAACTTCAGAAGTTTTCCTTCACGCTTCATCGGTCTGCTCTCACAAAACACACCCAGTATCATAACAAAACCAGCTGCACGACACAGCTCATCACATAACGAAGGCCGTCAGAGAAGACCGAGCTGGTGCGGCACGCGGAGAACGGGACAAAGCGAAGGTGGAGCTGTGCAGGATCCTAGTCACCTGGTGGAAAGATCTGAGCCCGGGGTTCAACTCATCCATCCAAACAGGAACACTGTGCAGTTTGGGAGATGGATCTGAAACTAGACAAATCCATCAACGGCTCAGTGGGTACTTCCTAAATATAGGAGCAAGAACGGAGACACTCCTGAAAGTCAAACCAAATCTTGTGTAAACAAAAGTGCCTGCTTTATCTCAAGGCCGCCAATTCGCCTTCCAGGGCCGCATCAAGTCATGGTTTTGAAAGGTGTTGTATAAAAATGTAAAATACATTGTAATGCCATTTTGTCTCTGCTCAATGTCTATGTGGACCATTACATTACCTCGGCTTAAAATAGACTCAGTCCCCAAATTCAGGCTACAGTGGGAACACAGGGACTGTCAGGCCTGTGTCTCATGTGGAGCTCCCAACTACGGTGCTCACTGTGAAATTGACTTATGGGCTTCTCTAAATAATATTGAGGCCCAACATCGATAAACTATCTGTCATCTGCTGAATTAGTCTGCGCCAAAAATAGAAAACTGAGTAAAAATAGTCTAATCAACAATATTGAGCAGGTTTCAATTCTCCGTAAACAACCACAGCCTCCACGTCAAATTAGTTGTTCCGCTTGATGACCCAATGAAAATGAGCTTTTCCTCTTTTTCCCTAATCAAAAGTCAATAACCAATGACTAATATAAAACAGGGGAGTCTACAGTATCGGTGCAGGTTGTATAAGCCTGAACCGAGCCATGCTGGCGATTAGGAGCTGCTCAGGTCCACGCATAAATACATAAACTGCACTAAAAAACTGGTTACTATCATTTTAAATTCACAGATTTTAAAAACGTGCAGATTTCTCTGCATGAGATTCAGCCAGAACTCGAGCGTTCGGGGCCTGTGTGCTGTTTGTGTAGTTCACAAACTGGCCTCCGGGTGGCATCCCTTCGCTCCTGCTGCACACAGCCGCTCTTCCTCACTGACCCTGCCTGCTTTTAGCAGCTGGGTTCCCATGGCAACCCCAGTCGGTCCATACCACTCCTCTCTCTCTCGCGCTCTCTCTCTCTTGCGCTCTCTCGCTCCCTCTCTCGTTCTCTATCCCCCCGTCTCTTCCTAAGCCAGGCCGCTCTTGTATCCTTCCATTCCCAGACTCTCCCATACATCAGCACAGAGCAGAGCCATGCTCTGCACGAGCTCTCTACATTGTATGTGTGTCACTGTGCGTGTTTGTGTCTTCGGTGGGAGGGCACGGCAAATTTAGGCTTATGAAGACAGATTATTTTAGAGTGCCACCGTCTCAAAGCACACAACCAAAAATAAGTCCCGTTTTCAGTAAAGGGCAGGAATGTAATGTGTAGTTTGTCGTATGCAAAGAGACACAAAGTTACTGACGGACACGGAGTCAGTTGTGAGGAATTAGACGAACAGGGTTGTATGAGCTGAGGGGGCTGAACCGTGGGGATAACTGATAAGGATATTACAAGTTTGGGCGACTGTGGCGAGCGGGTCGTCCAATAACCTCAAGGTTGGGGCTTCGATCCCCGCTATCGCTGCTCAAAAAACGATTGCCACGGCCGAGGTGCCCTTGAGCAAGGCACCGTACCCTCCCCAACATCTGCTCCCCGGGCACTGTGAATTGATGCTCACCGCTCCAGTGAATCTGGCATGTGTCAATTTGAGTGTATGGGCCTGTGCATGTGCATGCTCCAACAGGTGCCAGCCTGGATGGGTTAAATGCAGAGAAGTAATTACACGGTCAACGTGATCAATAAAGTTTCTAAAAAAGAAAAAAGAAAAAGACTCTTTATGGCCAAGTGGTGACGGCAAACTGTGTTCCTGTTGTGACGGCTTTGTAACACACCAAAACGACACATGCTTCACCACCCTAAATAAAAAGAACAAAACAAAAATCACAGCGGATTTATGCACGCTAGTCAACAAAATTACAAAGATAGTTTGTGTGATAGCAGCAGATCTGGGGGGGCGGGGGGTGATTTGATGTGTTGGTGATTAGTGGGATATCTGTAATGAGTAATGAGCGTACAGTTGTCAATGAATAGGTGACAACAGCAGGGTCAGAGGACCCACGCGATTACTGCAGATTACTCCAGTGGCTCCTTCTAAAATACACTAATCTGGGTCAAATTAATTTAGTAAAATTAAACCCAAACTAATAAAATCCAGAGATATTCCACAGCCCCTCACTTCACTTCTACACAGCTCTCACATGTGCCAAAATGTCAAACACATCAAACTGTTCTCATTTAGTTGTGAGTGATATTGCTTTCAACTCAAAATCTGAATACGCTGGGCTAAAAGTGGCAAATCAAACACTTTGTCTACAGGTGGTTTTGTGAGTTTCACATGTGGGCAAAAATCCAGCTGTTCTCTCTGAATGCACAAGGTGACAACATGTCTGTAAGACACTGGTTTGGACATACGGTACGGTCAAGTCAAATTCACTAAATCTATTTCAACAACTACTTTATCATGTGGTCTGTAAACAGAAAGTAGTGTCAGAACAGTGACGGAAAATAGCGAAACACACCCATTTCAATTTCCTAACACCCAAAAGGTTCCTTATTTTGTCGGCCAACTCCCAAAAATCCAAATATTTTTAGTCTATGATCACATACAAACAAAGTTTGTCCTTGCAGGCTGTAAAATGCAGCAAGAGAGCAACAGTTGGATTTTTTTTTTTTTTGATTGAGGAATAACTCAAATGAAAAGCAGTTACTGATCGATTTCAGGTTTGTGCGGTTTGTCTGTGCTGCGGCTGACACAGACAGACAGACAGCAAGTTAACATCCACAAAGGAACGTGTACCTATATATTATGCCTTTGTTCAACTTGTGGCAGCTGCAAAAACACATCAGGTGTGGACTGGAATTAAATTTCTAAATAAATATTGCTTTATAGTACAGTATCACTCTGAAGAACCACAACTGCATACAAAGAGGAACCGGATGTTCCCCTGACATAGCATTTTCTTTTGTCAGGACACTTTAAGATGGGGACCTTATCTATCTTATCAGTACGGAGAAGCTCCAGAGTCTTAGGTTAAGAATACCTACAACAATAAATCATCCGAGCAACCCGCCGAACCGTGGCTTGTGCTGGAGCCAAATGTTTACTTAAGTTGGCCTCCAAGCTACCTCCTTCAGCCTAGCCTGATGAAACAGCCAACAGCTCAAACTGTCTAGGCAAACAAACCGCTGTGACAGAAAAATATAAAAGGTTTCTATAAATAGCCTTTGTGCCCCCTTCTGACCACATTCCACAGGAGGTGAAAGTTGAGGCTTGTTTGACTAGTGGCCGAGGTGGAGGGAGACCTTTTGCCTGGGTGTGGCTGGACACCGCTAGCTGCTAGCCACGCTGTTAGCCGAGGGCCTTGCAGGTTACACAACCTGAGCTACAGTACACAGCCAGGCGCTGAGGGTTTGAGCGTCCCATGTGATACAAAACATGCTAATGTCAGTGCTACACACACGTGGTCATGTGCTTTTTGATGGATTTTGCATGGCTCCGAGTCTGCTGCTGCTCACTCTGATAGGCCGGCTTGGCAGCAACAGGGAGACAGTGTGGAGCCGGGAGCCCCTGTCATGATTAGACAGCAAAATGTCTCCTCGCGTGTCAAACCCCGCTTTGATCAATTCAGCTCACCAACACCACCCCCTACCCCACCCACCCCCACCCCCTCTCTCTCTGTAGCAGTGGCAGAAATGGTTGAAGCTGTGTGTGTGTGTGTGTGTGTGTGTGTGTGTGTGTGTGTGTGTGTGTGTGTGTGTGTGTGTGTGGAGTAGGGGGAAGACAAGAGTGAGCAGGGAAGCATATGAGTGCGTTCATACACTCGCGATGATTTGTTTTATGTCAGGGCATTAAGGGAAGAGGAAGGTATGGCCAGTATGGCAGTACGCAGCCGGCTCGAACACACACGTACACACACACGCACACAAAACCAACACAGAGGCGTTTTGTGTCTCACCTTCTGCTACTGACCTTCCCTTTGTTTACAGCGCATTGCCGGGATACTCCCTTTGATTCGGCTGCGCACACGTGACCCTCCGCCAGTTTCTGCTCTGCAGTGCTGCTGCTAAAAATAGCCTCAGCTTGCCCTGGCTCCACAGCTAGTTTACATAAGCTCTAAGGGGGGTGGGGGGGTGGGGGGGGCTGTGGAAGAGGAGGGGGAGAAAAGGGAGCGACAGAGGGGGGAGAGGGAGAGAGAGAGAGAGAGAGGGAGAGAGAGAGAGAAGAGGAGGGGGGAGCCTCAGTGAAGAGAGTGAGAGGAGGAGGAGGAGGAGGAGGAGGAGGAGGAGGGGGGAGTCTATGGACGACCATTCCACAATCTCTGAGCAGGGAACCTGCAGCGCCACTGCTGTCCTCCAGCAGTCTGTGCCTTTACACTCCTGGTCAACAGCAGGGTGTGTGTGTGTGTGTGTGTGTGTGTGTGCATGAGAAAGGTATGTGTGTGTCTGTGTACTGTATGTGCGCGTAGTCGGCACACAGTAACAGACTCGCAGATATCCGCCATTCACCAGCCTCGCTCTGTGTCTGTCTGTCCTTTAAAATGGACGCACATTTTAACCCAAAAATAAAAATCTATTTATAGAAACTATTCCCGTTCTTTAAGTGGAACATAAATTCCAGTTTTTCTCTCTCTCTCTCTGCGATGCTGCTCATATTAAAACAGCAGAGGGACAAAGCTGGCAATTAACACGATCCTACAAAGCATCTAAACATGACACAGTTTTGCTGATTTAAACTGACATAGGAGTTACTCAGCCATTTTGATTTGAGATATTTAAAATGTATATCCGCTTTCAGTGGAGCGGTGCTTTGCTTTTTAAATGTGATCTGACTTATTGACTAAACTAAATACAGGCAGTCTGAGCCTCTGGTCTCTAGAAACAAAATAAAAACACACTGGGAGTGTAGCTAATCTTGTGACTTGTAGCATGCTATGCTGGGCAGCTTTAGGCTCTCTTAACTGTTTCCAAATGCCCAGCCAGTCTGAGAGCTTTCTAAACCCCGACGTGTACGACTTTAAACTTCCTCAGCACTTTAAAACACTTAATGATGGACAATAATGGACAGAAAAAGCCGTTAACAGTTACAGTGGCGCTAAATCTCGTGCCGTACTTGTGAACTCGAAGATGTTGAATGTTAAATGATCTGAAAAGGGGAGGTTTACACACACACACACACTTTGAAAAAGACTTCATACAGGGGACGACATGTGTTCTCATGTGTCCTGCAACATCCTCTCTGCTGCTGCTTTCTGGCCTCAAGAGAGAGACTGAGAGAGAGAGAGAGACTGAGAGAGAGAGAGAGAGAGAGAGAGAGAGAGAGAGAGAGAGAGAGAGAGAGAGAGAGAGAGAGAGAGAGAGACAGAGAGAGAGAGAGAGAGAGAGACAGAGAGACAGAGAGAGACAGAGACAGAGAGAGAGAGAGACTGAGAGAGGGGGGGGGGGGGGGGGGGGGGGGGGGGGGGGGGGGGGGGGGGGGGGCAAGAGGGACAGTGGAGAGAGAGTCGGTCCCACAGGGGGCTCTAACAACCTTAAGGACAGTGGTTTGTGTAGATGGAGTCCCACTGAGCTTCCAGTAGATCAGATTCTACAGTTCAGCTCCAAACCACTCCTCCTCCTCCCTTTTCTTCCTCAGAAATCATGCACACACACACACACACACACATTTACACACTCAGATATATTCAAACACATACACACAAACACACACACACACACACACACACACACACTTCCATAGTGCTCCCTTTGATTAGTCTTCAGTCAGCTGACAGCAGGGTCATCTGATTTTAGTAAGCGACACAAAGGTTTTTGTTAATCTGGATTAAGGCCTTTTATGAAGAAAGTGTTTATTTACAATTGTATAGTTACATACATGATTTGAATTATTGCGCTATAGTAAAAGCTGGGAGTGATTATCTTGTTTTAAAAAGCGTGGACGCAGAATTCACCAGAAAAGGATGAAGAGATTTCATGAAGTGAACTGAAAGGCTATTTTTAACAGTTTGTTTACTGGCGAGCAAGTTAACTAGAGAAAGTATGAGCACACCCAAAATAGATATAAACAGTTTAAAATGCAATCAAAAGCACTTAAATAACATAGAATTGGTGCCATTTCACAAACAACTTTGAGGATTGTGCTAGTTATGTGTTTTAATTTCGTCCCTTGTAGCATTGTTTGCCTTTTTGGAGCACGCCGGTCGTCCGTCCGTCATTTCTGTGACTTTGTGTGACAAATTAGAAGTTTTTTGTTCTTTCCTTTTGCTACTAAAAAACTCATTTCTGAATTTCTTACTCTACTCCACACCTGGCCGTCACTGTCTTTCTGATGTTTGTTCTTTAACAACATCATTGACCCTACAGACACAGACAGATTCAAGCTTTTTAGATGCACAAATTCATACTTTTGTCCTCGAACCGTGCGAGCCCTAACCTGGACGGAACAATACAGTCCGTGAAGGTCTAACGCGATTTCAAATGGCTGCAGTGAGACAGCAGAAAATCCATTTCTTATGTGTTGAAAGTAACCCGATAACCGATCTGAAAAAAGTTATCACACAGATCAGTTCGGACATGTAAGAAGAGCCCAGTCTCGTCCCCTTGTGTTATACGCTGTACATCAAATCAGCTCAAACGTTAAGAAATGAAGTAACTTATTGGTGACAGAAAAAAGCAGTGACATGCAGCCGGTGTATAAATATCGCTCTCTCTGGCTCTTCCGTGAACAGAAGAGGCTCCTTATTGAGGAGAGCCACTGTTTGCGAAGCGTAGCCCCTCTGTTTCTGTAGGCCCTTCAGGGGCTGGGGCTGGCTGACAATGCCGACCATTCTTAGCACTTTACTGCCTCAGATGACTGTGTCAGTGGCCCCCAGGCTGGTGACAGAGTCCCGTGACCAGCACTACACCCCAGCCCCAACCCCAGCCACAGCCTAGGCCAAGAACCAGACCCAGCCTTAGATATGTCTATGCGCGGTCCCCTCTCCAGGACGCCGGGACTGCTGGAGATCTGTCTCGTCCCCACCATACCGTTCCGTCCTGAACTACATCACATCTACGACCTGCAGTGATCATTGCAGATTTTAACACTCCATAAACTCAGATATTTTGGATACTGGTAGAAAAAAACACTCTGTAACTCAATTATTTGATATAAAATGTAAATAACTTCCTTCTCCTGACAAGAAGGATAACACAAGGTGCCCAAAGTCCTTAAATTCTGTCTTGTGCAGCTGCAACGATTAGTTGAATAATCAATAGGCATCTACTTTGCTAATCAATTATCTTCAGTCCCTTTTTAAGATTAAACTTTTCTGAGCTTGATTCTAGTTTCTCTAAAATGAATATCTGCTGATTTTCTCTGCAACATTACGCAACTATTTCAGCTTCAGCTTCACAATCACTGCGATAATACTGAATTGTAATAGTTAGAACAGCACCTCTTTCCTGAACACCTGTTCTTGCACTTTGTAACTTGGGTTGAGCGGGTAAGATGCCCTGTGAGACGTATGTACCGCTTTACAACACTGCGTCACACACATTCGATATAGTCAGTATAGAGATCATAGCAGAGAAACCGAAGAGGACATCAACAGAGGACAGACCTGAGTAAATCGCAGATTGGTTATTAGTCTTTTGGCTGTTTAACATGGTTGTTGTCTCGCTAGTGAGCAAAGTCAGCCCATCAGCTGTCCATAAGGGTGACATTTGATTCATGTATTAACTGAGAATAGGCTCATCAGATGTATTGATAAGGATCATCTGCTTCATCCAGTGACAGTTTTGGCATGATTTTGAGACATTCTGTGACAGATTAAAACAATCCAAAACAACCTTTTATAGCTATAGTTTTGACTGGCTTTACTTCAAATTTCCAGAAACGTCAGATTTACCACTGGTGAACTACTTAATTTCCAAGTCTTGTGAAGATGGGTGGTGATGACACCCATTTTCCAATCCATCCTGAAGAGGCCATACTTTTCCTCAGAATCTTATCTTTGGCTCTTCCATTTAATTCTCATTAGGGTCGATATCTCAGGACGACTAAAGCAAGAACAATCTGACGTCTGTCTCACTCTAAGGAGGGTGAGTCAGGGCCAAGTCTTGTTTTCCTGTATGTTTTGTGTGCGTGTGTGTGTTTGTTAGTGGGTGATTACCATAAACTCTAGATGGAATGTGGGATTAATAACTGTCGAGGGATGATCATTTGGACTAAAGAAAATAAAACAAAAAAAACAGGAGCGTAGAAAACGATGAGCAACGTTGACAGTGAAGCAGCAGGGCTTCAACTTCAAACAGGGGTTCAACTAGGAATTATTTCTATTATAAATTAATCTGCCATTTATTTTCTTGATTGATTGATGAATTGTCTGGTCTAATAAATATCAGAAAATAGAGAAAAAAAATAAAGCTGCAGGTTACGTCTTAAAATTGTCCAAAACCTTGAATTTGATCAATTAGTCATTCTATAGCAGGAAGTGCCTGTGGATCAGGACACATGAAGCTACCTTCAGTATATCTCTTGTTTTATACATCAAATGCTAAAACTATATTTGTTAAACTACAATGACCACAATGCATTCAAAGCTAACTCCGGCCTCATCGGGCAGAGGCTGCAGCTGCATCACTCAGCTGTTTCATAGCCTCGTTTCTTCAGTTGCATTCCCAGACTCCGGCTCCATCCAGGCCTCAGTCCCTGCTGCTGCAGCCTGGTTTCCCAACCACTGAGCACACCAACACAGACAGCACTTAACACTGGATAACAATAATCCACTACAGTAGGAAATATCTTCCTATATGAACTGTGTCATGAATTGTGTCATATTTGCTGGTTTACTGCAACAAGAAGAAAAAAACAGGCAGGAGGCCTGGGAGTTCAGATTTGCGTGTGAAAAAGTGTTTGATTTTGCCGTTGACACATCCAAGGCATTGCAATGGAACCAAGCCCGCCGCAGCTGAAAATAGCTCGTAATCAATCAACTGGCAGACACATATCTGTGCTCTTAAAACGTATAAATGTGCAATGCAGAGGGCAGATCGATGGGTGACAGGATTCCAAAAGCATCGATATGGACATGCTCTTTGGCATAACAAGCGCTCGCCATCGGCCCATACTTATTTCCTGTGCCTTTGTCCAATGGGCCGTCCAGTGCTAGGCCTGCTGGAAAAAATATCTGCCAGTGGAGCAAGGTCTGTGAAGGACAACGCAGACGGGACGGCAGAGGTATATAATCTGCCTCCACAGAATCTATACACAACCTATAGCTCCAATTAACTGAATTTTATTCTGCCATGATCTTCCTTGGTGGTGTTTTACCACAGTGTATCTATTGTGTTTGACTGTTTGCAAGTAAGGTCGCTGCTTGCCAATCAGTTCCTCCCACAAACAGTCACATGTAGGCCAACTTCCTCTTTAATTTACTCTGAAAGCGCCCTTATCACATCTGTGATCCAAGACGTAGCCTACAACACAAACACAAGTCTGTGAACGTGATGAAAGATGACATGAGAGCTTCCTGGACTGACTAGAGCAGGTTTGGTCTGTGTTAGTTAGCGAGAGAGCGAGAGAGCGAGAGCGAGAGAGAGAGAGAGAGAGAGAAAGAAAGAGAGAGAGAGAGAGAAAAAAGACCAGCTAACAGACTCTTTTCTGAGCTAACAGCCGAAACAACACGCCAGATATTGTCCAAACAATACAACACGTATCCAAAGTTATGACCTCTGCCCCATTCCTTTCAACCCAGTTGGCTGCTGAGGCCGTCTGCCACTGTTTCCTTACTTCCAGGAGAGTTACTGAGAACAGTTACTGTAGTTTAGTGGTCATAATAACAATAGGAGAGAGAGTGTGTGTGTGTGTGTGCCTTTACACACAGACAGATGTGCTGCCATGTAGGACAGAGTATCTATGAATGCCCTCCATCCTCATAGTTCATACGGAGGTTAAAAACTGAGAGAGGAAGTAAGTGAGAGGCCGCAGTCTGACAAAACCCAGACATCAATCAAACACACCGACAATAGAGGCACATTGTGATGTTTCTACTCTACAGTGAGATTTCAAAATGAGCTGCACATGTGAAAAACAGTTCAGGGCAGTTACTGGGATGCCTTTCTATCACTGGAAACAGATTGGTTTAGTATGTTTAGAGATTTTGAATCTGTATGTTATTCACACGGACGGCTTCTCACAGGCGAGGAAAAGCACTTGAACAAATCAGCTGCTCCGTCACAAAAACACAAAACCACTGACAGACAAAGTAAAAGCCTGCGCGACTATTAACCATATCAAAACTGAAATCAGAGTTTGTACATATGAACCACATGAAGCTGTAACTTTTTTATCATTTTACCTCCTTCACACACACACGCACACACACACACAAGTAAAATAAATTTGTTAGCTTCATGATGATTTATTGGTCAAACATACAACTGCTCACCGGCTGTTAACCAATCAGCAGCAGCCGACGTAACAGCCGGGGAGGCAGCGATAGGAGGACGGGGGAGAAGAGCAGGAGAGAGAAGCAATCGAATGAAGAAAAAAAAAAAAAAAAAGTGAATGATATCGAAGAGGAGGAGGTTGGAAACGGGGAGGACAACTGGGAATTCAAATAAACAATTAAGCATCAGTCATTTGGCAGCATAGAGTGGATGCATTGTAACAACATAAGGACAGAAAGCACAGGGACCAAGTTCAAAGCCAATATATGCACTGTGGCTGCAAACATAAACCAGTACCACTCTATTTAAATACTGTATGCTTTTCACTGTCTTCGTTTTACTCTACTGCTTGTTAATGTTTACTCATGTCACAGGACAGCTGTATTTTCAGTGCTTCCTCTAGCTGCGTGCCTCACTTGTTACAATCTGGAATATTCTTTCTGATTTCGACATTCAGCAGGCCGCTGCATGTACAGAGTTCAAATGTTTACGATCCCGCAGTATTATGTGGTATCGCCGTGTTACTGGAATATTGACTAAAACAAACACAGGATGCTTTTTTACATATTGTGCAGTCGTACTGCACACAGACTGACTCAGAGCAGCAAAGACAAACACAGGCCTTGGACTGTAACAGCTCCACCTTACAGATTCATGTGACTCTCCAACCATCACCTGACTATCTCTCTCCTTTCTATGGAAGCTGCTTTCAGGCAGGGCAACCAGGGAAGACTTGACCCGAAGTCAAATTTATGTTCAAGGGACGGAAGACATTCAGGAAAAGAGTACAGAGACTGTTTGTCTACGTGATGTAACATCTTTAAAGCATCTCGACACTACACCCGTGTAAAGCGGGCTCACAGTTCGCTGGCAAAAAGACAATATCCCCAGTCACTGATAAAGTGTGCCTTTGACCGAACCCTGAGAGATAAAGGGAACCAACCTTTGGGATGGGAGGGGACAACTTCCAGCAGGCTGCACTCCTGAGCCTGTACCATGAACATGTCCTCATATTTACATGTGAATCCAGAGGTGAGTCAGAGAGGAAGCAGAAAGAGGGGACTGTAATCAGCGAGTCGCTTTGCATATCCAAACTTCCCTTTACCGGCAACAGAGGGGCCCTCCACTGCGTGCAACCAGCACCCTAAGGTGGCCCAAGGTACTATAGGAGCTGTCCAAACAATCTGGGGCATCAGTTTCTGCGCCTTGCCACAATGAAGTTATCAGTATTTCCTAACTACAGTATCTGGAGTACCATTGTATTAGGAAAAACTCTCTACAGATTGTAGCCAAACTCAAATCATGACCCATGTAGCTTTTGTCCAGCCTTAGAGACGCTGAAATTTAGTCTATCGACCGCACAGGTAGCCTGTTACCAACACTGAAGCACAAAATCCAACCTTTAACTGCAGCATTAGTGCATTTTACATGTGTAAACACACAAATTTTACATCGGCACATTTGCAAAGAATCACACAGTTGGGCATTTTATTACAAGCCACACCAGACTTTGCATATTGCCGTGGTGAAATGTCAAACACACTGACACGAGGAGATGTATGTATAATTTTCCAAAGGACGAATACAACTGCTGCTTGCCTTGCCACACCCAGAGTAAACATATCTCAGCCATATTCATATATGACATGACACCGGCGCACACTGCAGAGCTTTCATCTCAAACATGACACAAAGAGGATGGACAGAGCAGGGATGAGTTTACAGGCTGTAAAATAAAAAAATTTAAAAAACTATGCTATGTAGTTAAGGGCACTCTTTGGCTAAGACATATCATACCACAAGATGTCTGTTTTAAACTCACTATTGTGCGCAGTCGATGAGCTGGTACTCATTGGACCTCTCAAAGCATGCCTTCACTCCTTCATCGTCCCACAGCTTCTTTGCGTGATCAAAGAACTCCTGAGGAAGAGAAAGAAAGAGAAATATAAAAATACAGACAACAGCACATGTCGGACAACAGAAAGACTCAACAATCTGTGTTACAATGTCATGACAGGAAGGTCAGGGACCTTGAATACTTTCAAATGGATACTGTGGAAGCACAATGCACAGGGTTAGTGACTTTAACAGCATCCTTTGTGAGTCTTCATGCTTCATTCGCATCATCAACATTTAATTAGTATAGCAGGATCTTGTACAGAGTGTTAAAATCATGTTCACATAATTACCTAGTATCTACAGTATGTCACCTTTTTGTGCTGTAGAAAATACAGGCAACTATAGTTAACTATATCATGTCTTCAGTAACTTAAAAGCCTAGAAATACTGCAATTTTTTACACACAATTTGTAGTGCCACACTTCCATACACACACTTTCACACAAAACCACTCTCCTCTACAGAACTGGTTATTTAAAGTGTTTGCCTTGCTCATGGGCTCAACATCTCTTTGTAGTTTCTGTGTAGTTTGCTTTCTCATTGGGAACTCCGTGCCTGTGCTTCAGCTGTCGACAGTATCGATACCATGCGTTTAAAATATTATTCGATAGTACTGAAGAAACCAAACTACAATCACAACAATGCCTCCCCCCGATCGATTAACTCCACCTTGCTCTCGCCCCCAATCAAGCATGCGCTGTGGCAGACACAGAGAGAGAGAGAGATGTTATCGGGTAACCGGTTGAAGAAGCGGACGCAGTGTTTATTTAACAAGCACAAGCTGCAACAGTAAACAGTGAACACCCCTGGTCATTCGGTACCACGCCGGTCACGTTAATTTCGAGCGAGCCTCCTCGGCGCGCCTGAAAGACAGAATCGCAGGGTGGAAAAAAAAAAAACCCAACAAAAAACGAAACGCAAGTTTTGTTTTTCAGGCGACTTAACAACAATAACTGCTGTTTTTGTATGATACAGCGAGACAACAACAGAATGAGGCGGGGCAAGCAGGTGTGTGTATAGTAACATGTAGGGGTGTATGCGTGTGTGTGTGGAGGGGGAGGAGGGAGCAAAAGCAAGGTGAGAAAATTAAAGTAGTTTGTGAGTAAAGACTAAAATATGGTGAAGGATTAAAATTCTTGAAATAACCTACTATATAATAATGTAATGCAATCAAATAAAATAAAAAATCCACCCTAATTTCAGTCATTCTGTGGAAAACACTGCAACTGGGACGTTTTTTTAGTAGTATTCTAGTAGTATTAGTATTGTTTTTTTTATACTAGTATTGTATCAAAGTTAAATCGTGTCAACCTTAACCCGTACAGAATACACAGGACACATATGGAGCTAGGGGGAGGGATGAGTTTAGCTTAGCTTAGCATACACACTGGATTCAGGGGGAAACAGCTAGCCTGAATGTGACCGTGCACAGCTTCCCAGAGTCTTGTTGTCAAAATGAGGTTGCCGGGGAAGTGCACAAAAACCTGTGCTCGCAGATAGCATCTAGCGCTACAGCGAGAGCCGCTACGGGCTGGTAGTTATACAAACAGTTGTTTGAGGTAATGGTGAAGTGTTCCTTTAAAATTTGCAAGTCATATTAACAGTATAATTACTTGTGCAGTACAAACTAGACGGCAGAGAGTCACAAACAGTCAGATGAATTCTCTATTTCATCTTCTCATATATTCTTTTTCTTTTTTTTTTAAAAAAAAGAGATGGTTACATCAAATTTAACGTAATATCTGTCACAATATGCCTCTGCAGCATAACTGTAGGCCACTGCAAAAAAGTACAAAAAAACAGTTAATACTGGATAATGAACAGTACTTTTGCAATTATTTACTTTAAACCTCTCTTTGCAGTGGCAGAGGGAGGGGACATGAATTCTCATTTACTTCCTCGATACAGGTTTATCCAGCAGTTCCTGAATTTGAACTCATGACTTTCTGGTCACAAGCTCTCTTCTCTAAACTGCAAGCTAAAGCAAAAGGTGGTACGCTCAGATGCCATAACTGTACTGACCGATTCTCTGTACTACATCTCCTAAAATATACAAATATAACCAGCACATATCCGTCCGTGGGCATGATGCTGTAAATGACACATAGTCTCAGTGGGAAATCATCTTATCATTGACTTTGAGACATTTCCCAGGACTCTCTGTATGCCCCTAAACAAAGATGATTGGGCTAATAGCCCTGGTCGCCTCCTGTGCACATGTCTTTCAGATGGGCTCCTCCTCTAGCCTAGAACTACCACATGACTCTCTGCACTCAGCACTGGCTCTGCGCTCCGGCTGGGGAGAGAGGGTGAAAGTAGCCCCGAACCAGAGAGAGAGAGGGAAGAAGGAGCCTGATAAATGATCACATGCTCTGGGAGATCTCCTCTCGGCAGATCCGGTGATTAAGTTCAACATGGAGGAAATCCACTGATCCAGTCTGCAGAAGCCTCACAGAGAGATACATTAATATTTGCTTACTTTTTTTTGTTGTTACAGACAAATATAGGCTCGCACTTGAGGCTGAAGTCAGAAATAACCTAAAGACTGCAATCATCCTAGTTGTGTTGAAGTGTGGTCTGGCTATCAACCACAGTATGATGCAGCGGCACAATATTTTTAATTTTACAACCATGGTTCTGCTTTTCTGTAACATAGCATGTACATGCTATGCCAAACACTTGATTAACAAAGAAAACGGGGCCATATTTGCTATCTCTCGGCTGTGTTTGCTTCCACTTCTGTTACAGTCAAACTTGTACACCCACCTCGACTAATATCAATAAGATTCAACAGCGCTGATTACATTCTTCTGCTACGAGTTCACTGAATTTTTTATACCAGCAGACGTCGAGGGGCTTGAAAACTCAAAGAAGGGACCGACGACGAAGCTAGCAAGCGTTGGGACTGGATGAAGGGAGGACGAGGGGTGGAAGGGGCAGAGCGGGGGGGGGAAGAAGCAGAGTATGGTCCTCAGGGCTCTTTTCCACAGAGGCGTGTGACACTGGGCCTTTGAATAAATGTAGTGTGTGCTGCAGTGCCCTACAGAGGAACTGATAACACAGAAAGAGACCAGGAGGGAATTTGCTTTAACACAAGCTTTTTTAACTCTTTCCTGTGCTCTTCCATCACCCCCACCCCACCCCCTCCGTCGACGGCCATGAGATGCTGATTCTCTGGCGGCTCTGCCAGGACCGACTCTCAGCTCGGCCTTAGCTTCAATGTTAATCAAGTTGGGTGTGTGTGATGTAATATTTCACTTGAATCATATAGGTCAGGCTGACACAGAGAGAACAAAATGGCCTAAATCTGATTCGACTTAGCAAAACAAAGTTGTGGAGCAAATGGCTTGCATCTTCCGCTGCAAGGGGACACTGGAATTCCTTTGGGTAGGCTAAAGTTTTGAGGAGACCTTTGGCCTTGGTGCAAAATGTACAGCAACGGCCACTAACCTCAAATCCCTCCATACATAGACAGCCAGACAACCAGCTGGCTCCTCAGTAAACCATCACCGCCACATTTATTTGATTTGAATAGAATATCTGTGTTAGATAACCGTCGCCGAGTGCAGAGAGACCTGACTTTCATGGGTTACCTCAGTTAAAGAGTACAGACAAATTTAGCTAAAAAAGAGAGCAAAAGAAAAAGAAAAAAAAAAAAAGGAGAGCAAGGGAGCGACTGTTCGAGACCGTTCATCTTTCATAACACGGTTCCAAAAACGGAGCAGCCCTCCGTGCCACCCTATGCCCCACATACATCACGGATCTTTAAGTAATCAATTAGAGGCGAAAACAAACTTCTAGGACCCGAAGCCGTTCATCACGAGGAAATCGCCAAGAAGACGGTAACAAGCGGAGCGCTATAAGAGGTGTTACCCTTCACGGCTGTGGCGAAGAACAAAAGCAGCACAAAGCAGGTCACGTTCCTCAGTAGGAAGTCATAATTATTAGTCGACCTGTAAACTTGACATCAGACAACATTAAATAAAGTTACACGCTCACTGACAGTTGCCGATGTGTCCAAGTTTAGCCGCGGTGTAATATTTAAACCATTTATCAGTACAGTAATTCTGCACCCAAACCCAAAAATAGATCAGTTCAACAATGGGTGGGGCTGGACGTAATACAAAGCTCACCTTCCACCGCACGCTGTAATGCATATCTTTAAGAAAAGAAACAAAACAAAACACGAGAGCAAACTTTTGTGAACCTTATCCTTGTCTTTGTGTTGAGAGTATAATAAGATCAGCAGGTCTGCTCTGTTTGTTTTAGCATCAGATGGACATGATGTACAAATGTCTGACGGACTGAAAGCTACGCTGTGCTAAAACAGGGGCTGGGGCTCATTTGAATTTGCTCCAATACAGTCGACAGACACCGTCGGGTGGCTAGCAAAGCTACCACAGTGGCATTTGTTTCCATTTGCATAGACGACCGTTTGTATCAGTGCTTTCTTTTCCATGGCTCCGCTGTTATCCAAAGCTACTGTAGGGAAAGATTTTACAAAAAAAGGACGCTTTGATGGTAGAGACTACGCTCCAGTAAAACTAGGCCTGTTGATTTACATGTAAGACAAGGGGAAACTGTTGTCTTACACAATCACCCAGTTATAAAAAGGTACATGCAAAGGAAAAATCCCCACCAAATCTATTCTGTATATATAAAAAAAACTACAGTCAGTGTACCTCGCACTTTTAGGCCTATCTTGTTGATTAGAGGCATAAATTTCATAATCATGATCTATCTGTACAATACACAGCCAAATAAAGATCCTAAAGATATTTAACACAAGTTTGACTGAAGTTTTTAAACACAATCCACAAACAGTGCTGAGTGTTGGAGGCCATGATGCAATGCAGCCAACATTGTTCCCTCTCAGGCCGTCTTCTTCTGGACTAAAAAAACCTAACAACGCGCTCGCGTCGGAGACAGAAAACACTGTTTAACATTTTAAAAAGAAAGTTTTTCCTTTCACCAAAGAGGAGACAAATTGGATTCAAAAAATGAATGTTGTGATTTGAAAGAAAAAGATTGAGTTGAGTTTATTTTTTAAAGTGTGGCAGCCAATAAAAGCAAGTTTGATGACTCATGACTCCATGGCCACCACTACGCAGCAAAGCATTTCAGTCTTAAATGGTGTGTAAAGACTTTCATATCGTCTCAGTGAGATAAGTCATACAACAAGCTAATTTTGGTTTTGATGATTGTACTGTGGAAATTAGAGCCAGAAATCAGTCAAATAATCGATTACTAAATTGGAAGAAAACTATCTTGAGAATGGATTCATAGGTTGAGGAGGTTTTCAAGCGACTGTATGCATTTGACTGCAGCTGTATCGTTGTAAATGAAATATCTTTGAGATCTGGACAGCTGGTCAGACGTTTGAAGATGTCACATTGGGCTCTGGGACTCAATTTTCTGTCAAATTCTAGACAAATAATTGGCAGATGAGCTAATAATAAAATATTCTTAGGTGTAGCCCCAGTAAAAACTTTCATAATGGTAAAACCAAAGTTACTGCCATCACTCTCTCCACCTAGTCACATGCAGCCATTCAGGAAAATGTAGGAAGTCAAAGATTATTGTCTACTTCTTCTTCTTCCTGTCCACGGCAATAACTTATCAACAAAACAGATGCTAAACTTGACCAAAGTGCACTGAACATCATGTTCATCAAGAAAAGCTTTCACATCGAGATCAGAGTTCAAGATGAATGAACGTGGTTCACCATGACATCATGCGTACAAAAGTTTCCAGGTGAAACATACTTCCACATTTCACAACGGCGCCAACAGGTGAAAGCCACAGGTTACTGATTGGCTATGTTCTCGTGCGCTGTATTGGATATCATGCCTGGTGGCACTAAGTGACAATGTAGTGGTGACACTGAGTGAAGCAGTGAAGCCTGAGACTGATGACAAGCACAGACAGTCCAAACAGAGCCATGTTGTTCCCTTTGGCCTAGCCAGGCCTGGGAACTCAACGCCGGCACTCCCCATGGCCCCTGCCCTCACACAGAGCACAACATCCCAGCAGAACAGACTACTGCTGCCCTGTTAACACTCTGACTGTGGGGAAATTAACACGCAGATCCTTTTAATGGACATTCTTGTGATATAGCATTAAATAAGGTTGTTGAGAGGGATGCTGGGAAACGTCATGCAAAGATGGAAGGTGGCAAAAACAATTCAACTTCACGGACAACGCAGTAAAGTGATGGTACTGCAAGAACCAGCAAGTGCCCCTGTACACGGGGCCTAAATATTAGCTAGTCAAATTATGGCTAAGAGATAAAACACAACTGTGAAATTCATTCCTCTTAATCCATTTTTAATATGCTGAGCGACTACAGAATATATATAAAAAAGGGGGCTGCATCCAACAAGTATTCTCATTATTGATTAGAAAATAGAGAGAGATGTCCATCAATCAACATTTTTTAAAAGGCCCAAGCTGCCATCTTCAAATGTCTTACTTTGAAAACTCAACTCAAAAACTCAGATAAGCGGCAAATCTGCACACTGGCGGAGCTGGAACTCGAGAATATTTTAGTATCTTTGCTTGAAAAAAGGCTTTAGCGGTTAAACGGCTATCAAAACAGTTGATCCAACAACTACTCGATTAACCAGATGATAGTTTTAGCTCTAAAAAAAACGAACAGTTTAAACTTCAGTGCCTGAGTTACAACATGTTGAGAACAGGGATCATGGTCAACTCCAATATAACCAAAAGCAAAAGGGCTGGTCAATACACCAAAAGGAGATTAACCCTGTACTAGATCCACACTTGATGGCATGTTCATTCTTCCTTTTAAAAGTCCATAAAGTCTATAAACAAAAACAAACCACCAATAGTCTATTTACAGCTCTGTATTAATTTGTCATTCCTGTTTCCAGCTGGTGTCAAACAAGGAACACTTTCAAAATTATGTAAAACATTATCTACATTTCCAACACATGACCTCGCGCTATTGAATGACTGATCAAACACTGAAAAGAATCCCATGTGCTCCAACTTGCATTCAAATCCGCATACGGTACATCTGCTCCGGGTACAGGCACTTGAATCAACTCACTGTTGATTTCATGCAAGTTAGCTGTTGTTTCCATTCATAACTTTGCGTAAGTTAACTTCAAGAGCCCGTCACGTCATGAAAAGGAGTGAATTAAAGAAAGAAAGGCAACATTAGGTCTGTTACAGCTAAATTACATCTGACATCCCTCAGCTACATCAGGAAGATCTACTTTGTTGGCCATGGGGCTCATAAAACCAGCAAACGCTCTCATCGCATACCATCCAACACCCACGCAAACACAAATGCACATTAAGAAAGACAAAAAAGCACACATGCATGGTACCAGCCCTGTCACACACATGCACGCACACTCTGATGAGCGTCTTACCTGTGAATAGTCAAAGTCAGAGAGAGGTGCTATGCTTTTGATGTATTCGATTCTGAATTGGTCCTCTGGGTTGGCTAGCGGGACTGGGGGTATTAAAGTGCTCATCGCAGACACTATAGTCTGTAAGACAGAAGTTTTGGGAGAAGAAAAAGCAAAAAAAAAAAAAAACATTTAGCAGGATGAATACAAGAAAAACCCTGTAAGCTTGTATAATAATCAGTAAAATGGGATTGGGTGTAAGAGACATTGAGCACATTTGGGAAGCGATACAGATGAAACTCACCACTATGGCATCCTTCACGTTTTTCCGAATATCTTGGATTTTCTGTTTCTTTTCTCTGCATGGGAACAGGACAGACGTGTGAGCCGGCGGTTGCGAAAAACATCAACCACAGCACACCACAAAAGATTTATCATCAAGGTGATTATGGGTAAGACAGAGGTTACTGCCAGGTTAGACATTATTCTAATACAGTTATACATACAGTGCAGGTGTTAGCTTGGGAGTGTGTACCTGTGGAGGTCAGGTAACACGGAAACGCTGGATGGGGTTCGGTAAAATGCAAAAGTAAAGCGACACGGGAGGCTCTAGTCTCGGTTTTTTAATCCTTAAAATGCAAAATTCTGCCTGCTAGCCTCTCAAATCCAGCCTCCACCTGGATAAACACTTTTAATTTTACACGTACAAAACCAGATTTTCATACAGTTACAGGACTCTGACATGTACTGGGCCTGTTTAAAATAGACCAGTGGTAAGATCAATGCCATGCAAGGCCTTGCAGCAAAACAAATCATCAATAAAGGCCTGTGTCGATCACAACCTTTCACCCTCTCACATGAAACAGGAAACAGTGAATTATTTGGCATGTGTGTGACACTGAGATCCTCACATATGTATGATAACCGTACATGTACACGAAAAAAAAGGAGGAAAAAAGACAGAGAGAAGGAGGTAGGGAGGGAGAGAGAGTGAGAGAGGGAGAAGGAGAGAAGGAGAGAAGGAGGGAGGGGGGATATTAGCTGCTTTGCATGGGATACTGGGCCCAACAGGCGCTGCAGTGCCTGGGGAAAATCCATTCACAGGCTATATTCTGGCCTCGACAGTGTTACACATTGGGAGGCTAAGCCGTAAAAAACAAGCACTGATATCATATTCGAGACGTTAATGTAGCCATTTTTAATAAAAACAAGTGTACTGAATAGGACTCACTCCGCGTTGAAGCCGTTGACGTGTAGAATCCTCATCTGCTTCACAATGGTGCTTTTTCCGGACTCTCCCGCACCTTCGAGAAAAAATAAAAAAATACACCATAAAAATACATAAAACACCGACAAAATGGACACGAACACAGACATGTGGCTTATCGCTAAGAGCCCAAACGTGTTTCGCGTACGTGTGTGTGTGTTTAGGGGTGTTTTTTCACCCCTATTTCTTTTTTTTTTAAACAGCAATGAAGCCAGTTTAATTGTATGCTCTCCGAGCTTCGCTTCCATCAATATCCACCCCCATGACATATTATTGCAAGCGCTGTCAAACGGGGCTAACGTTACGTGTTCGGTAAACGAAAGGGATTACAGTTAGCTTACATTTCAGACAGCCATCACATATAAATCAGCCTTACCCAGTAATAAGAGCCTGTGTGTGGCTTTATACGCTTGTCTTTCCTTTTGTAACTGTTTCTCTATCTTTTTATTAGCCTCTCGTTGTGCCTTTTCGTCGATGCGTTGATCTTCAGTCTTGCTGTTGCCCAAACAACCCATCTTCCGTCGCCCTAACCCTTCCTTGTGGAATCGTTAAAAAATATATATGTACAAAAATAAAAAATAAAAACAAAAAATAAAATAAAAAACAACCCCCCGGGATGATATAGTGGAGGGGGTTTCGTGTGTGTGTGTGTGTGTCAAGCCCCCCCAAGAAAAAAAACACAAAACAAAAAATGATACAGGAACGAGTCTTTGCTGTTAAATTAAAAATAAAATGTAAGAAAAAAAAGGAGAAAAATCTCTGCGAGCCTTCTTCTTCTCTCCGTCGGAGGGAGGAATATGTTTCCCCCGTTACAATTCCGCTTTAGCCGCAGCCAACCGTCATCCAAACCGTTCGTTAGTTCACAAACCAACCGAAGAATAACGACTCGGTCCAACGGAGGGATATCAAAAATACATATAAATAAGAAGAGAGAGAGAGGGTTTTCAATTTCTGGGAATCCAGTCAACTGTTCCTATCGCGTCTCCAACCCCTCTCTTCTCTCAGTATTTTTTTTCTATCTGAATTTCTATCAGTATTTCTGTCTCTTTAACTCAGCACTGCCTCTCTCTGTGGCACCAGGAAGTAACCGTGGACCGTGGAGGTGGAAAACAAACCTGCGTTAAACTGTAACATTAACAACCCGCACCGATATAGCATTTTATAACTTAGCGTAGCAAAGGGAGAGGAGCCATTCCCGATTTTTCTTTTTTTATTTTAAAGTCCGTCTTCTTCGCTATCCCCCCTGCTATCAAAGTAATCGGCTAAAAAAGGGGTGGAAACCCGGACGCCTCTCTGTTGGTTTACAGAGGGGCTGGGTCTCTTCTTCTTCTTGTTGGCTTCCAGTCAGCGAGGCGGCCCTGACCCAAGCTGGCAACCCATTTACAGAGTGTGTGAGTGTGTGTGTGAGTGTGTGCACTGGGCTTTACCTATCTCTGTAGTTTATACACCACAGGTCTGGGGGCCATCATGGTAGTCCTCGAGAGAATGAGAACTACTAATACGTGGGGGGAGGAAGTACTCAGTTCCTGCACAAAACTAGTACTAGTGCTACGATTTTTACTTTTCTGCCCTTTCCTGAGTAAAAGTACACAGGTATAAGCAGCAAAAGTTGAAGTAATGATTGTGCAAAATGGCCCCTTTCAGAGTTTTATACTGCATTGCCATGTAAACAGGCAAATTTAACCACTTTATACAGAGAGTGGACATTTGTATCTACACTACAGTACACTATGTCGATGTAAAAAGTACTATATTTATATCAAAGTAGGAGTACTTTACAGTAGAGGTATCAAGTTAAATTGGAGGAAGTGCTAAGTTCCTTCACAAAACTAGTAGTACTAACGATTTTAAAATACTTTGTGGCTTTTCCTGAGTAAAGGTACAGAGGTATAAGCAGTAAAAGTTAAAGTAATGATTGTGCAAAATGGCCCCTTTCAGAGTTTTATACTGCAGTGGACTGTTAATGTAGGAGTAAAAAGTACTCTATTTATGTCAAAGTAGGTGTACTTAACAGTGGAGGTATAAAGTTAAATTCGAGGAAGTACTAAGTTCCTTCACAAAAGTAGGAGTATTACTATTTTAAAATATTTTGTGGCTCTTCCTGAGTAAAAGTACAGAGGTAGAGACAGCTAAAGTGAATCTACTGATTGTGCAAAATGGCCTCTTTCAAAGTTTAAACTGCATTGCCATGTAAGTAGCAAGCAAATTTAACTACTTTATATAGAGAGTGGACATTTTTAGCTATAACAATGGTTCATATTTAGTAAGATATGTCTGTGTATATGTGCAAAATGGCCCTTTTCTCAGTTCTATAACAAAGGTTTATATTTTGAATTAACATTTTACTCTGTAAAGTAACTATATTATGTTACTGTTGGAATGAAAAGTACAACATTTTCCACTGAAATGTCATTAAGTAGAGGTATAAAGTACAAGTATGTCAAAATTATACAAAAAGCATCATGACCCAACTAGAATTTCTAACATAATAAAGCAATGATGCTGTGCAAGTACTTGTATTTAAGTAGCCTACTGTACTTACTTGAAGTACTTGAGTAGTTCCATTTCACGTTACTTTATACTTCCCCTTTACTGTAATTTAGTTTTTATTCCACTTTATTTATCTGACAGCTTTACTTAGGCCTTCTTCTTTGCTCTGTAGATTAAGATTTTGCATACAATGTATGTAAATTAAAGCAGTGGCACAGAGGAGCCAAATATTTATTCAAGTACTAAACTACAAAGCTGAGGTACTTCCTTTCTTGAGTATTTAAGTCTTCTGCTTCTTTATACTTCACAACATTTCGGAGGTAAATATTTAGTTCTTCAGATACTACAAACGAAACATGATGATTTTATAAAATATGCGTTACTACTGAACAGTAAAAGTACTTAAAATTAGCCCCGTCTTGATAAGCTACAACAGTAAATTACTTCATACACATTAATGCGTGAGTAATATACAATAATATATAACTAAAAGGCGTCACTCTGATGAGCCACTCTGAGTACTTTTATGTTTGATACTTATATGTAGTTTACTTTTTGGCACATTTTGCTGATAGTACTTTAACTTACTGCTGCACAAATTTTTACATCATGGTATTGACTTTTACTTGAGTAAAGACATGAGTACTTCTTCCCCCACCGCAGTAGAGACAATAAATGAACAGAAACCTGCTCAAACAGGATCTTTCACATAATGTGTGCGTCTATTTTAGGCTCATTTGACAGTCATTAAAATATGTTATAGATCAGTGATTCCTGGGGGGAGGGGGGCTGGGATCGAGGCCCTCTGCTAAAGATACATTTAAGAACTCACAAAATAATTAACAAGCTCAAGATTTTCCTTGTGAATTCAGGATAATATGACCTGGAAGAATCACATATTGGTTGAACTTCTGGTCATAACATAATAGTAGAAGAATACTATAGCAATACCTGAGGCAACAAAAGAAGTTAAGTATGATAAAGTTTACAAAAGAATAGAACACCATCAGTCTTATTGTGATGTTTTCTTACTTCTCATGCATATGCTCCAAATTGTCCAATAATATAGATAATCGCCAAGCATTTGACCTTTCATCTGAGAGTTTGTGTTATTTCTATACACATATATAAATTCCCTTTATGTTAATGCAATTTGATAAAGTCTCATCACCAAATATCAGAAAGAAATACAAACAACAAAAAAGGGCCATGTATGACACCCACAAACACTGTGGTAGAGCAAGTCATGCTTTCACCAATGAGGAGGAAATAGAGAATACTCAAAGCTGTGACACCTTCTCTGACATTTAGGTTTAACTTGTTGTGGTTTCCTTTTCATTTGACCGAAATGGGGGTGTAGGTTTATCAGGTTCTGAATTTCCATCACCCCAGCACTTTACATGTAGATCCTGTGTTACTTGTAGGTAATGGTAGCAAACACTTTTTCAACTTTAATGTCTGTGTGTACATGTTTGAGTCTTTTTTATTCAAGAACAAGAGGTAAAACTTAGTCAGCCATTAAGATGACATACACTGTTGCATTCAAGTCAAAACAAATGCACTGTATGCTTATATTATAAAACGCTCATAGATCACTCAGGAGCACGGGATAGCCATGAATGATTATTTGTGTAACACGTAACAAGGAGTGTGCTGTTATTGTCTCCATTATGCAAATACAATGCAAATACTTGTGTCACGTAGTGACATGAGTGCAACAAAGTTGTGTGGCATGCAAATCCCAACTGGAACCTTTACTTCACCTTATAGTGGTGTGAAAATATTACCAACACCACCCTCTCCACCCTCACCAAATAGGAAAGGAAAAAAAAAATCCTGTCTCTCCACCTCTGAAAGCAAGGTCAAAACAAGTGACTGGCCCACATCACTCTCTAGTGGTTAGAGGCAGCATAGCAAAGGCCTACATGCCGAGGCTACTGTCAGCTCCATAAGAATGATACAGAATCCGCTTTTGTTGCATAAATTATCAGCATTTTTGGAAGTGCTATCTGTTCTTTATATTTAGCTTGCTGTGGCTTCTTCTTAACGTGAAGAAAAAGGGTGCAAGTGTTTGTTAATTTCATTAATTTAATGTCCCCCTCCACTCTCAAATGTGTGACTTTAGTTGCTTTCAAATTCATCTGCTAAAGACCAGAAACTTTCCGTCCACTCGTAAAAAATCTTAGAGTTTAAGATGTGTACGTTTAAGCATGATTACACCTAGTTATACAGCAGGAGACATCTTGTGTCCAGCAGGTTCTTGTGGTAAAAACATATCAGACACAAGTTATTATTCAGAGACGATTATTTCCGTATGTCTTTAAACATGTTATGATATTTGTAAGGAATCGTAGCTGTTATCTTTCATAATTAATGTCTCTGTCAGTGTGTGTGTGCATGTGCAGTGTTAGGAGAACCTTTCCTTTACTAATGTAAACACAGCAATGAAACAATCTAAAAATACTCGACTACAAGTAAATTCTGTTTTCAAAGTCTGACAAAGTCTGAGGTTTTTACTGTTTTTCAGACCTGTACTGCAAAATGGCATCCACATCGCTAGTGTTTGGGGTTGATTCCCATATCCTGTAAGTATAAGGCCCTTAGAAATGGCTGATAATCAATGAGTTAATCAGTTTGGAAATATACTATAGACCCTCACTTTTCTAAAATATACTTAAATACTTAGATTTTCTGGTAGTTTTCCAGTGAGCTGTTATAATGAATCTAACAATATCTGACACATAAAGGAGTTCGTTTTTATGTGGAAATCTTCACCACTTATTTAGACTAGCTCCAACTGTAACTGAGGCACGTACTGTAAAAAAAAAAAAAAAAAATGAGGCACACATCCAAATGATATCCAGCTAAAATTAGCCTTCCTGATTTTTTTTTTTATGGAGCCAGGAATAACTTTATGGCACCCTCTTTAAGGACAGAGCCTCTTGATAAAGTTTATATTATACAGTGAGCAAAAATCTGGAGAACAAACATAGTCCAATGTCCTTCTGGTGTGGCGTGGCTCACTTTGATTCAGTTGATACAAGTATCGAGACGGCTGTGCTATCAGTATCATAAATATGACAATAACTCATAGTCCGGTATCTTGTGTCGGTCATTACAGTAACTAGGGAACTCTGTGCAGTTAGTAGCAAAGTTCAGCAATGGTCAATGATAAAACACATTTAGACAGAAGCAAAGTTCACCTGGCTCTATTCAAAAGAGGAGGGCCGACCGGGCTATATGTTCCACTATGTGCTTCTGTAGATGAGTAAATTTCTTCATAATATCGTTTCACATGCAGGATAGGGGCATGCACACAAAAAAAGACAATAATGAGTGACTTCCAACAAGCTATTCATTGGCCTGCCTACCTCGATTCACTGATCATTTCTGTTGAGCGAGCTACATTGTTAGCAGCCTGTTGTTCAGGTTCATGAAGGGTGATAAGGCTGAGATATGAAAACAGCCAGTTAAGGACATCTAGGAAAGCTGTAAGAGATATTATCACAGGCCTGTACAGAATCTGATCCAAGAGACCTAACAATAAAGTGACTTCCTTTCCAAGAAATAATAGGAACTCGCCTTCCAGTTCCCTGTATTCCTGTATTCATGTGCTTAAGTATAAAGTCTAAAGGAACTCTATTAAAGGAATTCAGATTTTCTCGATTGTCCTCTGGTCAATAAATAATGAGTTTGTTAGTGCGTTTTTACAAGCGCTTTTGGACGAATGGTGCCTTCAAATAAGTGAAATGCAAATCTTTTAAGACATTTTACAAAATATATTATGTACTGGACTTCACACGTCTAAAACACAACCTCACAAAGTTGCATTTAAAGACATCTGAACTGGCAGTCACATCACAACTCTGCCTTATTCTTATTAACATAAACCATCATGCTTTGCACTAAATGTATGGTTGTAGGATAACCTTTTATTTATTTATTTATTTATATGCAGAGAGAACTTGACGTTCTTAAAGACTTTTACAACAGCCACCGGGACATGGTGAGAAACATTTTGAGTATGTGTCATGTGTCATTCATTATGACACATTATTCAGTTATTTTCATGATTAATCTATTAATAGCACAACCTCCCAGAGCCCAAAACACAAAGGAATACCTAATATATGTACATTTGAGAAGCTGGAACCAGTTAAAATCTGACTCTTTCCCTTTAAAATGACTTGATCAGAATACTCACTGGATAATTAATTTTCTACAGATGGAATAATTGCTAGATAGTCAACTCTAATATAAATCTTATTTTCTTTATGTACAGTGCCGTTGGAGCCATGTATGGTTTGTTGTATTGTCAAGTTCACTCACTACTTCACATTGAAACATTTGATTTACAGAGCTTCAATCTTGCAGGTTTCCTGCACCTAATTTGAATTAAAGCCAGTCCCGTATGTCAAAATGAGAATTAACTTCATATTCTGTAAACAACTACACTTTTAAGTAACTGTACTATATGTCCAAAGCATCAATTAAAACTGTTTTGTAATTTCTGAACCTGAACTGTTCTGTGTTTGAATATAAAACATTAAAACTGAACAATATGAGACATTCATTATCATTTCTAACAGGCATTTTTTAATTAAATGTATCCAGATTTTAAGAGTTTAACTACTTTTAAAATGCTAACTTCTGTGGTATCCTGTAAAATACCAAACATTTGATTCAATATGATCAAATATTACAAAAATTAAACTAAATATAAATATGACTGAAACTGCATTCCAGCTCCAGCTCAAGCTGAACATGGCAGTCCGTTTAGGATAAACAATACTTCCTTATGGCTATCGTTATTCAACTAAATACCTGCAGCAAATACAAACAGATAAAGTGACCCAGATTAGCTAGCATACGTTGCCTTGAAATGTAACACTATTTGAAAGGTGTCCACTTTCAGAGGAACACAAACCACCTCTGGCATGCAACAAGAGTCCTACTGGAGACCTGGAGGGTATAAAGTCCCGAAGGCCTCTTAAGAAAAACCAGACACGGCCTGTGGCTCGTGCTGAGGCTCCTGGGTGTACCAGAACAGATAGCTCTGAAAATAATTGTGATTCTATAGTGGTGAAGAAAGCCGCCGAAACCATAATGACATGCTGAAATGACACAGTGACACAGGTCACGCACGCTGTATAGCTTTCAACAGTGTCTCATGGAAGAATGTATGACACTTCCCTGTGTGACTTCATTAGGATGAGCCATTTCTTCCTGCGTGTAATTACTGAGAGCTGTTTACTCAGGAAATTAAACTGGTAGCCATTTATTATATAGAGTAACGAAGCATTACACTGTTTAAAGTAAAGTAAATACGCGCACACACACGTGGTATTCAGTGTGACTTTCAAAACCGAAAGTGGTTGTGATCTGTTTTTTTGGGGGGAGGCGGTTTTCTTGGTAAATATGTCCACATTTAAAGATTGCTTTCCTCCTCTGAGAAGCTGTGATGACACATAAGATCCTGTTCCTGATCAACACTTGTTTTGGAAGATAAGCATTGACTTTTTTAGAAAAGTTAAGCACAGTGTCAGCATGTACTGTAATACAGAGACGGTTACTGTACATGTGGTGAAATTACACAGCCTACGAGCTAAGTCTAAGTCCGACATTGGTAAATTAAACTTCTACTTGGACTCTTTAAAGCAGCTGGAGAGCTCAATTAGTAGAAAAAGTGGAATTATCTGCTGTGGATGAAAAATGTCCTAACTTACACAGTGGGACAACAGGGTTAGAGAGGCCTGGTCTGTCACAACACCTCCATCTAAAAACAGGGACAACACTTGGATGGATGCTGGAACACCTCTTGGAACAGCCTGTTATTTATATGGGGCAAAATTAAACCGATAACTAACTTTTATAGTGAATTAATCAGATCATTTAATGTTTTATCTGTTTCTAATCATTCCACAAATGCTAAAAATAATGTCAAAGCAATATCACATGTAATCAGAGCCCTAACTGATGGCTTAAAATGGATTATTTATGGCAACAGAGCCATAAAGAGAAAACTTTACACCCACATGGAAAAACTAAAGAAAGCAATTTTTAGCATGTCAAGCTGTAATCAGGGAGTGTTTGATGTCTTGATCAAATTGATGATCATAGTTGTACTTTGTGCATTAGTTTGTCAACTCAGCACTGAAAGCAATTTTCCATGGACACATGGACACCTACAGTTGCACTCTACAACCTACTTAACTATTATCTACACTACGCTATACTGTACAACACTGCTGTGCTATACTACACTCTAACCTACCAAACTGGACATTCATTTGTTGAAAACCATTACTGTAAACATGTAACAGTTGGTCAAAAGGCTGTTTTTCATCTGTTGTCTCTGAGCAGATCACACTACAGGCCACACTCCACTATACTACAATATACATTACTCTGCTATCCCATACTATACTACCAAAAGATATTTTAAAATAAATTAAACATATACAACACTATATAACCCAACAGCAAAAAATTAAGTACATCAATGCATTTTAAAACTGACTGCATATTTACGGTAAATACGTGACAGATACGTGACAAATGCTATTTTTTATCTGTAGTCCTGTCAAAGTACACCACACCACAGTCGACTATACTATACTCTACTCTACTCTACTAGTTTTCAAACAGACATGGCGCAATAGCCAAAAGCTAGGCTGTATCTTTGTATACCAAAGCCTCTTAAACTATACTCTCTATAAAGCTACACTGCATTCTACTATACTGTACAACAGGCCACAATACTACACTATACTCAACAGTACTACATTTACCAATTATTGAAAGCATTTCTGTAATTGACCCAAAAGCTAAATGCTCTCTATGAGTACATCTTTGTAAAGTCTGTGAAACAATACTGTATATTACACTATAAAATACTACACAACACACACACAACAGTACAATCTACACCACATATAGAAATAACTTACAGTAGATGTGTGATAGATGTCACACTAAAGAAAAGGCCAGTAAAATATACTTTTATATACTATTATAATCTACAATCTCTGCTCAACTCTACTATTCTGTACTGTACTATGTTATACTACGTGGGTCTTCAGAACAAACATGACCAAAGGGAACCAAGTAAACTAAGGTTTTTCAATATATATTGTATTATTAAGTGCAGTAGCCTGTAGTGTAGTATAGTAATATAGAGTATGGTATAGTATAGTATAGTATAGTATAGTATAGTATAGTATAGAATACAAAGATATTTTACACCATTCGTGACTATACTATACTATGCTATACTATACTATAATCCACCATACTATACTCAGTATTACAGTATATATTGATTTATTTGAAAAACCTTAGTCCTCATATTGTACACTGTACTACTATACTAGTTTTCAGAGAAAACATGGCCTGATAGACAAAGACAAAATGTCTCTTCATACAAAACCAACTAAATGATACATCTATACTCCTCTATGCTACACTAAATATAGTACACCCCACTATACTCTACTATACTACACTAAATATAGTACAACACACTATACTCCTCTATGTTACACTAAATATAGTACACCCCAATATACTCTACTATACTACACTAAATATAGTATACCCCACTATACTCCTCTATGCTACACTAAATATAGTATACCTCACTATACTCTACTATACTACATCACATGTACTTTACAAATGACTGTAAACATACCACAGTTAATCAAAAGGACATATTTCATCTGTAGTACCACACTACACTACACTATATTGTACAATGCGAGTAAGCATGGCCCATTAGTCACCACAATAAGTGACCTGTGTAAACCTGTGAGTACTGGTCCATTATGTAAAATTTAAAATACCTTACAACCTCAAATGTAACAGGACAGCAGGCCCATTGAGTCTAAACGTCCATCTTCATCATTTGTCATTGACAGCCGCAGGGGGTAGTCTTCACAGCCAAGCCAACAGATGTGGCAACAGGCCTCGGCAGAGTAGTGACATAATTTGTGTAAAGGCCAGTACGCTTTCATTTCTAATAATAAAACGGCTTCCTAGTCCAACAACAACAACACAGAGGTACACAACCTACCGAGCAGCAGCAGCCGATGCGTCTGTTTATACTCCCGTTTGAGCTCCTTCAGCGCCCTGTCAATATTCTTACTGACTTTCTTCGCCTCCTTCTCGGCCTCCTTCTCCTCCACCAGCAATTTGTCCCAGTTTTTCTGCTTTTGGGTGCTAGTCTTTTGAAGCAGCTGTAAGCGTCGGCCGCGGTCCTTCCCTGTCCCCTTACCGCTACTCCTCCGCCGCCGCCACCGCCACCTCCTCCACCGCCACCTCCGTTTTGTATGAGCACACCGTCGGTACCGGTGTCTCCACGGCGGTGCTCCCCGGCCGGGAGCCTAGCAGGGTCCCCGGGGCGCACCGGGCCGCCACCACCACCACCACCGCCGCCGCGTAGCGACGAACTCTCCCCGCATCCCCCGGTGTCCTCCTGGCGAGCTCCCCCGGCGCGAGTCGGCACAGCGGCGTCCGGAGGCTGGTCCGAGTCCGAGGTAGCGTTGGAAATAGAGCCGCTCAGGTCCCCGAAGAGCCGGGGACGCAAACTGTAGCACAGCCCCATGTTGAAACCAATATTTGTCTGTGAATGTGATTTTTCATAAATTAAAATATCCAAAAAAATCGCGGTTCCGCCACCAGCCCTAACGAGCCATCGTCACATTGGAGCTCCAGCGGTGCGATTTAAGTCCAAAATTGAGCCGAAAATGTGAATGAATTATGCTCCGACATTTGCTATATGTCATTTTGCATTTTCCCCAGTCAGCCTTCGCTTCGTAGTTAGTGGATCACCTGATCCTTTAGTGGACACTGCGGGTCCATCTTACCGTAAGTAACCAAAAGCACAACCTTGGAAAAAAAGCGCGGCTATCCGCTGCGCAGACAGTCAACAATCTGACTGCACAGTTGTTAGGTGCAATGCACGGCACGTCATGTTACTACAGTATGGCCATTTCGAGAATGCTGGTCATGATTTTCATTCCTCACATTTCATGCCTGCATGTCTAAAGACACCTCCTGACTGGAGATAGTGAACCTGCTCTGCATTATCACACACTTCTCCTGCCTTAGACACTCTCTGTGATTTGAGTACATTTTTAAAAAAAAATAAAATAACAATTTTACAGACTAATTTACACCTACACCTGCCATAACCAACCTTTTGTTTCTTATCATCTTGTTTTTTATCAGTGTGATGTTTCCCATAATGCAAATTATCAGTTTTCTGAAATAAACAGGAAATAAACAGGACCTATTTTGAGCTTGTGTCCCTACTTTGCACTTCAAATTAGGGTCTTGGGAATTTCAGTGGATCCTCCCCATGGAGATAAATATTTAATTTTGCTTGTTAGTTTCTTTTAAATGCAGCGTAACCTACCACAATACAGTCTAAGATATAGGAACCTTTTGACCTCTAGTCTCCTCGCCTTACACTGTGACAGGTTGTACGATAACACATGTTGTTGTTGTTTTTTTTTATAACACTGGAATTGTGGATATAGTAATCGGGATCCCTTGTGACATGTTTAATGAGTTATAAATTAGAAAGAAGTTGAGTTTATTTGAGCCATAAAGGGGGCAAAGTCACAGTCAGATGCAGTGTTAAGAATGAGCCACTTGATGGAGCACTTGTAAAACACATGTGCAGACTCTAAAGTCAGTTTGTAGAGCTAGATAACCTAAATACAACAGCCTAAATGCTCACATTCACATGTTTTAAAACTAAATATGCACTTAATTGACTCATTTGCATGCTAACCCTAAATATAAAGCTGAATCAGACACCTTTTATTTAAACTGATTATAAATAGTGTCCTCACTCGTAGTTATACCTAAATACATTTTTGGAGGATGAATCAACAGAGACCCAACATATTTTTTTTGACGAAAGGCTGCTCACAGGTTAATAGATAGATCATATGAAGATCTGTTTGTCTTAAATATAACCTTATATGTTGAGTAACGTTATAAAATGTGATGTTTTTTTCTGTCCTTTCAATAAACAAAACACAAACTTCTAAATGTTGATACTAAACTGAGCTTTAAACATACAATACAGTTCTATATTAGAAAAGTTAAGGTTGAAAGATTTATTGATCATGAGAACAGTAGCTTTTTAGCTATAATTTAATTACAATCCATGTTTGTATGTATTTATACAGTGTTGTCTGTGCTGTGTTGTGATCTTTATTTCTATCAATCTGTTTTATTATATAATTTTATTCAACACACTGCATAACATTATAGGTCCACCACGGTGTCATGTAGTCCACACATCACTGTATTGAGGATGACTTGACTCCCTTTTATTTTGTAAGTCTCCCCGTTGCCTAGGAGACAGGAAGCCGCCCTCATAAACGGACAAGGCTGGCAGGCAGCATCTCTGCACAGCCAGCATCACCGTGTCACCTTCATCAGCACAAAAATGTCTCCTGTGGTAGGTGCACACCGCTCCAGTGTTACTTATGTTGTGTTAGACATTTAGCTAAAAACTGTCTGTTAGATCGTACGGCTGAGAATTACATTAAATTAAGGCTAATGTTAAATTAAGGCTAATGTTAGCCTATTTAGCTATCTAGCTTATTAACCTTGTTGTTGTTGTTGTTAGCTTGTGCTAACTGGCGAAATTATGTTTAGTTTTCAGACGTTATGATGAATAACTCATTAAACTCAGTTTAGTGTTTAACATTTAGACGTTTTTGTGATTTTTTTTTTAATTGAAAGGTAAACATTAAATTTCAAGTTTTGTAACATTATTCATGTTCCTACATATACAGTGCTGCTCAGAAGTTTGTGAACCCTACAGCCATTGTCAGATTTTTTGTAAAAATAAAAACTAAAAAAACTAAATTAACCTTATTAAATGTTAAGTTATACCCCAGTTCACAATACTGACACTCCAAATAATTGACACAAACAAAATAAATAGTTATATTGTCATTCTATATTTTAAAAAAGGGGTTGATTTAAGAAAAAAAATCAGATGTCATGGGTGCAAAAATATGTGAACCCCTTTAGTTCATTCCAACTCCTAACCTCAACCAAACGCTTTCTGTAGTGACCCGTCAGTCTCTCGCATCTACTTTGGAGGATATTTGCCGTTACCAATGTCCTTGTGTCTCTTGTTAATATTTTAGAAAGGTCGTCCACTTCCAGGCAGAGTTGTAGTCTTTTTCAGTGCTCGCCGTTTATAGACGATCTGCCTCACGTTGGAACGATGAAGCTCACATTCTTTTGAGATGACTTCATAGCTTCCCTCAGACAAATGTGCTGTCACTACCCTCTTCCTGAGGTCCTCTCTGAGATCTCGCCTCCTCTCTGCATGACTGACCTGTATGGGTTCATCCGGGTAAGACTAAAGTGACCTGGTTTCATCTCTGCTTCAATCAGTGAGGCACAATTTCGTCCCTAACCAATGCAGCTCAGGGTTCGCAAACTTTTGCACCTACATAAGTTGACCAAAAACTCTTTTTAATTTAGTCTTGACTACACAGATGATTTTTAGAGTATATTGAATCGATAAACCGCCACCTGTTACTTCATATAAAAAAATAACGGTTTTGATTAAATAAGGAAATCAGGGTGAAACAATAGAACTCCAAAATGCTCAAGATGTTGACAAACCTTTGAGCAGCACTGTACAAGGTTATATTATTTAAGCAGGTGATACTGTGTTAAAAACCACAACCCTAATCCTACATCTGCCACTTTTTAAAACTCCACCCTTTGTAATGCGTATAAAGAGTATCTTATATTATTTACTAAGTTGTGAGCCAAGAAGAACTTTTGGGCTGCCAGGAGGTGAAAAATCTCCCTGATTTGTGTTTATCCTCCTCTTGCAGGACACTCGCACTGCCGCCTGAATTAGTCTTTTAACATTTAACAAAACACTACAACTTAAACTAGATTAATGTATAAAGAAAGACTTTGACATCTTGAGAAAAGACACTATTAGAGGCCAAAATGTTTAAAGCATTATTAATGATTCATTAACTATTAATAAGCCTGTTAGTACAACTTATAACCACATCATAAAGGGTACCTTATAAGAAAGTGGCACCATCCCAACTACCTAGTCTACTCTTGACTCCTCCAACCTAGTATTATGTCACCGGCCCTAATTTGTTCAAGTAGGGCTGAGGCATACTCTCCTGCTGGAACATGCGGGTTAATTGGATGTAAAAGAAACATGGGAGAAATTGATAGTGACAGAAAGTGACTCATGAGAGGCTGAAATCAAGGCGAGCATCTTTGCCAACAGCCAGTTCATTGTTCTTCATTGGTCAAAAGCATCCTTAAATGACATATATATGTATATGTGATCAGTGTTAGACAAAGGTAGGTAAATCCGTACCTGCATCAAATTCACTAATGCAGTCTTATTTTGAAATATCACATATTCATCAGACCTAACAGAACGTGCGTCACTGCGGTCCTATTTTCAAACTCAGGGGACTCAATTAGGTAAAACCATGTCTCCAGGTTCTCCTGTGTGTCCCATTTCCTGGCACACATTCTTAATCACATGTCAACTATAATCCACTTCCCCTCGCAGGGCGTCCCTGTCCCCTGTCTGCCGTTGGTGCTTAGCTTAGGATAGCTGAGATACGGTGCAATAGGCAGGATCGCGGCAGCGTCACTTTTCCACTCTCCCGTGCCAGGTAAACCTCCACCCTTCATCACCAATCTGCGGAGAGAAAGGTAAAAGGATGAACGTCCTCATGTTTTATTTCTGTGCTCCCAGAGTGAAAGCCTTTGGGTTGCCACACAGTGACAGCAGGACAGAGCAGGGAAGAGAGGCTTTAAGTCGTTTATCTGTGGAGGGATGTTGCTGTGCTCACGATGACCAACTGTTGGACTGCGTGGGACTGTCAAGGCTGCTCAGTGAAAGAGAGGCAGGGCTCTCTGTGGACGATGAACCGCTACACCACGCTGAAGCAGCTGGGGGACGGCACGTATGGCAGCGTCCTCCTGGGAAAGAGCAATGAGACTGGGGAGCTGGTGGCCATAAAGAGGTGAGTGTAGCTCCGGTAAACATGCCAGAGACATACTGTGTTGTTTTGTCTATGAGTGTTAAGCTGATTAAACCCTGAGTGGCTGCTGCAAGGTTGCTTCAAGACTCTGGAGTCAAACACATTGCATCCTCATAAGATAAACAAAAACATTTTGAGCCTTTCGGTGCATCATATGTTGTGATTTTAGACTGAATAAGCTCATTAGGGTCATTTTGAAAGTCAACGGATGCATATTTCTTGTCAAAACACAGATACTTTTACTGTTATTACTATATATTGTTGTGCTGTCCTCATAAAATTCATAAAAAATCATTACATTCCTCATTTGCCTAAAGACCACATTTTAAGGATGAGCTGTGTGTGTGTCAGTCTTTGGCAAGAAATTAATAATGAATGTTTCACGAGGCTCCACCAGGCACTGTTTGTAAATGTAAGGTTATCGTGCAAGCTGATACTACTGATGACAGTGAAAGGAGTGAAAGTGCAGCGCATAGTGTTGCCCATGGAGTATAGGAAATATAATATGAAAGTAAAACAGTCACATTAGACATGTAAAACATCTCAGCAAAGTACATTTAAATATAGCAGTGTTGCCCAGGATGCTGTATTTACTACAGCAGTAAGTGAATTAAATTTCAAATGTCTTCTTCCTACCATCGATAAAGCAGGTCAAGATTTTTGAGCCTGTCCCAACCCTCCTAATTCAGAACTTAATGTTTTCCCATGTTTACGTCTGTTAGGAACTCAGTGACTTTGTATTAAGTCAATTCTGGGCATTTTATTCTTCAAATAAAAAAAAATATATATATTTATGCCACTTTCCCTGGTGAAAAGTTGTCCAATGTGGTGATGTTATGATAAGCTTTAATAAAGGGCCCGGTCTTTTGCCCCGCCCCCGGCCCGGCTCTGACTTGTTCCGCCACTGATAAGAGGTCTGGTACTACGACAGTTACACTTAGTATTGCTCTCTTTGTGTCAACATTTATACTTTTTTTCAACAGGATGAAGAGGAAGTTTTATTCTTGGGATGAGTGCTTGAATCTGAGAGAGGTGAAGGTGAGAATCAGTCAGGATGACACAGTGTATCAGCAATCATATTGGCTAATATTATCATTTTAAAGCACCAGTGTTTTTTAAAGTCCTGCCCTGCTTTTTGCAGTATTCCCGTGGATTAAGCCCCAAACTCAAATTACAACTGACTCGTGTATTATTTGCCCATAGTAGTTTATTTTTGTGGTACAGTTCACTGTGTTCAGATATTTTAGGTAATTCATTGACATAATGAGCTGACTCTGTTGTGTTGTGTATTCAGTCGCTGAAGAAGCTGAACCATGCCAACGTGGTGAAACTGAGAGAAGTCATCAGAGAGAATGACTACCTCTACTTTGTCTTTGAGTATATGAAAGAAAACCTCTATCAGCTGATGAAAGAAAGGTAAGAACACACCGGACACACATTTACTCACAGCTGTCACAAGTTATTTTTGTGACGTCATTCTGCAGTGTGTGTGGGGGTTTTTTTTATCACCATTGGGAATGTGAGAATTATTTGGGTCAGATTGAGTCATCATGTGTCGGTCTTCATTTTTGCAGAAACAAGTTGTTCCCTGAGTCAGTCGTCAGAAACATGACATTTCAGATATTACAGGGACTGTCCTTTATCCATGAACATGGTAGGTGAATACAGACCGAAGAAAGAACTGACTGTGCTGTCTTTTCTGCCTTTTAAAATGCCGTGTTATCAAGCCGTCAGCGCTGTCTCCGTATAAACAGTTGATAATTGAGGAAACAGAAGACAAAGTTGAAAACGAACGCTGAGCGGCTGATAAGACATCAGGCATCACAGCCAAAAATGACTCACTTCTCCTGTGTCCTCAGCTTAACTGAGCAAGTTTTTCTTCTCAGGAATAAAAAAAAAAATCAGCACTGTTTTTATCGCTTGTAGGTGCTGGTGTCATTCCCACTTCAATAAGGCATGATTGTTTGCATAGGGCTTTTTTCTTTATCCCCTCTTTCTTTCTTTCTTTCTTTTGTCTTTTATCAATTTGCCGCTGCCAGAGAAGATAAGATGTTTTCTGAGAATGAAATAAGGAACATTCTGTTCCAAGTATTCTCTGGCTTAGCATTTGTGCATAAGCACGGTAAGAGACTCCTCCTGTCTTTCTCATTTCCTTATAGGCTTGGCTTCACTGTGCTTTGTCAGGTTAAAACATCTTTTTCTTGTCAGAGATGTTTTAACTCTGTGCTTCAGATTAAATCTGACAAAACATCAGACTGTGATACGCAACCGTAGAGAGTCTTGTCATTATTAGTGGTAGTAGTACTACCGGCTGCTGTAGTTGTAGTAGTAGAAACTTAATAAAATAAAAAATAAAATAAATCCTGGCAGATTATCTGCATCCACACAGGTTTATTTGACTGTCTCATGCTTTTCAGGGTACTTCCATCGTGATATGAAGCCGGAGAACTTGCTGTGCATGGGCCCAGAGCTGGTTAAGATTGCGGACTTTGGACTAGCGAGAGAAATCCGCTCACAGCCACCTTATACTGATTATGTGTCCACAAGATGGTGAGTTTATTTACACAATAACATAAGAGCAATGTTGATCTGAATGATGGAGAGTAAACGAGTGTCTTGATTTTTTCATGATTTGTTCAAAACACTTGTTAGCTGCTTGTAGAAGGCACATTTATTCTGTGTGAGATGAAATAAATGATCCAGTTGTGAAATTTGGTTAATTGAGCAATAAGTAAAGAGAGTAGAACATGAACAAAAAGAGGAAGAGGAGAGTTAAATCACTATCTGCGAATGTTTCATAAATATCCTCCTGTGCTGTTGTGACAGGTACCGGGCCCCAGAGGTTCTGCTAAAGTCGAACACCTACAGTTCACCCATCGACATCTGGGCCGTGGGGTGCATCATGGCGGAGCTTTACACGCTCAGGCCGCTGTTCCCTGGCAACAGTGAGGTGGACGAGATCTTCAAGATCTGTCAGGTGCTGGGAACGCTGAAGAAGGTGAACGATCACAACAGGCTTCATAAATTGTGGCGATGCCCTCTGGAGGAATTATTTTGTATTTGACATGTCATGATCACACAAACTCACAGATGATTCTCTTGGTTTTTCACCACATCAGTCGGACTGGCCCGAGGGCTACAACCTGGCCACCTCGATGAACTTCCGCTTCCCAAAGTGTGTCCCCACCAGCCTCAGATCCCTGATCCCCAATGCCAGCAACGAGGCGATCACGCTGATGAAAGACATGCTGCAGTGGGACCCAGAGAAAAGGCCGAGTGCTGCTCAGGTGCATTTAAATGTTTTATCATTGTCTGGTTGGAAAAAACACAAAACGTACAAAGATTAGAGTGAGGACAACTAAATGCTGAAGTGACAGTGTTTGCAAAGGAACACAAGTCCTTTGGTGAATGCTTTTAACCTGAGCACCTTTTGAGTGTGTCTATTTTTAGCGTGGGACGCCCAAGTGGGAATCAATCAGCTTACCTTGGCAGTTACCTTAATACCAAAGCTGAAATCTGGATGCACAACTGAGGCAATGCACATTCACTGACAGAGTCAATGATAAGAGAAAAAGAATGATAATGCTGCACCCTGTTTATACATATCTATGAATCTATATTACATTTGAGCCTTTAGTACCGTGTGAACTGTGCAGTGCACTGTTTGTGTTCCAGGCTCTACGGTATCCATACTTCCATGTCGGCCAGGCACTCGGTGCTCCTCCTAAGTACTCCGAGCAGCTGAAGGCTGAGGCAAAGATGTCCGAGTCGGCTCCAGAGACGAAGCCTCTGTCCCTCTGTAAGACGGGCCAAGAGTCCGGCGAGCCAGTTAAAAGTCAGACGGAGCTGCAGACCTGCATCCAAACTCTCCACCAGCCCCTTCAGCAGATCGCCCTACCTCAGGACAACATGGAGCCAAGCACAAAACAAGCAATGTGTTTAACCATGGTGCAAGACGGGCAGCAGGAACCTCTCAGCCTGGTGAAAAATAGGCAAACGATGAGCTGGCAGCCTGTAGGTGTCACTCAGGTACAGCTTGTAAATGTCAGAATCGGACCTTCTTTGAGCTTACAGAGCATTTTTTTTCTAATTTCTGTTCATTTTTTAAAGGCTACAAGAGAAGCTCCCACAGGAGCAGAGAACAACATGACCTCAGCGCGGACTGGACGCCGACGATGGGGACAGACGTCCTTCAAGTCCGTAGACAGCTGGGACGACGGTGACGATCCAGACGCTGGAGTTTCCATCTCCAAAAAACCGACCATCAGCTCCTTGAAGGAAAAAGGACCAGATGGGTCCAGCTGTCGGTTAGACCTCTTCTTACATTACATTACAAAATAAACAGTTAGCACTTTACATTACAGCTTGTAATTTTTGTAGCCATGATCCATGGATCAAGGTGACAAGTTAAAGCAGTAAACATATAATAATTTGTACAGTATTACCTTGAATCAAGTGAATATTTGGAACATAAGGGAGGAAGTATAATACAATAACAGTAGCTGACATGCATGCCAATATATAAAGAAAACATCACTGGACAGAAACAGTCTTTAAACCTTTGAATGTGTTTTCATCAGTTTTGAAACAATAACAGTAACAATAATATGTTTTCGTCAAGGTTTCCAGACTCGAAGAACGATGCGGTACCAATGCTCCAGAGTCACGGTGAGCTGAACAGAACTGATTCCTCCACCTTGTCTGCCAAGCAGCACTACCTCCGCCAGTCCAGATATCTGCCAGGTGAGAAAAAAAATGATCAATTACGTTTCTTTTACGTTTCTTTAAGTTGCTTTATTTATGTCAGTTAAAAGATCAACAAAGGCAATTGTACTTAATTTAACATATTACATTAGTTTAATAGCTGCCTCCGTTCACAAACACAAGTTTGCTGCTACTGTTGTCTAACACAAACAGCTCTCATCATGTACACACTGTAGCTGCTAAATCTAAATATGGCACAGTTCCATCAGATCTGGTGCAAATCGGTGTGTGGGCTCAGCTACAGTGAGTTCATTCTGATCCGTCTGTCCTTTTCAGGCGTAAATCTAAAAAGCAACTCCACAGTGGGAAGCCAGGGGGTCAGCAGGAACCTTTGGGACAGCTCATGTTTATCCAGAGGACAGGGGCTGGAGTTCCCTCCACATAACGGTAAGAGAGATTTGAGGAGGAGAAGCAGGTGAGAGCTGGATATTCAGAGATCACAGTCTCACACTGGATTCTTCAGATTGTTTCAGTATTTTTTGGTGTTTTATCTGGAGTTAGTTTGAGGTCCCGGTATAAGTTTTCTGATTGTTCTGATCTGACACAGCAGACCAGCCCTGTTTAATATTTCTGTTTGAGAGTGTGAAGCAGCTAAAAGCAAAAACGTCATCCAGGACTTTGATTGGAAAAGCTAGAACTTCAGATTTCTGATCCTCTCTTCAATTTGTTCTGCAGTTCCTTCACTCATCCCTCCTCTCTTCTTTCTATGTTGTGTGTTTTTTAGACATTAGTCTTCCTAAACTAACAGATAAGCAGCCTCTAAAAGAAAAGACCCTGAAGGATCTTAATCTCTCCGAAGGTATCTCTCAGATTTAGGAGCAGGTCACAGATGGCCGGTGGTATTTGTGCAATTCAAAAGTTACTGTGAGTAAAGACATCAGTGAAGTGCTTTACGTTATTGATTATCAGTAACCTGTGATGGATCTCTTTGTCCTTTCAGAGTCCTTCATGAACAACCCAACCAAGACCTACATGTCACCTTTTCAGAAGACTGAAACAAGAGCAGAGAGGAGACAGACGATTACCCTGGCACCCATAGGAGGCAACTCTGCAAGTGAGTCACGGCAATGAACTCTATAAAGGTTCTTGGTTTAAGAGTTGTTTGGTACCAGTCAGGCGGTACTGGAAACTAATTCTTTGTGTACACTTGTTTTGAGTTTCTCTTCCATCATGCTTGAGCAAAACGCCCCCTGGAGGAGAAATGAGTCAATACCTCCCTTAAAAACAGAGGTGTCTGAGAGGATTGTTGCTGATCTGATGAATCTGTGATAACCTGAATTTTCACTCTCTTTCTTAAATCTTGTAGTTGATCTTTCATCTGCTGCTGATCTAAGAGTTGAGTCTAAAATCAAGCCCTCCAAGAGTAAAGCTTCCTCAAACAAACCGGTGCTCTCACATGAAGGTATAAAAACAAAAATCACTATTAATTCATATATTACAGGTTGAGTAAAGCCTAAACACTCCCTCCTTCTGTTTTTTTTTTTACAACCATCTCCCCAGAATACGCCCGCTCGAGGAGCAGATCCCTGGTTCCTCAGTTCTCTGGATCCAACACAAGCATTACAGGGAAGAACACTTTTTTAAAGAGCACAAACATGCAGCCGGTGCACGGTCGAGTAGACTGGAGCGCCAAATACGGAGGCCACCAGTAAACACAGGCCTGCTCGACACCAGTGACTCATGGGAAAAAATCCCCCCACTTTACTTTTGCCAGGAAATACAGACTTCAGCGGAGAAGTGTCAACAGTGCACAGAAGTGTTTCCTGCTAGTCTGTTGTTACATTTGCCATATTATTCAGTGTTGTTCAGTGTTGTTAAAGTGTCCCGCGACTTCTACTGTCAGTATTCTTTTTTAAATATAAGACTAGAAAATGAAATAGTGTTTTTTTTTTTAATTAAATATTTATGGTTCAGTGATTATTTTTCATACACATTTACAAACATAAACATCATCTAACTGTATAAAGATTGATCTGTATAATCAATAATCAACATATTTTTATACAGAATCAGACTGTAATAGAAAAAATATCATTTGTGAATGTTCAAACGAGCAAAAAAGTGGAATTTTTTGGGTCAAATATATGTACAAAAACACAGAAATTTCACATTTTTTTATGATAATTTATGTGGTCTCTTCAGCATCCCAATGATGATCTTCATCAGCACCAGTACACTGAAAAGAAAAACCATTCATGTCAGGATACAGTGAACAGTAAATGTGTTCATTCCTGATTTTTTTAAAGCAAAGCACAGAAAACTATAAATGATTATCACAGGAGCAGTCAGTGCATAATGTGTGTATTACCTCGCTAAAGTCATTAAACCAGCCGGCATGAACTTCCACGAGTTGAGAAATCTCAGCCCCATCACCACAGCCAGCGTTCCTGAGGTGCCTGCGTTTCCTCAGCAGAAGGGACAGAGTTGTTGCCATGTGTTTGTGAAAGCTGCGGCTGAACTGTCACACTATAACAAACTGAGCTTGCTCACCGAGTGAAAGCCAGACATTCTTCGGGTTTTGAGTTGTCAGATAAGCGCCGACTGCAGCCAGCAGGCCGAACAGGAGACCTGCAACCAGAGAGGTGCCGCTGCCTGCGGAGGAAACACTGGTTTTATTTTCAAACTAAGTTAGATGGATTCCACTTTCTCATCTCACAAGCTAATTATCTACAGTCCCCAGAATGCCTTTTAACATCTCAGTAATAGGAATATTTTGCATATGTGCACTGGTCGCTGCTGGTTTATTAGGAGCTATAACTTGGATGATGCAGTTTGTGGTGTCTTGTTTATATCATGAGGTCGACCTAAATCTCTAAATCAAAAAACTGAACATTAATCTTCATGAATTAGCACAGGTGGAGATCAGTTACAGCTCAAAACACAGCTGTGAAAATCTTAGTGGCATCATGTTTTGTGTGCTGCAATGCACTCTGGCACACTGAGGCTATTGAAAGTGGGTGAACTGGTACATCTGCCTCGTCTGTAATGGATCCAGTGTGATAGTTGATATGCAAAACACATGAAAGTGCAGCTCGATCCTTCAGGAAGCGTTTTAAATAAATCACAGTTGTCATCTTTACCTTACCTAAGTACATTTACTTGAATATTTCCATTTTATGCTACTTTACAGAGAGAAATATTGTACTACTAATCAATATTTATATTTCAGATTAGGAAAACATGAGGATCTAAAATTGGCTGCACAATGGCAGCTTATATAACATTATTATAATGTATAATTAATATTAACTTTTAACTTTTTAACTTTTAATCAAATAAAAGATCTGAACACTAAAAATCAACTTTTCAGTTCATAACTTTGACTCAACATAGAGAGGCTGAGTATTTTAACCCTTTTCATGTAGTTTAAACCAAACAAACAAGCTCTTTCAAATCAATCTACATGTTCCTTACGAGACACAGTAACAGAGCATACTGTGTATACTGTGTACTCTGTATCTAAACACGTCGGTGTCTCTCCTACCTGCCTTCAGGTAACCTATGATCCCTCCTGCTGACACCAGAGCAGCATAGCTGAACCCAACCCAGTCCACAGCCATGACACAGACTCACTGCTGCAGCTGGATTAATAGAATATGAGATTTATCTTCAGTGCACGACAGTTAAGACATGCAAGTACTGACGGCGGTTCACTTCCTACCGTTTACCCCTCACCTTTATAAATCACTTCCGGTGTCACTTCAAAATAAAAGTCTGTAAGTGTTTTTCATTTGAATTTTATTTTGTTTATATTGCGTCCCCAGCTGTGTCAAGGGAAGAAAGCCATACTACATAAATGACTCATGACTATCCTGCCATAAAGACACCAAATAAATTTAAAAATAATAAAGCAGCCGTGCTTTATCACCTCCGTGTGGTAGCTGTCAGTAAATACATGTGATAATAAATAATAAAACTCCAGATTAAAAGCAGCCCATTGATCATAAAACTTTTTATTGTTGCCCATCCCATTCTTCTCCTTTTCATCGACAGTTAATATATTTATGAAATCTGCTCTTAAACGCTGTACTTCTTCACCTCCCCGTGGCAACCATAAAAAGCAAGCGAGCCCAGATATAAAACAGTCCATGAATAAAATGTATTATCTTCCATTTTATTTCCCAGCACCCTTTTTCTTCTTCTTCTTGGGTTTGCTCTCATCTTCTAGAATGACCTCTTCTGCTACAATGCGGACTCTCTTTGTCTTTGAAAGCTCCTGGGCGAGTTCTGCAGACGAAAGCAAACAGATTGTTACACAGTCACAAAGAAGCCTGCAGTGCGTCCCTATCGACGTGAAACAGACCTCAGTATATCTGCTAATAACCACAGCTCAGACCTCTTTCATAACACGATGATGAAGTGAAACAAAAGCCACTGTTTGCAGGACAACTGACCTTTAGATGTCGTTGCCTCAGCTGCTGGTTCCTCAGCGATCTTCTGCACTGATGAAGGTTTCCACACAGCCAGGCACGTCAGTCTGGCTGTTGTGTTCACTTCCCCGAGCAGGGTGGGAGACTCCAGCTCCTGTTGGACAGCAGGAGTACATCACAAGGTCAACAGAACAGCTCGGCAGGTAACGGTGTCTTTTTGCTAATCTTTGTTTTCTCTTAAACTTTGTTATTCTGCTTTGCAAAGTAGATATCTCACTCAGTAGTGACACAAGTTTAAAGCTTTTGCAGCAAATATAAATCTGACATTGACACTGAAAGTAAACGGTTTACACTCAAATGTTCATGAATTAAAACTAAACACGCGCCTCCTTTAGGTGAAGTTTCCACATCCTGATGAATCCGTCATTTGAAGCCGTCACCATCACGCAGTAATCCTCCGTAGTGAAACTGTCAACCGCCTTCACTCTGAAATCACAAAAACGTGTAGGTTTGTTCACGTTTTAACAATGTGAGAAGTAAAATAAATACTCCTCTGAGATATGAAGATATTTTGGTACAAGTTTTAATTTTTAGAAATACAAAATATCATCTGTCTATCTATTATAGGCCAAATAACGTTCAATAAATCAGACGTGCTCGACTTTCAGACAAACATGGTGTTGGATCAGTGGAGTAAAACGTGAATTTACCTGGTTTCATGAGCTTTGAACTCGCACACCCATTTCTCTTTTTCCACGTCACATAATCTCACAATTTCATCGTCTCCTGCGACGGCGAGGATGGAGTTCTGAAAAACCGAGCGGGATTACAACACCTGTTAAAACTTGTTCCAATGTTGCTTTATTCCTGTCACATCTTGGTGTAACAGCACATAAATGTCATACCCTTGTGTATAGTCCATAGTCTGAACTCACATTTAAGAACTTAACAGATGAGATCCTCTTGGGGTTTTTGATCGTTCCTGTCACAGAGGCTGTCTCCAGGTTGTAGATGTCCACTTTGTCGTCCACCACAACCACATATTTATCCCCATCTGGAGACCACTGGACAATGTGTGCATCTGTAGGAAGTGTAGAGAATAAAAGTTCACGTCACTTCAAATGTAATAATATTGTTACAGAGCTTCCACAGTCCAAAGGAAAGCTTACTCTGTTTTATGTTCTTGATGAAGGCTGATCTCCCGTTAATTAGATTCCATGTTCTAAAAGGATAGACACAACAGTCATTTTTTATTCCACATTAAATTAATCATCTGGCTCTCCATCACAGCTGTGAACTTTACCTCAGAGTCTTATCTGTCCCAACTGTAAGCGCGAGTTTCCCGGACGGATGGACGGACAGCGACGTGACAGTCCCTCTGAGGAAAATGAAACAATTAAGGCAAGAGTACTTACAAAATATGAGATCAAACACAAACGCGTGCTTCTCCCTGCCTGTGCTTACTTGTGAGCTTTGATGGATTTCAGACACTCCCACTTCTTCGTGCTCCACACGCACACGAGTCCATCCTCTGCTCCGCTCAGTAAATGAGACGACCCGTAAAACTCCAGGCAGGTGATGCTTCCTGTGCAGACAGGGAAGGTCGGGTCAGGTGTGCAGACCACTGACGCACAGCTGCTTGATCTTCATTTTACCGTTAAGTCAGTGTTTGTAACTCAATGTCACACAGGAGGTTGACCTGAGATACTCACCGTTGTGATGCAGCAGAGAGCCGTGTTCAGTTTTCTTCTTCATGTCGTACAGCTGGATGGTCTCGTCTTTGCTTCCTGTGACAACAAACCTCTCGCTGGCTGCCACGGCTGATATGGATGCGGTGTGGGCGTGATGTGTGAAGTTTGCCTTGGCCGTCCATTCCTGCAGGACAAACAAAAATAATATAAAGCGACTGGGAACCAACGACTCTTTACAACAACTTAAAGACTAAATCTGAGAGAAAAGACAGTTTGGGGAGAATGAAACTCATCAAATGTATTTTAAAAAAGAGGCCACACTGTCAATCATCCCAATAAGAGAAGATTAAAGCTTTGATTACAGCAGTACACACATGTTGATGTCCTGCAGGTCTACCCATCAATCCCAGCTTGTCAGTGCCACAGATCAGACAGACTGACAATGAGACAATAAAATCAAAATAAGTCACTCAGACTTACTTTCTCGTCCGTTTTCACCCGGTAACCAAACGCGATCTGCTCGTAGCTCCCAGCGATCAGCTCCAGCACAGCTGCCATGCTGCCACTTGTAGCTAGCTGGCTAGTTAGTTAGCTTTTTTTTGAAACTTCAGCTCTTTTCTGTCTTAAACTGTGTCGCCTGGTTTGAGCTACAGCTGCTAACAGTCCATCCACAGACACTATGTGAGAAACAAAGACACAGTAAACAGCCTAGACGGATATAAACACGAATATCTGGAGATATTTCTGCCAAACACACTAACCAAAATAACGTGTGCAGCTGTTGCGCATGCGCGACGGTGTACTTCCACAAGGTTCAAAGTGGCTTTCAAAATAAAAGTCGGTGTAAGCTGCGCGCTCATGAAGGTTGTTTTTGGTGTAGCTTGCTTTAATTTCCTCACAGTTTTCATGATTTTAAAAGAAGAATAAATTTGACTTGATAAAATATATTAAAAATCTTTAAATTAATTTATTTAAATATAATAAATTGGTCACAAACATGACAATACAATCAAATGTGCCTTTAGTTAATGTTATTCTATAATATGTGTTCATGTAAATAATGTAATATAAATTATTAAGCATTTGGCTCCAGTCTTGCCTTTAATCTAAAAAATCAGTGAGCAGCTGAATGATGCCTGGTTGTTCAAATAAGCCACCTGTGACGACGCCCACCTGTCAATCAAAGCAGTCATGCTGTTAATTATACATAACTTTAAGCCTTAATATAATTTAAACAGGTGACTTCTATAAAAGTTCACCCTCAGTACAGTTGTCATGACCATACAGACCAAATCTGTTTTTTGTACCAGGTTGTAAACATGTTTATTTCTGCTGTGAAGTTTAACATGGGTGCTTATGGAGACTGAAATGTTCTGTAGCCAGCCTAAGTGGCCGTTCGAGGAACTGCAGTATTTTATTTATTTTTATCACTTCCACATTGGCTAAAACCTGAAATTCTGCAGGTGACATCACTTCATTGGTTGCAACCCTCTCATCTCATTCTGAAACATATAAATAATTTTCAGGTGATTACACGGGTGAAAACATACTTCTCACACACTGGACCCTTAATGTTTCTTCTGCATGGGTGCTATGAAAAGCCCCCTTTATTAATGCACCCACAAGACCCTCCCCTCTCACGACAGGGGGCGTGGCGCAGGTCTGTTTTCTGTCTTGTAATTGGCTGGTTTCCTTGGAAACGTCATGATTGACGCCTCAGATAACTGTCTGCATGAAACGGTAGTTTCCTGAGGGGATGCGGCAGAGTAACTTTTTCCATTCAACAAGAAGCATGTCAAGAAGGTAAGTCCTGCATGAGAAATCACACAGATACATCAGATTAACTTTTAGTTTGAAGGTTTTCCTGTTGCGTGCACGTTTTTATCAGCTGTTTGGTGACACTTTCACACGTTGTTTGCATTGAAGACAGAAATATTTGATGTAAACAATAGATACACTGTAATATGATACATCTCAGGGCTTTTCTTGGTGGTGATATAGAGAAAAGGTGGAAGTGTGCACGTGTGTCTTGTTTTTCCTCTCCCCTTTCTAAACACAATGTCCTGTTGGTTCAGACCAACAGCTGTGCAGCTCTGTGAAGATTACAGGTTTGTTTTCTGCGTGTTGTGTGCCGGAGCCAGGGCTGTTGTTGTTTGCATGTGAGTGCAGAAGGGTCTGGTAGTCATTAGTGGGTTGAATTATACAACAGAACAAACAGGACATAGCTGTCTAGAAAGAGCCTCTGCTGTAATAAAAAGTCTGTTGCTGTTCTCCCTTGTGATAGCCACAGCTGTCCAAAGACTAAATTAGGAACAGAGAAGTTTCTGTATGACCATGTGCTTCCTGTTATATGCGTGTTAATCTTTTTTTCCCCCCCAAATTATGAAACATCTGTTCAGTTTAGACGGGAAGGATGTGACAGTTATTGGGATTCTTGAGATGCCATTGTCACTCTTGGAAGTGAAGCTTAATTTGAGTAGATACAAAGGTTTTTAACCCACAAAAGCTACTGGCCGTGGTCTCATATTTTATCCTTTGTTTTTCAGTGTGTCTCATATTACAACAACCTTCATTTAGAGCCATGCAGTTGTAACCTAATGATGGAGGCGGTATTGTGTTGTCTAACAAAAGAAATCACCAGGAGCAAAACAGGTCCTTGGATAGTAGAAACGGACTATTCAAAAAACTGCAAATTAAAATATTTGGAGAAGATTTGGCGAGACTGTGATCTGACCCTTAATTTCCAGACAGTGCTATACTATTGTTATACATACATAACTCCATATACACTACTTCATGCATATATGGCCCTAAAATAACAAACACAAACATGCCCAAACAGAATCACAAGATGTTATCTACCGAGCCACAGGATGAGTGTGTTTGTGGGTGTTTTGTGTGTATGTTACATCAACTTCCTGTTATCTGTTACCCGGGTGAATTCATCAAGCGGCACATTCTCTATAAACAGCACTATTGCACGTCTGATTGGTTTAACTGCTGAATTAATCATTGCTGGTACGAAAAAGGGGAATTCCTCCAAACTCGCTCAGGTCGGTGGATTGTAACATGAATGTACGAAAAAGTCAATCGAAGCTGATCACACATCAGTTAATTATTTCTGTGAATGGAGAACATATGTTAATCTTTAACTACTACTTTAACTGCTACTTTCTTTTTTCTTTTTAATATGTAAGAGATGGTCCATACACATTTGTACAATCATATTTCTAAACATTACAGTAGATTCTGTCTGATATCTCTCGACTGTAGATCTCAACACAACAAGAAACAGGAATTAAAATTAAAATAGATCAATAAGTGGTTTTTTTCTCCAGCTGTGCTTATAATCTGAAACAAACATTCAACCTGGGATATAACAGGGTGCCCAAATAGAGGATTTCTAGGTTAAATTCATCTACCTGGAACATTTTATAAACCTCAGAAACGAGTTAGAAATGGCTAAGACCAGAATATACCCTAATGAAGTGCCTTGGAGGACCCACACTGTGTTCAGTTGGAAGATTTGGTATAGTGACTCTTTTGAGCTGAGGAAATGAAGATCCCGATGAGGTTTTTGTAACAAAACAGCAGGGAGAGCACAAGTGTAAATGATGACATGAATGAGGAGTGCTGGTATTGTTGATGCTGGCTCACTGTCACACTCTCATGACTAGTTGCGAATTTAAAATGGCCATTGTTAATGTTAGTAACAGCTGTGTTTTTCCACTGGAAGCGAATTCTCTCTGGAGAACAAACAAAAAAACCACAAAATCCTCTTTTTTTACAACTCATTTCTGTTTTCTTTGTCTTTTTCACAGTCAACAGGCCAACCAGGAGCTCACTCAAGTGCTAAACGAAATATGGCACCTTGATACCAACCGTCTCCGGCCGGGGACAGATTACATCATCTCCCTCCAGGTCAGTACCACAGTTATGTCACCATTGCTCTGGTGCAATGCAAAACAGTCAGAGATACATGCAATACATGCAAACCCTGAACTGGAGGTATAGTGCAGCAAAATGCAGTTTTCCAAGAGTTGTCCAAGATGATGTCTTCATATTGTTTTATTTGTCCGACCAACAGCCCGAAACTCCAAAGAGATTCAGTTTACAGTGAGAGAAAATGCAGCGAAGCAGCAAATCCTCACATTTGAGAAGCTGGCACCAGTGAAAAGTTTTTAGAGATGACTCAGAATTGAAAGAAATGATCTCTAAGTTATCTTTCATATGCATATAAAGATTGATAATGCATGTAATAGACTAAAAAAGAGATGCACGTACCTGCTAATTTTGTCTCATAAACCAGAGAAGTCTAAAACTTGTGCAAGGAATGGCCAGTACTTTTAAGTCTGAGTCAGTGTTCCTGTTTTTTGCAGCTACAACACGTCTGTGTGTGTATTGACATCTGTGTCTTTCAGGGGAGAGCAGGTTATGTGGCTAAGGGCAGTAACTATGCCAGAGACAAGGCCAGAGCTCCGCTCTTCACGTACGTCAACGAGGAGAAACTCAAGAGCATCGAGACATATGCACGTAAGCAACAGCTTTTTTTCCCCCCTGTTATCTCTTTTCCTTGAACTGCCTACATTTTTAACGTCTTTTTTTTTTTTCTAAATGCAGATTTCATTAACTTGCTGGACAACTATGAGATGTCCACGGGTGTATCAGAGACAGTAACGTCAGAGGAGCATCAAGAGAACCGAATCTTTATCAATGCCTTGATGGAGACGGATGTCATGAAGGTGCAGCGGCTCTTTAACGCTATCTATCATCAACACACAAACAACACGCTGATCCTGCACGGCAGCTGTTTACACTCCTGTTTGACTCCTGAAACGTTGACTGACTTTCAAACTGTCATTTACTGAGGACTTTAGTGAGGATTGCTTCCTTCTGCGTCTCTCCTTTATATAATTATTAGGTTACAGGCTGAGTCAGGTTTATTGCCATGTAGGTTTTCCTCTACAAGGAATTTGCCTGCCATGCTGCCATGACAAGCATATACAGTTGAAGATATGAAGAAGGTAAAAAGCAAGCTCTAACAAGTTAAGAAACATCAACATAAAAATGTCTGCGTGTGCCCTAGGACAGGTTTTTCTTAACATGATGCTTTAGCCAAATACTGAAGGCTTTTAGCCTCAGGATGGAAAATTTAAAGGTTCAGTGTGTGAGATTTAGGGAGCTCTATTTACAGAACAAGGCAGAAATATAACATGCATAACCCTGTTTTCATTAGTGTATAATCACCTTAAAGGTCCAGCGTGTGCAATTTAGCGAAATTGAAAGGTCCTATCCAGAGTAAGGGAATAGTTTGTCTGTTTTTGTTACCTTACAATGAGCCTTTTGTATCTGCAGACACAGAGAGTCCTCTTCAGTCAAACAGTCAAGAATGGACAAACTAAACTCATTTATGTCATCCTAACATGAAAGTGTCATTTCTTTCTTTACAGTGTGCTCACAAGTATCTGGTCAGGAAGGGCCAGTCACCGTCAGACCCCTCACAGTTCAAGAGACAGCTGTATGACATCTGGTTTCGCCTCTACCACAGGGACAGGAGTGGAGGGTGAGTGTCACAATAACAGCAGGGGGAGCTACAGCGATGTTTAAAGAGGCGGTCCTGAAGGTTAGCAGAAAGAGTGCAGGTTTAATCATCTACAGAATAACTCATAGAAGTCCGTGCTTTCCAGCTTCAGGGCTGCAGCTGTGGATTTATTTACAATAAGGATACAACAAATGTATATGTATACCCTGTTTTTGCTTTCTCGTGTTTTTTTAAATGTATTGTCACATTAGAGTTTCTGCTTGTAGTAAAAGTTTTGAGACAAAGAAAAGATATAAACGTATATATGAAGCTTTTAACCACAACTCATGACCTTCCCTGGAGTTATTAATCTAGTATAAAATTACTGTTTCCAAGGTCACGGATGTACTTTCAAGTTGATGAGTTAAACTTCAGTTTTGTCTGTAAGTGTTTAAAGGACATTCGAAGGTTGTGTCACCTTCTCGGTTTTCATCCTTTATCTAGGTGGAAATGCAAACACAGTAGATAAGCAGCATTATGGTTATAAAGGGATTTTATCTCAGGATGAATGGGGGCATACATGGAGGCTTAATAAACCTATCTTTGAACATGCTGCTTTTCATTACAGTGAGGATTCCTGTGGATTTGAACATGTGTTTGTGGGAGAAACCAAGCAAGGCCAGGAGATCATGGGTCTTCACAACTGGGTCCAGTTCTACCTGCAGGAAAAACACGACCACGTTGACTACAAAGGCTACAAAGCGAGAGACAACAAAGACACGGTAAGAAATAGTGTCACTATATGTATGATGAAGATGATGTTCCTTAGTGAACCTTTTTCATCATCATTTTATAGCCCGATGAAGATGACCACGTCCTGAACCTGCAGTTCAGCTGGAAAGGCCTGGTGAAGCCTATTGGCGGCTCCTTCATTGGCGTCAGTCCAGAGTTTGAGGTAGCTCTCTTCACCATCATCTTCCTCATGTCGAACGAGAAGATGACGTCCGTGGTGGTCAAAGTGGATGAGTACGTGCTGGAGCTGGTCGTCTATCGGCATGGCCGATCCATCGGCACGTCCTACCCTAAACTGCTCAGCAGCAACAACAGGGATTTGTAATGTTACACCACCTGAGCTGGAAACTGTCACGTAAAGATTAACACTTACAACGTATGTAACAATCTGATTTCATTCCTTCGCAGTATAAACGTATGACACCTGGATCAGGTTCTCTTTGCACTAAATGTCAGGCTTAAACTGTCTGTAATAAGTAAAGTTTGTAGCATAAACCTTCTGGTCTGGACATTTATCTGACTTATTCTGTATAATGTTATGGAAAAAAAATAAAGTTTCATTTGTTTACACACTAGTGTTGGCACTTTATTCTGTCCTGTTGGTGTTGGTCTATCTATCTATCTATCTATCTATCTATCTATCTATCTATCTATCTATCTATCTATCTATCTATCTATCTATCTATCTATCTATCTATCTATCTATCTATCTATCTATCTGTTGTACTCATAGACAGTATAAATAGGTTGTACTGTATCTATAACAACATAAAAACATATAAATGAAATAAAAACATGATTTATTTGCCTGCTGTGTGTCAGACAGCAGGGCTCCGCCTGACAGACACGACTCAGGGCCTCCCCTCCTTTTTGACGCTCCCTCGTCTCTCTTCGCGCATGCGCACTCACCCCCAAACCCATTACCATGTCAAACCACAGAAATGAAACTGTTCCTCTGAAAACTACCTGATGAAGCGCTGAGCGGGCAGGTAAAGACACGCACGCCTCCGAAGCCGTGTGAAACTCTTCCACACGCTCGTCGGCGTTGACACTAGCGGCCGTCTTCCGGCCTCATAGACAAACTTTTAGAGTTAAGGAGGCGGTTAGCTACGGCGGCTAGCCGCTGGGCTAACCCCGCCGTCAGTTGGGAGCTCGGTCGGTGTCTGTTTGGGACCCACCTGACAACCGCTCACATGATTTTAACCACCCAGAGCAGACGGCTGACTTTACACAACAGGAAACTGATTTCTCGATGTGTTTGTGTTTGTAGTTTAAATCACTGGAGTGTCGCTCGAGGGCTTGTTAAAACAACAACAACAACAACAACAACAAGATGTTTGGGAAGAAGAAGAGAGCTCCACCGCCCAAAGGCCAGGGAGCTGCTGCAGCCAAGCAGGTAACAACAACAACAACAACAACATGTTTAATGAACCACCGAGACGCACAGCTGTGAGTGGGAGTTTATGTTTGGCTTCTCGGTTGCAGATGGGTCTGTTTGTAGACCTGAACCCAGAGGAGATGATGATGGGTATGGACGGGAATCTGGACGACCCAGATCTGGAGGCTGAACTTGCTGCCATCACTGGAAATAAACCTGCTGCTGGAGGGAGAGCCAAGCACAAGGGGAAGAGTGAGTTATGATTTACAGTGATCAACCCCTCTGCTAGGATTGGACGAGAGAGATACTGATATTTAAGAGTTAGTGAAATATCATAATTTTCATACAAATAAAATGTAACAAAGCGCTCCACACCTTAACCCCCCCTCCTCCGTCCCACCCCATCATAAACAAAAGCACAACACAAACTGAGGAAGTGCCGTCTGTTCATCTTGTACTGAGGAAACACCAGAGGCGGCATAAATAAATAATGAATAAATAAAACCCTTTAATGTAATGTATAAATAGTTAGATCAACTAGAATAAAAGTAAAGCATAATAAAATAAACAAACAGACAACTAACCAAATAAATAAATAAGCGAAAATGGTGTAACAGATTAAAATATGAAGATAAAGTAAAGCTGCTGCCCTCAGGTCTTCAGTAAAGCTGTTCACAGTGAGAAAATGGTGAACAAAAATTCAAATAAAGGTGACATTTATGAAGTTCCTGCCGTGCACCTGGCGACACCTAACCAACTTTGAAGTTCACTTATTTCTCAGTCTTCCCATAATGAGGAATCCGACCTTCATCTTAACCATGAAGGTTATCAACCAAGACTCCTAGAAACTTCTCATTATAAAGACGCAGAAACCTTCAGAAGAAACTCATTAAATTATTATTATTAAATATTATCAAATCAGTTTTTTACACCAGACATCTATCTCAGCTATCTCAACTCTCAAACTAAGCTGACAGAGTTGAGGCAGGGCACCCAGAGGACATCAGGAGGAAACCAGAAAACATACATATATATATATATATATATATACACTTCTCGTGGGTCGACATAGGGAAAGAAAGAGACATAATTCACCTGATTACAATCCAGTGTAACATCTAAATAATTTAAAAGTCACACGATGTTGTGTTAATTTTGTTTTTTAACAATTGAGACCAAGAAATGTAGCCTGGTTTGTGACACAGAACCATCTAGGAAACCTCCTTGGAACCTATTTAATAGCTTAGCTAAATTGATAACTGATAAATGTTTTCCCCTGTATAGTACATTATGATACATCTAATTTGCTGAAAACAACAAACTGCAACAATGTAACCAAGAAATGTTTCTACATGTTAGTGATCCTAATCCTAAAGTGATTCTTTTTTGAAGCCACTAATAACTTTCTTAACATTCATGTTAGAGTGTGATACGTGTTGTTGATTTCACATACAAACCCCGTTGGATACATGGCGTCGTGTTTCTGTCGTAGGCCCGCTGCCCATGGAAGACATCGCAAAGATGGCTGACGAGTGCATGAGGGATGTAGATGACGACGACGATGACAGTAACCTGGAAGACGATGAAGATCTACTGGTTGGTGTTGTGTATATTCATCTCTGCTCTCATGCTGGTGCTCGTGGTTGCTTAGATTGTAAGATTCTTGACAAAGTAGATACCAGATATATGATTTAAATAAACTAGAATCAGCTGTACAAAACAGCTTGTGGGCCTTTTGGTTGTCAGACCTGTGATTCTGACAGTTGTGTTGTGTTCACACGTGTGTAATGTGAAGTCTTATATTTATTAAAGCAAGATTATGTATGAATCGGTATTTTTGCACAACGTTGCAAAGTGCAAGTTTGCAGTGTAGCTCCAAAATGATTTAACATCTGTTATTTTATGGTATAAAAGTTACACAATGTTGCTTTAAATGGTGGATACACAAGTGTTATCAAGTATTGGTCTGATACCTGATGTTGTAAACCAAGTGGTACAGAGCAAAAGAAAATTACAGAGTTACAGAATTGACAAATTTAGATAGATTTATCTTAATGCTTTGTCTCATTAAGAGGCTCTTCAAATCAAAGATAATATTATCTTTAACTGGTATTTAACTGGTTAAAAGATTACTCTGTTGCAAGTGCATGAAACCGAAAAGTTTCACAGACTCTCTGAGCACATGTCGGTTTCCTAAACACTTTCCTGTTAGATGAATTTGATACTTTCAAGGCCGTCTCTGAGTAATTATAATAATCCCCAGAGCGATCCCAGTCTTACATTTCTGCCTCTGTTGAAAAATCCAGGCGATAATTGTGAATATTTGCTCTTTGGACTGACACGTGACTCTAAACAAACTACCCGTTCCCTTTTAGGAACCTCCCTGAACCAATACACAGGCACGGCAAGTTTGTTTGTATGACACTTTTCAACAAGGCAATTCAAAATTCTTTACATAAGACATAAAACATATCAGGAAACACAAAACAGACAGGATGATATATAGGAATAACAGAGTAGAATAATGGGGAAAAATAAGATAAAATATAAAGTAAAGTGTAAAATATGAGCAAATTGTTAATTTGGGAGTTTGTTCCAGGTTTGTGATGCTTAAAGACTAAATGCTGCTCTGAGGATTCTAAGCAGACCTTTCCTAGATGATCAGATGTCTGGATGGTTCATAACGTAACAAATCTTTGTCTTTGACACACAAAGATCTGAGAAGTGGAGCCACGTTTTCAATTTTCTTGGTCTTGGATTGTGGCAGCAGCGTTCTGAATGAACTGCTGCTGTCTGATTGAATTTGTAAAGATGTTACTGTCACCAAGCTTACTAAAGATAAATGCAAGTTTTTCTAAGTCAAATCATGATATATCGTATTCTTAGTGCAGAAAGATGACCACTGACCCTCCTTCAAACCGAGTTAATCACCTGGAGCAGAACCAGCGCAGATTCAGGGCAAAGTTGAGCCAGACAGATGCTGGTGTACATGTAATAATCAGCCATGAGGTCTGTCTGATTACTGGCCCACCTCATGACTCAAAGGCAGGCGAAAAAAACCCAACTCGACCTACAAACGCCTCAGTAACTGTGATCTTTTTTTTTACAGGTCATACATTGCAGTTTATTGAGGTTCTTAATCGTTGTTGTTGATTCATTTTAAGGCACATTTTGGTTTGTTTGTCATGTTTTTTTGTTTTTGTTTTGTTTTTTCAAACCGCCTTACGGAAAACTTGCCCCACGCTCTGCGCTTCTGAAATCAAGCCTCACACAAACAATCAAGAGTTTGCTGTTGATTAGTTGCTGTATTTTTCCTCCATCAGGCAGAGTTACAGGAAGTGGTGGGTGAGGGGGAGGCTGAGGATGCTGTAACTGTTTCCTCCCCGTCCTCAGCCACTGCTGAATCTTCTCAAGCTGAAACACCAGAGTCCCCACTGCCACAGGTACAATACACGTTGCTCTCTGCCAAATTTGTAATTGACACCACGGGCCACCAACATACGTGTCCAATAGTGGAAAAGTTTAGCTGTTGCCGGTAACAGGAAAGGGCAGATGTATTTTTCCAGCTTGCCTTCTGCTGGTAATTACCTGCCGATATCTTTTTATCTTCATTCATTTATTTTAGCATCTTCAAACAATAATTTACTCCTCCAGGATAGATGCACTTGAGGTAAGTCTGTGCATTTCTGTAAACTTAAAAAAACATTTCCTGGTACTTATCTTAGCTTTGGTCTACTTGAAATACTTCGTATACTCTGTCTAGTGTTTCAAACAACATCACAGATGAGATATAGATGTGTGGAACTTGCAGTCAGTGTCTTATTATTTATCTGTGTGAATACTTTCCATTCTCATCTTACAAATCTGATGCTGAGTCATCTCTTGACCTAGCATAGATTTAGCAGTGTCTTTCTGTTTGCTTTTGTTTTTTGAAAGATAATGTTGATGTTGTTGTTTTTGGTGAAGCAGCAGGAAGTAAAGGTCTCTTCAGCAGTGCCTGGTAGCCTCCAACACACTCTAGAGGAGAGAATAGCCATGTACAAGACTGCCTCACAAAACGCCAAGTCTGCAGGGGAGACGTCCAAGGCCCGGAGATATGATCGGGGCCTGAAGGTGAGTAAAAGATTTATACACAAGGCACCAGATTTATGAGATATACAGAGAGATTTGAAACATGAAACATGTTATACATCCTTTTTGGTATGTGTTTCTAAGGTGGCACCTGTTTATAAAGGTTTTATAAGTTGTATCTAATTCCTGATCATTTATAAGCCATTATTAAGAACAAATGTGAGGCTGTGAGACATTTGTGTTCATGTTTAAGTCTATCCTGTGAAATAAAAGCAGTTTTTCAGCTAAAAGCAATTCCCCGATGACAGCTTAATATGTAAATTATGTTTGGAACACTAAACACGCCCAAAAGCAGTCTGTTGGTGTTCGTGTGTGTGATCACACGGTGAAGCTCCCTAAAAGAAGACAGCATGCTGTTTGTTAACTTAAATCAAATTCAAAACCTGTTATCTAAGGCATTTCTTGTTTCATAGTCGGTTACTGGACTGCAGTCATGGTAATTATTGTTAATTTTTTGCCCCGCACAGAATCTGGAGGCGATGTTAGCCGCTGTGAAGAAAGGGAGACCCGTGAACGAGGCGGAGATCCCTCCTCCCGTCGCCACCGGAGCTCCGAGCGCCGCCGCCTCTCGTCCTGCTATTCCCCAACGACCTCCTCCCCCTGTACCCTCGCCTCCTGAATCCACTCCTTCGGATCAGGAGGGGCAGGCGGTACCGGAGATTGTCACCCCCAGCAGCGAAGAAGAGAGGTCGTCCTCCTCCACCCTGCCCACTCTGAGCAGCATCCCATCTCCAGAGGAACCGACAGAGAAACCTGCCAACCAGCCTCTGACAGATGGTCAGTGTCAGTTGAATTATGCAAAGTTACAGCGTGTATATAAAGTTATAAACACATTTTGCATGCAGTTGGCCGATCTTTGTCTTCATCCACATGCTAGCTTGTCAGGCTGCTGATGTAAAAACTGGGATGTATCCCTTGACCTCTCACTTTAAGACATCTGAACGAAGTCTTTGAGACACAGTTTGTCCACTTTATGCTAACCCTGTGCAGCTTTGGGCAAAGCAAAATGACATAAATTGGGTGTGACTGGAAAGCTGAGACTCTTGTGGATTCAATGAGCCGAGTTGTATTCATGTCTGATAATGCTCATGATGTCCCCATAGTAGCCATTTCATTGTAGTGTAGAGACCATGTTTTTTTAAACTTGACCTCGTTAGGGCCCCATCGGGAGGGGGTGTGTATGTTGTAAGTAAGTGAGCAATTTCCAGAACAGAAGTGCCCGCCATCCCATCGCAGAAAAATGCAATTCCTGCAGAAATGTCCAAAGTTTTTGTTCCTCACGGTGTTGCTGTCTGAATGTGGTATTTCGGAGGAGGTGTTGACCATTTTTATTCATTTTCAAGTGGTCAGAAATCGATATATAACAATAACAATTCAAAAACTGCAACTCTTGAGACATAATTGAGGCATCAGATACTTTAATCATAATGTTTTAAGTCTTTGTACACACTTTGATTGTTCCCATAAGCAAAACCAAATGTACACAACCTTCAAACTTCACAAACCTTTAGCTTTGTGGCCTATGCTGTTGATCAGTTATCTGTTTGAATAGATAATCATATGTTTATTATACGTAGGGATGCAGTGGAGAAGGTTTATACTACCACTTTCCCTCAGCGAAGTCAGAGCGAAGCACAAACACAAGCTACCGAGTGGCTACATTTATGATACAAGCTGACAAAGATGCTTTAAAGATGATCAGAAATGTTTCTTTGGGTAAATGTAGCACTGACATTTTGTGCCCTACATTGTGTTGTTTCTATTCCATTTCCAAACAAGGTATCAAAGGGTGACTAAAAGTTGTAGATGTTGCCTATTGTTTACGAAATGTGGTCTGAAATAACCTTAAAAAGGCAGGGTCATGCTAACGCCACACTTCGTCAGTTTGTGGACTCGAGGAAATGTTTTTTTTTTGTTTTTTTTAGCATAGATTTGAGCCCAGTTGACTAGATAAAGGCTAAAACTATCCACAAGTAAACTTTGTTTTTAATTCTATACATGTAATAATAATTATTAGTAGTAATATGAATGTTTTTAAGTGACAGATGTTGGAATTGTTGTGGCAGAGTGGTTGTCTTCTAGCTTCTCAATCTGTGATGAATGTGGCCTTTCACTGTGGTAATTGTCCTGCCTTCCCGTCCCGTGCATCCACAGCAAACGACTCAACCAAGACGATGCTTTTGGAGAGGCAGAAGGAATACAAAATGGCAGCTCTGAGAGCCAAGAAGCAGGGAGACCTGGAGCAAGCTAGACTTCACTTGCAGACGAGCAAGGTGAGCGGAAAGACAACGACCCAGAGCGATTTGTTGTAAAACTCTGGTGCAGAAATTTGTTTCAGCTGTGTTGTTTTGTATAAATTTGACTCTCCTCAATGTGCGTTTGTTTTCTCTGCTGTGTGTCAGCATTTTACTCTCAGTGAGTGACAATGTTTTAACGTGGTGTCAGGAAAAACTCCAACAGTAGTAATAATATATAACCTTACAACTTCCTTGTAGAATTTGGATCTGGAGGACTTTTTTGTTTTGCAATTGAAGATGAAACCCGTGATGTGTATTTATGACGAGCCAACTTTGGTAACATTCAATGTCCGTAGGTTAAATCACTCTCTCCCTTTATCTGCCGTAACTGTCTATAGATTAAAATCTGGGTTTTGTCTGTTATCTTTTGGGTAACTTTATATCACCACGAGCTAAATGCACAGAGTGACGCCTCGTATTTGCTGGAAGCAGAATTCAAACTATTTTGCTAAGCGGAGCAAGTTTCTCTTGTAGGAATGTGGCAGCAGCTGCATTTTGCATTTTAACAGACTTGATGCTTGTTTATTGTTAAATGTTTCTTTTATCTTGTTCCTGTTCCTGTTCTGAATTATGATAGACGTTTAGGTATTTTAACTTCTATCAACATGTTGTCCAAGTTTATTCAGCAGTTAGTCATGAAACTAGACCAAATTAAATGTTTTTGTCTTGGAAATAAATAGATTTTTACTAAATTTAGGTGCTAACATACAGTTGCACACCATCAATTGTGCAGTCCTGTTGCTGCATATTGTGGCTGCAGGATTTCACACCCAAGTATGTGAAACATGCCGACAATTTGGAAGTAGACAAAGACCATCATTATGTCTGACAGTTTGGGTTTTTGGTATTTTTTGGCGCAGAGGTTCGATGCAGTGATTGAGGCGTTGGAAAAAGGACAAGCAGTTGACCTGAGTGGTCTTCCTCCGTCTCCAGGGCAGGGTAAGGAGCGCTTGTATAACATGTTTTTTATTTTAGCAAGCAAGCGAGCATCGCTTCCAACTTTACTTCTTTTACGAACAGAAGTTACAGTGATTTACAGAAGGAATAAAAGGAGGACATGTAAGAGACTGAGGAGAACAAGAAGACATAAATAAAGTAAATAAACTCAACAAAAAGAGAAAACGAGATGCTTTTTAAAGGATGTGTACAGATTTGGCTTTGAGTAGCATTAAGATGAAACAAAAACACAGAGCTATGTATAAAACATTGAAAATGTCAAAGCAATTAGTAATCGTACAGGTTAATTACGATAAATCCTGAATAACAACTCGAGCAACAAACTCAGGATTAGATTTTAAAAGTACCAACAGATGTGGCGAGGATTGTTCAGGGAGGCACTGTAAATAAGGAAATGTAAAATCAGTATAATTTTGCAATTTTCAATGTAAATAAGTCACATTATACTGGGCAGAAACCTGTTGTATCAGCTTCTGTGTGATTCTAATTTGTCTCTTAGCTAGAGAAGGAGGGCCTGCTCCAGTGAAGGAAGCTTCTTCTGGGCAAAGCACCGAGGTCACCCAACCGGTTGCAGCAGCTCCAGGTAATAATTAAAAAATATATGGTACGTTTGTGTTCTCCTGTGTTGTTACGGTAGTATAAGCTGACCCCGTCATGAATTGTTTTTCTGTTTTTAATTCCCACTTCACTTCTCTTACCAGTATTTATGGTTATGGGTTGCCTGCAGAGACTGTTTGTGATAAAAACAACGACACATTCACCAACAGTGTGAAAGTGAAAGACAAAACTGGTTTTCTGGAAGAAACAAGAAATTCTCGGAGGGCTTTACAATCTGTACAGGGACTGACACCCAGGATGGACAGACGTGCAATAGATACAGAACAGTACAGAACAAATCATCACAAACATATTGTACAATTACAATGTATGATAAAATGTATTTACAGATGGTAGTGGGGGGTGAAGGGTAAAGGGAGATGTGCCTGCATCTTCAACCAATACCGTGCCTGACTAGGCATAACATAATATCTTATGTTATATCTTCTGATTGGTCTTTCTTAGCAGTGCCCATGCTGTTAATTCTGCATGACTTTAAGCCTTAATATAATATGAATAGGTGAGTTGTATATAAATTCAGCCTCAGTACATTTGTCATGAACGGGAAAATTAGCTATAGAGACCAAAACAGTTTTTTGCACCAGGCTGTAAGCATGTTTATTTCTGCTGTGAAGTTGGACATTTTAACATGGGGACTTATGGAGACTACCTCAATCTTTAGCCAGTGAAGGAAGCTTCCTCTGGTCTGTTCCTCAAACGAGTGGATGTTTGAGGAACTGCAGTTGTTGCCACTTCCACATTGGCTTCAATTCACAGCTGCTTGGTCCAGTCTGAAATATCTGGACGGATTACCATGAAAACTGTGACAGATATTCAGCATCTCTGGAGGAGAAACAAGTACAGCCCAAGTTCCCGTAAAGCCTCACAGCGTGGCAGCGAGTCCTGTTTGTTTAGTTGCGTGTTACGTGTGTAAAAAATCCCGTCGATAAACCTGTGTACTCTCATTTTGACTCACTCGTCAGCTCCTGCTCCCCCATCAGCACCTGCAGCTCCCAAAGACGCGCTGGAGGCTCTCGAGCAGAGACGAGCAAAGTATATGGAGGCGTCGAATCAAGCCAAAGCCAGCGGAGACGACCGCAAGGCCAGAATGCACGACCGTATCGCCAAGGTACAAGCAGAGCCTCTCCTCCTGATGCTGTTTTTACAGAACTCTGCCTTAAATACAGGCATGAACAAAACTATGATTCTAGCAGCTTACAGCAACACATTTACATCATTAGAGTAGCATTAGCTCTGCTGTGTAAAAATATATTTACCCTTCCTGCAGCAATACCAGAGTGCCATCCGAGCTCACAAAGCAGGAAAAGTTGTCAACTTCGAGGAGTTGCCGGTTCCCCCTGGTGAGATTCCACAGTTACATTTTACAAGTTACATTTAGCTCCGTGAAATTGGATTTGAATTGTGTTTCCCGCTCTCTAGTCCTCGGGTGTTAGTTTGTGCTGTCAGTAAGTCTCAGCACCACAAGACATTTTTGTTTGTGCACTAAAACAGTAATTTAGAGAATTAACTTTTATCTTCCAGGTTTTCCTCCAATCCCCGGCCAGAAGGCGACAGGAGCTGAGCAGGGATTTGTTGCCGCTCTAGTGGCAGCCGATAAGCTCGTCTCTACTGATAATGTCGAAATAGCAGATGACGAAGACGATGAGGAGGAGGTGGGCTCTCATTAGTATATTAGATTTTTTTTTTTTCCATTAGTTTTTTGTGGATGAATTGTTGAGTGTTTTATCTGTTCTGTTTGTTGTAGTCTAAGCCTGCTGTTCCACAAGAGCCAAAGAAGCCCACGTTAGACGTTTCCACCGCAGGTCAAGAAAGGAAGAGGACTCCTTCAGCTTCACCTGACAGAACAGTTGCCAGGGAAGGACTCTCACCAACAGGTGTGTCCCAAAAGGAAACAACATGTTCTCCAAGACACTCGGTTCAGCTCTTGGTCGCAGACATTCAATAAAGACAAACAACATGTGATGTCATGTGGCGTAAGCTCGGCACTAACGTCATCAAAAAGACCAAAATCAACAAAACTGAACTCCTAAATCAAGAACCAAACGCTGCTGGTGCCTTCAGGTGGGGTGAAGTGTCTTACTTTGGATTTTCTGTGTCTTTTGGTCCTCCAGCGGTTCAGCAGCTGGAGTTTCTGGAGGGCAGGAAGAAGCAGTACATGAAGGCGGCTCTGCAGGCGAAGCAGAAGAACGACATGGAGCAGGCCAAGGTTTTCCTCCGCACCGCCAAGGGCTTCGACCCCATGATCGAGGCGGCGCGCAGCGGCAAAACTGTGAACATCAGCACGGTGAGCGGACGGGACATTTTAGCCTGTATGTTGGTGTCAGAAATGAGATTTATTCAGGCAGTGGAATGTCAAGATGAGATGAATGAGACCACGTTGGCGATGAGGGGTATCGAACACAAGGCGCCCCGCTGTGGCTGACCGTCCCTGTGCTGTACCTGTAGGTGCCGTCGCCCCCTGGTGACGAAGACGACGACTTCATCCTGGTTCATCACAGCGACGTGCAGATCTCGGAGAAAGCTGAGCAAGTTTACACACAGCTGGCGAAAATCCTCAAAGAGCAGTACGAGGTGAAATATTTCGATTACAGATTTTTTTGTTACTGATCAAGACTTATTTTGAATATTTAAGAAGTTTGTTATTGCTGGAAAATCTCCAGATTCTTAGATTGATTACTTAAACTTTTAGCATTTTCTGAAAGTGTCTACACGTCCATTAACATGGTGATAAGACATCTTCAAACATGTTTGAACTCTGTCGTCTCTGCTGGCTTCATGTTCGGAGCGCCCGTCGCCCCCAAAGAAGAAACTTTAATCTCTCTCTGACGTAAACAAGTTTCCGAATGAATTCATTCTGATGTTTTTGAATTCCCTGGTCGCTTTCTGCCTCGTTCTTTTCCTCCTTTGCTGTGAAGACAAACACGTTCATCGAGATGTCTGATATCGGATGTCTGGCTCTCCTCCTTTCAGAAATGTATGACTCACTCCAAGCAATTCACACACCTGGGGAACATCGCCGAAACAACAAAGTAAGCATTTGGATTACATAAAAACTCTGTAATAACTCTGGGAAACAAACTATTTTTTATTAATGATACATCTGTTTGTCTGTTTAGATTAAAGAGATTAAACATTTTATAAATGATTCCACCATACAATCTGTCCTTCTTTGTGTCTTTAATTAAACAGCTTACCTGATTAGTTAAATATTTTAAATAGTTGAATGAAATAACAGCAGGATGATTTTATAAATCAGTTCACAGATGTTTCCTCCTGTGTGTGTGTGTGTTTGTTTGCGTGCTGCAGGTTTGAGAAGATGGCGGACAGTTGTAAAAAGAGTCTGGAGATCCTGAAGCTGGCTCAGATGAGAGGTTTACCTCCTCCCAAGCATCACTTTGAGGAGAGATCGTTTCACACTGTCAGGTGAGCGTATAGATGTTTGTTTAGGTTCTACTGCAAAGGTTTCCTAAAAGTCCTGATTCAGTAGTTAGTTATTAGTTACACCTAAACAATTTAAAGCAACAGATCTGCCACACATTCTGCTGCTGTTGTTGCACTATATTACGGAAACCTGTCGCCTCTCTTACATGTTTTCTGCAGGAAGGTGTCAAGGTACGAAACACTTACTTACTTTCTTGCTCCGTTCTCTCTCTCACTCATCCTTTCAGGATATTTCCAGAGCTGAGCAGCACTGACATGGTTGTTGTTATCGTCAAAGGGATGAATCTTCCTGCTCCGAGTGGTAAAAACAAAAAAGCTTCACACAATCAGTTCTTATGAACTCAGTACACGAGGTCTGAAGAATCTGGAAAAATAATAATTAAATATGAATGAATTCATAGATAGTTAAAGCCCCAAAAAAAGTCCCAACGAGTAATGTCCGTCACACCTCTGAGAAATCTAAAAGCACAGACGGATGGAGCATGACGCTCACGGTAGTTAGTCATGTACGTACGTATGTAGTATGTACAGAACATCCCCCCATAATTAAAAGAAAAAACGTATTATTATTTAAGCCTTGGTTTGTTTTTTCACCAAACACTGAACAGTCACAATTACAGGTGTGAATGTAAGTATAGGTGTAATTACGCAGCGCAGGTGTTAATGCAAGTCAACATCATATACAGAGTAAACAGCTACATATGAACACACTGCAGGTCAGATATATTTACGGCTATATATAGCAGGACAGTATAAATATGTGTTAGTGTGTGGAGTCGTGAGCCAGCTGCTTCTAGGACAGAGAGACCTGTAGCGCCTCCCAGAGGAGAGGAGGGTAAACAGTCTGTGGCCTAGGTGACACACTGGGTGACACACTCTGGGTGAGTGCACACACCACTTCCTCTGGACAGCCTCAGTGGTGGGGAGAAGTAAACCGGTGATGTGCTGTTTCTTTAAACCTTCAGCCGAGTTTTACGGCCTTTAATGATGGTTTGTTGCTCTCACTCTGGTTCTGGTGAAACACCTCGCAGTTCATCTGCAGTTATATTAATATTTTTTCTGTTCGTCTTGTCTTAAAATAAGCTGCGGTGACCTTTAGCTTCACGTCGTTGTTGCTGTTTAAATAAAAAGATGAAGCACACTCTGTTTGACACTTGGCGATAAACTCTCTCCTTCAGGAATCCAAACAAATGATCTGGATGCCTACGTCAAGTTCGACTTCCCGTACCCGAGCACGGTAAGACACTCAGTGCTCATTTTAATTTTCAGAGCCACCACAGGCCACCGAGATGATTCATACGGCTGACGTTTGTCCTTAAAAGTGTTTGTTTCTGTTCTGTCGCCGCCAGGAGCAGCCGCAGAAACATAAAACAGCTGTCATCAAGAACACTAACTCCCCAGGTGAGACGTGGACGTCACTTGCCTTATTTCCCAGATGGATGTGAATATTATGCTGCCCTCTTCTTATTTTGAACTATTCAATGTTTAATAACTGTGTCAAATAATGTCAAACTCCCTGAACGTGACGCTACAAGTCAAAACATGAACTATTAAAATGATCGTGAATAACTTATAAATACATAGTTTTATTTATATTTTTGTGATTTATCTTCTTAGATGACACGTTTATGTTCAGGACCATGAGAGTGTTTTTATTTCAGAGTGATAAAGTGATAAAAATAAATATAAATCAATGCAAAGACGTTTACTGTTGTGAGAATAATAACATAGAGAATCAGAATCAGGTTTATTTCACTGTGACAAGAAAAAAAACAAGTGGTGCAAAAGTCAAGAATCATTAAATATAAAGCAGAAATGTGCAACTGATTGAAGATTTTTCAGTCGTCGCTGCGTCTCTTCATCTGTGATCTTGTTTCTCCAGAATATAACCAGAGCTTCACGCTGTCCATCAACCGTAACCACCGCGGCTTCAGGAGGGTGGTGGCATCTAAAGGCCTCAAACTGGAGCTGCTGCACAAAGGGTGAGTCAGAGACACTCTGCAGGACGACGTCAACATTTAACTGCTTGAATGTCAAAGATGCGTGTTGTTTTCTCGTGCTGTGATGCCGTGTGTGTGTGTGTGTGTGTGTGTCGTCCCACAGTGGTTTCTTGCGGAGTGACAAGCCGATCGGGACGGCCCTCGTGAAGCTGGAGAAGCTGGAGTCCCAGAGTGAAATCAGGGAGATCGTAGAGGTGAGTGGCCGAGAAACGACCAACACCTGATCGAACAAAGCTGATCAAGAGAGAACTTTGGTCAACCTTTGTGTCCCTCGCGGCAGGTGATGGACGGCCGTAAGGCAACGGGGGGTCGCGTCGAGGTGAAGATCCGACTGCGGGAGCCTCTGAGCGGACAGGACATGCAGACGAGCACAGAGCGCTGGCTGGTGATCAACAAGTCACAGGTAACATTAAATATACAGTGTTGGCACTTTGGCAGCAACTCAAAAGACAAACCTGAGGCTGTAAAACTTCTGATGCCTGTTCTGTTTTTTATTTCCAAGGTTCTTGTTTAGATGCTGCTGCAAGAATAAAGATGCTTCACGATATAAAGGTAATCATTTTACATTTTAAATCTGCAGGTAGAGGAACGTTTGACGTAATGAGCTCATATTCTTGCTGAGGGTTAGATGAGAAGATTGACACCACTCTCATGTCTGTATGTTGAATATGAAACAACACCCTGTAGGCGGTTAGCTTAGCTTAGCATAAAGACTTGAGACAGAGGGAAACAGCTAGCCTGGCTCTGTCCAGAGGTAACAGAACTTTCAAAACTCATCTCAAGACAACAAACAGGAGCTTGTTTATTCCATAAAACACCAACTTGTGGTTTTACAGAGGGTTATATGTGGGACTATTTCTCGTCTGGGAGCAGTGACTTTCACCTTGAGTTTTGTACGTAACAAGTACAAAATATAACCGCTTAATTAGAGCTGGTTGGCAGGTTTTAACGCCTTTGGACGGAGCCTGACCAGCTGTTTTTTGTCTCTGTGCTATGCTAAGCTAACTAGCTGCTGGTTGTAGCTTCATCCTGGTGGACAGATACGGAAACTTGTCATCAAAACGTCCGGGTGTGTTTGATTCACCTGACTGATAACGACTTCTTTTTGTCTCGCAGATTTAAAGGCACTCAATCAAAAAGAAAAAAACACTCTGAGGGGGACGGAGGACGGCCTGCTGTTCAGACCTGGACTCGGACCATACGCAGGTCTTTGACTTATTAAAAACTTTTGCACATTTGCAAGACACGGGAGCTCCCTTTGGCACTGCGGTCCACCAGGAGGAGACGTGGAGCTGGTTTCCGGTAGGTTAGCTGGTCAGCTGATGGACAGATATTTTGGTTCTTTGATTAAATCAGAGAAAACGATTCAGCCGACGATTATAGTTGTGCAAAATTCTCCTGGTACGCGTCGCTTCATCTCCTGGAGGACGGCGGGCGGCGTGTCCGCTGCTGATGTCGAAGGGGCTCGGTGTCGAGCTAACCTGATCCTGCTGCCCGACGTGACTCTAGTTAATATAATATATCAAAGAATGTGTACATATTCCTCATATTATACAGCTCTGGTATCTAGAACTGCACCTATGCACTAATACCAAAGTAATCACTGTTGCTGTAAAATCCTGCATATTTGAAATATCTGCCAAACCTGTTAGGACGACGCCAAGAGCTTGGTGTGTGACGGGAAGTTTTTATCATTGTTCCACACAACTCGTCTGGTTTTTGAGGCGATGAGGCAGATGCAGCATCCTCGTTGATGTTTTACAGGAGCAAGCCAAGAAATGATGATGCGACACAAGGTACGGTCATAGGATTATTGTGGAGACCACACTCCCTTTCGCTTAATGAGCTGTCTCACTGTGGTCACTAAACTGCACTCTCACTTATCTGTGGCTTTAGGTGTGTTAGATTTGTTTTATTTGTCTTGTTTACACTCGAATCGCACAGAATCACAGCTGAGCTCAGTCAAAAGAAGCTAAATACTCTAAACTTTAAGAGCGTCCTGTTTGTATTTTATCAAAGAGCAGTTTGGCCTTTTGGGAAATGTGTTTATTTGCTTTCTTCAGAGTTAAAAACATGCGGCTGGAGCCAGGACACGATTAGCTTAGCATAAATATTGGAAGCAGGACCCACTAGCCTGACTCTCTCCAAAGTTCGTAAATAAACCTGGCAGCACCTCCAGATCTCACTAATTAACATCTCAGAGAGTAACAGAGTCTAAGAACCGAGAGTTTGTGGTTTCAGGGATTTATGTTATTTCAGTTGTCTCCAATTACCAAGTAACCGCTATGAAATAATCTGGAAAATCCCTCACTCTCATTCAGTGTCTTTGTCACTCAACCAGCGCTCTCAAGCCATCAGACACAGATCAGATTAGCCTAAAATTGTGAGTCGGATTCAGATTTAGAAGCTGGGCATGTGAAATACACAAAGGCACACACACACAGGTAGAGTGTCAGAGTTTACTTCATGAATCCACCTGGATAGTCTGAGTTTCAGAGACATTACAGGCTGACGGTGGAGGAGTTAGACTGATCTGCCGTGACCTGCTTCCAGTGTCTATGCTAAGCTATGAGAGAGTATTTCCCCAAATGTCAAACTATTCCTTTACGTGTGTGGAGCTGCTTCTTAAAACTATGCATCAGATCTCTGCAGCACGCACGAAATATCCGGATGGATCCTGAACTTTGTTTTTAAAAAAGGGCCAGTTGACTCAAATTACGGGAAAATTATTTACTTCCCGATGACCCAGTTTGATTCTTTTGTGCTGCTCAAATCTTTAAAAGATATTGAGATTGAAAGTTGATTTTTGAACTTGGAAATCACAACTAGAAAATTTGTTTTCAAGGACAAAAATAATGAACTTCCAAGAAGTCCTTAAAGTGCCTAAAAGTTATAAAAACATTCAGTGAACAGGCGAGAGATGAGGGAGGTTTTTGTAGTAATTTGAGTGAACTGTGCCTTTAGAGTTTTACCTTCAGTATTGTGACAAGTGCAACACAAGAAGCCATAAAAAAAAAAAAAAAAGAAACACACTGAGCCGACTACATAATTATTATCCAACAGGTTTACCTCAACAGTCTGCAGCATTGTTTAGTTTGTGGTCACGACATTTCTTTTTTTTTTTCCCCTCCACATCATGAATCAACGTTAACTGAAGCAAAGTTTACGACAAACTTTGTCCTAAATTCATTAAAAAACGCACTCTGTTACTCATTGTTTGATTCTGTTAAACATTTTGATCACCTCTGTGTTTACAAAGATGAATGATGTCACAATGTTTATATTTAAATGCTACAGAAATAATCTCTCTAAAAAGTAAAGAATCGAGGCTATATTTTGTTTTTAAATCGTGGACTGAATTTGCCTAACCTGCTTTAAAATATACCAATAAAAAAACAAACAAAAAAAAACACTTTTAATGTGTGTGTGTGTGTGTGTGTGTTTTCTGACAGAGGAGCGATGAAGGCACCGAGCACTCGTTTCAGTTTTCTAGAAGTTTTTATTTTACATATACTACAGTTTTTTTTGATAAAGACCATTTGTAGTGTAAAGAAAACAAAAGGATGTACAGGGTTTTTGGCTTTTCAAACATTTTTAAATTGATGTTTATTTTAAAAAAAAGAAAAGAAAATTATTTTAACAAAACCAAGTCAATGACAGAACCGAACGAGTTTTTAAAGTTTCATCCACAAACTCGAAGAAGAATAACTGTTAAAATGCAAAGTTGATTCACTCTCGTCACCGTTTTCAAGCTTGTTTTTCTGTTTTGCATGCAGTGTTATAGTTTGGATAGTAACATCTTACAACTGAATACAAAAAAAATGCTACTTTTTCAAACAAATTGCACCTTTTACTTCTTTTTGTTGTTTTTTTTCTCCTTCTCTTTTGGATTCAGGACATATTGCACACGTCAGGTCAGATAATGCCAAAAAAATCAAAACGTAACAGGAAAAACAGGAAGTCAGAAAAATAAATCCTCATGTCTCCTCTTCATTATGCTAATTTATAAAAACAGAACTGCCGACGGCGGCTGATGAACGTCACACAGTGAAGACACAGTGATTGAGATACACCAGCTCTGATCACAGTAACAAACCCAGAGCGTGGCGATCTTTTGACCTCTCATTCAGTCTTTACTGAACTTTTTTTTTTTTTTAATATATATAATATATATCAGCTTCGCTAACGTTACTTTGCTACAGTAGCTCCTAAAATACTTCAAATCGAGTAATAAACGAATAGAGAATAGCTACGGGTCTAATTTAAACTCAACGAAGCGTCGGCTCTTCTGCAGATTTTCATGTGATTGTCTGATTCTCACTTTGTGGTCACAAGATTGTTTTTCTCCAAAAAACAAACAAAACAAAACCAAAAAAAAAAAAAAAAAAAACTTCCTGTACTGCACTGAACAGCACTTCTTAAAGTGTTAGCCCCTTCTGGTTTTATATTAGCATGATTAAAGATGGAGAAATATCTAATGCCGTAATGCAGAATGATCACTGTACAGAGCATTTTGACATGACACGGTGGCTTTTTGGTGATTTAGTCTAGCCGGAAAAACAAAAAGAACCAAAATCAAAAGACACACCTTGCAGATTTGAACAGAAACAGGAGGAATACATTCTTAGATTTTTTTTTTTCCAGGTCCATGTTGCTGAAGGAGAGCACAGTCCAGAGCAGAGAGAGAGAGAGGCTGCAGCTTTCTGTTTACAGAATAAACACGAAGACGGTTGAGGCCTCTTGAAGACGATCTGCAGGGTTCCTTCGCAGCTCTTGCAAAGTCTGGAGCATGATGTTTGTGATTTCAGGGCTGTGGAAGGACGATGCGTCGCAGGAGGATGGGAGATGAAATACATTCAGATTCAGGTCAAACTGGTTTCTGCAGGAACCCCGGATCTGTACGAACACTGAACTTTATCTGCTGCTGGAAAACGACAAAAGAAAAGACGCCCCGACGCTCGCTTTAACTCAACTCTCCTGTAAATGGCTTAGAATCCAGTGCACTGCTTCTGCAATTTAATACAGTTCTTATATATTTATATTTATATATATATTTATACTGTATATATATATATCTTTACATCTTCAACTATTCTCTTTGTATGATTAAAAAGACCAAAATAACTCGAGAGGCTTCTCCAACCACGGCTGGACAAACAAACGAAGCGCTGACGATGCCGAAGATGATCGATGAGATTTTAAAAACTGATTTGTTTTTGTTTTTTTTCTTCCTCTTCTGCTTTTTCATCTTTTTATGTACAGATTGTTTGAGTTTATTAATAAAGCGTTGGAACCTTTTTTTTTTTTTTTCTCTTTTCTATCGCAGGACAAAAAGGGCTTTCAGAGTTCTAACCTTACTTCACAGAGCGTCAGGCAGACGAGTCCGTGACGGTCACTGCGGTAATACTGTCTTCAAACCGGGATCTCTGGAGGCTACAGATGCAGAGTTATTGATGGAGGTCGTCACGCCTACAAAAATATGTACAACAGGTCGCTGTGTTCGTCCATGAAGTAAAGCATCTGGTGATTGATGAGTAAAGCTTAAGAGGTGAAGCTGAAATGTTTTTTTTTTTCTCTCTTATTATTATCGCTTGATGAATCGCTGCTGCAGGCACTGAGCACCACGGTGCAAAACAAACAAAAAAAAAGAAAAGTCACCACGCAGACGCACCTTCCAGCTCCTCGGCTGACGATTCGTAGCTTTCCTTTTTAACTTAAAGAGTCCGGACTTTTTTTTTTTTTCCCCTCCAGCGGTGGATATGAGTCTCCCTCGTTTATAAAGAGCATCCGTGCTACACAAGAAGCCTTTGCAGATATTATTCAGAGCTCAGCGCTTCAGGCTGCCACAGTGACGCTGGGAGTGACGGGGCGGAGAGGAACCCGAGGACGGCGTCTGCGAGTATTCACCTCCTCCTCATGTTGTTCTACAGCACTGAATCAAAGTGACTCATCGGCAGAAAAGAGATCTTATCTCTATGAAATGATGTGAGTTCATTAAAAATACAGAACTGCTTGACTGTGTTAGTGTTCACCCCTTCCGGGCTGCATCTTTGGGTGGATTTCTCTCCTTCTTTGCGGGACCACTCCAGTTTTGTCTGGTTGGACCGCCGATTTGAACGAGATCCGGGGCGTCTTGAGTTGAAGTTCTCGACCATGTTACACTAAGTCGGACTGATGCTGTGTTTGCCATGAACTGTGGGTAAATTAAGGCATTCAGGCGTCGTCACTTTGATGATGTCCTCTGTGATGATTAAGAGGACATGCAAACTGGATTTTCTTATTCAGAATGAATAATTCATTGAAGTGTCCTTCGTTCAGTGTTGTAAAAGAATCAAACATGAGGACTGAAGGGGGGTTAATACTCGTTACAGACGCTGTAACCTGCCCGGTACGTGGGACACGTGACAGACGATCCTCCTCGGAGCTTCCTCCGGCCTCTGGAGCAGAACAGACGGTGGTTGGATGCATAGGTTTGACTTGAGGAATGCTACCCCGTCTGGCACGGCACAGTTTTTTCGGGCTCTTTCGAAGTGCAAAAAACGGTTGAAGGGAGGCGACAGGAGGGAGGGCCGGGCTGTGAGATGACGTCAGGAGGTCAGAAAACAAACAAAAAAGGTGAAGCTCCAAAAGACTCCTAGGAGATGATCTCCAGGATGTAGAAGACCAGCTCTATGACCACCGGACCTTCGCTCAGCTGACAAGCCCCGCTGTGGATGACGGGGATCAGAGCGCTGTCCAGGTCGCTCAGGTACTGAGGCAGGAGAGGCTGGCCGTTGCTTCCTGCCAGGTAACCCACCTGTGACAGAAGACGGTCAGTGAGCAGGAAAGGTAGACAGAAATAAAACAAGACAGCCACTCTGCTGAAAACCAACGTTTGCTGTAGCGTCTGAGCCTACCTGGTCGGAGTCCAGTGTGACCCTCAGTCCCAGTTTGGCCATGCCGTCCTCCTTCAGCAGCTTCAGGTGCGGACAGAGCGCCATGCAGAAAGCCCTCGCCACGTTCTCAGTCAGGCGGCTGTGGTCGGCCGGGTCACTCAGACCGTTGGGTTGATCTTCGCTCTGGAGGAAAAACACCTGCGAGAAACACGAGGATCGATTTTAAATGTTTGATAAAGAGCCAGGAAAAGAACCGAGATTGTGAAGCTGTGTCGTCACGTTGACCCTCAATTGTTGGTGAATCAAATAACGGGCGTGTCGTACCTCTGTCCAGCGGATGACTTTGCCGTTGGCTTTGAACTCCGAGCCGTGGAAGATCTTGACGCTGGTGATGGACTCCATGGACTTCCCATCGATGGGACTGATGACGCTGAAAAGTGAGACAAAGTTTGGAGGATTTAGAGACACGTAGTATAATTTAACGCCCAACGCAGGCAGCGGAACGCGTGTCAGGATCTGATGGCAGCTCGACGGGGGACTGACTTCACTTGTGTGCGGAGACGAGGATTCAAGCAGCGACTGTGCAGAGAATACGCTGCGTAATGAAGCGACGCAGTATCTGGTGAAAGGCCTCAATTATATTTAATAGTGAAAAGCCGCATTCAAATCTGCAGATTTTATCAGACTGCTGTAAAATTGATTGTGTTGGTCTGTATCTCAAAGACACGTCAGACCGCATCATTCCACCCTGCTAAAGATTTTCCTCCGGAGGGCTTCCCCGAGCGTGCATAATGAGTTTTTATAGCAAAGTAGTAAATGCAGCGGCTGGGAAGCTATCAGTTCAATTGTCCGTGACATAAACGCAGCTCTTCCAACTCCCCCTCCTCCTCCTGTCTCACCCCTTGTTGAAGTTGTGGTCGTCCTCCGTCCACTGGATGTGGACAAGCTCCTGGTTCTCCTCCTGGTCGGCTTTACCACACGTGATGGTGAAGTCCTTCATGTCCCTCAGGGCTTGCCGTAGAGAGTCCATGGTCTCAGCTGTGATCTGGATCATCACGCCGTCTAAAAGATCAAATATATAATGTATAAATAGACAACTTTGATAAACAGTTCATTTACTGGCCGTGAGGAGGAGTGTGGTGGATCACTGGAGAAAAACATTCCCGTCGTTCATGGTTTCAGCTTTTCGAAGTGCTGATTTAATCATTTAAATATCTTCTGTTACCTTTGTCGTGGAAAATCGTGATGGATTTATGGGCTAAAATTTAAAAAATCAGCAGGATAACTTTAAAATGTTTTTAAATTTAGTCGCAGGTTGCAGTGGAAAATCATCGTTATGAAGTTAATTTTCTTGAAAATCTGTTTAGAAACCAGATGGGACGTCGTTTTTCAGGGTTTTCCATTGTATGTAAGATTCAATAAGACTTCGCCTCCAGTACTCATTATGAATTTGTGCAGACGTGTAAATATTCTCTGTGTGCATCGAGACCTTTGTGAGATTTTTTTTTACAGCCAACACATAGCTTGTTGTCACAGTTCTCACCTTCCACGATGCTGGTCTTGGCTAAGAATCCCGACGAGGCTTTCAAAGCACCGCTGAACACAAAGAAGCAGGCTCCAGTAACTGTAGGAAATACAAAAAAAAAAACAAAGTTCCACATCACGAATCAGCCGCTGACCGAGGTCTGATTATTTTCAGGCAAACAGCCAAGACGGGATAAATAATAACAGACAGACGGGAGGAGGATTTTCAGACACAGAGCCGGACATCGGAGTGAGAGATGAATAAAGGAAGTGTGACGAGGCGGTTTCGGCGTCGGCACCTTTGCGGGGCTGGTGATGGATGCTGATGGCCTGCGTCTGGTAGTTCCCGTCGTCGTTTTGGACGCACACCAGGTGGGAGTCGGCCCGGTCGTTGAAACACGCCCCCATGGCCAGCACGTGTTCGTTGGACTTGTTCATGGCCTTCATCAGCTGCGAGGACAATTTAAAAAAAAAGAGCAGATATCCATGTCTCATTAAGCTCCCCTTTGGGTGTGTGCGCTGAGGAAAATGGGCTTAACAGGGACCCGGCCTGGTTAAGCCTAATTGCAGCGGGCTTGTGGGTAAAGGAGTTAAACGGGATGGCGCTGAGATGACAGATTGTTAAGAAAGACAGTGACATGGGTGGATATCAATAGTCGAAAGATCCCACGTATTAACTGGGATAAATCCCCTGCCTCCATCTCTTTGAAGCCGTCCTTTGCAAATCAGAAATAAAACTGAAAATCTGGAGGGCTTTAACCGCTCGCTGCGCTAAAGGCTCGCCTACAAGCTGTTGAGAAACGCTCCCCACTTCACATTACTGGGTCCCCATCTGTTACCGCATCAGCAGCCAAACCCTACAACCGACGCCGCTCTCTCCACCAAGTGCACGTCTCCTCTCGGCCAAATGGTGCCCGGGCGCGTATCACTTCTTCTGGCTGGACATTTCATTCACACCCTCGAGGCAGCGGCAGTTATAACAAGTCGGTGGCCCACGCCTAATGTTCAAGCTGCAGGGACCCCGGATACTTTATCACACATCACCTACACAGAGTGAACGTGTGTGTGTGTGTGTTGATGTTCAAGGCAGCCTCCTCCGCTGATGTCATTAGTCTGGTGGAGGGTTTAATTTTGTTTGACAAATGATGTATGATTCTGGGGGGGGAGGAAAAAGCGAGACACAGCTCTGCTTCCTCACCACGTCTGCGACGTTTTCATGCTTCCATGTTTCAGCTGGAAGGTTTAGTTTGTCTGATTGTGTCTGATTTCAGCATAAATCCAAACTAACGTACAATTAAATCCATCTGCTGAACTCTTGATGGAGCGGCCTGTATCAGCAGTGTATGCTCTGTATGAAAACTTTTTAAAACACGTTGACGCTCACCTCATTGTAGCGGTTACTGGGGATCTTAATGCTCGTCTTCCTCACCTCCATGTCCACAACCAGACCTTTTACCACCGGTAGCGTGTACTGGTAGTTACGGAAGTCCTACGACAAGGACAGGGGGGAAAAGAAAAAAGAAAAGATGAGGACTGATTTCTAAATGATGCGTCTGCGATTTAAGTTACAGAATAACTGATAATCAAAATCAAAAACAAACTCAGACATACAGCAGAAGCTCTTCCGCCTTGAAAATAAATAACAACACAAGCACAAGAAGAGAGCGACGACGGAGCACTCACTGCGAGCAGATTCATGATTGTGTGACCGGTCTCTCCGAAGAGGGGTTTTCTGAAGCGAACGCTGAACAGCGGACACGGATAAACTGCAAAACAAAATGTTCAGTCGTCGGTAAATCAACAACAGAGACGCGTTTCCTCTAACGCGTTGTCGCTCTCTGTGATTTCCACCGTCGAGGCTTCTTACTGTTCATTGGGTTGTCATGGAAACGTGTCGGCAAATACTGAGTTTGGAAATGATTTTAACGTTTTGGGTTCGGCCTTCCTAGAGGAAGCTGTGGCCACATAAAAAGATTATTTTGATTTATTTTTATAGTCTTTGCTGCTTTTTTTTTTTAAATTTTGGTGTTTCCAGACATTTTTATTGAATGTACAGCTTGTACAAATACAAATGACACACACACCGTGCCAGCAGTTAGGAGCAATGTTTCTAATCCCAAATGAAAAATAAGGCTGCCCCCCTTTTTTTTTTCCTCGAGCAACCAAAGCTCCTTAGATGACTATATTTAGTCTTATCTCAGCAAACAGCTGGAAATAAGATCTCCCCGCAAACTCATTAGCAATAAAAACAAACAAAAAAACACAAATCTCAGCCTCGATCTGCAGTTCAGTGGGGATCCGTACGCTGACGAGATACTCAGCCGTCTGCCGGTCACTTCCTAGGGTGAGAAGCGTAAGCGTAGAGAGCTACGCCATTTGCGTGGCGGATTAATTTCACGGTGATGCTAACAATTTGTGTTTAAGAGCCTCAGCTGTATGTGGCTTGGTTAATGTATTCTATCCGTGATTGCTGGAAGGCAAGAGGCTTAGCGGAGCCGGGCGGCGCTCCGTGCTGGCAGGTCTGGCTGCGAGAGAAGGGGATTTGGTGGAGAGGAAGGCTCCGAGGAGAACTTCCTCGTTCACGTGGGAAGCTGTGAGAAACATATGAGAGCAGGCTGGTGTGAGGTCTACAGGGTCCTTCGAACAGCTGACATGCTAAGCTCTCTAGATCAACATGGATCTGAATATTTTACCATAAGAAACCATCAAACCATTAGAGGGCAGCCGGGCTCTTTGCTCCCGCTTTTTGTGCTGCTTGTTAATTGAAAATGAGCCTAATATCTGAGGCTCCATCTTGCTGGTGTGATCATGCGTTCCCTGTTTTGGTTTCAAGCCGACCCTGACACTCTAAAGGAAAACACACAACCAAACTACAAACTGTAAAATCCCTCTGACAGACTTTTTACAGTTTGTCAATTTATTTATTTTTTATTTATTTATATGACATCACATCCTCTTTGGGGACTTGAGCGACGCTGTAGACTAACGCGCTGTCTGTCCATCGATATCTGACAAGAACAGCGAGCTGTCTTTCTGTAGTTGATCAGCTTCTAATTCCAGTCAAACTTTTTAATATTTAGAGTACCACAATGTAGGACTCGGTTGCATCTTGCGGTGTAGTTGTTGACTGCAACCCCGACATCTCAACCACTATTTCCAAGCCTGAAGGAGAAACAGTAAAATATGCAAAAAAAACTATCAAACCAGTATTTTGTCTGTTCGAGGCTACTGTAGAAAAATGATGTCTCCTTAGACGTCTGTGGTTATAAATGGCTCATTCAAAGATTCTAATTTACAGCCGCTTATAGAGTAATGAAAACAATCTGTATGTTATAATCCTTTCTGCCACATCAGACCTTTAACATCTGAGAGGTTTGTCTTCTTTTATTCCTTTAACTTTTTTTATTTTTACGTTATTAGCCATTGGCAGCTAAATAAGGTATCTAAAGTCATTCTGGCATTGGAATGCACAGTGTGAACCCCTGTAGTCCTGACTCACATCGGTACTCTGCGCCCAGCCGCAGCATGAGGCGGATGGGGAAGACCTTGGCCCACGGCGTTTCCCACTTCTGTATCAGGATGCCAAAGAGGTAGGGCGGGTTGGGCAGCAGCAGGTCCTGCAGCGACTGGAAGGAGGGGCTGATGTAGAGGAAGCCGCCGTGCTCCTTACTGCCCAGGAAGCTCTGCGTGAAGAACGAGTGACTCAGGTGGCTCAGCACGTTGCCTTTCGGAGACGAGGAAGAAGGGGAGGGGGAGAGAGGAAGAGGAGAGGTTAGTGATACAGGAGACGTGATGAGGAGGCGGAGGAGAGGTTGGTGAAACAGGAGCGGGGAAGGCAGAGCAGGGTAGTGGGGGTGAAGGTGGGGAGTAATATAATAGGGGTTTGGGGGCAGGGGAGTATAAAAAGCAGGGGATGACGTGAAGGGGACAGGAATAAAAATGAAGAGGATGAAATGTGAGAAAAGGCAAAAGGATAAAAATGAGAATCAAGAGAGGAAAAAAAGAGAAAGTTGAGTTATCATGCTCTGCAAATGGAGGTCGATATGAAAGAGAGGCCTTCAGTGACTTCTCTGGGATTACTGTGTGGGCAAGGAGCCTCGCTTAGTCGGTCTTAGTTCTACAGCCGTGAATAAAAAGGTATCTCTGCTCGCCCCACAACCTCATATTACCCACACAGGGTTCGTGTTACTAATTATTCGTGGGAGGGTCCACCGGCTTTAGATGCCACATAACGCAATAACCTTAATGGCATGACAGAGCTTGATGGCTGGGACTTGCTAAAGCCAGCAATTCTGCCCGGGACCTGACTGATGGCGAGTTAATCAGGAGCGACACGGACAATATGGCTCCTTTCCACCAGCTTGAAACCGCTCCAGTGTGAATATGAAAAAGGAAACAGCCCGAGGGGAAGCAAGCCGTCAAAGTCACCCGATATTAGCCGTTTTTGCTCGGCAGCATACGGAGTTAAATACGCAAGACAAGTGATAGTGAGGTGTCAAGCCTGGAGGGAGGCGACCTGACAGCGGGACGCTAATGTTTGGACCATTTTTCAAGAAAAAAAAAAAAAAAAAAAGCTGAGACACAGCTCAGCAGCGGTGGACAGTAACCTGGTTTCCAAATAAAGGACAACTTGGTGCACCTGTCGTCTCTACGGGACAAGTAGTAGAGCTGTAACATTTCCCCCTTTACATTATACTACATTACTTTAGGGTTAGCTCATTTTTACTTGACTGAGACAGGTGGACTCACCTGTGGACCTCGAGACAGGACTACTAATGAGCTGCCATGTCCCGTAAGACTGGCCCACGGTGGAGGTGGACTAATTTCGCAGCGTGCCTCCTGGTGGGGCTGTTGATTGTGTTCTTACCACTGAGGGCCTCCTGGTAGAGCTGCACGAAGTGCGTGAAGATGTCTTTAGGGACGGTCTTCTCGTCGGGCAGACACTGGAGCAGAATGACCACCTCTGCCTGACCGACGGCGTGCATGCCCTTTGTCGTCACGTACCAACACTTCCTGTTTACATCTGTGGGGCATAGCAGACATGCAGAGAGAGATTTTCAAGTTACGTCAGATCAGAAACTCCTTTCAAAGACGCACATTGTGAATGTGATGGCAGTCGTACTAGTTTTGGATCTCACAACATTTTTGTAATTCTTCCAACAGCCTGAACTGAATGCCATCAGACTGACATCAAGGCGAAAAAGAGAGGAATTAAATGCACGTCTTGTCCCTCCTTTTTTTAAAAAGAGAATTTCATAAATGTCTGACTCGTTGCACAAAGAGCATGAACTCACTTCAATAAGCCACAAAACTCTGCTAATGAGCCCGACTTAAGTTGAGAAAATTCCTGTCATGTCAGATCTTTAAAAGTGATTTGTTTTCTCTCGTGTGATGCCAAAGAAGGCACAATAATAATCAGACAAGCTGTCTCCCTCCTTATATTTTTCTGTGTGAATGAATATCCAGCAAGAGGAATTAATCTGAGCCCTAAGTGAACATCTTTTTTTATCTTAATAAAACTTTACACGTTGTCCTGTCTGAATGACAAAAAAAAAAAAAACATGAATTCAAAAGAAAGGTGAAGCCAGAAATGTCACCTGTTCCATGCCTGAAAAGACTAATAACGAGAATAAGACTAAGCATGAGTTCCCGTTGAATCGTCGGCTGCTTAACTCACAGTTGACAAGCTTGACCATGGCGAGCAGGTTAGCATTGAGCACGAAGACCAGCGGGTCCGGGCCTCCCTCCTCCAGCTGCTGCATGAGGACGATCTCCGACGGCCGCTCCTCCACTGCATAGTCTGCAGGTGGGTTGATGATGGAGCAGAAGAAGGAGAGGAGGGTGGAGGTAAAGTTAGATAAACGGACAAGAGAGAGCAGGGGATGAGAGAGGGGGTTGGGGACGACGAGGTGTGAGTCGGGGAGGGAGGTGAGGATGATAGAGGAGTCGTGTGTGAGGTGAGAGGAGGGAATTATGAACTCTTTAAACTATCGTCACAGCACTCCCGTGAATAAATCCTCTCCTCCCTCTTCTTGGCAATGAGTGGCCGAAACATGAGCCGTGATACGAAGCACGCGAAGAACACACTCGACAAGCACAAAGACAGCAGCTGACGGAGCAATGAGGAGGCAGCACAATGGTGAGGATGAGGGCAAGCACCTGTGATGTGGCCTCCCGTACCTCCTTTGACTCCGGTGGAGATGAGGATGGGAGGGAGCCCGTCCTCCGGGATCAGGCTGAGGGAGCTGCCCACGGGGCTGCCCACCGGGGCAACAGGGGTATGAGCTGCCTGGGGGTGGAGAGGAGGGGCGGGGGGTTGTAGGGTTAGATGTTGTTAGACACAGCAAGGTGCAATAATACAGTGACAGTATCCAAAAGAGTTTTCATGGCTGTGTTTATATAGCTCATATAGAGTAAAAACTTGCTCGGAAACTTGCTCAGAATATTTATCATTCATTCACTCATCAGTGCTCATTCACTAAGTGTTATGTGAAAGGGAGCAAAGAGAGCTGTGACTCTGTCGTTCACCTGTGTGGAGCTTCACAGCATCTTTCAACTTAAAACAATCAGGCGTCAGCTTCTGAGCACGACCTATACATCGATCAGCCGACATGACCTGATCCGATACTTAAAAACACTGTGGCAAACTTCAGAGAGGAAGAGAGACGAAGCAGCTCCCAGAAATGTCCAGTGTTTAGTATTTTAGTATTACCGGTATTAGTATTTTTGACGATGTTTATGTTCAATTATTTCAAATGTTTAAAAAATGCTTAACTTTGTGCAAAGACGCTTTCAATATAAACATTATTTTAAAAAACAGTCACGTCAGGACAAATGTAGTTCACAATCCACAAAGAAAATCGACCCCCATATTGGTGATGTGAATTTTCCCCCTCTATCAAAATCAGTATTAAAACTCTCATATCGGTGAGCTTTAGTGGCCTTTAATATTGAGCATTTAGGTTCGATGCAGTAATACATTAGTGTAAGTTTTGCTGTTGTCAGGCAAACTTTACTGCTTTGTTTCAACTCATTTCCAGCAGCTTAAGAGTCCACGTCATTTTCAGGAGTTGATGGAGATCAAAATCTCCATCAACTAAGGGTAAAAGTTAGGTTTAGGGTTGGATCAAAACAGCAGAGGCAAATATGATGACTTTTAGTTCGGACTCACAACTCTACATACCCAGTTTTTGAGTGCAAGCTTTACGTTATAGATTTGTCATCTCCAAGAGCAAAAAGAGATTATTTAAGTGATGTCACTGCAGTTATTTTCTCAGATGTGATAAAGCTTCACAGCAGTACTTCCCTGTGACATCCGAACATGTAAAATTGATGAAGGGCCGTTTTAATATTCCGACTGGCCTGAACCAAATGCTCTGCCGCTGTTGCCTTCAAGTCACTTTTATTTGATACATTTAGTTAGAAAAGCACAGCGGGAGCCTGAATATATCATTGGTTCACCACTTTGCCACTTCTACTTGTGGCAGTTAATTCAAGTCCATGCATTGGTGAATTCATGCCAGTATGACTATCATGGTGTCATGTGAACGTCTGGTTTTATACTTTGTGCGTATGAAATGAAGCTTCAACAATCGTTCTGTTCAACGGGCCATGAATCATCCTGACGGGTGGCATTCAAGTCCAATAAGTGAACAGCATGACCATAAAAAAACAACCACATTCCGCTGGTATTTGTTGTGAGGCAAACATTAACCTATTTTCCTTTAAGCGTTCAAGTCTGCTGGGATTTCTAATTCTGATTACGCAAATGAGGAATGTTTCCTTTGAACTTTGTTTACCGTCTGTACATTGCAGTCTGTGACCCAGCCAGTGAGACCATCAAGAATCCCACAGAAAGCCTTCTTTGTGGCTTCCTCCAGCTAACTGCAGAGTAGCTAATACGACCCATACAGGCTAATCTAATAGCATTAACTGTGGCTGAATGTTTTTCATGCCAAGCTTACCTCTGAGGATTCAGAAGTGGAGGATTTGTTTGAATACGTGGAGATGGCCAGTGACTGCGAGGGCGCCGGGCTGGAGGCCGGAGGTTTGGGGGACTCTGCTGCCGTGTCTCCGTTCGGTAAGACACCGTCAGCAAACCAAACCCTCCTCTGCTCCCGTGTCAGTGACCCTAAAAAGGTGACCCAACCAAAATTACATTTTACCTTTAATGTCTTGCTTGAACAAACACCACAAAAAATAACTATGAAGTACTTGAAAGCAGTGCGGACAGAGTGTCAGAATGTTTTATTCCTGGTAAAGGTTGTACCCTCGTTGCCAGGCTGTTTCAGGACTCCCACGGGCACCATGACGGTCGGAGGAGGGGAGCTGAGCACCCCAGAGGCCTGGGCCTGCTGCAGAGGGGGGATAGTGGAGCAGTACTCCGCTGGGTTGTTGGGGTTCGGACTCTGGTTGCTTGCAGTGGGTGGCGTCTCCCATGATGGAGCTAAACAGAGACAGAACACATTATTATAAGATAGGAAAAACGTGTATGCGTGGGTTAACAATTATACAAATCAGAGAGTCTTTTCAGCAATACATGAAGTCCTACAGAAGAAGAAAAAAATGCCAATTCTATAAACAAATATTTGTTAGTAGAAATATCAGTTACAGATGTAAATACCTTCCTTAGGTTTACCTTTTAAAGCCAATAAAAGTATTTTCATGCGCCGTTATATCGAAGATTACTAGACTTTTTTCACAACAGACATCTTCAGTTGTCACAGCATGGTAAGCACAGGTGTACTGAATTTCCTAATGAAGGCTCTGGTGCACTAAGTGGCCCAGTAAGACGTTCTAATGAGCCAGCGGGATCACCTAAATGAAATGCAGTTGTAATTAATACTATTAATTACGCCAATTACACTCATTTCTATCAGGAGAGTGTTGAATGTCAAATAAACTTGTTTTTCCGTCCTAAAAGTCGTTTTAAATGAATGCAACACACGAGTTGTAAAGCACCAATGGACGCTCACCAGTCGTCAGAGCAGAATGGCAGGTGATACAGACGCGAGCCTCCTTCCTGTCCATGTACATGAGGCGGCACTTGAGGCTGCAGCACGTCGCACAGAACACCTAAAAAACACGTCGACACGGAGAGAGAGAGAGAAGAAGGATGAGCACGCAGGCTTGAGAACATTTCTCTAAATGATTTCACTTAAACTGTGATGATTTATAAAAAGGTGAAGAATTGGAAAGAAGTTGTGATTAAGCGTGCAGCAAATGTACCGTTTAATCGATATTGATTTCCTGTGTTTTGCCAGCACATCAGCGAGCTGCAGCTGTGTACAGGGCACTTTGCTTTTTAATGGATTAGGACCTCCTAACTCATCATTACCCAGTAACATGTCTTTAGTAGAATATTAGAGAGGATCCTTTTAATTTCACAGCCTCACAGCGGCATCGTCAACTGGCTTGTGGATCGCCCAGCCTGGCTGGCGGATGCACTGAGGATCCCGCTGCGTCCATTGTTTGCGGCCCCGTTGCTGGTATCAGGATTACTGCAGTGCCAGCTCCTCCCTGCTCAAGTGGCAGAGACTGTGTTTGTTTACCACCATGGGAAATTAAGTAGCAGTCCGGCGATTTTCCAGTGCAGTGTCAGCGACCACATCTTCAGTTTACAGCATTGTGCGGACGCCCTGCTGTATGTGTGGGTGGTCATAATGCTTGAAAGCTACCTGCACACCCACTGAGTTTATCTGCAAAGAAAAGCCTAAAAAAGGGACTCATCTATCAAAGCACTTTATTTATTTACCTCCTTACCAGCAAAGCTCTTTTGAGTCTGATGCAACATTACTCCGGGATGTATCTGAAAAGTTGCGATGCATTTATCATGCTGTATTTCTCTCTTGTATGCATGATTCTGTTCTTTTGCTAAGCACTCATTTACCATGTTTGTCTGCAGTGGTGTTATTAGTACATTAATACACATTATTTATAAGTTTGAGCATTCCAGATTGTTTCCAGAAGTGTCAAACATAGAAGAAGAAATTAATTACAGCATAATGATTTTAATTGTTGAGTTTTCAAGCTAAAATGCCAAATATTGTATATATACTCAAAACTATCTTGCAGTAAATTGAATATATTTGTTGGGGAAAACAATGAGTTGAAGACTTCATTGTGAAAAATAACCTGATGATTAATCAGTAGCATTAGTTACAGCCGCAGTGTCCATTGTCAACTCATGGTAAGAACCCCAGGATGATCAGCTCAATCTATAAAATACAAATATAATGCAAAAGTAAGACATTTTTGTTCTCTGTCATACTCACAATACTACTATGGGTTGTGATTTTTTTTTTTTTTGTGCATTCCAGGATTTATTTTCTGCTGATGTGTTTTGCAAGTTTAGCTTTCTCTGAACCTGCGTTGAAAGCCCAACACTGGCAATTCCCACAATGCTCTTTGACAAATCCCCCAGGAGAGGAGAGGTGGACATTTTGGAAGAAGAAGCAGGTGTGGAAAGCAATAATGATAACAGCAAGCAAGCGAGTAAATGCAATATCTCATTGATTCACTGCATATTTGTCCATACTGGCGACTGTACAGGGAGAAAGTGTGCCCCTTCATGTTTTAGACTGTTTTCTTCCTGGATGTTAAACACTGTTAATCATTCACATCAGTAATTAACCTTTTCTGTTCATGTTTGAGATATTAGAAATTCAAATCATGTGATAGGCCACCAATAAACAACTGAGAGACCTGTTTCACCGTCGTTTTTAGGCGTGCTTTGTTTTTAGTTTAGCAGCTCAGACACCCCACTGACCTTGCCGCAGGCCCTGCAGTGATGCCTCCTCTTGGTGAAGGTGAACTTGACATCACATTTCATGCAGACGGGAGCCTGGGAGTCGGGCACCCACACAGGGGCGACCTCTCCCAGGGAGCTGACAGGCTTCCTGCACAGAGCGCCCTGTTGCCCTGCCTGGAGGTCGTTGTCTGGGCTCTCGGAGGGCATCAGGAGAGGAGAGTGGACGCCACCATCTCCGTTCACCCCGACTGCACTCTGATCGGTCCCGATGGGTGTAGTTTCAGAGGGCGTGCCTCTCCGACTCTGGTTCTCCTGGTTTTTGTTCTTGCTGACAGCGGCTGGGACAAGCTGATTTTGGACCTGGCCTGAGAGCGGCTGTGGGATCTGGAGCTTGAGGCTGACCGGCTGCTTTGGCCGTGCCCCTCCGTAGGGAACGCTGACCGGCTGCAGCCGATTGTTGTTGAGTTTTGGTTGGATGCTACCTGCTCCTCCATCGCCGTTCTCCTGCTTGCTTTCCTCCATTTCTTTCTCCTCAGTGACGGAGTCCTCTTTGGAGGGGACAGGAGAGGGAGAAATTCCCTCATCCTCCTCCTCTTCTGTCACCTTAAGCTTGGAATGGCTACTGCTCTCCTGCTCCAAACCATTAGGAAGGCTTGTTATTCTGAGTAATTGGTCTATCTGTCCCTCTGGACCACATCTCCTCTCCTCCACCTCGACCCTGTCAGGAGATACACCATTCTCCTCCACCACGCAACCAGCTTGAACATCTCTCCCCTTATTCAGAGGACTTTCTATCTGCTCCTTCAAGTTTGCACCTTGTTTTTCTTCACCATTGTCCAGTAAATCCACTGTAATGACCTCCTCCTTGACACCTTCCCCATTTTGTGCTGTCGGTTCCACATTTGGATGAATTTTCGGGGACAGAGTTTCTTCCTGCCCTAATCCAACCTCAAAGGTAAAGTGAGTGTGACTGACGCCAGAGCCTCCTCCACTTTCCGAGGCGGCTCTCTCCTCTTGATGAGGTTTATCCTCCTGGTCAGAAGCGCAAGGCTGTTTATCCGGAGGGGAACTTATCTCCTTGCCGAGCCCATCTAGTTGTTGTGGGCTTGCGGGGCTGGCGGGGCAGCCGTTCTCCACAGCACTACAGGCCGTCACGGGGGGCGGCGAGAGGTCGTCTGTGCCCACCAGTTTGCCGATGTTGGGCTGCGGGAGGGGTGGGCTGTGGACGTCTGCCGGCCTCTCCTCTACCCAGGATGGAGCTTCAGAACCGGGATGTCTTTTAGGGTCGGCCCCCGGGGAGGCGCTGGAGGAGGAATCGGGGAGGGTCTTGAAGGGCAGCGGGCTCTCCCGGGGGCTGAGGTCTGCGTGGGCCAGGGCGGGGTTCAGAGAGAGGAGGTGGGCTGGCGGGGCCAGGATCTGGGTCCACTTGGCATCTGAGAGAATGGGATTGTCTGTCTCATCTGGCAGAGGAAGAAGAAAGGAGATATAAGGATTAATGTGGATCTCACTTTGATTCATTTGTCATAAAAAAAAACGCTTTGCAAAGAACTTGTCCACCTTCACCCTCCTTTTGTGGATAGCTTGCTGGTTTCTTGTCACGTTGAACACATGAAACAGAAAATAAGAAGCGGCTCCCAGGAAGGAGATCATGAACCTACAATAGCGTGACAGGAAGCCTGTAATGAACTGCCACAGAGAACTAATACAAAGACACACACACTCCCAGGTGATCGAAAGATCTAAAAGTGGCAGAAACAAACCAGGGGACAAATTGAGAAATGAGGTTGGCATGGAGAGGGAAATTAGCGTGCGGATGGACTGGGAAATTCTGAGAAAGTGGGCCAAATGGCTCAGTCACCCCTGGGAGCCATCAGTCAAGCTGACACATGAACGCTGTGTAATACGAGCAGGAAATTCTTACAATATTTATTCAAAAACATCGCACAGCCGTGTCAGCTACTGTATAGCGCTCTCCTCCCTCCACTGGAATTCATGCTAAGCTGTGTTCGAGCACACACACACACACACACACACATTTCCTCACAAAGAGTTAATCTGCCGGGCTGGATCTCTGGCAGAGGACGCACAGATAATCACTTGCAGCCAAAATACACACTGAGCTCACACTGCCATCAAAATATGCTGTGCGTGGAGCAGGTCATCTGACATAAATCCAGAAAAAAAGAGCAGTCTTTCCTCTATAATGAGCAGACAGTTTGTACTGGAGAGCTGGAGGGTGCAGATGGACAGCTCAGTAATGCAGTGTTTACTTTACAATCACCATAAATAAACTCAGTGGAAGCGGCACTTTAAACAGGCGCTAACACAATTTCTTTACTTACTGTGAGCATTAGGTGTGAAGAAGAAGAAGACGATGCTCTCTCCTGCACCAATAACACAGTTTTACACGAGCCCGAGGGACACGGATAATCCAATTAGTCCTATTCCCTACGTGCGCACCCTCAATCACCACCTGTAAATGTTCGTCAAACTCGTGGGGCAGCGGCTGATTGTCTGACACCTTGATGAATTGCATAACGGCATCCTAACCACACTCCGAGGCAACACCTCGTCCCGCCTGTCTCTCCTCGAACGCAGTGACTCACAGTTTGTCCCCGTCTCCCCTCTGACACAGTGACTCACCTTCGTTCTGCTCGAACTCGTCCAGCACCTTGTCCAGGTTGAAGGCCTCGGCCTGGAAGTAATTCTCCATGGGTCAGGAAGCTCCACCCTGCCGACAGCCGCGTGAACCTAGAAGCAGGAAGAGCGCGTCCGTAATACCAAATCCGTTCACATTCCCATACCACGTGCAGATGTCCCCCACGGCCTGAATCATATCTCCTTTTTCATATCTTTGTCCTCAGCTCACTGTAATATGATTTGTTTAAGTGGAAACGTCCGCTCTAACTCTTTCATTCTTACTTCCTATGCAGTCCTCTCTCTTTTTTGTGATCACTCTGGGGTCACAGAGATAATGAAAGGAAAGTATGGGTATGTGTAAGTATGGGTCACAAAGACAGTTTAGATTAAGAAGGTTATGGAGTGAATTATAGCCCTGGAATACAGCCACAAGGTGACATCCAGGATATGAACTTCAAATTCTCCACATACTTAGGAAAGGTGTTTCTGTGCTACGTAAGCCAAAAATGCAAAAACCCAACCGACCCTTACAGAGAGAGACCGTGTCATTATATAATAATACTATGATAAAAAAGAAAGTGCTAAACTTTTTGGGCTCTAGATGAAACCCAAATGACGGTGCATGAGTAAATAGCCAAAGTTAAGTCAAGAAACGGTTAAGAAAGGGGGAAAAAAAAGGACATCATTCAGTGGACGTCAGTCTTTCTGTAGAACTGGCTGAGTAAAACCTGTCCTGCTATAACTCTGGAGGTTAATTTGAATGATAGCATCATGTTTAAACATAAAATGCAAAGGTTCCATTGTAGGTTACGCTGGCGGTTGATGATTTTAGTTTGTTGAGATTACATATTTTCATATTTTCTTCGCTCCCACATTAACAGCTGTTTACAATTTGTCAGCATGTAGCTCTTAAATCAAATGTGACGCACAGAGCGAGCATGCTCTGCGGGTTATTTAGGTATTGTTAACCTTATAGTGAAGTCAGTGCAGATTCATGTTTACCTCTGTGTTACACCTTTTCTTCTAACAACTTTCAGTTAGCGTCAGCAGGAACTGAAGTTTTGAAAGTGAAATTATCTCCCAGTATTGGTTCATATTTGACTCCAGCTGCTCACCGGTCTGGTGTATCTTTTGTAAACTTCTTTTGACCCACATTTCAATGGGTCACAGGTAGGCCAGTCTACTACCTGCACGCTTTGACACACAGAATGTGGTTTGACTTTCTCCTGCTGAAACAAGCAGGAATGTCCCTGTAAAAGACGTCATCTGGATAGTAGCATGTGTTGCCGTCAAGAACACTTAAACTGAGACCAGACTGTATCAAGGCTAAAACAAGACCAAGACTTTGAGGGTTGCGACCAAGTTAAGCCCAAAACTAAGACAGGGTGAGACTATCAAGACCAAGACCAGACAGTGTACAGCTTAATTAGGTAGCTAATATTTTCTAAATCTGATCGAGGCAGAATTTACATATGGCTGTGCTTTCTTTGGAAGCTGTTTTGAACCCAGTGTGCACTCTTTGCGATTTTGGTAGCCAAATTTTATTACATAAGATTTGGTTTGGTTGACATCTCCTCTCAGACAGACACAGCCCTGAGCTTCTGCAAGTGACAGTCAACAACAAACTTTCTGATTAGAAATGAGTCATGGGATTGTCAGGCAACATTTGGTGACAGAACTTTGCTCTTGGATGGATCCTCTTTAGCCGAGAGGACAGGACGTCCGTGACTTCCAAAAACCAGGTTGTATAACTTGGAAATGGTCTACGTTCTTTCTTTGCATTTCTGACTCCGCTGAAAATCTTATAAATGCAGCCATGAAATAACGCTCCCCTCTTGCGTCAGTCCTCACCTGCACAGAGGTCCTCCTCAGCAGTCCCAGGCGGTGTTTGTTCTCAGCGGGTTTCCCTCTCAGTTCTCACTTCACCCAGTCTGGCAAGCGCCCAGCGCCCACACCTTGGACATGGAGGGAAACACCATTTAGCAAAGAGCTACTTCTCTGTGGCAAAGCATGCTGCTAGTTTTCATTGCGCTACTACTTCACAATGAATACGGTGATTTCCTACATACTTTTAGCATGTCGATGATAGAAAAGGAAAGGCAGCTAAGTGCTCTATGCTTAACATTTCGATTCCTGAGGGTGAAAAATTTTAATGCTCAGTTGAATTTTTATTAAGCAAACGCAGAGTCTCAGTTGTGAGGGATGCTTCTATATTACAAGGCTTTTAAAACAGAAGGTAAGCTCAACCTTCACTGCTTTGGATACATACTATTTTCAAGTAGAGCTGGAATGATCAGTGCAAACCGATCCGTCAATCGGTGGAAGAATAATCAGCAGCTATGATTGATCGAAGGTCTAGTGCGTAACAATTTTGATGATCCGAAATGAAACCTAATAATTCTAAGTATGTTTTCATTTTGTTTTGTTAACTTAGATTGAGCCCTTTATACGTACAGAGGCAGCAGGTCCTCTTAAATGGAGTCCATACTTGCTCCTCCACAGGGAGGGTAAGGCGAGGGGTGTTCAGTCGGTTGCAATTTGCTAAATCCTACACACTGGTCCTTTAATTGTTTCAGAGATTTTATAAAAATTTAGTGATTTCCAACTTTTTAAAGTGATGATTTGATGCTGTTTGCTTTGTTATTTATAGTAAACTTGATATATTTGAGTTTTGGACTGGCAATTTAAAGTCACCTTTATATACCCTAAATCATTAATCAAGGATGGAAATAAATGAATGATTCACGTTTGCTGCAATTACGCTCATGATATATAGGAATTAAATCTTAAGGTACTTCATGAACACGTTCAATTAATAAGATAGTACTGCACATTATCGATAGTACAGTAGTGCACATTATCATACACAGTGAGCCATTATCCATCAAAGCTCGACAAGGCAATCAGTGGCGTGAATGGAAAACAGCTGAAGCCTGAATCACTGCTCAGTAAAGCCCTCTCAGTCTGTCCTTGCTGATGAGGAGACCTTGGAGTGAGGATGCGACGTTGCGGGGCGTGAGGAGGCATGTTTCTATCTGTGCGCGCGTGCGTGTGTGCGTGTATGGCTGCAAATGAGTAACAGCCAGACTGAACTTCAGGGTCATTCTCATAAGGACAAGAGCGACCGGGGATTACACCAGAGACCAGATATTCCGCAGAGCGAAGGCCCCGGAGAAAGGAGCACAGTCGACACATTTTCCGCTTAGTTTAAGGTGCAAGCATGGGCACGATGTCAGCACAAAAACAGCGGAGGCACAGGACAGGAGCGTGTACGTATGTAGCGTGTACGGTGGGTCAAACCAATTCTCCCACACCAGGAGCTGAAAAAGCAAAAAAAAAAAAAAAACAACTACAAAAAAATCTTTAAATTAAGGAAAACAGACAACGTGAATAATCTATCAGTAAATGAAACAAACAGTGCTTTAATTAGAGCGTGTGGCAAACCTTTAAACGAGCACTGTCCAGATGGGAGTGTGATGACTCAGTTTACACACAGCACACGGCAAGTGACGTCAGCACCCGATCAATACAGGGATACAAGGATGAGCTCTACTCGCTGAGATAAATATAAATGATGACATTTCGTTGCATTTTGAACTTGAAGTTTTGATACCTCAGGAAAATTGCACGAGGCCCTCTGAAATTATTTCTACAATGACAACATGGTAATAAAGCCATCATTATCCAGCTGACAGTAGAGAGATAGGAAAAGACAGGCAGGTCGTAGGCCAAACAGGGAGCGTTGCAATTCATGGCCAGGACCTTAACCCCTGGGCGAGCAGGGCGCCCCATGACACTGTTTCATCAGACTGATCTTATAAAACCCGACATCTGATGTCAGGTTTTGATACTACCCAGCTCTGCTCGTCATCACCACTGCACCAATCTGAACCAACTCTCAAACCTTAGTTAGTTTCTTGTGACTGCAGGACACATGACCGGAGGAATACAGTGTTGGGCAAGTGCGGCAGCAGGACGAGGCATGAAAATGACCAGGCAAGATGATCCAGTTTAGAGTACACTACCTGCACAACATCTGAACAGACCACTCAACATCTAAGCACCAAAGTTTTACCTCGTTCAACCTCCGCACCTTTTACTTCAGAGGTTTTCTTGTAAACTAAATGAAAGTCTTCTTAAATCATCTCGCACCAAAAGAGCCTGAAAAGCTCAGTGGACTGTGGGACCGTGCACACACAAACACATGAACAAACACAGACACACACACGCAGATATGCCTCCATGAGGACAGGAGCCCGTCCCTGATTAAGATTTAATTACTCTGCAGAGGCATTGAATAATGCATCTTTAGTCAAAGTGCGTGAAGGAGTTGTATTTTTAGACATGTAAACTTGGGGAGATGCTTTCAAAGGAGACATATGTGCATGAGAGAGCGTGTCAGTCACAGAGACTGCGAGACTGATGGAAAATAGTCCTGTATGAACACGCTCCAACTCATCAACTAATGACTGATCAAAAACAATCATAGACACGAGCCATTACATCGGGTGTGGCCTCTAGTAAAACAAGACTATCGAGACTGTGCATGACGATGGTTATTCTGATTAGAAACTATATTACTAATATTACTAATATTATTACTAATGACAAACTGTGATGGGCATCAGTTTAACAAAACCCAACCCAAGCGGCAACCTCCGTGGCTTTAAAGGAAGGAAAAAAAACTGCAGTTCCTCAGACGGCCACTCGAGACTGGCTACAGAAGTGAGTCAGTCTCCATAAGTCCCCATGATAAAATGTCCAACTTCACAGCAGAAACAAACATGTAAACACTTTCGCATTAGCGTGCTGTTATTAACAAAGCACAGCCCCACAGAGTTGTGGCTGTAGGCTTGTAGCGTTGTCACTCAGTGTATGACTTAAAAAACTGATTGAACATACATAAATTGGTGTTACAGTGTAAACATAGTGCTAAAGCATGAGTGCAAACAAGACCACGGCCTCTGTTCTATTTTTAAATCAAGCGAACTGCACTTGATCCCCATTCACTACGGCCATGCTCCGGCCTGCAGAGTAAGCAAAGACATGCTAATAATGAAATGGCCTAACAGACTACTAACACAATAAACTCCGCCTGACTGGACATCCTGGCATGGCAGCAAAATTAAATAAGACAAGGGCATAAACAGCGAGGAGACGTTCGGACAAACTAGAAGGCTAAAAAAAAAAAAAAAAAAAAAATCATGAAGTCCTCACTGTCAGGACTAGACTCGGTTTCCTGTTGTTGTTTCCTGTGACAGGGGCTACATTCAGTTCCTCAACGGTCGGGTGGGATTCCCTTACAAGCATTAGTGAACTTTGACATATTTCTTCTGCTTATGACATGGCATTTTGAATCTGGTTTAGTTGAATGATACTTCCCTATTTTAGGATGTTTTTTCTCTGGGTGTTAACTTTTTCTCAGAGGTCAGCTCCTGCGTGAGGATGGTGCTTTTGATTACACTCACGTTTTCATATTTCACAGCAAGAAAATGACGAGTGTAATGTCCTTAGTAATGCCATAACAGCATTTAAATGCACCATTTCGGGGTTCTTATAGCGTGCATGCTGTTCCATGAACATGGGCCCTTAAATAACCCTTCATTAGTGTTATTAATTACACCTGTGCTCTGTTTAGAGATGAGAATTGATTTTTATTTGTACCAATCATTATTCTGCTTCAGTCTGACTTTTGAAACGATTTCAACTTTTGGACCTGTAAGTAAGCAGGTACAGGCTGTAGTGACAGATATCTCAGCTAACAGTTTGTGATATTATCAACATATCAGTAATAAGTATCACAGGCACATCTATATCCACATATACTGAAGCTTTATGTTACAATGAGTGATGAGGAGGGAGCCTTCAAATGGATTAATCATGTCCAGCATTAAACCATGATGAATGGGGTGATGCCGCTCAGACTCATAACCTAGCTCGGGTAGACGTACTCCTCATTTTGCAACACTTGAGAATAATGCTTGGACTTTACTAAAAGTTTTAGTGGCTTCATTGAACGCACAGATGTCCTTGTTGTTAAGAACTGTGCAGAACCGGTCAAGTTTTCTGCTTCCTCACCACGAACACGATCACTGAGTGAGATACGAGAGGCAGCAATAGGTTATTTTTGTGTGTGTACACATCTGCTAACAGCTGGGCAGTTTTCACAATAGACAGAGATTAAATGATCTGTTGATTAATTTAACGATTGATTGAAAACTGATCACATTTTCTAGCGACAACTGTTTCAGGCGTTCTTTAAAGCACCGGTTCCACTGGTGGTACGCAGCCTCCTTGTGGTGGTACTTGAAGGAATCTCTGAAATATTTATTTAAAATGAAATTAAATAATATTACAATAGTAACATATTATAATAGCAACATATTACACAGTTAAAATACAAAAACATAATGAGTGGAAATAAACGATGAGATCTCTGGAACGGGATTTAAAAACAGGTTTCGCATGTCCTGTAATGTTTGTAATGTTGTTTTTCAGTTTTAATATCAATCTCATATGTAGTCACACTCACAACTGTGGCTCCAAACAGGAGATATTAGGAAGGGACGGGTGGATCTTCTCTTTTACACAAAACTAAATCTGGTCCTTGAATTGGTTCTGTCCAAAATTCATCAATAAATAATATTAGAAAAAAGAAAAACTTAATAAGCTCACACTAGAGGATTTGATATTTTCTGAGGTGGTACGCGGTGTTAAAGGTTTAAGAAGCACTGCTTTGCTGTGGCCACGACAGTTTGTTTTTTAAAAGAATATTTTATAAACCAAAAGATCGGGAAAGCTTAGAAAGATTAGAAAGTAATGAAAATAATTGTTTTCTGCAGCCCTGTTAAGCGACTTTCCACTTTTCTAAACTACTTTCAGGCATTTTATGGACAAAATGATGAATCAAGAGAGAAGATAGTTCAAAGCCTACATTTAAGACAGCTGCGTGACTCACTGGTGTTATGCATTAGAGGAAACTCTCTGTGATAATGGACGTGCGCGTTGTAAAAGTTCCTGCACTGTTCCTTTTTTATTTCTAGCGTAACAAACTTCCCAGGCCTGCGAGCTCACATCCTGACAAACACTGCTTTTAGATCCATACGAGTCACCTCGGCGCTCCAGACGCCGTCTACTTGGGGTGAACACAGGAAACCTCAAATGATCACTTCCTCTCTTTAAGAATGGACTGACATCACTTTCTAACAACATGATCGCATGACTGAGTGACACATTTTTATGTAATGTTTAACGCCCTGACTGGGAATACACACTGGGAGTGGTCCTGCCTCCTCCCAGTAGTTTAAAAAAGTAAAAGCAAAACATATGAAAGAAGGGAAAAAGCTACAGGTTTGTATCCTGCAAAAGATCACACCTTTATAAAACAAAAGATAATTTCTTAGACAGCAGAGGTTGAAAAGGTAAATCTGTTGAGGTTTGAAGAAGGGAAGGTAAAGACGGGCGTAGCTGTCGTCCTGTTACGAAAAGCTGCTCGGCTTCACAGCAAGTGTCAAAAGCTATTACGATCTCCTTTGCTCCCTTATGTTTTGATCTACATTTAACCACCACAAGACAGGGAAAAAAGCAACAAGAAAAAGGAGAAGAAAGGAGACAGGCTGCTGGGCTGCCATCAGGGAGAGGCTAATACTTTCTGAAAGCATACAGTAACCTACATTTGGGAAGTCTTCGCACACATGAGAGCTTGTCTTCGCCTTCATGTGGGAGCCTGTCGGATCGGTCTGCTCAATCAACCCCCCTGGGTTTTAATACCACCTGAAGATGTAGTGAGGCTACAGGTACAAGAACTGATTACATGTACCTGCATGGAGAGGAGAGTCTAAGCTTTTCCATTATCTGATTCTTCCTCGCCGTTGATGACCATTCAAGGTGGCAAAGGGATGGGCTCACCTCTTCGTAATAATAACCCACCTCCAGAGCTTGACTAAGGGGCGATGAGGTGAATGCAAAAGCCACCAAAGCCAACTCTCATGAGCAAGACAGATGACCGGTAGCTCGGATTATGCAACCATAAGTGGCACTGCTGCCTTTGCCTGCAGGCCAAACACAGCCTCAGATGGTAAATATTATTCACAGGTAGGCTGAGTAAACACATGGGAAACTCCTCTGTGTTATTAAACAGCTGCAAAAAAAGGTACAACAGCTGATGGTTTGTTTGCAGCAGACAACTTGGATAGTTGTGTAGCTTGTGTTGTGTTAGGTGTGTATGTGTGTGTGGAGGGAGGAGAGGAGGGGGGAGCTGCTGCTAGCTGCTCAATTTAACGCAAAATCCGCCAAAATAAAAAAGGCCACGAGTTAAGTTTATAAAAACCGAGTCTCCTAAACAAAATGTGAAAATGTTCAAAAACAGACTGAAAATAACGCCAGCGAGCAGCAGCGGAGGAAGGGAGTGAAGAAGAAGAAGCTAGTGTTCGCTCCAACGGTTTCAGCGGGTAGTCGTGCGCCGAGTGACGGCGGCGACTTGCTGCTCCGGCGGACACTCACGCCGCCGTTGACTCGGTGGGGCTCTCCGTGGCTAACGGCCAGTTAGTAACCGTTAGAAAGGAGCTTCCCTCCGTCGGTGGTGGTGGGGGTTAACTCGCAGTCTCACCGTAACATTTCACCTCCCGTCGCACTGCTAGCGTTTACAGTGTAGTAGTGCAAACGTTAACGTGTTGTGTAATTGACGTAAAATACGGTAACGCCACCTCCTCGGTAATCCTCGCTAGCTTAAAACCGTAAAACAAAAACACCCATCCACGCACCGACTTCGGGTTAGTTAACACTTGCTGTTGTCTCGCAATGGCGGGGTTGGAGCAGCAACAAATATTCAGTCACTCACCGGAGGAATCCTCATCTTCTTTTTTTTTTATTTTTACGTAGAGTCCCGCGGAGCCTCGCCGTTAGTATCCGTCATACCTAATCGCCTTTGGGAAGCTATTTTTGAGTCTCCTCGGTGTGTGTGGACCCCTCCGCCCGCCTGCCTGCCTGCCTGCCCGCCCGCCTGCCTGCTCAACTCAAACAGCGCAAGTCAGAAAGTACAGCCTGTAGTCTACCGTAGTTGTGCGACAGCACTCAAAAGGATCCCTCCCCCAAGGTTTAATACTGGGAGAAAAAATAAGGAGCAAGCGTCAACACAGCCAGAGTGGAAATACAGCAGGTCCCGTTATGTATTTCAAAATAAAATCACGACTTGTAAACGGGTAACCACATGACTCACTTTTATTGGCCTGGTGTGTTCTCAGGTGTCTAATATACATATTAATATAGACTGCAAATATATATCTGACACTGCAATCATCAGAATCAGATTAGCTTTATTGACCAGGTGTGTGTACATACAGGTGTAAACATAAGTGCAGTTTAAAAGACAAGGGACATGACAGGTAGATGCAAAAACAAAAAAATTACTATATACATATTTAAAATATAATAATATAGCTATATATAGACATTTGTAAACTGGATAAAGGACTGATGATGGAATAAATATGATTTCTACATATATTGTACGCTATTTAAATATTTTGTATCTCCTTGATTGATGTCTGTTTTTCATCTTTGCTGTACAGCAGGATGTATTACGTACACGAGGTAGTAGATATTAGTGTATAGTATGCACAGTATGAGGAGACTGAATGTATAAGCAATGATATTTACATTTTAAACATAAGAGAGGCTCAATGTAAACAGTGGGAATAATAAATCATTTATCATTTGTACAGATAATGTTCCTGATATTTTGTACAGGGCAAAAAAAACAGAAATAGACAACAATGACTTGAATGTAGCAAAATAGATGATACATAAATAACATTTAATAAGATAAGATAATGTATGAAAAGATCTATCTATCTATCTATCTATCTGTCTGTCTGTCTGTCTAGTCGTGCAGGTGTAAAGCTGGTGGATGAGGGACCTCATAGCAGTAACATAAGTACTATAAAATGTGCTAGGATAGATACTACCTATTTTCTGCATTCACCGACAGCAGTGAAACTTCTACTTTCATTTAATCACCCCAATAACAACCCGCCCTCCGTCCTCCTCACTCCTCATCTGTGTTGTTGTATGGGCTCTTATTTTCAAGTCCTTCACACACCGCTTCCTGTTTGGATGCAGCTGTCACTGTCCATCTTTGTGCAGCTGTAAAACGCTTCAGCTCCATCCAGCTCCTGTGCTGTGGTCCAGCCGCAGCCGCAGCAGCAGCAGCAGGAGGGACATTTTGGCTCAAACCGTGCTGAAGGTGTTGGTGTTGGTTCGTGTGAGTGTGTGTGTGTGGTGAGCCCTCCGGGGCGGGTCTGCGGCTCTGTCCCGCTCACGGCACGACACACTTGAGCCAAAATGGCACACTCATCCCCGGGTAACCTTGTCAGAGTCAGAGCTGTCCCGCTGTACAGAGAAGGCAGCAGCGGCTCATTGATCAGCACGATGCAGCAGAGGAAGCGTCAGAGGTGATCAATGAAACGGGATGTGACAGTGCTGGCGGGGCATGTGGTGATGTGTGCAACCCACCCCTCTCCACTGAGTATTTACATTCATCTCTGCAATCTCACAGCTGCAGATGAAGATTAATCATACAAAACGTGTTATTAGTTATGTAAGTTTAACACTTGGAGCAGCGAGATACATTAAAATGCTGCTTACTTTTTAATGCATCAGTAATAAAATGCAGTTTTAACTTAGATGGCCTCCCATCAATGGTCTGGAGTCTGCCACTGTCTCCCAAGTGCTTGCTCATGGTGGGAATTGTTCAATCTCTGTAAATATTACAGAGTGCAGTCCTGACCTGTTCTCAGACCTCACTTAAAATGCTGACTTTGTGTATATATGTGGTAAATACGGCTCTGCTGTCACTTCTAAAAGCTCCAGTATGTAACTAGCTTTGAACTTGCAGACTGTAACCAACTGAACACCCCTCACCTCTTCTAAGCTAGCAGGAGAACTTAAAGCAGGTATGAAACACGTCTTCTTGAGCTTGTGTTCGGTTTGTCCGTTCTGGGCTACTGTAGAAACATGGCAGGCTCTGTAGAAGCCGAGCTCCCTCTGTAGATATAGAAGTCTCATTCTAAGCCAGCAAGAACATAATTCTTAATTTCAGGTGATTATACACAAATGAAAACACACTTCTACATGTCAAAAAATGTTCTATATTCACACTGGATCTTTAAACATCTGAATACGTCTTCCACCAGTTAATATTTGAATTCACGTTCTCATGTACGGTTATAGCAGCATTAACATTGTATCAACTTTGAGAAAAATTGAAATACTTTTGTAGTTTCAGCTAAATAAAGTTGAGTTTTAAATGTAACAGCTTGTTTGCAGTGCAAACACTTAATTTACGCTGTTGCACAACAGCTCAGGTATCTATGAATTCAAGGAAGTGTAAAGGAAGAGGCGCAGCACAGGGGCATTTTTATACGCTTTGCTGTTTGTTCTGTTTAGAAAATGAGCATCCGTTACACATACTACATACATGAAAAAGGCTTCGAGTATGCTCAAAGCAGACATGTAGGTAAAATGAAATACAGTTTGCCATTAGCCAAAAGAAATTCAAGAGAAAGAGAGGAGCATCAGTAGCCCAAAAATGTTTTATTAAATTCATAAATCACCACTATAATGTAAAGTGAATTCTTCAGTCACTTTAATTGTAATTTAATATACAATCTCTTAAATACTAGCCATGTTTAACCATGTAGAAAGCTTATTTCTAAAGAAGTTGAGTCCTTGTTTCTTGGCGTGTCCACGGCCTACTGAAATGAAAACCTACTGTGTCTGCATGTTGTTGCTGTTGTGCTGTTGTGTGGGCAGGCTAAACCGAAGTGGTTCATGTCTCCAGAGATGATGCACTGCACCTTTAACAACCGTTTCCCCACAAGAGGAAATGCCCTTTGTGAGTCCGCAAGGAGGTAAAAAATAAAACGGTTGACGGAGGAGGAGGAGAAAAAAACAAAACAAAAAAAAACAGATTCATCAGTTTGCTTCGTTCTTTGAGGCTTCGTCAAAGTTCTCCACAAGATCTGGAAGACAAAAAAAAACAAGAGTCAAGATTTAGTTTTGGAAGCGCACACATCATTTGTAAATCTATCAGTATTATGATGGTGAAAACGTCTCGTTCTATACCTGGTACATCGTCGTCCTCTTCTTCTGCAATTTCCTCCTTCACTGCTTTCATGTCCATTGCTGCAAAAGATAAAAGTGAATCAGAAGTTGAGCTAAGAGTTGTAAAGTAAGAAAATTCTGTGACAGGGTTTATGTCTGAGTGTTTTCACACATCTTATTGTCAAATTCCATAAAACAGGCCTAGCTTTAACAGTTATAGAGTGGCTACATTTTTCTAACCCCTCAAAGCAAAATCCTTTCACACGTTGTCTAACATGTCAGTTTTCTTGTTTGTCTACAACATTGAAGAAATCTGACCACTGAAGTGGAAAAAGAAGTTTGTCAACATGGAGCTGAGATACTTTTTTCTGGACCTGGCGATGAGACTTGTTTTGTCAGCTTTTGCACTGGCTGAATCTTTTGCTCGTCAGCTTCCGCCGTGCAGCGATAATCACTCGATTAGTTGCGTCGCCGCGTGGGAAAGCTGCCCCTGCTTCTCGTGCTTGCTTCGCCGAGTTTATTTCCATCTACATGCAAAACGCTAAGGCCGGCTGCTTCAAACTCAATCATCTCGGATATCCGCACCTTTATTAATGATCAGTCTCTAATTGCTCATATTTCTGCTGTTGCAGTTCTCGCTCTTTTTCCCCCTCACAGTCCTTATTCTCTGCAGTTTGTCGCTTCTATAACTGGTTTCTCTAAATCAGATTTACTGACTTAATCCCCACGAGTCCTGCAGTGATTCTAAACAAACAAAACTCTGCTGCACAAAGCTGTCACACAAACACATGGAGGTTTTAAAGCCAGTATATTCAGCAAGGTTTCTGATTCAAGTTCAACATAGATTAGAAATGTCTCTATTATATGTATTTTTGCCAACATAGAGACCTGAACTTTGATCCTGAGGTTGAAAGGCGGTCGCTTTTGTCTCTACAGCACTGTTCCTTTTCTGCTAACTTTGCTAACACTTCTCAAAGTACTGATATGTCTGATATTACACATCACAGAGAACCCTGACATTGTGACCGTGTGAGTGTGCTCACATTGCCGTGGGAACTGCTCGGCCAGCTTGCGCAGGCTGCTGAGGCTGTCGGCTCCCAGCTGGCTCAGGATGCCTGGCAGCATCTCTGTCAGCTGCTTGGTCTCAGCGTGGCCCGTGATGGCGAAGGTGTTGGCAGACAGAGACGCCTGCACTTTGGGGTTGTTGAAGTGGATCACTGTCCCATCATCTTTTATCATATTCACCTGAGAAAAAGAAAAAAAGAAAAAAAAAACAGTCCGACGTGGAGCCAAGAAAACTTCACACAAGATTTTGCACCATCAGGACATTTTTCATTGGTTTTCTATTTTTTTTTTTAAGGGTACATTCAGACAAGATCAGACGCTGCAGCAAATCCAAATGTTGCAGTGCTGCTGGGTCTATTTGTGTTGAACATAACCGCTTTGAAACAATTAGGAAATAATTTTATTTTGCTGATTAACCGGCTTTATCAAATCACTCATTCACTGTCTTTTGATCGATGCTCGCTCTGTCACTTCCTCTTAAACCACGAGAAACTTTGTGTCACTACTTTGCAGTGTAAATTGTGAGTCAGACTCAGATTTAGAAGCATGAAATAAACAAAGCTAGAACACAACGGGTAGAGTATCAGAGTTCAGGTCATGAATCCACCTGCACAGTCTCAGTTTCAGAGACATTTCAGGCTGACTGTGGAGGGTTTGACACTCTTGCAGCCAAAACGCACTACGCCCCACTCAAATGAATGGAAACAGCTGAGTTTTCACTGCACCTCTGAACCCTGTCTGAACGTACAAAAAAGGCCAAGTCAGATAACAACCAACCGAGAAAAGGGGGAATTAGACGTGCTTTAAAAGCACAGAAGCCAAAATTGACCTCATGACTTCATGACCATGGAGCACAAATCAAGTTTTAAAGTGCTTCACAGCATATAACGTCTTCTATCCTGAGACTCTGTTTGGAAAAACTCCAGAGATTAAGCAGGTAAATTAAATTGGATCTTAATTTGCAGCAAGTATCTTAACAATTTTATGTAAAATCAAATAAAGAAACCAAAATGAGCCAAAACATGAATCAACGGGACAAAGTGAATTTTGTGCAGCTGATTATCGCCTAATTGTCACGTCATTGTTGGATAGAAGTAGATGACATGAAGAGAGAACACTGATTAGGCTTCTCTGTGTTTTTAATCTTTCCTTATCAGGACTCGCTGGCACGTCAAAGCAGCACGACAACGCTGAAATCAGTTTTCCTTTTGAAAACTCACCTCTTCTATCCCTGCGATGTTGTTCACTGCCAGTTTCTTCAGTGAGCCCTGGAGCTTCTTGTCATCAGCTGTTGCAGTTTTGTGAACAACCTTTTTCTTCCTGCGGGCCGTTCCCTGAGGAGTGAACAGGTGTGGATGTCAAAGAAGGATTGGAGAACTGAATTAACCAAAATGTCAAATACAGTTCAATACCACTGGGTCATGTCAGACTTTATTCATGTATACGGGACCGTTTTCACTCATTTTTAGGTGGCAGCTGTGGTGGAGCGCTGAACTAGAAGTGGTTAACACAGCATGCTTAAGTCAGTAACTTGACTTAAACAAGCTTTTACCCAAACAGTGACAGAGGCACTACTTGGATCTGAGAGTCACAAAACAAAAAGGTGGTTTTGCTTCTGATGGGTGAAGCTAAATACTGTCCACAAAAGAAGGAGCCCGAAAAGTCCAAGTGACACTGCACATAAGCGGCTACAAGATTAAAAATAAAACTTGTTAAGGTTAGAAAAGGGAGTTGAAAAACAGTAGAGCCACTTGTAGCAAAGAAAAGTGCTCTGTTTTAATTGTTCCACTCAGTTTGAACTATGCTGAACACAGGACTTTGTCTTTGACACATTCACTGACCGTCTTTTATTCAAGAGGTCCATAACTTTTGCCCTGCCACGTTTTGCTTTTATTCAACCACAGAAGATCTTACACACTATAAATTCTAATTAACCAGCATCAGAGATCAAAAACTTTGTGCCTGAGAAGAAACTCTTGGTGAGTACAAATTACCAACAGTCATCTTGTTACTTCAGGTAAATATATAAAGTTAATGTGAATTTGTGAATATCACTGTGGTGCAGTTTGGGGGAAAAAGGCAAAAGGCTTCTGTCACAGTAAGAAAAAAACAACAAATAGCGCCACCTAGTGTGTGGTTGATGACTTTACAATACATTTCAACAAAGCCACAGAGGACATAAATGAAGGGGGCCAGTGCTCTCACCCCCCACCGCCCCCCCATAAAGGGAATGCTGAGGTCAGGAGGAAAGAGGGACAGATGCTGAATGCCATCATGCTCCTTAACATGAACAGCTGAGCCAACAAGAGGACAAGTTAAAGCCCAAAATAAGATTTGTAACGTTTGTCCACACTAATAGAGTGATGATAATATAAAAATAGTTACTGTACCTTTCCACCTATCCGGACCTGCGCCTGAAGTTTGGCAAGCTTCTCTTGATTCATAGTGTTCTGGTTGGAAATAAAAAAAAAAAAATATATATATATAAGAACTATTAAACATTGTTATTTTTACATGCGATCAAATGACACAATGACAAACAGAAAATACAGTTTCCACAGTTCAAAAATCAACAAGCGGTTTAGTGTAGCACATGTGATTACTTGTTGAAACGCAGTGGACATATTGGGCAATAATCCTCACACACGTTAGCATCGAGCTAACGGGCTGCTAACAGATCAGCTGGCACTCATACCGAAGCCATCCTTCACACGGACCACCAAACACTGAACAGACACTTAAAGAAAAGCCACTAAAACCAAATTATAAAAATGACATGCAGCTAACCTGTGTCTAGCGGAGCTAACTGTGGCTAAGTCATGCTGCTAACTAAGGCTAATTCGGCTAATATTAGCACCAGTGGCTAAAGAAACAAGATAAACGAGCTGACTTTTTGTTTCCCGCCACGGCAAACGGCTGACATCGACTTCAAATCAAACGGTGAAGCAAATCGGCTCGGGTGTTAACCACAAATTAAACGAGATCTTACCTTTTAAAAGGGATAAAGTGACAGTCGGCTGAACTGTTCTCGCTACTAATGAGGCAGAGGGAGTGCAGCTTTAACCCGCGGCGCCAAGCAGCGGCAATAAGACACACTTCCTGTTAGAATTTTCACAATAAAATAACCATGACGCGTGCAACAGCGCATTTTTGACTCATACAGAGAACACATTAACGCTAAATGGTGACATACACACGCTTTAGCACACTGAAGTGGGATTAAACACGTCAAACACCTACTTGTGTTTATTTTCTAAGCGTTTTGTGGCGTTTTAAACTCTTATATTGGCGCTCGTTTCCGGTTACTTTGTGATATTTCGTTGTCTAACTTGACCAATTGAAGCCACAGGCAAGAGCACGCGGTTGCGTGGATGTGACGTCATGTGGACAGCCCCCCCCCCTACAAGAGGAGGAGGAGGAGGTCACTGATGCGCGCGCACGCCCCCCAACACACACACACACACACACCTTTATTGGCTAAGACTTTTATTTTGAAATGTAACGATTGAACATCCGGGTCTGCGGTTCAGGAACAGTCACTGCCATTAGCTCGTAGCTGTGGTTGTGTGTGTGTTTGTGTGTGTGAGAGAGGTAAAAAAAAAAAAAAAGGCCATTCAAAATGCAAACGTCTGTAGTGAACATCGCTTTATTTTCATCTCTGCAGGTCTTATTGTCTCTGACGTGTTTCCAGCAGGTTGTCGAAGCGGCCAGCTCGAGAGGTGAGTTCATGTTTTTGAGTTAATATAAAAGCTAAACGCTAATTTTAGCCTGGTCGCAGTGTGGTCACTGAGAGCTCGCTGCCTTTGTATGAGCGTCATGGATCACACACTCCGTGTGTGTGTGTGTCCTGCACAGGTGATTTAATGAGGCGTGTTTCATTAGCCAGGACATGACCAGTTTTTCAGGTCGAGCCCCTTTTACAGGCACGCTCCTGCCTTTGACTTTAATGTTAAATGGGCTGTGTTTTAATGAGGTTGCACCAACTTTATTCATTTTTATGCCTATTCATAATAAAATGAGAAGCTGTGATCAGTATGAATAGAAAACAGCTGTATAAAAGTATTCAGGGGGTTAATCACGCTGCAAGGAGGAAATATGACAAAAAACAAGAGATTTTTAGGTGTTTTAGCAGCTTTAATATGACACTGTATATACAGTGAAAAATTAAATAAGGTCTGGGTATGATAAAGTGTTATAAAATATGCATATTCATCACAGACAATAAGCCCAGGTGAACAAAATATGCAAACATCTCCGTAGTTTGTCATACTGTTTTTATAGAACTGTAGTTAAATTGTTGGGAAGTTTCCTGAAGTAGATTTTGTGGCATATAACATATGTTGTCTATAAGAGCAAAGGGATGTAATGCAAGCCGATGTGTGATACACCGTGAGATCTGTGTAACTGAAAGGAAAGATCAGTATTAAAAATAAGGATTGGTTTTGTAGTAACCGGTGCCGGTATCAAGGTGATTTTTTTTTTATTTCTTGACTCAGGGAAACTGCAGGAATCACCAGTGTTTCCGATAACTGACCTAATAATGTCTAGTTTGTCCTGACATAGTTTCACAATGAACTGAAAAAGTGTGACAAAGTGACAGAGGAAGCGGCAGAGAAATGGTTCAATAAGCTGTTCTGCGGTCTGTAGTTTCAGAGCAAACACCTGCGTGGCCCAGAAAACTAAAGAGTTCAGGTCACAAGGTTTAACCACAAGACCGCAAAGTTCCCCCAACAAATCAAACTCTTCCAATAGATCTGTGACCAGTATTGGCCAATACAGTTAACGTCAATTGTGTGACTTGTTTCAAATTGTAAATGTTTGTTACTTTGAGCTGCTGTCAGCAGTCGCTGCTCCCCTTCACACGTACTTCTAGAAAGTGATTGTCGCTCCAGGAAGAGATGTCAGCCAAACCTACTGTAATTAAAAAATCTGACTTCCTAAACCACAGAGAGTTCATCCAAAAGAAAACAGAGTTGTCATTGTATTACAGTATTATAAATCATCTGCAATACGCTTACAGAGACAGCTGCAAAGCGTGGGCCTCGCCCAAAGAGATTTGGCGAATATTAGCTAAAGGTTAGCTACATAAGTTTACTATATACAGTCTGGTCTCAGTCTCGATAGACTCTGGTCTTGAAGATTAAATTATTTCACAAATGATTGCTTTCACACATGCTTTTATTCTCAAATAAAAAAGAAAACATATGCCACGTAGCTGCCAGAAACCATAAGAGGTCTGGAGTAAAGTTAACACCTTTACCTTAATATGGCCAGAGGACACATCCCAATATAGTCTGCACTGATCACATGTCCCATCGCCACCATATAAACCTGCATGCTAGCTCCTATGAGTAGTTACAGGTGACAGGGCAGAGTTGTTATTTCCCTGCAGCTTCATATTAAATTACCACCATTCATGTGTGTTTCTTCACAGTTCTTTCTGGCGATGGTGTTTTTAGGGCAGACCCACCCTGTTGAGGAAATATAATCCCAGTTACACAATGCCGTGCGCTCATTAATAGTTTCCCCCCGCAGGGTTTGGAGATAACATCCACTGGAGGACGCTGGATGATGGCAAGAAGGAAGCAGAGGCCAGGTGAGAGCACGCTTCCTGTTGCGCGTTCGTACAACCGTTTCTATTAATGAGCAGAGCAGACATGTTCATCGGCGTTTTATTCCAAGATGGCACACATCTCATCATATTTACAAACTGAAGGCAGAGTTCCCAGTTTTCAGTCATCTCGTCTTCACATTTTCTTCATGTGTTTGCACTGACAGCGGGCTGCCAATCATGCTCATCATCCACAAGAGCTGGTGTGGAGCCTGCAAAGGTAAAGCAATGTTCTCTCCCCTTTTTTGACTATCAAAACTTCAGTCCTGTCATATTTGAATGAATCTATTATCATGACAGAAGTACATTACTTTAAGACTGGCTGTAGCTTGTAATGTTTTGTGTCCCCTGTCACTAAAAGACAACATTCTCGTGTTCAGCATCGATTAAAAATGTCATTTTGTTCAAACACTGGGCGGTAATGACCAAATTAATTTTAAAAATGGGAAAAGGACAGGTGTAACCAGGTGTCCTAATGAGTCATGACAGTGAGGCAGGAGCGGCTAAATGGGAGTAAACCATCATTAATATAATTATTTACGCCTGTGCTTTTCCCGCTGCAACATGTCAAAGTGTCTTTACTTGATCTTGAAAGGGGTTGTCAGGACGGTGTGACCAATCGGGGACGTCACATCAAGGATGTTTTTTATCATCCCTGACGGGCAATTTGTTGAACGCGTGGCAGTGACTACACAACCACCAGCAACAAAGAGTGAAGAATAAATACAAGGATGACTTCTGGTTATTTTAAGATCAGCCAGGATACTTTAACGATACCCGATAAACCAACAGTCACATTATAGTTTGCTTGATCCTCTAAAAAAAGCCTCTTGTCTCGCACATCAGTGACACCATGATGGCTACTTCTGTCGTGGACAAGAGGCGGATGTAGTTTTTACTTAAATCTGGATCAGTTTTCTATTTAAGACCTGAAAACTTGTGATTTTTGCCGACTGTTAAAACAGTACGACGAGAATGTTTCGACTCAAGGCGACGTGAATGCCTGGTTTTCTTTACATCCAGTGTGACGTAAAGAAAACTTGCGAGCTCAGCCAAACAACCATCTGCAGCAATGTGGGCAAACAATGAGTTAAACTGCAGTGACTTGAAGACTCATCTGTGTGTGTGTGTGTGTGTGTTATTTCATTTTAAAGAACAAAGTATGATTGTATTTTGTTGCTTTTTTTTTTAATATATATTAGCACTGAAGCCCAAATTCGCAGAGTCCAAGGAAATCTCTGAACTTGCACACAACTTCGTTATGATCAACCTGGAGGTAAGGAAAAGTTAAAGTGGCAGCCAACTGTTGATGTTAACTGTAGATGTGGTGATGAACGTGAACTTGGATTGAGATTTCTTCCCAGGCTGGTACGTGATGAGTTATCTCTTATTTGAACAGGACGAGGAGGAGCCAAAGGATGAATCCTTCAGCCCCGATGGTGGATACATTCCTCGGATTCTTTTCCTTGGTACGGAGGGGGTTGAGTCCCTTAACAAACACTCCTGGGATTCTCGGCTGCACAGTTACTCTTTCTGAACGACATGCAGTCAGTGCCTGATAGTTTCACTTGGCTGGAGTTGAAGTTTCAGTGGTACACTTTTGACCCATTAAAGATTTATGGTTAACTGAGATGCTTACTGGACCAGACGGAGTTAAGAACGACAACACTTGCACGTTCCAAATATTTAGAGAAGATAAAGATGAGACGGGAAAGACTTTAATGGTCCGACATCAAGGAAATTCACTCGTCACAGCAGCATGTATGCACAGGGTGGATAAGAAATATATAGAAAAAGTCATGCTGGTGTTAAAGAGCCTGGCAGCTGTTGAATGAAGGACCTGTGGTAGTCCTCCTCCACAGTCTCAGGCAGAAGGTGAGAGTAATAAAAGTAAATACATAATAAATAGTAGGCAGAAATAGTTAAGTTTTGATTGCATTAATGTAAAAATAGCTTCAAATATCACCATCAACATCAGACAGATCCGAACCAGGTTTGCAGTGCAAGATGGTTTCATATGTAGAGTCATTTCACTGATGTATATTTGGCTTACACTGCAGTTTCTTGTTTTTAACTGTGAAGTCTCATAATAATAAAATGACCAAACTTTATTTTTATTCCTCTTCCTCCCTTCACAGATCCCAGCGGCAAAGTTCATCCTGAAATCACCAACAAGAACGGAAATCCAAACTACAAGTACTTCTACAGCAGCGCAGAGCAAGGTAACAATCCGGATGATCATCAGTCACCTGACTGAACACGTTCTGTTGATTAAAAGGAGTCGATAATCGCGCGTCGTGTTTTTCCTTCCCTCCCGCTCAGTTGTGTCCGGTATGAAGGAGGCGCAGGAAAAGCTGACGGGCGACGCCTTCAAGCAGGGCCACAATCTAGACGAGCTGTGAGGAGGCAGGAACAAGGCATCAGGCTGCAAGGGCTACACTTTCCTCTACCTGAGCCTGTGCTTCAGAGAACAAACAACCCTCCTGTCACTATTTCTGCTCACATTTCATCTCACTGACCAAACCAAGCCAAGCGTTTAACGGCGGCGTCGGTGCTTAAGTACTTCTTTAGGTCCAGTCCTCTTTTTTTTTTTCTCCCTACGACGACGTTTCCCTGTCCTCGTTTTAAGACATGTATATTTGTAATCTACTGTTAATTAAATGCCATGTACTGTACTTACTGTCTGTAGAGGATATAACTAACTCACGCTAGCCAGGTCAACTGTTATTAACTCATTTGCTTGCCAAATTTTCCACACGTCACTTTTTTTTCCATCCATGAAAGTTCTTTTTCTCGCTGTAGACGACCGTGAAACGGCAATGATACAGTATTTCACATCAGTCAAGATAAATATTTTAACACCTTCAGTGATGTGCTTCCAAAAATCCTCTACAGTATCTGTGACAATATTTACCATGAACTGCAACAACATGGACTCTGTACTTCTGATTTTTCTCTTCTCCACCGTCTTTAAAAAATGATATTAATTCTTCATTTAATCCTATAATTACTGTAATAGCTATCTCTACATACTTGTTTTCTCCTGTTCGGAGTTTGTTTTGCTGCTCGTGAAGTGACACTCGGTTCTTTTTAAATTCTTTGAATGAGGGATGAAAAACATGGGGTTAAGTGTCTTGATGTATTTTATACATGTACACAGCCAAGTGTGCGAAATAAAAGTTTGTCGTACTGAGTCGTTTTGTGTTTATTGGTCGTTGCATTGGTGAGCCACACACAGCTGTAATAACAGTAGATTTTATTGTCTATCCAACAACAGTGATCCCTTATGGTTTCGTCAAACAACATGCAACTGCCACAACAGTTGGCATCAGAAGATGACACGAATCAAGTCACTATTTAAACATCAGTTTGACAGTGATTTTTAAATAGTGCGGTTACATTAATGCGGGTGCATTCATTTAAGACATCGGGTTGCAATTGATCCCATTCCAAACACGGCGTTCAAAGCAGCTTATTTAGGAAAGACAGTTCTTTCAGGGCGAGCCACGTCTCGGCGTGAAAACGTCTCACAGCGTATGATTTTCATGATACAATAAATTACAGGGAAAAAAAAAAAAAACAAGTGTGCATTTCTAAATAAGCCTCATTTCATGACGTGTTAACAGACTATAACATGAGAAACGTAAGGAATGTTGGTGTGATGAGTCGAGCTTTGCTAAAGGCATTTGAAAGATAAAAACTGTCCTCTGCAGAGCTCCGACTCTGAGCTTTAGAGAAGAGTTTCACAGAAAATCACAAAGTAAACAAACATTAGCGATGTGTGAACGCGGCCAAAAAGCTCCGACATCATGAGGTCATTTAAAAGATTTTAAAAGACGGGAGGGGAAATAAAAGAGAGAAAATATTGCTACAATCACTATAATTACACTAATTACACAATGCTGCTGCTGTAAAATCAGCAACCCTTTCACGTACATATAAAAAAAAGCCTATAAAAAGCTGTGTGATACATCTGAATATTCAAAATGACACAGCTATAAAGTGTGATTAAAACCTGGGTGATTGTTTTAAAATTTAAGTTGTGCACATACCATTTCATAACCAGTGTGATGGACCGCTGCTGACTCGGTTTGCAGCATCATGAGCTTATAGGACGCGGCTACATCGTGTGATCGTGTCTCAGCGTGGGTTTATACCACATCTGGAATTCATCGCAGACTGCAGGAGGCAGGTCCAGCGTTGGAAACTGCATTCCACATTTCATGGATATCTTTACAAGATCACACTGAAACGCTGAAATGTTAACTTCCAATCCGTAAACCCACTTGATGCTTTAAGACGCTCCATCCTAAACCTGTGAACACTTCACGTGTGTCCGCTTGAGCACGTTGGAAGTTTGTCCAGTTTGCTTCTGAGGATATTAAGAGGGGGGTTGAGGGAAGGAGGGAGTGTGTGTTTGTGTTTATGTGTGTGTGTGTGTGTGTTTGGTGTTTGGTGTTTGGAGGGGAGGCAGGAGCAAACTTAAAATCTTCCCTGCTTGGCGTCTCCAATGGCGCCCCAGACGTCAAAGACAAACTCATCAGGAAAGGCAAAGTCTCCGAGGGTCTCGTCCAACGCCATGGCGAACTCGTCCGGGTTCTTCTTGTCCCGGCCGACCTCAACCATCGTAGCAGCTGGAGATGAAGGAGAAAACTTCAATTCAGTTTTATTTAGAAGAAGACGGTTTTATTCATGTATTCTAGAAAACTTTCCCTCAGATGATGTTATTACTACATCTTAAATATGACAAAATGCGAGTGAATAACGTGCAGATCATTGTCGATATCCGGGTTAATACTTATTTACACTCACCGAGTTCAGTGTCTCTGATGCCCATGTAGCTCTCCAGGAGGTCGTCCACTTTCTTTACTGCCTTCTCCTCAAATTCTGTCGGCTAGAAAACAAACAACAGCTCAGTTTTTATCATTTAGTTCACGTAATCACTTATCCATCAGGGTCACGGTGGGGCTGGAGCCTATCCCAGCTGATTTTGGGCGAGAGGCGGGGTACAGAAAAACTGACATGACTGACTAAAATGCACATCATAACGGGGCAGATCTGCTTGAACACTGTGGTTTAGTGTTGTCCCTTTCACATGATACTGATGCAAAATGACGTAGCATCAAATCACAAAGTAATGTGACAATATAACATCCCTCATAGTCATCAACCTGAAGCTTTATCGCGATCAGGCCCACAACTTTACTATATTCTCGTGGCTTTGAGCAGGAGCCTTCTTGCTGTGAGGCGACAGCACCACGTGGTGACATAAGAATAAGTAAACAGAAAACAAAATAAATAAATACCTTTAAAGAGAGTAAAAGAGGAGAGGGCTTCATCCCAACACACGATAGTTCAGGAGAAGTGAAATGGGAACGCATCAGAAAGGAACTCACCTCCTCCTCTACAGTGGCCGGGCCCTTGGAGCGAAGTCTCAGAGTCCCCTTTCCTGTCCCGATCTTGTTGTCACTGGCGGGTTTGGCACCCCTTGACCTGGGCTCAAGCATTTCTGTCAGTCAGAAACAGGGCAAAAAGTCTATTAGTCCTGTTTGAAAACGGTTTGTATAGTGCTGTAGGTCGTATGATTTGACCCTTTTAAGCCACACAGACATATTTCGGTACCTTATCTCTTACTCACCAAAGGACTTCATGGGCTCCACCAGTTTGAGGGTGAAGGACTTGTCTTTGGGCAGCTCTTTAAGCATGCGGGCGACCTCGTAATGCCGCGTCCCCACGATGTTGCGTCCGTTGATGCACTCCACGTGGTCGCCCACGTTGATCACCTTCACCCTGTCCACAACGCTGCCTTCTTTGATGCGCTGCAGGAAAGAGAGAGGACGGGAATACAGAAAATAGATTGAATGAGGCAAATATAATTAAAAGCCCGCTAAATAACATTACACATTCGTGTGCCACGCAGAAAGAGGTCTCCAAGCAGCGCAGATCAAAATAAAAACAGGGCGAGGGCGCGTGTGGTCGTGTGCGTGCAAAATACTGCAACGATGCCACTCTCTTTCATCACGTTATACCAGAAACCACTTGACTTGGCAGAAAAACTGTTTCTGACTTCAAAAGTTTAAAAAAAAGGGAAACAAACATTTAAGATGTAAAATTATCCGCTGTACCAGCTCAGGAGCTTCAGCACTGCATGGGTTTAGCTTGAAGCAGACCTGGCAAACATTTCATTTTGCTCCATAAACGTCATTTTATTGTACGAGACGCTAAAACAGCCTTGATGCGGCACAAGGCCAGACCCTTCAGGTTACCGAGTTGTTAAAGAAGTTTAGATATAGACATGTAAATAGAGACATCAGTTCGTTTCTCCAGACATCCAGTCAGGTTTCATGTCAGTGGCTAGGCATTTGAATAGTCCACATCCGACAGCGGCATGACAGCGCTTGACCTGAGGCTTTAATGAGTCATAAATGCTGTCAGCTAAATCAGGATGCAGTGTTGTTTCGACATCACATGATGGCACATGTGAGCACTTTGAGAGAGACTGGGATCAAACAGACATGTCCGCATCAACAGAGGCGACATAGCAAGGTGAATTATGAGGACAGCAGGTTTGTAAGATGACTTCAAGTGTGGCGGTCGTGCAGCTTGTGCATCTCGAATCAAAAGTGATCGGAAGCAGGATTTTATTTACTACATTTCTCGGGTAATATAATTAGTATTTCATGGGAGTGACGCTGAAAGAATTAAATGACAATTAGATTATTTAATGACAAGTTTGATGACAAGTTCATCTTTATTCATTTTAAGTGGATTTTATAGGTTTTCTCATATTGTAGATTTAATAAGGTATTTTAATTCTGAGATTTAGTCATCAAAATCTATTTTCCCTTAGAGCAGGGGTGTCCAAACTGTTCCACAAAGGGCCGGTGTGGCTGCAGGTTTTTGTTCCAACCAACCAAGAGCACACAGTTTGACCAATCAGCTCTCTGAAGACTGAGATCAGTTGATGTGAGACAAATGAGACAAGTGCTGCTTGGTTGGAAAGAAAAACCTGCAGCCACACCGGAACAGTTTGGACACGCCTGCCTTAGAGTCTTGGTCAGTCTTCATTATTTTTTAATGGGTTTAAACTAAATGCTTAGCTGAAACAATAGATTCATATTGATACAGGCAGTAGACACAGTACCTACAGACCTTTACCTGCATTGTTTTTCTACACAACAACCTGCTGACAAAGCAAAAGATTGCTGAAATGACTTTAGTTAATCCTAATCCTTAATACGACTTATTTTTCTTCCTGGAATGAGCAAAATCAGCCACCAACATATAGGTACATGTGACGTGGCAAGCAAAACACGCTGAAAACACCAACATAAGTTGACGAAGACGAATAGTTTCTTTCAACTATTCCACAGTTCATTTGTCTTCTGAGCTCATTCTGTGATGTTAATGTTGTTCAAGGTGAGAAGACCCGTTTCTTATCCTCACCTTAATAAAAGCGTATCCCGCTCCGTTGTCGGTGATGGTGAGGCCGAGAGCATCTTCGGATTTATGAATCTCCACCTCCTTCTTGAGCCCTTTGATGTGGGCGAAGATGAAATCCTCCAGGCCTATCTGACCCCCGAGCAGCTTGTCCATGTCGATCTTGTAGGTGTTGAGGGTGCAGAACAGGATCTGTACACACACAAGACACATGGCAGGCAGATATAATCGTTTTTCTTTTAATACATACACAAATATACACATATTTGATAAGATTGAGCTCAAACTTTGACTCTTAATCATTTGTGTTTTTGAAGAAAGAATAAAAGACGACCTGCTATGAAGGAAAACCCCAGGAACCTGTTTTTAGCCTGAACACGGAGCCAGATTCAAAAATAAAAAAGGGTTTGAGTGTAGTTGACAGAGCAATGCCTCACTATGCTAAATACAGCCATCATCAGGGAGCTCCGTCTTTATTTATGCCAAGTTATGCCCTCTTCCACCCCGCTGTTTCATCAGTGTGTGGACCAGTCCGAGGGCCGGACTGGTCCGTGATGCAGCAAACTGTGAGAGAAAATGACCTTTCCTTGTGTGCCAGGAAGGTTGAAATCTGGCTTCAAACCTTGTGGCTGCCATATCTTGGCAGGATGGAGAGAAGGAAACTCGATCTCGAGGAACACGATACACGAGTGGCCTGATTTAACAGCACTTTAAAGAGAGGCTGGACAGTGAAACCCAGGAGCAGCAGACCGGTCGATCTGAATCATTTAGTCTGGTCTGACTCGCCCAGACAGACAGTGGTCTTTAATAACTTCGATTTAATGCGCACAACTTCTACCGTGGGATCAGCTTTGAGAAATACCGAGGCAGGATTTAGTGGCTGACTTCCGGGTTGCACAGCAGAGACTGATTCGTGCTGGTTCATCGGGAGGATGACCTTTGTGCGCCAATCAGGCTCTGGCAGCGAGGCCATGCCTTGTTTGGGCCTTTTTTTTCCTCCCCTCTTGTGTACCAACAGGCACTGTTCACTCGCACATTAGCAGACATGCGTTGCCGTGGGTTACCGGACTATAAAAGAATGGGATTATAATGGAGGGAGGCCGCGAGAGGAGAAGGGCTAAGAGGAGAAGAGGCGATGTCTGAGGTAAGGGAGGGGTGTACTGTAGATGAATCGAAGGCTCTCGTCCTTTCTCTTCCCATAACAGACTCCCCACCACCACCTCTTGGCTCTCCCTCCACCTCCCCCACACCAGGCATTACCCAAGAGCGAGTGGGAGGAACAGCAGCGGACGCCTACACCCGGTTACCAAGGCTGCCGACTACATTAAGCCGCTTCTCTCAGCACTCTTCTCTCTCCTCCTGCTGGGCTGACAGCCGCAGAGTGTTCGCACCGCCGGGTGTAGCTAGGATGCAGCGAGCAGCGTCACACACACACACACACACACACACACACACACACACACACACACATACACACACACACACATTCACACACTCGAAGCGACTGCCTCTCCTCTCACAACCTGACTCACAACCTGACAGATACTACACCTCCCACAGCCTGCAACACGCTGACCAAAAACCTTGATGAGCACATGGAAAAGGGCAAGTGAAAGGAGAGGCAGTGCAATCTGTTCAGAATTACCCGAGACCGGGACAGTCACGGGTCAATGCTTTTAAAAGAGGAATAAAAAGATGAGGAGGGGGAAAAAAACTTGACAAATCCTGATTTAAAATTAAGTTTGAGGCAAAAATTCATGGACTAATTTGCAGAAATGCAAATGCAGCATTTTATAATGGAGGCAGCCAGCCAGAATACAAATATGAATATGAAGACGACAAAGAAGAAGAGAAAAAAAGATGAATACAAAGACAAACTTTCTCCAGACATGTTTTATGAAATATTATTTTTCAATAATAGTTCTTTGGAGTTAAATATTTTCAGAAAAACACAAACAACAAATGTTCTGTAGAGACACCCACACAAATAATCTGGATCTTTTCTCATGAGCTTGCCCTCTTCATCTTCTTGTCAGTGTTAATAAAAGATCCTTGATCCACTGATTATATTATTTACTGGGTGAGTGTGCAGTCTCTGTGTTTGTTTTTATGATTACTTCTTCAGCTTGCAGTTGTCAGCACCTCCAGCCCTGCGGTGCGTGCTGAGAGGAAAGCTGGAGGACGCAAGACGTCCCTCTATTTCAGTAAAGTCCTTTCTCATTGGACTTTAAACTTCAGGGAAGACGAACAGTGGCATAACATTACAGCAACACAACACATCACAGTGTAGCCACAAATTTAATATTCAAACTGTCATCTAGTACTACAATTAAAATAAGATGGTATTTATACTTAAGTATTTCCATTTTGTACTAGTTCATATTTCTTCTTTGCTACATCTCATTGGGACTCTACTATGCAAATCAAAAGCCAGATGTCAACAAGCTCCAGAAACGCTGCTGACTTCTCTGCTCATCTGAGATGGACTGACAGAAAGTGAATGTGCGCTGCCTGCTCAACTCCACATGTCACATTATTTTTGGAAATCGTGGACACCGTGTCCTCCGGGCTGAAGAGGAAAAGGACAATCCAGATTGTTACCAGCACAAAATCTGTGACAGTACGGGGGTGTGTTAGCGCTCCGTGGCATGATGGGTAACTTACGGGTCTGTGAAGGTAGCATTAAGGCGGCTGAAAGGTACACATGCAACATCCAGTCCTTTCAGGGATGTCCTGTTTATTTCAGCAAACCACATTCTGCTCGGGTTACAACAGCCGGCTTCAGGTGGCTTCATAGTAAAGAATGGAGACTACTACAACTGAAATGATTTTTATAATATAATAGTAACACAGTGAAATAATATATACAATAATGTAACATTCTGCACAATGAGTACTTCTGTACTTTTACAGAAGGGTGAAGAAAGTTTGGACTTTTACTTGTAATGGAGTATATTTTGGCCGTAGTATTGTAGTATTTCTATTTTTGATCTGGTAAAATACGTCAGAGCAACTGACAGAGATATAATTAATTATCTTTAAATTAAAACTTTTCAATTTTATAAACTGAGCGATTAAACGCCGAATCAAAAAAGTTGCAGCCTTCACGACCCGTTCGTTTAGAGTCATACTGTTTGACTGTACCAGTGCACACACCTATTCAAATGAGTTAAAAATATAACCTTTTTACTGCAAGCAGGCATTGTACGATATTATAATTATATATATATATAACAAGCGCTGCTATTGAATCTATGAAAATTTCCGCCTACTTCTACTCTCAACAGATCACTTCTCTCTCTGTGTTTGAAGAAAGTAAAAGGTAGACAAATATAGCGTCTAATTGGATCTCCCTCCGTATTGTTCCGTGTTGACTAAAAGCTTGGGAAACCCGTTTCTTTGGTAACTGAACCGCTGTCCATTTACAGCCTCTTCAACAGGTCTTTTAATGGCAGAAAAGAAGGAGAGTAATATGCTTACAGAGGTGAATTACTCATGTGTGAAAGCAGAATAATGTTCTTCTCGTTTCCTGCCCTCCTCTGCTGTTATTTCTGTGTCGACTGTTTTCAGTAGTTAACAGGGAATGCTGATGTAAGCCGTGTGTGATGTGGTGTGGCTCCGTTTTTTAACAGGATATCACATTCATCAGCATTTAAGCCAGTGTAATCATTTACCTAACTGCGGATGTGAGATTGTCCAGTGTGTGACAACTGACGGGCGTTTCATAGAAAGTGGCTCGGAAGAGCAGAGCTTGAAAAGCCTGTCTTGACTGAGCCTGACGAACTCAACCGAGATTCATTTGTTTCATAGAAGAACAAAATGTGACCCAGTTTTATTGTCAGGACCTGAGAAAAAATTAGTTTGATACTCATTTTTCTGTTTTCTTTACTGTGAAATGATTGAACTGTGTTCATAACCACAAAAACCAACAAAACCACCACAAGAAACAAAGCAAAGGAGAACTCTTTGAACTCGTCAGCTCAGTTTAGGTTTGAATTAATGTACGAGTTACAACACAACTTTGTTGTATCACACAGGACTGCAGCCAGCCCATTTACAACAAGACAAGTATTCTGTGGCATCCTCTGTGGCTGTGAAGTGAAGCCAATGCGGAAGTGCCAAAAAATGCAGTTCCTCAAGCGGCCACTTGAGGCTAGCTACAGAAAATGTCAGTCTCCATAAGTCCCCATGTTCAAATGTCCAACTTCACAGCAGAAATAAACATGTTTACAGCCTGGTACAAAAAACAGTTTTGGTCTCTATAGCTAATTTCCATGTTCATGACAACTGTACTGAGGGTGAATTTATATACAACTCACCTGTTCAAATTATATTAAGGCTTAAACCTATGCAGAATTAACAGTGTGGCTGCTTTGATTGACCGGTAGGTGTGGTCACAGACATATTGTTTGAGCACCCAGACATCATTCGGCCACCTTAGGTCTGCCGATGATCCACGTCTTTGCCAATATTTAGATTAGCCGGGAGGAAGCAGTACATTCGACATGGCAGCGGCAATAGTGTCTGATTCTTTAATTTTACTGATGTGACATTTAAAAAGGAAGAAAGTGTATTTGTGCTTAAATTTTGATAGAAATATAAGAAGAAAAAAGAAGAAATAAAAATGTGGTGAAATGCTGTTTACTATGAGACTGTAGTCAGGGATGTCAGATGGTCATTACCATTATTTGAATTTCAGTACTTTTACACCATTATTTTTATTTTAAAGGTACTTATCAATCAGTATGTTAACTATAGTAGCTGGCAGTCAGTGCACCTCTTGTTCCACCACATACAGTATCAGCTGTTTGGGTCAGACTTGATCAGACCTGTCATGTTTCTACAGATTTGAGAAGATGCGTGTCTGTGTTTTTCCGTCTGTGCTGCTGCATCTCTGATTGATCTAAACAGCTGATCTGTGGTGTAATGCAGTTGGTTGGATACTGTTGGACAGCAGTTGGATATATTGGCTAAAATATGTTCAGCTGGGATCCCTGTGTGCTCCTCCAAACTGTAGGCAAGCCGTCTACTGAATGCATGAGTACCTTGTACGATGCCACTCCAAAGTACCTGAACTATCCCTTTAAGACAACGATCCAAGCTCAGCGTTTAAGTACAGCTTGTGTTGTAAATTGCCTCATGATCATAGTGCAGCAGTAAAGAGAAACATGGGAGGAAACTGTGTTTTACAGCTCTGGCAGATTGGTTGAGCCTGAGGTGGAGCTAAACTAACCAGGACCAGGCTAGTCTGACTTTATGTGGAAACTAAGGTCGGATTAATTCAAACCTCCTAAACAGAAATGTATGAAATAAGCCTGAATTACAGAAGTAAGTCTGGTTTAACTGGGAATCTTGCTGCCTGAAGTGAAATGAGGGAACTAGGGAAATACGTCATTGCATCCATCCCAGACAACTGATAACAAATATAATCTTTCTCTTCTTATCTGTGGTTGTTTTGTCTCCGCCATGGCATCGATCCTCCAAGAGGATGGAAAGCTGAACTCGCCTGTGAAAACCCGCTGTTGTCGCACTGCCGTGACAACGCTCTCCTCTGCATCACTGCTTGTAAACAACCACATAAACAGCAATAAAACCAGATCAAGTCCAGTCACTTGCAAGCACACACACGCACCTAAGGTATGCTCTCATTTGCTTGTCACGTGTAATGAATCACAATTACTAGTAACCACATGTTCAACAGCATCTCGTTGGATAATTTCAGAGCATGTTATTTGGCACTAATATAATGTAATTGGGCCCATTTACCACACAAGGAAATAATGGTGGTTTTAACTGGTCAAAAACAGAAGCAGAAAGTAGCTAGCTTTCCTTTCTAATGCAATAAATGAATTTCCATCACTGGTTTGCATGTTTTAGTTCATTTTCAGCACATCACACGTACTTAAAAAGGTCCAGTGTGTAGAAGTTTAAAATTGCAACCAACTGACTAGCCGTCACCTCTTCGTCAGTTCAAGCATGGAGGAGAAACTACAGTGGCTGTATAACTTGTGGTCCTGTGGAGAGCCAGTGTTTGGTTTGTCCCTTCTGGGCTGCTGTAGAAACATAGTCATTCAACATGGCGGACTCTATGGAAGAGGACCGTTCCCTCTGTTGTGTGTAAGTCTCATTCTAATGTAACATATAAATAATAACTGTTATTTTGAGGTGATTGTACACCAATAAAAACATAGTTATGAAGACAGACACAACGAAGGACCACCGGCCGCAGTCAAATGCGGGTCGCTGCAACAAGGACTAAGCCTTTCCCACATGGAGCGCACGCCACCCACAGTGAAGCTCAGACTCTGGTGACTGTGGCCGTCACCATCTTAGCAGTCCTGCCTCTGCGTCTCCGCGAGTGTGTATTGCTATCGGGAAAATACCATAAATATTATACTACAACAAAGAAATGGTGTAAGTACTTCCTACACTGCACTGGGTGTCGTTCCAGACGGGAGTACACAATAGATTTATGGCTCTCCTAAGCAGTCTCTCGTGCTCGTATCATGACAGGTGCTCACTTGACATTCTTCGCATACCTAAATAATAGATAAATCAACAAACCGCTAAAGAAAACAAACTAGTTCCTCTAAAGTATGTGACATTTACAACTAGGTAGTTCATCCAGACGCTTGATTGTTTTTTGTTTTTTTTTAAACATCTAGGAAGTGAGGGCAGGAGCCCGGCTAATACAAACAAGCAGACTCAAGCTCCATCAAATGAGATTGTTTCCCCCTAATCCCCTCCCTCACCACCACCAGATTAAGAAATGTCTGGCTGCGATCATGGAAGTGCGACTACCGGGAAAACAAAAGCAAGACAAGTGCGCCTGTCACGCGGTCGCCGGCCTCAGATATTCAAACCGTAGGCAAATGGTTGTGTGGCAAGAGACGGGTGGACGAGAGGCAAAGTCAAGAAGCCACACCTTATACTCCGCAGCTGTAGGGCCAATAAGCAAACTTTGACCTGAGCACATGAAAAGATCCCATTCTCCATCGAAAGGCCGCAACATGACACTCCAGCAGAGATAACAGAGGCTGCACTGAGTTTATGTAATAAATGCACGTCTGCTGTGCTGTATTTTTTTATTGCTAGGTTGAAAATTCCTTTCGGTTCCTCATTAAAGTGACTGAGCTTCAGTGGAACATCACAACAAAAGACGCTCACAGAGACAGAGAGATGCAATGTGATGTCTGTTTGGACAGTAATGTGAAGCCTAATAGGAGAAATTAGCACAAGGAAGACAGCGCCATTGTTCATTACATAATTCATATCAGGCTCAGCTATGCAATCATGTAACCTCAGCGCCAGGGAGGTTTACAAACAACCACAGCTTTGGTGTCGGGGTGGATCCATGTACGACTGGTTTCTCCTTCTGTTTGCTTTAGCGTTAAATTAAAGATGCAGCATAGAGCAGTAACTTAATGGGCGTTAATGATGTATGGTTTTGTATTTATGCCGCTGAGTGTTGAGACGTTAGCAACCAAGAAGTGCAGTTGTGTAAAGTCACTTTAATCTGAGAACTGCTCCTCCTGTTTTGGTGTTTCAAAGAACATTAAACCAGAAAAAGAGGAAGAAAACATCTAAATAAATTTTTAAATGATTGAAATTCATAGTGATGCTTGCAATTTTACACTGATTACATGTTTCAAAAACATATAAACTGTGACAGAATACTTTTTTTTTTTTAAAGGAGACCACATCCGGTTTAAAAGTGAAAGTTTAAAGCTCGAGATGGAAATCTCTGGTCCTCGTATTCACAGCTGTCTGTCAGATGCTTTAATATGTAAATATGTACTTACAAGTTAGTTACCTACGTCACTACTTTGTCATAAAGATTTGGGTCTATACAAGAGCTAAAGCAGATGGTCTGATGCTCAGTGGGGAATTTGTCTTTTCAGCATATTTTGAGTGCAGACTGCGTTTGACAGCTTTGTAATGAATAACATGTCGAGCACTGAACCTTCCACTTCTCACAGGTAGGACCGTGTGCTGTCCCTCAGTGCTGATTGTAATGTGTCCCCAGCAAATGCTCGGAGTCTTGGTGATGAAAAATAACTTCCAATCATAAAAGTATACAGAAAAGAAACAAATCCTGTGTGTTATGTTCAAAGTTTAACAAGGAGAAGCATACAACAAGGACTTCCTGAAACTACTGCCAACTAACAGCCCTGTAATAAATCCTTTATGGCTGTGATGATGTTCAGTTCTTGTTCAAAATGCTTTGATCAATTGAAGGCTGTAGTTTGTGCTACTGATGAACATTCAGCCTAAATTTGGTGTACAAATAACTCTGATATCTTCTCAGGTCACGTCCATTCAACACGGGCACCACACGAGGAGAAGAGTGAAGTTTGGTGATGTTTATGGAGGGAGGAGGCCCTGGGCAGAGCTGCTCCCCTGGGTCCTCTGGGACGCCTCTGGCTGTGGGTCGGACAGCTTATCGGGTTAGATTTAAGGCTATGCCCACCGAGCCGGACGTGAGGGACTTCCTTTGGTAAAAAACATGGAGTCACACAACTACTGTTATCACATCAGCCTCCATCTGTCTGTCTGTGTGTCTTTTTCTCTGTGTGCCACATTTCTAAATAGACCAGTGATCGCTATCATGCTCAAAGGTGCTTTACTTTTTTGATTTTGAGGTGTGAATCTATTCTGCCGACACAACCTGCTAAAATCATAAATCTGTAGCTCCTCTGTGTATGAAAAAGAACATGCCGTAAGGCAGTTCAGTACTCAAACAAGTCTAGACAGAGACTGAACAGTCCTAATGGGCGTTATTGATAGACATGATGGAACAAATACACGTAACAAAATGGGTGTTGGCCCAGTTACAGAAAAAAAACATAGTTTGGGGCGCATTGAGGACATTTTCCACCATCAAACCAGAAAAACTGTGACCAGTTTCCAGGGAAGCAGCCCTCTGCTTATCACATGTGCAGAGGAGTATTGTGTGCTTCACTGTGTACCAACACCGCCGAGCAAAAATTCCTTTCCAATTATTACACTTGCTGAATGAAGCGACTGTATCTCTGAGCTTTAAAAGAGGGAAAGGAAGTTCACGTCTCCAGCTCTTACGGCACGCCAAGCTGATAACAGGCTGCCGCGCCGGCCTATCTAGTCAAATTCAGGCTGACAAAAGCCAAACATGCCACTCACACTTTGCTTTGAAAAGAGGAGCTTAAACAGTCGGAGCTCAGAGGAGGTCACATAACCTGCTTTTGTTGACATGCAGCTTTCGTTCTTGTTTTTTTGTCCCCCTCTTTGGTGAAAAAAAACTGTATCTAAAAAAATCATTCGCTCACATAATAATTAGTCAGATATCTGACACAGATATCTATAAATCTCTCAGGGTTGAAGGTGTGCAGACTGGTAGACAGCTGGCAGGGTGTGCCTTTTACAAACACCACATAGCTTTGACACGAGACAATCGAGGTTGACTTTCAATGGCTATAACTGGGCTAATCTCTTAGAAAAACCACTTATAAAACTGTTTACCCAAACTTTTACTGCCGGTTTTCATCTTACAATGGTGGAGTAAGTACAGGGTTAGTATTTACTCATAACATTACTGCATAAATACTGCAGATAGTTAGGTAGTTTAGTCCAGTGGATTGTGATGTGATTAACAGGGTAGGAAATCAGAAAAGTTTGGACTTTTTTGGTACTCTCTGCTTCTTTTTTTTATATAAATAGTTGATAATTTGATCTCTTTGGGCCTCATACAGTTATCTAAATGAACCTCTATGTTTGAGGTTTGTTGGTCAGTTATATTATATCATATTGTTATTATATTTGGTGGGATTGCAGACAACTCATAGGCATCCAAAATCGGTAAATTAGACACTACTGGGGAGTTCACAGGGCAAAATGCTTGTGAGCCACTTGTTTACCATTTTACAATTTTTATAAGCTTATCATAATATCAACTATCAAGTATAGTATACTCAAGTAAAGTACAAGTACCTTAAAAATACTGTCAGAATCAAAGCTATCTGTGAGAATACTTCACTAGTTTCAGTAAACTCGAGTTTCAACACGCTGAATCACTTCACAACACAGGTGAGCTCTTACCTCAGGTGCGGTTATATTGAACGCCTCTGCTATTTTCGCGTACAACTCTTTCACATTAGTAAATCCCTCGATCCTGCCCGTGGGGCTTCCGTGAGCCAGCTGCGTGTGGAAGACCAGCTTGGGCCGCTGGTCGGCAGGTGGAGGCGGGAGCCCGGCTCCATTCACGGTGGATTTACTCAAGCTCCCGGCACCTGCTTGTCCGCCGCTGACCTCCTCGTTTTCCACCAAATGCTCCTTCGTCGACTTGTTTTTCTTCCTCCACGGTCCCAGCGGCATCTTCTTTCTTTTGTTGTTGTTTTTGTTAGTGGAAAATTAGAAAATAAAAAAAGTCCGACCCTCTGCTATAACATTGAAGTAGCCAACCTGTTGAGTTCCAATCCCAACGGTCGTGTGTTGTCCTTATTTACTTCCTTCTTTCCTTCCTTCTGTCCTTCCTTCCGCGAACACTTTTCCTTTCCTCACCTGCCCACAGCTCAGATTTGACTTCTTCGACAGTGAGTCGGCCCCTCGCTTGTGAATTAATGGCGTGAATATTCAACAGGTAGGTGGTTGAGGGAGTGTGGGTCGGGATAAACTCTGACACAACCTGCTGGCTGGTCTTCGGCTAACAATAGCTACTCTGTTTGTCTCTCAGCGTGTCGTGGGACGCAGGCGCAGTGGGACGAACCCGGGATCAACACGGTAGGAGGTTCGTCCCAGAGCACCTGTGCACCATCCCAGGGGAGGATCATCACTATAAAACAATTAAACACGAGTTTTTAAACACGTTGTGTGGTTTAAAGAAGACACAGAAAACCGGTCTCATGGTTAGGAGCTTGATTAAGGATTAGTTAAGCTGCGTTCCTGGAGCTTTGTGCACCCACCTCCTATGCTGTAATTCCAACTTCCACAACATTTGAACTAAAAGTAGCAATTCCACAGTGAATACTCTATTATGGCTTTGTAAATTCAGGAAGTAAAGGCCACATATTGAAATATTGCACCATACTGGTTGCAAATAGTACTAAATCATCTGAATTAATAAATTAAATTGCTACACAAAAAGACTTTGATGAAACAGAATGGAATGACGCTTGAACACAGACAATAAATGCAAGGTTTATGACTTCAATATAAATGGTTAATTAATCACCATATGTCTGATAATATTCCATTAAATGTTTACACGTGTATTTATGGACTCTGGACTTCTTGAAGTAGTACTTCTAGACCTCTGGGAACCAAACATGAATATCATTACAGATAGAAATGTAGGATTTCATTTGGTATATATATTAATATTTCATGTTGGTGTAAGTTGTATGTTTTCTTGATGAGATGTTATAACGATTTTAATCAAGTAACGGTAGTGGAGTACAATATTTGAATTGAAGTATAAAGTAACAGAAAAAAGAAATACTCAAGTCAAGTACAAGTATCTCAAAGGTCACTTAATTGCAGTACTTTTTAGTAAACATTTTTTAAGGATAAACCCATTCAGATGTGTTCATGAGCCCTTAGTACCTCGCTACACATCAGTGCACAGTGGAATTTTTCATCAGTGCATTTACGTTTTAGATACAACACGCTGATACAGCAGCTTGCAATGTTTTCTGTAGCAAGGAGAAAGAAATGCTGCAAGCTCAGAGGTTAATGTGTCCATTGCTGCTTTAGTCAGTATCCAAAAAGTATAAAGCATATAATAAAGTAACGTCTAAAAAGTGATTTCTAAACAGCCACACAGCCAGCTCTGCTTTTCGTGTTATCTGTCACATGGGCCCAGTTTGGTTAGTGCCACAGACTTTAGGAACAAGCACTCATATGGAAGATGTTTCATGTGTCACCGTGGAGAAGTGGTGATAAGAGATAAACCAAAATCTTTTTAAGTTAAATTTCATTGAATTTAAGCTGCTTGTGAACTCCTTTAACAGCATTCAGGAAGCCATGGGTTCATCTTCCATCACATGGAAGAAGAGTGACTCCACAGATTTAGCATTGCAGTCATATAACATAGTCGGACTCAGATAGTTAAAAAACTGATGGAGCAGAATTAAAGATATTAAAACCTGACGCCTACATCACCCACAATGCCACTTAACCTCTGACAGTTTAATCACAGATTCGAGTGTGTTATGCTAGTCGCAGCAAATGAAGCATCGAGCTGATAGTCTCAGATACAGATGAGGACTACAGAGGTTGGTAAGTACATTTCCATACCCCCAGAACTTGTCTAGTCTTCAGCCCCAGCCGATGCTGACAGGTGACCTCACACATCACAGGCAATTTATCAAACAGGATAGGTCTCCAGAAGATCTATAAACAGACTTTGATGTGTGGGGAGTTGATCTGACTCAGACTCAGACAAAACTACAAAAAATAGGAAATCATAATAATATTAATATATTATAGTTCCTCAAAAGTTATTTTTTGGGCTCCCAACTGCTTGTATTTCATGAACTGAATGTAAGATCAGGATGAATTGTACATTTCTATACAAAGAAGAATGCTATAACTCTGTATAATCACTGATGAAAGATGGCAGGTGAGTAAACTGTGAAATTCACTCACTGGCAAACGAACATTGAAATGAATGAATGTTTTCAAACCTCTAAAAACTTTTCTTTTTCTATTTTAGATCCCATAATTATGTCCAATATAGATTCACATTAGGCTGCAAAACTCACACACGGAGAAGGAGCAGGTATGTTTACTCTCCATCCTCCCTGGATAATAGTGACTCATCATTTACACCAATCTCTAACACATCTTTGCTAAAGGGAACAATTTGTGCCTTGAATGGTCCGTCTAGATTTGTTTTAAAATGTCTGTCTTTCTATCTATCTATCTATCTATCTATCTATCTATCTATCTATCTATCTATCTATCTATCTATCTATCTAGATAATATGTGCATGTTACAACAGCTTTAATAGAGCCCAAACATGAGGCAGCACTGTCTTTTCGATCATCCATTCGTGCAAATGTCAGCAGCCTCTATACCCAACATGGACCCCGCCTCTGTTGGCCCCTGAGCCATGATGAGTGATGTGGCGTCCCCTGGTGGGAGAACGTAAAGGCCTCGGTGTTGGCAGCTGATAGCCAGCAGCTGTGACCAGACAGCTATGTTTACACATTCATAGCTTTGCCATTAGTAAGCATAAATTCAGTATTATATATACATCTTTACTTTACTACTATCTACTACTGTTAAGCTCATGGTGGATTGAGCAAATGTCAACTGAAACAGCTCACGATCGCTTCTTGTGGAAATATTTATTTTAAAATTCAAGTTCAATATCTTCACATGTCAGTTTCTAAAATGCACACATGACGATCCGATTGAGTTCATTCAACCGGTTTCTTCTATATGACCTGTACACGCCTCCGAATTGAGGTTCCTATCTCTTCATGACAAAATAAACAGTTAAACAGTCAGTCAGTAATGAAGCCTGTCAAATCTAACTGAGCGCAAGAAAATAAAAACGTTTGGCACTGAAATGTTTCCCAGGGTCACTGGGATTTTTTTTTTTTTGGCAACTGTAGACTCATTCACTACCAAATATTTCCATCAAACAAAAAGATAAAGTGTGGCAAAGATCCACATACATAAAATGTGTAACTTTCAGATATTAACAACCCAGACAGTCTTTCACTTGCACTTATATCAACTTGGCAGCATGCATGGTATTTATAAAAACACCACATAGCTCAAAAATAGAAATTGCACATTCGTCAGTAGGAGGTCCATCTGTGAGCTGTCAGATCTGTCCTTGTATGTCTGTGTGTGTTTGTGCGAGTGTGTTTGGTAATGAGGGCGAGCACTGTCATGAAGTTATCTGCCCTGTCCTTCGTCTTAGGTAGGTAAATGCCTTTTCAGGACGTCCTTGGCGTTGCCAGGCAATGTCTCAGGGAAATTAACATCAAACTCCACCACCAGATCCCCTCTCTGCTCGGGGTTTTTGGGGAAGGGGAGACCTTGTCCGGCGACAGTCTTTCTCATGCCAGGTTTGATGACATCAGTGATCTTCATGTTGCACGTCTTCCCATCTATCGTGGACACGGTGACTGAGCATCCGCACAACGACTGAAAGAAAGACAGAAATATGGAGTGAGAATCGGGAGCAACAGCAACCCACACATGATCTACTGTAGGCGAAAATAACACATGAATCCGTTCACCGGCTGAGATTACATTTATTCATGTGTTTAATCTTGTTGGGTAATATGATTGAAATGAATATCAATATTATATTATTATATTATATTATCATTATATTAGTAAAGATGTGTTCAATCCGTATATTGCATGATATAGCAAATGTGTGCAAACATTTCAGCTGGCAGTTGATATAGGATTGCCCAGTTTAAACACATTGAGCGGATGGACAGTCTGACCAATGCCGGATTCTTGAAGCCAAAACTTACATCTATATTTGTTTACAGCAAATTTGATTATAGTCGATAGAGTCGATTTAACATTTTTAATAAGGATCCCTGTTTTTACAGGAGCTGGACACTTGGAAATGTTATATGGTAGTGACACTTTGCAGGTTGCTCTAATGATTGCCATTCCTCAACCTTCTAAATATCTACTGTTCTTCAGCTTTAGCTGCTTGTGCTACCTGGTGGACAGCTAACCTTGAATTTAGCAGTGTGTAGGATTTAGTGGCATCTCACAGTGAGGCTGCGACCAACTGAATGCCGCTTGCCTCAACCTCCCCATCGAAGTGTGAAGGTGAAACAGTGTTGGCAGCTCATGGCTGTTCATGGCAACTGTAGAAACATGGTGGATGTTGCACACTCGACTGGGTGTGATTACATGAGATTTCTGATTGGAATTGACCAGCTCCATCACTGTGTTTGTGTTATTTTTATCTACAGATGTACAGAGATGCACCGTAGATATTTGAACAATGAGCAAATTGTACAACTACAAAATAACTGTAACTTTAACATCTTTTCTAGAGCTTTCAACCACTGTATACCACACCGACAGCCTTCATTACAGGATGGAGTTTGCTCAGCTGTCATCAGGTGATAACAGGTGGGCGTAATCTCTCTTTTCAAAGGTTGAACATTTTCCTGAAGACTGCGAGATGTAGCGGAAAGATCTAGACGCCTGAGTTGAGATTATTTGATCAAGCTCCTGTTAAAAGTGATTAACAGTTGTGAGATCTAATTGTGAGAGTCAGAGGAGCCATATAAGTACATCTTTTCACTGTGTGCGTGGGCGGGCGTCGCCTCTCTGCCCTCCCTGTCATACAGCTCCTATTTCTCAATGTTGATGATCCGCATTACATAAGTGCCACAGCCAGTGTGTGTGTGTGTGTAGTTCGGTACTATGCTCATTCAGTTTGCCTATACCTTCCAGGGAAGGCAGTTGTCGAGGCAGACGTCCCACAGCTTATTGACTGTAACCTGCTTTTTGAGCATCAGAGTTTTAGAGCAGCACTTTAAACCAAATGCGAGCTTGTTCTGACTCTGCCCTGTGTGTGACTAAGTCCTCTATCAGACTCTATTAATACTGCTACACTCAGTCAAAGTGGGTGTCATATAGAAAATAGAAAATGCCTCACCTGCCGTAAGCTCACACGCACAGGATAGACAATGTTTGAGCCTTCCCGCCTAAAGTGAGGATGTGGCTTGTCCTTGATGACGAAAACAATGTCAGCAGGAATGGTATTGGGTGACTCGTCTCCCTCCCGCGGGAACGTGATCTTGGTTCCCTCTTTCCAGCCCCTCTTGATCTCGATAGTGAGGATCTTATCCTCAGTGCGCATGGTCCTGCCATCTGGGTTTAGCCTTTTGCGAGAGATTTTCATCCTCTTGGTGCAGCCGTGGAAGACCTCCTCCAGGGAAACCCTCAGTTCGTGGATGATGGCTGGGTCCTGCTTCCGACGCTGCTGTCCTCCGGGGCCGACGTGGCCGTCCCGGGGGAATCCGTTTAGGTTGAAGCTGGTGAAGGAGCCAAAGGGATCATTTCCATCCACTTCCATGTCCTCGTCATCTCGGCCGTTGGCTTTACGACCGAAGAAGATATCAAAAGGGTTTGAACCACCAAAGAAAGTGGCAAATGTGGCATGAGGGTCCCCATGGAAGGTGTAGGTGAAGGTGCTGCCCTGTCCATCACCAGTGGGTCCATTTCCTCCCTTGAGACCTGATGGACAACAGAAATGATTGATCAGTCAGTCAACATTAACTTTTGACAATACCATCCAAGCCATGGATGGGGTACAGGGTATGAAGTGACCTGTATTTTGATAATCACTTCATTGTTTATGTGAGTTTTCAATGAAAAATATGAACACAGGTTCTCAAATGTGAGAATTGGTCGCCTAACACACCACCACAAGTGCTCGCTCATGGTGGGAATTGTTGGGTCTCTTTAGATATTCTAAACAGTATGGCGTAGATGGACTGATTGAGTACTAACGAACAATTTATCAACCCTAGGGTCTTTATTTGTCACTGTTCTGTCTTATTTCAGTCACAACAGACCACTGTCTCATTTTATAGCAATATGTTGTCCTCCATGAAATAAAGTTTAATACACAGATTTTAAATGAGCAAAAAGAGAGTACTAGTATCGAAACAGGTATATTGATCAATACCCCGACTTGGGGTATTAGAAATGGTTTCAATAAGTACAAAAGTGGACCAAGTTACTCAGGAATTCTTTAGTCCTTGAGTCTTTAATGAACAAATTCTGACACTGTACACACTCCATAGGTAGATCCTCCATTTTTGAGGTATTGCAGAATATAATCTACTATGGGAATAGTATTTGTCTAATGAGAATGTAACAAAACTTGCATTTTATCACCAACAAAGCATACAGTGATGCTGTTTTCTGCATATTCTTCACATTTCAAGGATACATTTGCAGCTTTACTGGTGAAATTCACTTATATAACCACCACTGAAGATGTTCAGCATGCACCCTTTGCTACAGTGAATAATGAAAATCACATTATGCCACTATGTGAACATAGAGACGATGTCCCTCACATCAGACATGCTTGAAACCCAGAACCATCTGGACTGAGAATCAAACCTTAGTTACATTTTAGGTACGTCACACTGTACATAAAGGTGTTTTTTTCTATTACAGCACCCACATTTATATGAAGATCTGTGCTGCAGACGATGACAGGCTTTTTATTTCTCGTAGAAATGTAAAAGCTAATCCTTATAATAAAAAATGTTCAGAGCAGCAGCCCTATAATCTGGTGAACAGCCTGGGCCTGCCTGCCGGTTACAGACTTGAACTAAAGCCAGCTGTGCTTCACATCCATCCCAGCTTTATAACGGGTCTTATAACAGTATACTGAGTTAAACGCGCTAAAAACGCATTTAAATGCAATTAAAAAAAAGACACATTACCTTCCTCTCCATACTGGTCATAAACTTCTCTTTTCTTCGGATCACTGAGGACTTCATATGCCTCGGCGATTTCCTTAAATTTCTCCTCGGCGGCTGTAGACTTGTTTTTGTCCGGGTGCCATTTCAGCGCTTGTTTTTTGTAAGCTTTCTTAATATCCTCATCTGTGGCTCCTTTAGAGATGCCCAATGTTTTATAGTAATCTTTACCCATCTTTCTTTCAGGTATGCGCGACAGTGGATGATCAAATAATGAGGAAAAAACAGCTCCTATAGGGAGGAGGAGGAGGAGGAGAGCTGCGATCAGACTGGATCGGAGTCTTGGTCGACGGATGGTTGTCACAGCAGTGATTCCGCCTCAGTCTGGACTAATAAACCTTAACAAGCCGCAGACGGACACACTGTGCGGGATGAAAACCATTTAAAGGAGGGTTAGTCAACGCCGTGGACCTTCTGCAATTTATCCGCGACTTGGATGACCCTCTTTAAATAGACACAGCTCCCTCTCCTGCATCTACAGCGCCAACGTCAAGTTTAACCCAAGAAACAAATCTGGTTCCGGTGTGTGTCAGCTGTTCTGTCAGGATGAGAATAAATAGACAAATAAATAAATAAATAAATAAATAAACCTTCTTAAGCTCATCCTGGTAGGTGGGTAGACTCCAAAATGGTTATAATGTATACTGACTGATCCTGGTGGAGGATACTGGGGCAAAAAATAGCTGCTGGTTCCCTTTGAACCCCCTAAAATCAAGTGAAAAAATGAGGTCTGCTTTGAAATGAGTAAATATCACATTAAAATAGTTAAAAGAAGAAAAAGACTGCACTCTTCTTTCTAATATTATTTGCAGAGACTCAACAATTGCCACCATGAGCAAGCACTTGACAACAGCAGCAAGGAAAAGCGTCCTTTAAATTTAGATCCCTGTACTGTAACAACCAGGGCCGTATTACCGACGAGGCCAGTGGGGCCGGCGCCCAGTGGCCCATGGGTCCAGAGGGCCCAGGCGGGGCCCCACAGCAATGCAGATGCCAATGTCGATGCCAATTGCGATGTCAGAGGCCTCTATTCTTTAGGATCTTATGACTACTCACAATGTTATACGGCATGAGTGAAGAGAGAACCGAGAGAGAAGGGTGAACTGAATTGGGCTGGGGGGGCAGTGACAGCGGTCAGAGGGCTTCCCTTTGCAAACTCCTAGCACCGGGGCCCAGACCCACCTTAATCCGGGCCTGCCTTTGCTACTTATGTCTGAAGTTATTTGTAACTAGTGTTCACAGAGAGGAAAAAGGAGGGGACTCAGTTTTTTTCAGGTCACCTTTTACACCTGTCAGAATCTGACTCCCCTCTTAGATTAAAAATGCAAGATGTAACACCAACAATTTTCACTCTGCTGGCATGTTGTGACCTCTGCTACTTATGTCTGAAGTTATTTGTAACTAGTGTTCACAGATAGGAAAATAAGAGGGGAGTCAGATTTTGACGGGTCACAATTCACACCTGTCAGAATCTTTGCAAACTCCTTTGCAAACTCCTGGCCCCGGGGCCATGACCCACCTTATTCCGGGCCTGGTAACAACAACACTTTTCCTGATGTCCATGTGAATTTAGTACATTACTTGATGAGGACAATGAAGAATTTCCCATGTGAAGTATACCTAGGCTCAGATTGGAGCCTACATAAAAGCTTCACAGACTTCAAGTTGTAGACACATCTCTGAGAGAAGACTGCATGAATCAGGCCTGCATGGTTAAACTGCTTCAAAGAAACCACAACTGAGGGAGACCAACAAGAAGAAGAGTAATGTTGAATGGGCATTAGAGCAGTGCAAATCTGAGGAGTCCAAATTTTTGGGGGGGTTGTAACTGCTGTATCCGCATATGTGGTTCCCACTGTGAAGAACAGGGTGTGATGGAGTGGGGTTGCTTTGCTGGTGACACTGAAAAAATTCAAGGCAAACCTAACCAGCATAGCTACTGTACTCTTCTGCAGCAACATGCCATCTCACCTAGTTTGTGCTGAGCGGGACCATCATTTGTTTTTCAACAGAACAATGACCCAAAACACACCTCCGGGCCTCCACGTAACGGCTGCATCAGATGACCTGGCCTCCGCAATCATCCAACCTAAACCCAGTTGAGATGGTTTGGGATGTGTTGGCTGCCTTTCCTTCACTCTACAGTGAAGGAAAGGCAGCCAATCAGTGCTCAGCACATATGGGAACTCCTTCAAGACTGTTGGAAAACCATTCCAGGTGACAACCTCATGACTGAATGCGAGAATGTCAGGTGTAACGTGTACACAGCTCGAGTTGTTCATTTGTTTAGATCGAAAATGTTCTCTGGATCACTGTAATTTCCTGTAATTGGCACAGGTGGTTGTGTGGTTACACCTTATTTACGTGTTCACTGGGTGGCAGATTACAGACAGCGATTTTCAGTTCTTTTTCAGCCTTTCTTAATAGATAGTGGCTGTCATCAAAACAAAAGATAGCCATCTAAATTTCCGATTGGTGCTGTATGTATATACAGTATGGTGGATTGAATCTACAGTATATATTTGTGTTTTTGTTGTCTGCTTAAACTATTACATATATTTGGACGTATGATGTGCATGTTGTTTAACAGAATAAAATCTAGACCTTACAATAAATATGTATGAAAACTTCAGCAGGCCCACAGATAGTGGATGGGGTTCAGTGATTGAAGACGGTGCTGGTGATGAGCCGTTGTCTTGCAGCCACAGCGCCACCTGCTGCACCACAGAGTCAGTGACACCCTTTGAGTTTATCTTGCACGCTGCACTGCATTGGCCCTGAGCTCCGCCAATGAGTCAGCGACCTGTAAAGCGGCATGCCAATAATCTGTTAGGATTATCACTTCATGATTTGTCTCTTTGAAAGGATCCCAGCTCAGGTGAAACAGGCTGCATTTCTTTGCATCTTTTTTTTATTTTTAATACAGGGCTCATCGGTCTGCAAACAGATCATGGATCAGTTTCGTGGTTTATTTGCTAAATTGGATCAAAACAATGATGGAGTAATATCGGTGGCGGAGCTCCACGATGAAATGAGGAAGCATGGGATCCTCTCAGCGGATGGCAAGGTCCAGGTAATATTCTCAATAACATTTTTATTCATTTTAACAGCATGCACCGCGTGTGCCAAGCTCTTATTTCATTCATACAGTGAAGCGCTAGTCACCACAACCCTGCTCATTACAGCGGTTTTATGTCTCCCTCTTAGAATATCATTGATTCTTATGACAAAAACAAAGATGGCCTGCTGGATTATAAAGAGTTCCTCAGCTACATGACGGACAGGGAGAAGAAATGGAAAATTTACTTCCATGACCTTGATAAAAACAAGTGTGGTGAGTAGTCAGAGCCTCACACCTTGCAAAAGTACAACAGCCTTGTTGAACACATATTATGAACACTGTATAATGATTTTTAATGTGTTTTTAAGCATTACACTTGCTGTTTTATTTAAACAACACACTGTTATGTAGATGATTAGTAGTCCTACCCGGGCATATTCTTCGTAAAACTACAGAAATGTCAATTATTTCACAATAAAATGTATTTTCAAGGTCAGACAGGAAAAGGCAGGCATGCTTAACAGTTGTTTATAGTACACAGGAGACAAATATAGCACGTCAAACTGTGACCTTTGCACTCAGAGAGAGTTGACACTTTCCAGAAAGCATAGTCTTCATTTTACACGTTGCACAGTATAAGTGGAAGAGCAGTGCCAATATCTGTTTGTAATTTTGTGCATTTCTTCTCTGATCAGGAGTGATTGACCAGGAGGACATCATATGTTTGTTTAAGGAGTTAGGAGTGGTCATATCAAAGCCGAATGCAAAAAAAATTATTCAAATGTAAGATTTTTTTTGCCCACTACCTCATGGATTCATTGTTGCACTTTAAAAAAAACATAAACAGTTATAGCACAGCAGAAATGAACACACACACACACACACACACACACACACACATTAGTGCTTTGGAAACAGGTTACATGTTATGAAGACGTTGGCATCACTTTACATTTATAGATACTGGGTTATCAGAGGTTACTTTGAATTCTATGCAAGTAAGATAACAACAAGTCTTCAAGCCATCAGTTAAAACCTGTGCCTTTCTGTGTTATAAATGCTTATCACTGCTCTGCTGCAAATTAGTTACTTATCATACTGTAGACACAGTATAGACACAGTGTGATGACAAAATACACAGCTGGTCTGTGTATGTGATGAAAACAAACCGACAAAGCACTGAGTGTTTGTTGTGGCTGTTGTTTTTTGGGTTTTTTTTGCGGACATCAGGATGGATGAGGACAGTTCCATGACAGTGGACTGGGGTGAATTCCTGCACCATATCATCCTCAACCCTGTGGACAACATCGGGGAGCTGGTGTCCTCGTGGAAACACAATCTGGTAAGATCGTCTTTGGATGCTCGGCGAAGCAGAGTTGTGCACAAACTATGACACATCCACTTAAGCATGAGTAATAACACGATGATTAAAAAACGGTTTGCTCATTTTTATTTGTCTGTAGGTATTTGATGTGGGTGAGAGTCGTGCAATGCCCATTGAGTTCCCTGAAGAGGCGTCCGGTTATGGTGCATGGAGGACGTTTGTTCTTGCAGCGGGACTGGCTGACGCTGTATCCCGAAGTGTGACGGCACCCATGGACCGCCTTAAGACCCAATTTCAGGTCAGCTCCGCTATCAGTTGCCTCACAACAAGAAGGTTCCTGGTTTTCTGTGGAGAGTTTGCATGTTCTTTCTAGGTACTCCAACTTCCTCCCACAGTCCAAAGACATGCACTTAACAGGTTAATTGGTGACTCTAAATTGCCCGTAGGTGTGAATGTGAGTTTGAGGGGTTGTTTGTCTCTATGTGCCCTGTGATGAGTTGCCGACTTGTCCACGGTGTACCCCACCTCTCGCCCAAAGTCAGCTGGGATAGGCTCCATCTCCACCGTAAGTGGTCACAGAAAATGGGTGATGAATGATCCCAAGCAAACGCAGAGAACATGTTACTTGCAGCACTTGTTTTGTAGCAACAAACACCAATAAGAATACACCTCCAAGCATGCATGGAACTGGCTAACAAGAAATATAGACATACTGTTATTTCTGTAGTATCAGCCTATGAAAGTGATTCATATGAGTATTACCGGTGTGCTCTGTAGGTTCATGGATCCAAGGCCTTCTCACAGGGCTTTCAGGAGATGAAGGCAGGTGGTCTGCGCTCGATGTGGCAAGGCAACGCTGTCAACGTGCTAAAAGGAACACCACAGTCCACGCTACAGTGTCTCATCTACGCCCAGGTGAGGCATGCTCTCTATAGTGTGAATTATTGATGCAGCAGTTTCATATTTCTAATTGACACTCAGAGCTTCTCTACTTTGTGCAGATGAAGGTGTACACCCAGAACAGAACACAGGAGACTCTGACGGTGCAGCAGCGTTTTGGCTTGGGTTGTGTGTCCGGTGCTGTTGCTCATGCTGCCTTCTACCCTTTAGAGGTATCAAAGATCAGTGGCAGGTCTGAGTGCTTTAACGTTTCTGTCTGTGGTTTGCCACAGAACATTATTAAAATATAGATTAGTACTGTTTTGTCGGCATGTTATTGTCTGATTACTGGCTGCAAACAAATGGGAATCCTGTGGGAAAATTTATAACTTTAACTTAATTCAAGAGGTGAAAATGTGACATTTACACGCCATTTTGCTAATTTCACGTACTGTCTTGATGAGGAAGTGTTAACTTTGTGATAACCACACCTGTGACAAAAAACAGTTTCCTAACTGTGCCAAAAAACAACATATTTTTACACCATATCTGACCTGATGGCACATATTGGAAATGCAGTAATGAGGCCAACATCTCCTTTGTTTGCTGTAATCACTCAGTAACATTATCTCGTTTAAACTGTAAAATGCTGTATATGATCTCTCTCATCTTATCTCCCCTACAGGTGCTGAAGGTGAGGTTGAACCTGCAGCAAGCTGGAACCTACCATGGTGTCGTGGCATGCGCCCGATCTATTTACAGAAATGAGTCGCTGTCGTCCTTTTATAGAGGATTCAAGCCGAGCATCCTCTGCATGATCCCCTACGCGGGCGTGGAGTGTGCCGTTCATCAGGTGAGACAGAACAACATGCAGGAGATCAAACACATGTTCATGTGAAAGCTACTATCTTTAACTGTTTGCTTCTTATCGCAGTCAATCATGAACTGGGCAAAGAGTGATCCAGCCTACAACAGTGACTCCAAGCTGTTCTTCTTCAGTTTTGTGGCCTTTGCTTCTGGACAAATGACCAGTTATCCGCTGGCAGTGATCCGGACTCAGCAGCAAGCGCAAGGTAAACGCCTTTGTGACACATTTCAGCTTACCTGAAAAAAAATCTGCAATCTCTTTTACTCATTTAAGCCATTTGTCTTGTTTTCCAGCTTTCAGCTCAAATTCACGCCCAGCTTCAGGTGTATTACAAGGACTTATAGGGATCTATGAAAGACGTGGAATTAGAGGATATTATAATGGAATGGGAGCCAGCTTTATTAGAGCTATTCCATGTGCTCTGATAAACTACACTCTAACTAGAAAATTTGAAAATCTGTTTTCTTCAATGGAGTCTTGAATGTAGCAAAAGGGTTATTTTTTGTCTGCCTTTTCTTCTGGGCTTTTCTCAGGAACACAAAGAAAGCAAAAAGTGAACTCGTACTAACGTTAATTGAACATTTTGGACGGTAGAAAAAGACAGGCAAGAGACACGCAGTGGTCAGGACTCAGCCTTGATATGTGGTGCACTCTCTACCAGGTGAATGTGGGTGCACATCTGTAGCTTTTTATAAAGCTTTAGTTAAGTGAGTGGTTTACCACTAAACAAGAGCACGAGAGCACACCTCTCAGGGTGCTGATGAAATGGTTGGCTTAAAATTTACAATGTGACCAGCTGCAATAAATGCCCACTTGAGAGTGGGCTGTGTAAATGAGGACATGTGTTAAAGTTTGAGCTACAATAAAGTTTTGTTTTATAACAATCTTCTTTTCCATTCATCATTAAAGTATCAGGACTTTTTCTGTTTCTTTGTAATGAGGTGAACAAAATGTGTCAAATCAAGGCTGTTATTAAATTTTAAAGGGTCATCCACTAATCAGCAGTTCGATCCACAACTCCTCCTGTATGCATTTTGTACTTGGGCAAGATACTAAACTGGGAATGTGTATAATTATACCCAATAATATATCTTATGTTCATTTTTATGTCAGTTTTGCTGCACTAGTTATATGACAAATGCAGCACTTTTATTTGGGATGGAAACTAATGGAATGTGTCACCAGGCAGAGGGTGAACATGTGAACGTTTTTTTTTAAAATCTGTATTTGTAGTTCTATTTCTATTACAAATGTTCTTTCTTTTATTTAAATTGTTTATATAGTTTTCATTAAACTCAGGATTATCTTATAGGTTAATTTTAATGTATGTTTACATGCTGCTACGGGAGAAATAAAGTATCTATCTATCTATCTATCTATCTATCTATCTATCTATCTATCTATCTATCTATCTATCTATCTATCTATCTATCTATCTATCTATCTATCTATCTATCATAAAAGACTACAAATATGGAACGAGCAATGTTTTTTTGTTATCGCGAGATTACGCCTGCCCGCGAGATTCTCCGTCCACATCCCGTGAATGTAACCCGCCATCTTGTCGCGCCGCAGAGGAGAAGAGCAGCAGATATGGCTGACTACAGCAGCGTGGCTCCCCCGTCCTCTAACGCTGGCGGCGGCATGAACGACGCTTTTAAAGACGCTCTACAGCGAGCACGACAGGTAAGAAGACCATTTGTTTGTTTAAAGCGAAATAAAATAACCGCCCGGAGTCAGATTAAAGCGAGTTTGGCGACTTTCTGTCGTAACGTACGGCGGGCTAAGCTAAGATGACTAGCAGTTAGCTCGTTAACGCTACGCTACGCCACGACGCGACAAAAGCGAAACCAGATGTGAAAACAGAAGCGATCCTAGCTGGCTGTGCGGATTTAATCCGTTAAATACACGAGTTACCATCAAACATTAGTCGTGCGCGCTTTTAAAACGATTAATCGAATAGCTGAAGTCTAAGTATTTGTCTTCCTTTGTTGGTCCGGATTTCCGGGGCAGAAGTGTTAGGCCTCGGCCAAAGCGTGCCCGGTCCAAACACCGCAAAACATTCAACACGGTAAGAAATACGTCTAATTTCTTGTTTTCTTTTTTTAAACTTGTGTTTCAGATCGCAGCGAAAATCGGTGGCGATGGCGTTGCGGCACCTCCAACAAATGAATTTGGCTACGGAGGCCAGAAAAGGCCCCTGGAGGACGCTGGTGGGTATTTTCCCATGCCTAACCTGAATATCGGTCAGTGACTCAAATCGATTCAATGCAAGTCTTAATAGTTGATGCTTGCCTCTGTGTTTTCTAGCAGCTACTAAGTTGTGTTTTGCCTAGATGTGTACTTAACTCGACTAAATGAAACCTACAGAAAGATTGTCTCCAATAAGTCTTAACACTCTGTACATGACTACTAACCACAGGAGAAGTGACTTTTCATGTTAATCCAACCATAGCCTATGCAGACTGTTAGTTATTGCATGTGTTTAGAGTTTTTATGGAGTCTAATGTTGCACTGTCTGTCCTCGCAGCTGTTTCAAATCACTGTCTGACAATTAAATTGTGTTAGTATCTGCAGAGAAAACATGTTATCCCATGATTTAGGTGTGTGTGTAAATGGGGATTGTGGGTACTGTCTGCACAGGTTTAAGTGTGAGGTACACATTTCACTGTATGTATGTGTTTCCAGGTAATTGGGTGTACCTAATTACACTCATTTATCACAGTAATACATTCTCCATTTTAGAGATGAGCTGCTGTAGACCGTGGCACTGTTTACCTGTGTTAGTGTTCAGTATTTAGGACTGCCCTGGTTGTTTTGAATGGAGTGGACACACACAGGTGTGAAGTGCAGTCGAGTTGCACATCAGCACAAACCTCAGCCTCCAAAGGGCGCACAAACACATCTTTATACCATCCTTACATTCAGAGACCTTTTAACTCTAAAAGTCTATCTGACAATACTTCGGCTGTGTGTGTGGCAGCTGTGCAGGTTTCTTTGCCTAACAGTCACACATTTCAGGTAATGGTGTGTGTAGTCATTTTCAGATCAAAGAACCCCGTTAGTGATGTGTTTTTTTTAAAGAAGGTATAATGAGAGATACTTATGCTGGTTATTATGTCTGTTCTCACAGACCAACCGGAGACAAAGAAAGTGGCTACAAATGATGGTAAGTGAAGATGTGGCTGTTATTTTTGACGCTTACCTACCTAGTGTAGCTGGAGCCATCACAAACCTCACGCCCCCTAATGTTTCATTTTGTGTTTTCTTCCAGCCTTTTCAGCGATGGGAGGAATGGGCGGCCCCCCAAGGTAAATGCCAGAGTTATATTAAAATATGTTTGTCTTTCACATTGAGTCATTTAGTACAAAGCTCACCTTGATGTGTGTGTGTTTTTTTTGTGTTATCAGGTCAATATCAGAGGAATTCAAGGTGCCAGATGGAATGGTCGGATTCAGTAAGTTTCCATTCAAGCACTTAAAGTCTCAGTTTGGGGTCGTTGATGAACATTCGGGCGTGGCGCTCATCCTGTTTTTCTCCCTTCTAGTTATCGGAAGAGGCGGTGAACAAATATCACGTCTGCAGCAGGAATCTGGATGTAAAATACAGATTGCACCTGGTAAGATCTGTTGTTATTGTGTGTGTATGGTTTTAGTGATTGTTGTATGGTTTGTATTAACTGCTCTCTCTCTCTCTCTCTGTTTTAGACAGCGGAGGAATGCCAGATAGGTCGGTGACATTAACAGGACCACCAGAGTCCATCCAGTAAGTTTCTGTTTAAGTGTCCCTCTGCAGTGAAAGTCTCAGCTTGAAAGCATGTGCATGTGTGGAAACAACAAACAGCTGTCAGATGTTTCATTTCCCACTGGGAGGGTTGAGGCCAGGAATGCAGAGATTTGTAGTCTATTGTGAAGTATTTGTAAGCAGCATTCAGATTAGCTGCTTCAGCCCACAGTTAAATCTATTAATCACCACATCCCTAGTTAAAGCATGGTGAGACAATGGCATATTGATGCCCTTTGTAAGCGAGCACATACTGACGTCTTCATCAGATGTTTGTTGTGACTGGAGTTTAACGGTAATTTTTCTCCTCCCCGTCAGGACTGCAAAGAGGCTACTAACAGAGATTGTAGAGAAGGGGCGTCCAGCTCCAGCGTTTAACCACAACGACGGCCCGGGAATGACTGTCCAGGAGATTATGGTCCCTGCCTCTAAAGCCGGACTTGTCATTGGGAAGGGAGGTGAAACCATCAAAAGCCTTCAGGTCAGTGTCTAGTCACTCTTTGAGCAGCAGGACGACCTATTAATTAGAGGGCACCCACTGATGGAGTGTTTCTGGTTCTCGTAACCTGCAGGAAAGAGCCGGAGTGAAGATGGTCATGATCCAAGACGGACCCCAAAACACAGGCGCAGACAAACCGCTCCGCATTTCAGGAGAGCCCTTCAAAGTTCAGGTGGGTCCTCGGCGACTGGTTCTGCTTTAATCTCTGAATGCCTTTTCACGTGCCTCATCATTTATCTCCATGGAGACCGGTGGAGAGTGGTGCTGTAATTAGATGTGCTTTCTTTTCTCCCCAGCAAGCCAAAGAGATGGTTATGGAGCTGATCAGAGATCAGGGCTTCAGGGAGCAGAGGGGCGAGTATGGCTCACGAGTCGGTGGAGGAGGCGGCGGCGACAGTTTGGATGTAAGTACTCGTAACAAGTTGTTTCATCTTATCGGGGCTCGTCTGCAAGTATCTGATGATTAACTTTGGTCTCATCTTCCATCATTTAGGTTCCCGTCCCCCGCTTTGCAGTAGGAATTGTGATTGGCAGAAACGGAGAGATGATCAAGAAAATACAGAACGACACAGGAGTCAGGATTCAGTTTAAACCAGGTGAGTCATTAAGGCTGCTTGTTTATGAATGTGTACGGTCCGTGATGAAAACTCATGCACCACGCTGAGAAGCTGATGTATAACCCTAACCCTAATTTATCTGAGACCCGAACACGTAGATCCAAACAATGGTACTTGAGTTCAGTCCCGGAATGTTTCAGTGGTCTCTAAACTCCACATTCTCCTTCCAGATGATGGCAGCACGCCAGACAGGATAGCACAGATCATGGGCCCGCCTGACCAGGCTCAGCACGCAGCAGAGATTATATCCGATCTGCTGAGGAGCGTCCAGGCTGGCGGACCTCCAGGACACGGTGGCGGCAGAGGCCGTGGTCGCGGGCAGGGGAACTGGAACATGGGCCCCCCTGGTGGCCTGCAGGAGTTTACCTTCACTGTGCCAACCATGAAGACCGGCCTCATCATTGGGAAAGGCAAGAACAGAGCTACAGAGAAGCCATTAAAGGCATATATCTGCGTGGAATTGGTGTGTTTGGTTTCACAACATTTGTTTCTGAACTCTCTCTCAGGTGGTGAGACAATCAAGGGCATCAGCCAGCAGTCTGGAGCCAGGATCGAGCTACAGAGGAATCCTCCACCCAACGCCGACCCCAACATCAAGATGTTCACGGTTCGCGGCTCCCCTCAGCAGATCGACTACGCCAGGCAGCTGGTGGAGGAGAAGATCGGGGTGAGACACTCAGTTTGTTTGAGGTCGTACGTAGACATCTGTCTCTGTAGAAGCTTGTGTACTGACTGGGCCACGTGTCATGTTTTCAGGGACCGGTCACTCCAATGGGCGGCCCACACGGCCCCCCTGGTCCACACGGAGGTCCAGGCCCACATGGTCCTCCTGGACCACCAGGACCCCCTGGGGCTCCCATGGGTCCATACAATCCTGGACCATACAACCAGGGACCTCCAGGACCGCAGTAAGTACAGAACAGTGTTTTGTCCGCACATTTAAACTCTTTGTGACAAAAAGCAGACGAGCTGACAGTAATTGTCTCTCACCAGCGGTCCACCTGCGCCTTACCAGCCTCAGGGATGGGGCAACGGCTACCCACACTGGCAACAGGGCCAACCTGATCCAAGTGAGTACCTGCTGTGATGTTTGGAGCTGTCAGTTAGAAATCAACAACCCACGTCACATTATATAAAGACCGCTGCATATAACGGTGTGTTTGTAGCCTCCGTGTCGGCCTTTGTTTGCTAACAGAACCTCCTTTGTGTCCAGATAAAGCAGCAGCCGATGCCAACGCAGCAGCGTGGGCCGCCTACTATGCTCAGTACAGCCAGCAGCCACAGGCGCCCATGACCCCGACAAGCGGCGCTCCCGGCACGACTCAAACCAACGGCCAAGGTAACTACGGCGTTTCTCACTTAGCTTAAGCGTCTGTGCTTCTAGAAGAAGGAGCAGAAACAGCTTAGACGAGCGTAGAGCAGAGTAGCCACGTAGCTTTACTTTGGTAGCGTCCCATGCTCATGTCTTCTTGGTGTCGCTAACAGGAGACGAGTTGGTTTGGTTTCACCTTTTTTTTTAAAAAAAAAGACTTTGCTTTTGCAGAGCACCTTTCTTTTCTTTTTTTTATATAACCCCAGGGACAGGGTAGTTTTCTTCCACCATCCCTAGGCTGACAGCTCGACCCAGGCAGGTGGGTAGGCAGGACAAACTGCTGAGAATGCTTCACTAATTACAAGTACCGTGTTTTTTTAACAGGTGACCCACAGGCTGCAGGTCAGAGTGGACAGGCAGATTACTCCAAGGCCTGGGAGGAATATTACAAGAAAATGGGTATACGAACGTAGCTTCAGTGTACACCTATTAACACAAGACAGTCTAAACAGCCACTGGGCATTCAATCGGCTTCTTTTCCAGGTCTGGGTATTTGTCAGTACTGCTGGCCTGCGGTGGGGCGTTTTCAGTGTGCCTCCACTTGGTTTGACATTTGACGCCTGTGCTGTTTAGACTGAAACACTTTTGACTTGTCTACAGGACTGAGCTGTCGACACAGAAACCACCTTTCATGAGCTTAGAGTAGCTTATTGTCTAGCCTATCGTAGGGTTTTTATCAACACTGAGAGTTTTTGCCACGTGCCCTTGAACGTGTCACTGATACTGAATGTATGTAAAGTTAAAACGATGCAACACAGGATCAATGTTGTGCATTTGTTTGTGCTTTCACTCGGCGCTCGGACGCTTTGACACATTTTTCCCCCGCCTTCTTCTTCTTCTTGCAGGTCAACAGAATCAACAACCTCAGGACTACACGAAAGCCTGGGAGGAGTATTACAAGAAACAAGGTTGGTACTCCCGAAACCAGACCTCATGCCAAGACCCGACTCATCGAACACGTTATTCATCCTAATGTCCACGGTGGCATCACGTTATTCTTCACAGCGCCGCCTCTCTGATAAATAACGTCCATAAAATAGATGATACAGTGTTCGCGAGTCAGCGTTGTGTAACTCGTCGATGTGTCTGAATGTCTCGGGCGGCTGTGCTCCTCCAGCAGCCCTCCTGTAGTAGAGAGGCTGCATTCCCAGCCGCCCAACAGAAAGGCAGAAGGTCTCTGACTTGCCATCCAGAGAAAATGATGCTGGGTTCGTTCACCTTCTCACAAACAAACAGACAGCTGTTAAAACTCTCAGGATGTTGCATGCGAAGCTAGTTCAAGGTTTTATCTGCACAGAAAGAGAGGGACCGCTTTTAGCTGGTTAATCATCCACACCGCGGTAAACAACTCCACTAACCTCGATGTGCTCTCTCTCGTTGAAGGTCAAGCGGCCCCTCAGGCCACCGCAACAGCAGCCACAGCCACTCAGCCTGGAGGCCAGCCGGACTACAGCGCCGCCTGGGCGGAGTACTACCGCCAGCAGGCCGCTTACTACGGCACGGCCAACCCTCAGACGATGGGCGCAGCGCCACAAGCCCCTCAGGTACACCCCCGATAAGAATCTGCCCTCCACATCCACTGAATACTCAAATCGTTTGTGCCGTAACCCCGCTTGGTTCCTCAGGTTTACAGGGTTCCAGTGACCGCAGCAGCTTCACAAACGTTAACCAAAGCCATTTCCTCCCTACACAGGGTTATAACTTTTTATTTTGGGAAGCTGAGTCTACTGTTTCCGCTGTTAACATGCAATGTATCTTCTATGTATTTTTTTGCACAGGGCCAGTAATGTGAAGTGGACATAAAGTAAATGCTACATTGTCGAAACAAAATCCTTTGTTAAATGTTTGGATGCAGACGCCTTGATGAAGATCTTAAATTTCCTTGGTTTGAAAGTGTTTCACATAGATGGCAGATTTCCCGGCGAACACGTCCTCCTCCTTCTTTTTTTTTTTCTTTTTTTTTTGTGTTTTTCTTTTTCTTGTAAATGCTTTGTTTTTAGTGAGGTAATTATACATATGGTCATTCCAGCCCCTGTATCTACATAAAATGTGGTTAGAACTCATGTTTATTAAACTGTAGACATTACCATGTAAATCATCTCAGTTTTAAAAATGCTATTGCCTGTTGTGTTTTTGCAATAAAACAAACTGAAACCTCCTGTGTTGGTAAGTTGGGGTGGTTTTAAAACCAAAAGGGTTGATGGGATGGATTTCTGTATGTTTTTTTATTTTTTATTGGGGGGCGGGGGGTTAAAAAAAACAGTTAAAAAATGCAGGCCGTGTGTGTGGGGGGGTGGGTGGGTTAATTGTCCAAAAAGGTTGACTCAAAGTTTTGCTGTCCTGTCTCTCTCCAACTGTCTATAAGGCTCTTAGATACATTATGTGCGTGCATTGATCCTGAGTGGTTCAGACCAACAAGCATCCTTGTTGATGGACGTTATATTTTTTTCTACCACCACACCTCTGTTTCATGACATTGCTCTGACTTTAGCCGTAGACGGATGTTTGTCATAAGTCGACAGGTTATCCATGTACTCTGATGCATTAACTGCGTTGCTGTGGCACTCCTTTTTTTTAAAAAGTTAAAAATTTTTTGCTGACATTGTTGAGGTAGTATGCACTGTATTTATCCCTGATAGACACTTCCTCCACAGGCAAGTTTAGAAATGCGGTAAGCAAGTATTTCTCTTAACCTGTTCCCCAGAAAACGTGGCTGCAAGAAAATGTTGCATATTTTTAGTGTTATATATATTATATATAAATCTATTATATTTTTTGTGCTGTTCTTTTTCCAGGACAGTCAGGTAAATTTGCCACTGTATCGAGAAATGCATTGAAACGTTTGTCTTGCCCGTTTTTTTTGAAATTGCGAACTAACTCTCATGTATAAATTTGTTGGTTTTTAAAAAAAAAAAGAAAAATGTTTTTTTAATATAAAAAACATTGCAAACAATTGCTGTGCCCATTCTGTTAGTTGTTTATCCAGTATAAGAACATAGATGTTGTAGGGCCGGGGGTGGCTAAGCAGTCTTCATCCATCAGTTGAGCCCTCCTATACTGTAAGTACCAAAACAAAAAACCCAACTGTGACTGACTTTTGAGAGATACCCGCCTCTTATATTTTTGATGCTTTCTAAACTGCAATGGATGTAGTATTTTTTGTCAAACATTGCCATTTTCCCCATGTGTCTGGGTAAGTATGAAATGTTCTGAGGAGAGGAGTAGTACTTTTAGACATGTTTCTGAGACGTATTGTGTGTGACAACATTCAGCCTGTTCACAGTATGTTGATTCTCTCTCACGTAGCTTGTTTGTGTAGGTAGTTGGATTTTCTGAACCCGAGGGTTTGAATGTCGGCACTCTGTTACACGGTCGGTAGGAACTGTTTTAAGGATGTCCATGTGGTTTCTCTCTTTTTTTTTTTGCGATTTGAATTCCTGACCTGCTAAGTGCCATTGCCTAGTTGAGACTGTTATGTTGTTTCTTTAAAAAAAAAAAAGCCATTTAATTGCAACACATTGCTTAGAAAACAAACTCCTACTGCATAAATCCAGCATAGCATGCTTAGGTTTCTGCTGTTCTTACTTTAATGTCCTATATGAGCATGTGGAATGCTAGTAGTGGAAGTGCTTCTGACTAGTCCAGTGTTGATTTATGACATTTTCCCCTGAATGAGCACTGTTGTTGAAAGGCTGTTAACGTTTAACTTGCAAAGAAAAGAACGAAACAAATCGTTTATTTGACTGTTCACTGATGGCAAACAGTGCACTATATCTGATCTTTGCAGTGTCGTCCCAGACCTTGCACCTTAGGTTCTGCTGCAATAACACAGGTAAGCGAAACCTAAGGAAACCCAAGTGTTTTTGTCCAGTGACATGACCAATATATTTACCTGCAAAACAAATGCTTACCTGTGTCTTTAACATGCCTCAATGCATTCATGCCTAGTCGTAAACGAAATGTCCAGGATCTCTCTTGAGTATGAACAGACCTTTTTTATTAAGATCTTTCATGAATGAACTGCATGATTTTTTTGAGCTGTATGACTTGTCACATGAAGAAGTTTGACTTTACCCAGAACAGTTGTTGCATAGGCTCACTGAGGAAATGTTCTCATTGTCGTATGTGCTTTTTTAAAATATTTGATAATAGCCTTATTTTTATTTTTGCATCCCGGTAAGTCTGAGAGTGACTGTGTATCGATGCTTTTCGACTTTGACACTGGTACATTAAACTGCATGCCATGCAAACCTGTTGTCAGAAGTTAGCAATGTGCTGAGTCGCTAGGTCAAAAAAAAAACAAACGGTGAATTACATGATATATATTTTTTTTATATTTCTCTGTCGTGGTGTGAATCTGCCCTCAAGTGCAGTGCAAATCTACTATTGAAACGCTGCTGCCTTCACTTCTCGCTCACAGTGTTGGAGGACGCTGCAAGCTTAGGTCATAGAATCAGGCCGTGTCGTAGTTTGTCCCCAAAAGGAGGAATCCTTTGAGTCAATCCCACTGATGAACGTAGACCGTTCAAGAGCTCCAGTGATAAGGTAAAAAAAAAAACGGCAACGCATTGAAATTCTGTGATTGAAGTGTTGGTCAGATACATGTTTTCCAGCTCGGATAGACTTTTTTAATAACCATGATGCCATAGTGTATTTAGAGTTGTCTGGTTTCAATGATCTGTAGTGTCTGTAGGAATGTGCTTTAGAAAGTTGGACGAGGACAGGAACTAACTTAATTTCAATTACATGTGCACTTTCATTGGCAGTAAATTTTGGGGTTATGAGTTTAAAAAAAAAATCACTTTTCTCTAGTTTTAAATTGTCACGTATTGTTTTTGAGGCTGTTCACTCTGTACATGTGAGACGCTCAGTGTTTCGACACAGTTCGTGGGGGTGTAGAAGACAAAACAAGGAGAGCATGCCTTAGAGGTAAAAAAAAGAAAAGGTTTCATGTGCTGTGTACATTATCAAATTTACTGTTTTTGTTTTTTGATCAACTGTTCTGACTTTTGAAATGTTGCCATGTTCATTAATAAAGTTGTAACAAATAAACTGGGCTAATTCACTGAGTTTCACTAAATACAAACAAACGGGAGGCGGTCAAACACATTTCAAGTCTTTATTTTGATCTACACACAAGGTGAACTCACAAATGTAAAACATACGCCCCCCCCCTGTGTGTCAGAATCCAAAAATGCCTTAAAACAGTACACCCATGGATGTGTACAAGTAAATCATTTCCTCATTTTATAACCACCCTGAAAAGATCCGGTCCTAATGTGACAGAACAAAACCCTAAAGAAGTCCCCAGTCTGTTTAAAATTTTGAAAAAGTTAGTTTGGCTAATAAAATAACTAGAGGCCACTGTGACGTGTTTAAACTGTCCAGACCTGCTCGGTTTACAGCAGAGGTGTCAAACTGTTCCACAACTAACCAAGAGCACACAGTTTGACCAATCAACTCTCTGAAGACTGAGATCAGTTGATTAAATGAGTCAAGTCTGCTGTGCTGCTGCCTGTTTGGAAAGAAAACCTGCAGCCACACCGGCCCTTTGTGGAACAGTTTGACACCCCTGGTTTACAGCCTTAAAGGTGCGGTGTGGAAGCTAACCCAGAACAGACCACCACTAGATGAAACTAAATTCTACACACTGGACCTTTTTAAGCTGTGTTCAAGCACAATATCCACATTTATGAACCCAGAGCCACTCAGACAGTCGTAGCCTCTGGCATGACCTGGAAAAAAACAAAACGTGAACCTGACCTTTTAAGAGTCAACAGACTTATCAATCATTCGTAGAACACGTCACAGTATGTTTGGATTAACTCTTCCTCCTGCAGTATCTCCACTGATCTACGCTTTAATGTTGTGCATGTTCTGTACACGGCCGTGGCTGATCAGCAGAGCAGACTAATGCATATTACAGTATTTTTCAGACATCCAGCGAGGAGCAGCAAGGCTTGAGTATGTGCGTTCAGAGTAAGGCTTCTTGCGCGTTTGCCCGTCATGACTGGCACGAGTCTGCAGCTGCAGGATTACTCGACAGCGGTGTGTAATCTTTTATTTCCTGCGGCTGATGCCGGGATTAAGAGCCTCTAGGCTGCATGTGCTGGGCTTGGTTTAAATATTGCGTTTAATATTTCTCCGGGCAACATGCTCGGAAAAAAAAAAACCACATCGACAGTTTTGCATTGCTGATGTTCAACAGGAAATGGAAATGCATCTAATCTCTATTGCACAACGTTGGTATTCATACTACTGCACGGTTTGAAGCTCATCACCAGTCCACAGGTAAAACTACAACTTCTAAAAAATAAACCCTGCATCAGTTAGCTGTATAGTAAAATAAACGCTTTAAAATACATTTTCTTCTTCACACAAATTGCTCTTAACAGCAATAAATATGCATTCATTTACACAGTGGAATATCGACTAAGTTTAAATTACAAATATTATTGCTATGATGTTTTTAAACTAACATGCAGCGTCATGGCACAGTGGAGAGGGGAAGTGTGAAGGCAGACAGCTGGTACAGTCGATAGATCCTCGGACACGATGAGAGCACGAGGCATGACGTGAGATGTGTTTAACATTCTTGAGTGAGCTTTTCTTTTCACCAGTCTTGCGCCCCCACGCGATGGGCGAAAGTGAAGTCGTCTCAGTTTTCTTTGGTCCGACTCACCCTTAAATAAGAGCTGAGGTTTTTCCACGCGTGCCTCACTGCACTCGCGCCTCCAGCAGGGCGCTCGGCACGAGCTGCACCGGTGGAGGGTTGCAGCTGTTGACGTGCCGCAGGGAGTCTGCTCCCAGGTAGGCCAGCAACAGTTCAGAGCGGCGGTGCAGCAGGTGGAGCATGTCCTCGGCTAGACTCTCCACAGAGGAGTAACGCACTTTGTCCAGGTCAAAGATGTCCTTTAGGAAGTGCAGGACCTGATCCTGGGGAGAAAGAAGAAGACGTTATTTAGAAGAGTTTTCTGGCAGTTATCTTGTCAATATCATGTTATATTTATGGTTTGAGACGGACCTTGAAGAAGCAGCAGAAGTCTTGCAGGGAGCTCTTGGGCCCGAGGAAGCCCCAGGCCAGAACGGGGCTGATCTGTTCACACACAGAGTAGAAGTGGGCGATGAAGCCGTCAGACACCTGAAAGACACGGCAGAGGTTGTCAGACAACAAAATAAGGACAATGCCGTGGCAGTTATCCGATTTCATCCCATTGCAGTTGATCAGAAACAAGCAGTTGTACCTTCATATGTTGTCTCTTCTGCTTCATCACTGACCAACAGCTAGACGCCACTGCCTGTGAAATAAATCCGGATTGATCGTCGATGGAAAAAACAAGACAGTCAAACTTAAAACTAAGAATCATCACAACTACAAAGTGACGTCTACAGTGTGTATGCTGGAAAGTTTCTGTATGATTGAAACTATAAGTGCTTCCTCACCGTCTCCTTGAAGGAGCTGTTGAGCCAGCGGTTGTTGATCACGTTCTGGATGGAGATCGGTGGATTCTCCAGGTCCTCAAATGAGTCCATCAGGATGAAATCCAGCACAATATCATAGAAGTTCAAGTGTTTCACCTGGTGAGGACGAGTACAGGTTTCATTTTTTTGTAAAAATGAAGAGACAGGAGGAGGCAGACACTTAATAAAAGATGTTTCATTATCTTTACCCCTCGTGTTGCCAGCTCCACCTCTGTGTTTTCCCAGTGCTCGGTGTGCTCCAGGAAGGAAATCATCTCCTCAAACTCTTCCTCGAATCTCTTTGGGCTCTATAAAAAAATAAATAAAGAAATGTTAAGGGAAGCACTCATCGAAGCGTATTATTCAGTAGTTGTGGTGTCAGACTTACCTTCTGTGCCTTGACAATAATGGAGGACAGGATTTTCTTTCCTGTGTCGGCCAGAAACATCCTGGTTGTTCTCTCGCACAAAATGAGCTGGAGAACAAAAATATGAGACTTTATTTTTAAAATTGCAGGAACAGTAATGAGATGACCTCTGTGGTCCTGGTGCAATCATCTCTGACATGAACGTCTATTTTCTTCAGCAGGGTAGCAAAATCTCCTGAACTTAGGTTCAAGATTTTATTCCTGCGTTAAATATCAGTTGCGTATAAACAATGCATCATGCTTGTGTGAAACAACTTTTAAATTGTTTTCTGATGTATTCAGTCCACTTATTTCTCTGATGCATTTAAAAAGGTTAGACTGTACCTGACATGCCTGCCGCACACAGTGTAACTTGGCCAGAAAATCTACGTCCCCAAAACACTCCAACATCTCAGTCCTGATGATGAAGAGCAGATTAAAATGTAGTCAGGCTATGAAAATTAAAATTCTTTCCTGGCAACATAAAATGTGTTTGGACCTCGGTTCAGTAATGTAAAACTGATTTCACGTGTGTTACGCTAATTAGTGTAATTACCGCAGCACCCTGCATGAGATCTTGCCATCCTCGGCCATCTGCAGCGCCTCCTCATAGAACGGGTGATGACCCAGAGCCAAGACACTCCTCAGCTCTCTGTGCTCCGACAGCTGAAACCGAGACACAACAAAGTAGAATGATGATGCACGCGATACTGGAGCCAGTTCTCAAGTCCCATCGCGAACTTACTTGGTGAAACTTTCCTGTGAGTGTTTGTCTGTTTTGTTTCTTTGCTTTGAAATATTTTTTCCCGATGTCTTATGAGACGCAGCCCAACGTCTTGCTGCAGCACCAATCAGACGCTCAGACTGCTCAAACCTCCACAGTCAGCCCGAAAGCTCTCCGAACCTGAGGCTATCCAGGTGGATTCATGCACCAGGCTATGGTACTCTACATGTTGTGCTCTGGCTTTGTTTATTTCAGGTACCCAGCTTCTGATCCTGTGTGAATGCGGCTTAACGCATGGCCTCTGATAAAGAGACGTAACTGACCTAATGTTTAAGACGACGGAAACAAAGAAGAGCCGATTGTGAAGTTAATCTCTTCTCTGATCAGCGTGACTGATGCTGAACATCGGCGATCAATGTTTGTTAGACTGTGCCGTAGAAGATAGAAGAACCGCTCCACGCTGTCGTGGTGTGTGGAAGCAACGGCGAGCTGTATGTCGTATACCGAAGAATGCTGAAGGTCTATTTATAGTGACTGACTCAGAATGAGTGACCTAGTTTGGGTCCTAGTCTGTGCATGTTGAACAGATTACCTCCATTTAAAAAGCTTTTATGAATTCAAAAAGAAGTTAATTAACTGTAACCAAAGAAATCTAAATAGTCTAACAGCTATTAACATCAAGCGACGTCCTGGTGGAGACAAACAGCACCTTTAGTTTTCAGAAGGTGGGAGGGGGGGTCCATGCTTTTATCTGAATATTTCAAGGAACTAAACTTCAACAACTAGTTTATTTTTGTTCTCTGTGCACCAGCAGCACTGACCTAATGAGTAAAGCAGATAAGCAGAGTACTGGTAAACACCGGGTGGTGAACTCGCAGGCAGATCAGAGCTATTTGAATCAAACTCCTGCTGTGACCTGGTAAACGTTTGTTCTGTATCTTGGGCCTGTGTTGTTTCCAGCACGACGGTGAGCGCCTCTCTCACCTCAGCAGCAGACACAAATGAGTCGGTGGAGGCGATGCTGACGCTGTCCCTCAAACAGGCGTCGTCCAGCTCCTCTCTGGCCAAAAGGTCAGCCATTTTATCTGCGATGGGGAGTAATTCCAACACGGTAAATAGTGCTGTGTCATACTGGTGCACACACATTACACAATGTGAGTGAGTGACTCACCCTGGCTGTTGCTGTGGGACGAGGGGTCTGACATGCACAGCACTCCCTCAAACTCCTCCTGGAGGCTGTAAGCTCTTTGCAGCAGAGACTTCAGCCTGTGGATGAACTCTGCGCTGATGACGTCCTGGACACGAAAACATTCATACCTCAATAATTCAAATGAAACGACCTTTAGAGTTTGAAAAGTGCCAGCTGAAGGACTGGATCATTAATCAGCTTTCTAAAAAAAAGGGGGATTACACAAGGCCGAGCAGCGGACCCAGACTGGACCCGTGTTTGGGTGCCAGAGCGTGATCATTTGACCTGCACTAATATAAAACCCTTCCAACCAGGTCAGAGAGTCAGAGAGACGGCTGTTATACAATCCAGACTCTGTGACACTGGTGGGTGGGTGTGGATCGGGCACTTTTGAGTACTCAAGTCTGTAATTCTACTTTACAGTACACTATGTAGTCTATTATCATAATTTGCTACCATTCAGATGACAGCTAAACATTTTTCATCATTTGTCACAGGAGGTGGAAGCAGCGTGAAGTGCCGCCTGCTTCCTTTATGCACCCGTCTTAACCAACTGGCTAATCTAAAAATCGGCAAACACGTGGTTCATCAACGGGCTGAATGAAGCCTGAGTGCTCAAACAAAGCACCCAGCACCCAACTGTCAAATAAAGCGGCCACTCGGTTAATTCTGCATAACTTTAAGCCTTAATATCATTTGAACAGGTGAGTTCTATAAAAATTCATTTTAATATTTGAGCTTATGGAGACTGACTCCACTCTGGAGCCAGCCACAAGTGGCCGCAATGGGGGAGCAATGAGAATAAAGACCTCTGCTGCAGCAGGCAAAGGCCAACAGACTCTGGTGTGACTGGAGTACTCTGGGAGGAAGGTTAAAAACATTTGACACAATCCTGCTTTATTGTTAGGAAAATGATCCACTCATAAATCATACTCTAAGTAGTCTTTGTTATTTTATTCACAGATCTTTAACACCAGTAGTTTTACTTCGAGAGTAATATTTCAGTTGTGTAACAGGACAACAGTGGGTAGTGCTGTATGTGACCTGTAGTGCAGCGTTTGTGGGCAGTCTATTCCTCTGTAACGTCCTCTGGTATAAAGGAGAGAGTACTCAAAACAAGAGTACAGAAAATGCTGGCAGGGCTTGAATCGATACAGCAGCTCTTTGGTCCCAGGCTGAGGTACACGCTGTCCAAACATTTTATTTATTTATTTATTTACAAGTTAAACTTGCCAGGAGGCATTTTATAAGAAAAGATAGTGTCCAAACATAGAAGCACTGTCTGGCTACCTCACTTCACTGCTCTCCCGACTGAAGCAGGCATTACACCCACTTTCTTTAAGTGTGTTTCTGTGTGTTCACCTCCATGCTCTGCTCGGCGATGGCGTCTCCAGCTCCAGTTTTGACGGACACGCAGCTGGCATCGTCCTCGCCCTGCCTGCTCCTGAATGTCAACGCTTCCTCCCACCGCCTTAGAGCCTCCTCAAATAAATCCATACCTACAAGCAGCAAACAAACAACAAAAAAAAAATTATTTCCACACATTTCTTAGGTGGTCCATTCACTTTCTAACAAACACAGTGAGGTGGGAACGTTTCTTTACCCATTAGATACAGGTTTTCGGGCGTGGTGACAGGTAAGTCGACCACACTGCAGATATCAGCTTCGCCGGCTCGGTCCCAACAGGTGGATTCATTTGCGCAGGTGCTGCTGCTGGATGAGTTCATGCTTTTGACCTGCGAGGACAGCAGCAGGCGAACACAGTTCATTTTCAAGTAGTGGAAGCAGCGACTCACCAGAAACACAAAGCAGGCTTTCACGTTGAGTTTACTGACATTCAATCATCAGTTTAGAAAAGCTATGGTGAAATGGGTAGATATTTTATTACCCACCCATGTGTCATGCATACAGCTCTCCACACATGGCGGTTACTGGGGTGTTTTGTTAAAGGCTGCTATGGGAGAAGGGACAAAACTCCTGCCATAGTGTGTCTGTATCTGCGACCAGATGGGAGCCGCGTGAAGGATGACTTGAGGGTGTGGCTGGAGTTTAATTATTGATGCATATGTCTTGATCCAACTTTTTTATATGAGTATATAGTGTCTATCTTCTTTGTCCTATTCCATTATGTTTCTGTTTTTCAATATTTCAAATAAGATATCCATCATCACAACGCCGCTGACATTAAATCTATGCCTTTGTCTTACCGATGCCAGGCTGAGCAGAGACCCGGACAGCTTTCTGTAGTCTCCAGTGGTGACAACCAGACCAGAGCCATTCTTGGAGTTGAGGGAGAGAGTGATGTTTTGGCTGGTGTTATCTGGGGTAAATAAAGATGAGGGATAACGTTTAAGACACAGATCGGAATACAGCGATCACGCCGCACGACTACGTAGCAGGTTTACGCGTGTTAACCACGCCAATTCAGAGTAGGAGTAACTTTTCCTGGGAATCTTGTTGTAGTCGCTAGTTTTGTTTGATTTGCTTCCATCTTGTTTTAATGATTGACTATCGGCGCAGAGAACGCTGGTTTGTAAAAAGAGTTTCCAGCTCTCTCTTTTTTTTCTTCTTTTTTTTTTTTTACAAACTCACAATCAGAGTCTACGGGGACCAACGTTTGAGGAAAAGCAACAAACAAGCGCTGCAAATTTAACACCTGATGCATCTCAAAATGTTATTGAGGCAGCGGGCCACGTAGCACTTTGGTCTTCTCATCATTTATTGGCATGCACCTGCTGTACTGTACATGTTAATACTTTAATTCACGCGTAATCGCCACATGGTCCGCATTCTAGCATTAGCAAGAGTTTAGCAAATCAGATGATCAATCATGATCCATTATCACGTGTTAGATTAACTGATGTGCACATAGAGAGAAACAGAGGTGGCTCTGCAAATATATATTCTCCTGTCGAAGTAATCAGTCTTAATTGAATCAGTTTTGTTAAAAACATTTAATTGCGTTGGCAAACTGCTCACTTGACTCTGTTTAATCGGACATTTCTGTTAATTTCTAATCCAAGGCAAATCTTCCTAAGAAAGATTAAATGAGTTAAAGCATTTATCTGCAACCTGCTGGTTACAGTTCAAGGTAATGCAGGAGCAGCCTAACGGGTCAGCCTGATTACATCATCGTCAGACAACGTGGAGATCAGAGGGCGGTGAGGTGTTTTACCGTTCTCTGCCGAGGCCGGGGAGAAAAACTCAAAGCCAGCCTGTTCCCACTGAGGGGAGAGAGCCTTCTTCCTGCCCTTCCTCCTCTGGAAGCGGCGCGCAAGGAAGAGGAGCGAGACGGCACCGAAGGCGGTGGCTGCCACCAGCTTCTTGGTGCCTGTGCTGACACTCACCTGGAGGACAGGGAGAGGGAGAAAGAGGTTAAAGTGTTGGCCTGCAGCAAGTCCAGAGCCGAAGAAGCCTCCGCCTGGATGAGGGATGAAATTGCCCCAGATTTAACTTTCCTCAAAGAAAGACGACTGACAACCTTCAGACTTCCTGAGCAACAGTTTGATTTCTTTGCAGCTTCATATGTTATTAAATTATCTAATTTCATTTGCTGTGATTATTCTAGAGGTCACAATGTGTCATTTTGGTCTCTGGTGAATGAAATGGCTAGTATGGGGAGTACAACGTAATTACACGTGAATACAACTGGGCACACTGAATCAGTGAGAGTCTACCCAGTTCATGCGACTCAAATACTTTATATTCAAATGCACTGCATGCAACAAACTGCATGGGATTAGCATAAAGTGGGCATGTCTGTAAGAGTCTCACGGGTACCCACAGGTATTTTCAATCCGAGGAGAGCTAATGTGAGGCTGCATATCTCAAAATACACTGGACTGAGAACCAGCTAGCGGCCTGTCATTTCGATTTGAAGGAATCCATTTCAGATAGCGTGCATTGCCGCCTCTGTCTATAGATAGAAACACTGGATGACGACGGAGATTAGCCACACAAACACCGCTGCTGCACATTCCCTACAACTGAAGATTACATAAACACCATGACGACAGCCGTAATACTGACTCTGTCTTTTTTGAAAAGCCAAATGGTTAAATGGCGTTACAGGCCTACAGCGTTTCCGTGCTGTTTCTGATCCTGCTCCACATGTCAGACTACCAGACACTGATATTAGATCTGCTACGTGACTCGGGCCACACAGGCTCCTCATGCTCGACTGGTAAACACTGTAACATGAGAAAATATTGGTGAGTATCCAGGAGGACAAGACAGGCAGAGAGACATAAACAACAAACATGAAAGTATTCATTATTCTTATAATCAGCTGTTTTTTGTACACTTGCAAAAATAGAAACGGACACTTGTTTCCATTTGGAAAGAACGGCCTGAGACGTTTGCACTCTGTTTAAGAACATACATTTAATTAGCCCACGTAAGCCTTTACACCTTCTCAGTAGCTACAGACTCAGCTGCTGGTCAGTATCGATCAGTCACATAAAGCCTTTACCTAAACTGCTCAAACAGGAAGTACAGAAGTACTGTATGTATATGTACAGACAGAAGCAACCACAGGCTCTCCTAACCGGCTTAAAGGGAACACTGTGAGTGGAAATTCAATCAGATCTGACCTTCAGAAGAACTCGCTCTGCCACACGCAGATGCATTTCTGATCACACTGTCGTTAATAAAGCATGAGATAGAAAAAAGAAACTCAACATGTGACCGAACTGGTTAAAAAGAAAGCAAACAGCGTTAGACTCAAATTGACTTGCAGGTCTGTTTGAGACTTGCAGCTGGTTCCTCGTGTGCATGCTCTACCGGCATGCACACGAGGAAGCAACAGATGACCACAGCCGTGAGGAGTTACACTTTCTCTACCCCTAACGACCAAAAACTGTCACTAATCGCTAAAGATTGGTGAGGGTGTGTAAACTTGTCTTTCCATCCTTTCATTCACAATTAACTGGATAGTTGCAGCTATGATCCACGTCTGGATACTGTGTGAGACTTTGGCTTTGAGTTCAAGTTTTGCATTGCGGTTGCCAACTGACACCAATGTTAATCATGCAAAATGTTTTTGGGATAGTCCCAAAAAAAATAAACAAAATACTAAAAGTAATACTGAAACAAATACTAGTATATAAAGTCCCAGCCTGTCTCTGTACTTTTTTTAGAGGAAGTTAACAGATACTTGCTTAAAATATAATTAATAGCCAGTAAGAAAAGCACCCACACCGTCCAAACACACCCTCACCTGTGCCAGGGAGCTGTACACGGACAGCGGTAGGTCGACCATCCGCAGGGCAGCGGCCTTGACAGACAGCTGGGAGCTTGTGAGGGTCTCATGTGTCATTGTGATGGTCTATCCATGACTTGGCAACTCGCATGTCTTCATCACCATCGGGCTGGAGCTGCGGAGTGAGTGACATGCAAGGATTTAACCTTGGCGGCTCAGGAGGGGATATGATGAGGATATTACATAAATCCTCTCTGACATACAGTACGTGCATGCAGCAATGCTCGTCTAATCTATCCATCTTGTTAAGATACTTGCTGATTGCAAACATTTCCCGTGAAAACTATCATAAAAGAACTCACAGACAGTTAAATATACGAGGCATTCACTGATCTTCAGGATTATCAGCACACCCAGCAAAGGTATGAGAACATTTCAAGAGACTGAGTAGATAAGAAACTGGAGGCTCTACCTTTACGCAAACAAAGCGTTGCTTTGTCCAAACACATTTAATCACTACAGGACGACATCTTCCAAGCCGCTGTATATCCACAACATGACGGGACAACTTGCAACATCAACCGTTGCAACAGTTAAGTTTGCACAACACTCATGGATGATTATTTTGTTTGATGCCAGAGAAAATCTTGAATATTTCTCTCAAAGAGTTTGGTGTCAAAAGCTGAATAATCTGGAGTTTGCATTTTGTAAACACATATACTGTATCACGTCTCGAGGGATAGCTTGCACAGGAATGTGTAGACGAAACACTGATACATTAGTGACAAATATAAGAAGACTGAAGATTAGATGGGAAATTATTTGCCCTTTTCTGGGTGTTTCTATTAACCAGAGCTGCCAAAGCCTTCTCTGTATCTGCCCCCTCCCTATGAGACTCTCTCCCCAACACACGTACGTGACTGTACAGAGTTAATATTATTATTATTATTAAACCACCTACAATCCAGTAAATGAATTATTAAGTTATTTTGTGCATTGTGCACTGACACTAATGTTAAAACCTTTCCCTATTGTACATTTACTCAATTTTGGTAAACTTATGACTACATTTCTTACCTATTCTCTACACTATATTACTATATTATATTATATTATATCTCACTCTGTATATTTGTATATCACTCTATTCTACTTCACTGTATCATATATATGTATTTATCTTATATTAAATGTTGTTTTAATGCTTTACCTAGCCTTATGTGAAGCACTCTACTACAGTTATGGCTTTCATTCATTAGCACAGCACCAAACACATTTTTCAATAAGTCAAACGTGTCATTCAGGAGTTTCAGAGGACGCCGACATGAATAAAAGCAGCACCTCAGCTGTGAATCAGTGTGTTGGGTTAATCATATTAGCACATGGACACAAAGTGACAACCGCCAATTGTTATCGGCCCAGCTGAGCGGCTAATCGCTAACTTATGAGGCTAATATCGGCTAGCAGCGTTAGCTACATTTCTTAGCTTAAATTAAACAGTCTGACAAATAAACTCGTCAAGTTCGCTGACTGGCTTCTAACTCACCGTGACGAGCTGACGGTACAGAAAATATCACCGGTACTTTTGGTGTTTCGTCCGCAGGCTCCGGTCCCGGTGTCTTCTGCCGGTCCTCTGCTTGACCTCAGCGGCAGCCGAGTGAAGGACTTCAGCGGCAGCACGCGGCCAATCCAGCGTGACTTTCAAAATAAGAGCACGCTCTCTGTCAATCCCTGTGGAGTTTTCGCGCCCCCACTCGGGTTTTCTCAAGTATTGCAATGAAAGCTTTTATAACATCAGAATATATTCATTTATAGCTAACACGAGCAACTACTTACATGGTGCCCTCTTTATTTTTTCAAAATAAATAAATAAAATATTTCCACTATGAAGTACTCTAAAAGTACTAAAAGTGCTCATAAATAAAAAATAAAGTAGAAAACAAATCTAAGATATACTAGAAAAATAAAAATATGTTAAACAGAATAGATTTTATATACACTGTGTACACATTTGTGTACACATATGAGATATGTACACATATGAGATACAAAATTTAAATTAATTATGTTTAAAGTCAAAATTAGGCATCAAACTTATGATAAGTCGACGTTTTGACTTGCATCTTAAAATTCTGACTTAAAAAGAAATAAAGATTCTGACTTATTATCTTTACCATTTTCACTTTTTAAAAAGTCAACAGTTCAGCTTATTATCTAATATCTATACTATCTATATTCTATCACAAGTTAAAAATAAACTTATTATTATCATTTACTTATCTCATGTTTTTGACTTGGTACAATTCGGATTTAAAACACCAACAGCAACAATTTGGCATTTGACTTATTATCTCATAAAAAATACTTTTTATACTTAGGTTTTCAAATGTTCACATTTTTTATTTTACTTATCCAATAAAACACATTTTGATAATCAGATTCTGAGGGCAAGTTTCGCAAAATGCACATAAGATGGCGCTTGGGATGGGTTTACTGCGCGCTGCTCTTGTGTGTTTTCATCACCAAGTGACTCTCTTTTCACTTGCAGCCCACTTACCGTTAATTTAGGAAGTAGCCATCTTACAGAGGCAATTACACTATTTCATATCAGCCACCTTGCTGTACAGTACATACCTGCAGCACCTGACCATGATGTAGTTGTATGTTTCTGTTTAAATTACCACTAGTACTCACCATAGCTTTTATATTTATTTATTTATTTTTACTTACATTTCCATTTACTTACACTTCCATTCCAGCTACTACCAAATGCAATGTTATTTATATCATGGCCACTTCACCTTTAGTACTCGTTTTGCACATATGTACACGTGTCTGTTGTTTGTTTTTTGTCTATTGTACAGGCTGAAGGACTCTTCTGTCTGTTCGTTGTGTTTGCCGTTTTTTATTTGACTTCTTTAGTGTATATTACACATTTTCTGCTGCTGTTACGCGTGAAATAAGAGTGAAAAAGTATAATAATCTAATAATAATAATCTAATAATCTAATACAACTAAATATGTAAGCTGATTAATTGTTGCCAATATTGTAATAATATACAGATGTTGGTTTGTTTGGAGTATAAAAGCAGTGAATGTGCAGATTGGATGTAATGTTTACAGTAGGACAGGGAGGGCTCGTGTGATTTTTTTTAAACCGGAAAGGGGCGGAGACAGCAGTAACGTTAGCAACCACGCTGAGGGACAGGGACGGTTATCGTGAACGTGAAGGATTGCCCTTTGAAATATGTCTGTAAATACTCACTGAATCCGTGTCTCACACGTCGAGCGCATCTGGATCTACCCGAGAAAACGTCGTGTGTTTCCATCGCGCAGGTAAGCATCGAGGACAACGCTGCATGTTGGACGTTAGCTGGCCGCTGAGCTCGGTCGGCGATCATGTAATACAGGAACCTTTAGCTAGCATGCTAAGATGGTTATCAGTGGCAAACCATCTCAATCCAAACAACAACATATGCGGCTAAACCTTCCCACGGCTCGCCTTTTCACGCTGTTATAAGTCTTACAGCTTGGTTGCAAAGCGCAAAAATATATACTTTATTTTTGTTTGTTTTTTTAACAACAGTGAATAGCTAACAGGCTAATGCTAACAGTTAGCCTGTGACGCCGCTGTCAACGCCTCGCCTGGGTTTGACAGCTCAATTTGAAGCAGTGGACAAGGCCAAAGCCTCACACACATATGTAACACACGCTGTCTTTATCCACGGCTGACTGAATTAACCACGTACTACCGCTGGAAGACTGGAAAATAAGTTGGTAGCTAATGTTAATGAAATAATAATAGTAATAATACATGAAAATGCCGCACTCCTTAGCTAACTAACATTAGCTGCGAGGTTACGTTTCTCGGCTGGCTGCTGTTGCTCCTTTTTGTGGACGGTCTCTCCGTTTAAACTGTGCTATTATAGTTGTAATTATAGCGCTGTTATTTCACTATAGGGTCACACTGAAGCCGGTAACATCGGTTTCATGTGCGCCGCCTGCTTTGCTTTGGGTCAACGCCCCACCCTGACTGTACTGTACCACCTCTTTGTGCTGGTTTAAACCCCCCTGGACCATAATTATGGTGGCTGCGATGACAGGGAGAGGGTGAGGATGGTTTGTGAGGGTGAAGGAGTCAGGATGGATGTTTTCTTCTTCACAAATGAATGTGTAATCTTCGGATGCTCGATTTTCCTGGTGTGTAGTAACAGTGACTGCAGCCTGGGTGGATTTGTTGATTTGACTTTTTGAACCCAAAGGTCAAGGCTGCTGTAGGAGCCTGTAACACAAATACAACCGCAGATGACCTTGTTCCTTGTCGGTTTGTTTGGATTCACTTCATGTGTTGTAAATAAAGAAGCTCTATGTTATTAAATCAACTCATAGATGGCATTGATTTGACGAGGAAGCAGGAAAAGGCTGAGCATGAACTTGACTGGGGATCAGCTTCCTCCTGTGTTCATGCTAATCTCCCATTTGACCGGTTGTTAGGAGACACACCGCACTTTTATCAACCACAAATATATAAAAACGATGCTTATGTTAGTTGTGCACCCTCGGCCTGAAGGTGGCCGGTATATGTTTTCTTTTGAAACCGTGTTGGTGTGGTTTAAATGTGCTGATTCACGTGCAGCGCAGTCGAGAGCGGTGGGCTGGGCTCTGCTGACACCATACCATTGACACTTGAACACTCCTCGAAAGGCTGAATGTCATTGTGCAACCTCTGTCTAACAAGGCCCTCGCTATGTAGGCTCGCCACGGGCTAAGTGGTCACACATTCAAGGATGTGGTGTGTGTTGTGGGTGACAACATCGCAAATGTTAGCTCTGATGCGGATTATTATGATTGTGTTATTACACACTTACACAGCAGATGCAGTGAAATATTAACAGCTCCTGGAATACATTTGACTGCTGTTATATTTTATTGTCCTGTGCATGCAGCAGAGTGAAGACTTTCACTGTCTTGTTTCTTTACTGTTCATTCACAAACGAACACGCTCCCCCGAGGCCACAGTTTGGACAAAACCATTGTCCAGACTGTGCCTGTGTAATTTGTCTCCGCACTCTGCTCCTTTCCCAAATACAAAACTCTTGATGGACAGGCCTCATGTAACTCATGTCCCTCATGTCCCCCTAAGGGCTATCCGAGGCAGTTTGTTTGTGAGCTTGTGTCAGTGTGTCGAGGAGATGAGACTCAAGAAGGCCGGTAAGAGAAATCCCCAGCGGTTTCCTGTCATCCCACCCTACGGGGCTGCACGTCTTCCTCTTTCTCCCCGATCTTCCTCTTTACACACACAGTGGGAAAATAAAGACACAGCAGAGCAGCGAGTCCGTCATGAGGGTGTAAAATAATTTATGACAGGAGCACATTTGTACTTTGTCGTCCCAAATTAAACTAAAAATCTTGCAGCACCCAGTAATCCGACGCAAGGTGTGTTTTCTCAGATTTAAAAGCATCATCCAGCGTGACACACATTGCCGCTACGTTACACTACGTTGTCCACCACTGCAAACACCGGGGTTCAGCTGGGGTACACGTAATTGTATTTTTAAACGGCAGAAGTGTACCGAGCGGTTTGAAAGGGTGTATTGTGCTTTTATAGGATACTGTGATACAGAGACGGGCTTTTGTGGACGGAAAGGGACAATACTGCTTTTCTCTCCTGTATATAAAAGTATAAAACAGACTGTATTGATTGTGTATAACTTAACTTGTGACATTATAACTTGGATAACCAGGATATGATGTTTCCATGTACAACTAACTTAAGCCCAATCCACCAAAACTTAAATGTAATCAGGATACTTTAGCACATGTAAACACGCTCCCTACGTTTCTTCTTCGCGCCTGTGATGTTGGCCCCTTGAGTCTCTGTGACCTCTGCAGCTACAGGTCCTACACTGCTGCTTTGAGCGCCGGTGGTGATTATGTACATGACCCACGACTGCACATGTCTCCGAGCCGGGCATCCCTTTTATATCTTGTTGTCATGGCAAATTGAATAAAAGCACCAGAGTTGCCGCAAAGATAAACACGTTTTGTAGACTGAGCTCTGGCGATTAGTAGAAATGAATCATTCGGGCAGCGTTCGCAGAGGTTTTGTTCGGACTCGCTCGTCTTAACAGTGCTCTGCTTTTATTTTGCATCGTCAGCACTAAAATCATTTATGCCGATGGCATTCAAATACCGCTTGTTCCACTTGAGTTGTCGACAGCCGCGGCGTGATGTGCCGCTTGGCGTGTCACCGGTCGATGATAAGCGGAATTTGTCAGTCATACAGGCATGGAAAAACTTATGTTGTGTGGCGCTTACTCAGGTTACGTTCAGCCTGACTCTTTTACTTGTCCTCTGTTCTTTGGATCTATCTCCTATTACTCTATCACGTGTTGGACCGTGGTCGATAAACACTTTCAAAACAAGAAGTCCTGCATTGTTTTATAAATAGGAACGCAAAAGGAGTCACCTGACTTAAAATGCGAGCTGTGTTCTGAATGTCTCGCCCTCTCATCTCTTTCTCTCTCTCAGACCTGTGGGTGAAATATGCCGCCGGCGTCCAGCTGTGACTGCCCCCACCTGGATTGCGTAGGGGAGATCACCAAGGAGGAACTCATTCAGAAATCCCATGTGAGTGACTCTCCATCATCGTGTGCTCGTTCACTCTTCAGTTTATAAAGTCTGAAATGTAACTTTTTAAATCTTGAATATTTCTATACTTCTATAGTCTGTAACCTTGGTTATAAACTGTTTTTGTATCTAATTGCGGCCTACTGGGAGCTGTTACATACCTAAAATTATAAATATATTGTCTATATTGTAAATTATAGAAGTGTGATCCCTGTGGTGGTGGTTTGTGCACACAGGAAGCTGTTGTAATATTTTTTTAACAGAGTCTCAGTCAGAGCCATTAGACATGCAAACACTGAGCAAACACCGTCACGAGTGCAGTAAGTGTCACTTTTAGCAAAGACTATTGATTTATGCTGCTGATGGCGGTCCAGGTTGTGTTAGTTTGATTCATTTTGTCCATCTTCCTTTTCTACTTTTTCTACATGCAATTAAAAGCCCTCAAAGTCTTTAACTTGGTACACTCTGCTGTTAATAGTGTTCAAAGTTTGCTCTTGAACTTTGCTCTCGTCTCACTGATTTTCATTTTCAAACACATCTTCAGGGCCAGTGCCAAGACTGTAAAGTCGGAGGACCAAATTTGTGGGCGTGTCTGGAGGTAAGAGAGTGATGGAAATGAAAAAAGAAGAAGAAGAAAAGTTGATTTGAAAGTTTGTCACCAGAAACATGTGATTTCTGTTTTTTTAAACACCCCGGTGTCCTCTGTTGTTTTTTTTTTGTCTGTCCAGAATGGCTGCGCGTACGTCGGCTGTGGAGAATCTCACACTGACCACAGCACCGTGCACTCACAGGTAAGAGACTTCAAACTTTACTGATGCCTGTCAGCGGGGAAATATTAATTAATGCATAGGAATGAAAAGCGAGAAGGAAGAGGTGTGACTAAAATGGAGGACGTTTTGATGTTGAATTGGAAAAAAAGGATGCAGCCAAAAAGAGGAGTCTGTAGAGTAGAGAAGAGAAGACGGGACGGGGCAGGACAGAAATACCACATCAGGAGTCCCAGGAGCAATGACTTGGACTAAAACTGCCTCCGGCATTACTTTTTATTTTTAAAACATTTTTCTCTCCGCGATTTAAGAGCCGGCACGTGGGTCTTTTAGCTTTTAAAGTGCAAGAATTGATAAAAACCATCAACCCAGCTCTGTCTGCCTGCACCACCACATTCAGTGCGATTTCAGCAGCGGATCATCCATTATTAATTGCCATTCCTCTGGGAAGTGGGGGAGATTCAGTAGTACTGTCAGCTCCATGGTTACTGTATCTGCCCCTCCTGGCTGCTCTGAATCTTTACTCAGCCTCTGCTGTTCCCAGTGTTGACTAAGGCTTTTTTTCCCCTCCGAGCACGCCAAGGCCAAGTGGGGTTAGAAGGCGAGAAGGAGGAATAAGGAAGGCAAACATGTAATTTTCTCTGCCTATTAGTCCGCATAGCTGCTCAAACCATTGTCCAGAAAAGGGCCCGTTCAAGTGCAAAGCTCTTCAGAAGCAGAATCCTCCACTCAGATGATTTTTGATGCAGAGCGGCCCGGCGAAAGAAATGTAATATTAGCTGACTGTAAATGATATCAGCAGTGGATTTTATATCCATCCGCTCATCCAGGACATTTCTCTGTGCAGCACACCAGCCTCATTTTTTTTTTTTTTTTTAGTGGAAACATCTTTCAATCTTGTAAGAAAGAAGGTCATACTTAATTAGCGCTTTGGAAACCCAGAGGGGGTGGAAACATTTTAATCTCTCGACCGTGCAATGAGAAAATCTGCTGTTGGATCGGTCTAGTAGTAAACTATACTGCAAGTGAATGTGAGTGACGGGTTTCAAAAGGGGTTGAGGTAGGAATTGCAGTTGGATCAGCTAATTTCAGAAGTTGAAGCTCCACTTCTGTGTGTACTTTTGGTAACCAAATGAGACACGTAATTAGTATTTACATGGAGATCACATTTCAAACATCACGATGCAGCAGAAAGGAAGTAAATTCAACTTTTGGGAATCCTTCTTCACGTTGCAGATGAATGACTGCAAGGTTACCGCAGCCTCACAGTTTTCTTCATCAGTCTCCGAGCACTTCTTTGTGAGTTTGTGCAAATGCTGCTGATAGAATCCCCCTGAGAGGAATAATAATAGTTTCTTATTTCGTATTTATTTCAGTCAGTAATGTATCGAGTGCTGAGGGCTGGAGAGGAGACTGTTTTGTAGGACAGAACCACACCTGGCATGCGTCTTAACCAGAAAATCACGCTGTGAAGCAGACGTTGAGGATAAACCCATGCTACGACAACACAAATGTTTTGTAGTGTTGATTTTGGACAAGTATTTGTGAGTGTAATATGAGCTGCTGACACGCTCAGACAGGTTGTGTAGAAGAAGCTGTCTGGATTTGTGTTTGAATACAATGTTTTTAACATTTTGGCAGACCAGAAGTGACTGTGAATTTCACAAATTATCCCCATAAAAGCTACAAAACAGTTAATTGAAATACGACACATTACGCAGGCTGGTAGAAACATCCTCTAAGCCCTATAAATCCAGCTTGTTATTAATGCCCTACCTGGCAAACTTTCCTTCATACATTATTTAAGCTCGGGAGTTTCATGGCCGTGCTCAGTCTGGTGTGTCCCCTCTGCCAGCTCCTCTCTGCCCGGCCTGTGCGAAGGCTAATGCAGCCCTGATGAATAATGCAGGGTCTGCTGGTCGGCTGCTGCTCACGTTCAGTCTCCCGTCGACCTGCCAGTCTGCCGGTGTTCGTCAGAGCAGTAGTGGGTCAGCAGATCTCGGCCGTGTTTCCAAAAAAAAAACAAATCTGTCCTTCTGCAACCCTCACTCTGCCTCTACCTGAACCTGCAACCTGAGACGTTCAGCTCAAAACAACATTGTGAAAACAAAATATTTTTTAGATTTTGTCTTGATATTTCAGAGGTTAGGGAAGTCGATTTTGTTTACTTGCAAGAAATCTCAGAAAAGAGGGAAGTAACGAGACTTCATTGTCGTTGGTGCTGGCATTTGATTGCCTTGTCTTGTTAGTTTTGTGTATATTTTCTACTAAATGAATACTGTCAATGACTTTGACATTGTATGACCGAAGTTTAATTTTGTCAGTGACATGCAGCAGACCAGAGGCCTTCAGTGTTTTGTATTGTTACAGCTGTGTTTCCTGTTCGATTGGGCTTACTGTACGTGTAGTGCAAACTCACGTGATTGCACAAGGATTTGCGGGTATCCATCAATGTTGTGTAAATCTTCTTCTTCTTCTTAAACAGTATGGCGCATTAGTGCCGTGTGTGTTTCTTCTTCTCTTTCTTGCTATTTGAATAGGCTGATTCATCTAATAACATGTTGAATTTATGTTTTTGTTTGTGTTCATATTTTATTTGCAGTAACTCTGAGCACCCCCTAGGTGTGTTATTAGAAGGACTGCTAATGTATCTGACGATGGTATAATGTTTTACACTTTGCTCAGGTGAACTGTACCTGAAGTGTAGTTTGTGCACCATGGGTTAGGCAGGCCTACAGTAGCTGCCCGCAGACACACCTCCACATGTTATCTAAAAGGAAAACAAACTGTGTGTGCAGGAGACGCGGCACAACCTCACGGTGAACCTGACCACACTTCGAGTGTGGTGCTACGCCTGCGGCAAGGAGGTTTTCCTGGAGCGTAAACTAGGTCCTCACTCGCCCCACACCAACAGCAAACCCCTCCCGTCCCCACAGAGCGCTGCTCAGGTAAGAGCCAGGTTCCCCTCTGTTTGTCATCATGTTTGTTTACAGCCTCACAGCTATATCTGGAGTCACAAGGGTTTGTTATCGAACAACATCAGTTAAATGAAGTTTTGTTATCTGCACTGACAGGTTAATATTGCATGTTTACTGCATAATTGCTTAGTTACGTAACTATGTGCTCTCCTGCAACACCGGCAGAGCTTTACAATAACGACTTCCACCAGTTTGTCCCGAGCGACAGCTGAACTGTCAAATCGTATGTGGTTATTCATTTACGAGATAAGAGTTTTATGATGAGGTCTGTGCGCGCGCTGTGCTCTTGTTCCAGGATAACAGCAGGGCCCCCGGGAGCCCAACCTCTCTGAGAGTGCCCCCTAATGGTGGCTGTGAAGACCTGGACATGGAAACAGAAGAGGAGGATGACCTGCGTGCCAGAGGTCAGCTTACCACAACATGAATTTCATCTCTCACTAGAGACACTGTTTGTTTCTGCTGTGTTAACACAAAGCTAGTAGTTCTCAGCTACAAGGTCAACAAACAAAGAAACAAATGTTGGAAATGAAGGCCACTCGAATGCAAATCTGTCCGATCCACAGTTTAAGTGCTGCAGTAGACACATTCCTTGCCCTGATTATCATGTTAATAATTAAAATAATATACTTCTGAAGTCAGTGAGGTGACTAAAATTTAATTAAATTCGATCAGCTCTTAATCCAAGTATGATAAAATTAAAAAATTAACATTGCACGGATGATTTGAGGTTCAGTCTGACGCACAGGAACTCAGTAATCAGCAGTCGGTTTACTTCAAAGCACAGTTTATGATTTGAATTAATAAAGGAGGAAATTACAAGAGAAGCGTTCATGCCAAGATCGCTGATTGATGTGTTGCCTCTCTCAAGTCTTCGGTTTAAATGTACTTAAACACGGTAGCCAATGAAACAAACTTGCCCTGTTTCTATGGATGCAGACACCACAAAAACTACCACACACACACACACACACACACACACACACACACACACACGGTCACTCAGGTCACTCCTGTGTACCTCCAGTGAGCTGAGTTGAACACTAGCACTTCAGTGCTGAGTGTTTCAGTCCTGCTGGAGCCACCAATGCAAATAATTTCTTCACTCAGTGCTGCGAGACGCGCACAGGCCCGTCTCCAAATGGCATATGTTATGTTAAACCTCATGTGGCGCGGCTCAGGCATTGGCACCAGTCGCCGCCTCGGTTATTTTTGTCACAAGATCATATGATCGGGAGACGGAGTAAACGGGCTTTGTAAGACTAACGTCCTCCGCAGAGTAAGATGGTCACATGAGATGACGATGATTTAGAAATTGTGAGGGGCGCCTCCCCCAGAGAGGTGAAGGATGGGTGGGGCACGACATGGGGTGCCCGGGAGACGGATGTGACAGATGCATGCTGGGGTAGTTATTGTAGTTTGGATGATTTTGCTCGCTTAGAAGCATGAATGCAGTTAAGCTTCTTTATCCTGATTACCGCACTTTGCAGAGGAATAACTCATGATATGATATTAATACTCGGTGTGAGTTATCATTATCTCTGATGTCCATGAAAACACGTCATAACACCGGCTTGGAAATGATAGAAAAAAGCTTGTATAACTCTCCTATTAACTCTAACTAATGGTGCCACTTCCTCTACATGTAAACACATATAGGCAAAAAAAAAAAGAAAGATTGTAGCTGATTATAACTCGCTGAATTTGTGTCACTGTTATACTTTCTGTTTCTGTACAGGTTGACTCATAGTGTATAAGATGAACAGATACCACTGCTTTAGTCAGAAACATAACATTTGTGTCTGTTTGCTACAGTAACTGATTTAAGACACACCAGGTAGCCACTTTTTCTGCTCCTGCTGTAAAAGTGGAATGAGTCTTCGGAACGATGTCGAGGCTTTCTGGCCGCCATCAAAACTTACGAGCATTTGACGAGTGACTTTGTTTTAATTTCCCCTGTGTGTTCTGACTCCCCCAGGCCTGACGGGACTGAAGAACATAGGCAACACCTGCTACATGAACGCTGCCCTCCAGGCCCTGTCCAACTGGTGAGACCACCGCTAACCCGCCCTCTGTCCAACCCCGCATCTATCTGTCCAACCCCGCATTGCTGACCTTCGCCGTTTCTCCGTGTCACTTTCCATTCGCGACTCCCGCGCCTTGAACGCGCTTGTTTTCAGTAACGAGTCGCTCTTCTATTCACTTCCTGCCTGGTTCTTGTGAGAAAGTACCATAGCCCTGCTCATTGGGGAGAGTGATGGCTGGAATTGCTGCAGTGCAGCATTCGAGACGGCAGAAATGGCCCTTTGTAGTTCCCTGTAGGGTCTTCTGTTACAAATGAACTCTTTCCCCATCTCTTCTGCCCCTTCTCCTCTGCTTTACCTTTTTCTTTTTCCACCGTGCGTCTCCCTTTACTGTTTTCTCTCCCTGTCTGCTGCATTTTTTTTTTTTTATTGTTGACTGAATTGCCAATCCCTCTGGTTCATTCTTTACGACTGGATTGTCGGTTTTTGTCACTTAAATTAGGGCTGCGCTGCAGAAGCTGAGGCTGTGTTATTACTTACTTTGTACCTCTTACTTTTTATTTTATTTTTCATGGAGCAGTAAAACACTGCAGAGGGCTCTTCCTCCTTTGTAACGCTGTTTACGCTGAAGCTGCTCTGTTAAAACAAAAAACAAAAGAAACTGATGATGCCTACTGACTGGATACAAGTCAAAATGGGGAGAAAAAGATGTGGGTCAAAATTTGCAATCTAAATCACATTCCCAGAAAATGAGGAGGGGGGGGGGTGGACTTAGTCACGCAGCTGTAGAAGGAGGGACCTTTTCTGAAAACTTTGCTTTGATGTCTGTTTGTACGAGCGCCGCTTCTTTGAGTTACTGTCGGGTCATTATTCAGTTTGAAGGACTTTGCTTGCGCCAAGGGAAGAGAACACTCCATGCCTTATTCATTCTGCAGTTTGTCTCTTTTCTTGAGAAATTCCTGTCGGCTCTGTATCCATCAAATAAGATCCCCTCAGCTGTTTCTCTATTTCAGCTATTTCCTTTCAGCTGCGTGTCGAGTTTTCAGTACCTCTGAGAATGTGCGATATTACTCTACGGGTGAATTATGACTTTAATAAAAGAAAATGAATCAGAAAAAAATACGAGCAGAAGACAGAATTATGTAGAAATGCAGAACTTAAACCTCTCTGGATTTCCTTCCCTGTCATTTTCTGCTTTGTTTGAACTTTCTAAATGTAATAGCAAAAACATACTAACCCCAAGATGATTTGCAGACCTTAAACAGTCATCTGCAAACCTAATATATTATAACATTACGCTATCTTGTACTTCTCTGAATTATATCTGCTTTGCTTGGATTCAGGATTGTATGCAGGCTTTTTGTGAATCACCCACCACATTTCCAGCTGTTTGGTAAAAGGAATAAATCTGTTGAATCTGTTAAAGGCCAGATATTTAGTTTGGTGCCCACATATGATATATTTATCCTTCTTTCCACTGCAGCCCACCCTTGACACAGTTCTTTCTTGAATGTGGCGGCATGGTGAGAACGGACAAGAAGCCCGCGCTCTGCAAAAGCTACCAGAAACTGGTGTCAGACCTGTGGCACAAGAACAGGTGGGTGTCTGTCACATTCTTCCGTTGTTGTTCGGATCACTTTCCCCACGAGCCACCGGTGATTTCATAATCCAGTTGTCACCTTCATTATTTTTCCACGTTTAGAATATGCCAGCACATTCCTGTCACAACCACAAGGCTTGATTGTGATGTTGTGTATTATTATAACGCATGTTAAGCGGGCTCTGTTTTGTCACTCTGCAGACCCTCCTACGTGGTTCCAACCAACTTGTTCCAGGGGATCAAAGCCATAAACCCCATGTTTAGAGGATACTCTCAGCAGGTGGGTCATTGCAGATGGTGAAATTAATGTGCATGTGCTCGTATTTATTGCATAAATAAAACATGGAGACACTCCTCACACGGTTATTGCTTTTATCTCTGTGTTTTGCAAATGAGTAAATAATGAATATAAAACATTTATTAAGGACTGAACTGATTATACAGTTAGTGGAATATTATCATGCTTGTAGCGGTGTGTGGGTGTCGCAAAATGTGCTCAAAGATGTGTGGGTAATGCATTGCTTTTCTCTTTATAATAAATGACTGTGATATAATGTAATGGACCGGGCGCACAACATAAACGTGTCTGTCAGTAAATTTTCCCTTCAGGAATGATTGTGTGCTGAGCTGTGATTATTATGGGTCTGATACCCGGACTATAAAGTTATTCCAGACGTTACACAGTCTCTCCATTTTCTCTTCCACTCCATATCCCGCCATGTTCATTCCTTTACAGAAATTACATTAGCTCCGTCTCAAATCACTCAGCCAGATAAACTTTGCAATTACTAGCACCTGACTTCCATTCACACACAGATGCACATGTTAAACCTTAAGTTAAATTGCTTGATTTGATTCCAGGCGGCGCTCGAAAGAAAAGATTTACATGTTACAGATACAAAGGATGTTTTGCCGAAGCACGTCAGCGCCTCTGTATAAGTCTGAATGGTGAATTGATACAACAACAAAAAAGGCCCGTTTCCTCTTGGCTTGCCAGTGTTTGTTCAGAGGAGTTAGCTGAGGAATAGTCATTTGTCACGCCACGCTGGGCTGCACAGCCTTGGAATTAGCATTGCTATGAATGAAGTTAACATTCCAGGTCCTGGGAGAGGAGAGTTCATTTGGCTGGAGAGGGAGATTGGATGTCTGAGGCTCATTAAGTTTGATTGGGCATTCATGAGCATTTGGTTTCGGATTTTGCGATGCAGAATTGTGATAAACAAGGAGGTGAAGTGGTTGTTTTTGGTAAATTGGAAAAAATTGCTCTGGGAAAGGTTCACCGTGTCTGTCAAGCTCGATTACATTTAGGAAGAATCGGTGCTGCGTTACGTTTCAATGTTCTTTTCAGGGAGAGCAAATTAGCAACTTTCACACAAGTGCGGTGACCAAAATAGCTGCAAAGAAACTTACATTTTCTGAGCTAGAACTAATTTGCTGCCATAGCTAACATTTCTTGTGATCATCCCCACTCGGCCTCCAGGACTCCCAGGAGTTTCTGCGCTGCTTGATGGATCAACTCCACGAGGAGCTAAAAGAGCAGTTGCCCGAGCCCTACGACCAGTCCAACGGCATCACCGTGGACGACAGCCGCGAGGAGGACAACCACAGTCAGTCAGACAATGACTTCCAGTCATGCGAGTCCTGTGGCAGCAGCGAGCGGGCCGACAATGAGGTGCAGGGTGGGAACGCGCTGATAGACGACACCAACGAGGCCGAGATGCTGATTCCCGAACAAGACGAGATCCAGGCCAACAGAGAGTGGCAGAAGGAGAAGAACATGATTAATGACTTTTACCGCTCCGGAGTTAATGGTGTTATGGGTGGAAGCACTGGAGTAGACATGGACAAAGATGTTGACACCACCACTGAAAGCATGCCTATTATCAGCAGCCAGGGAGCCATCAAGGTTCAAGGAAGAACATCAGGTAATTATGGAGACGAGGCATGTCATGTTTCATTTTGATCAGATTTATGGCACTGAATCTCTTAACATTTGGGCTGCTCTCCACCAGATTCCTTCCCAGACATCCAAATGTCCAACAACACAAGACCACAGAGTCCAGTCCCGATGGAGGGCCACATTCCCAAAATGTCCAGCAGCCCGCCCAAAGCTGCCTCAGGCTGGCCGAGCCTGAACCCCGCACACAAGAAAGGTAGTCCGAGGCAGTTATATCCAGAGTCAAAGCTATCCCGTGTCTGTCTTTGCTGACATACCGTAAAGCACTGCTCTCACATTTCTCTCTCTCTCTCTCTGCCTTGCCACAGCGGTGACCACATTCTCCCCGCCAAAGAACAAGCGTCAGAAGAAATACCGCAGTGTCATCTCGGATGTGTTCGACGGGACCATTGTCAGCTCAGTTCAGTGCCTCACCTGTGATCGGGTTAGTGTGGATATCTGCAGCGTCTTTTGAGATGGGATTGCAGAGAGGGTGAAGACAGACAGTAACAGGGGAGCGCTAGAGGACAAAACTTTGTGTCACAAGTTATTTTGAGGTCCTAAAAATGTGTGAGTGTTACAGGAAATGTGTACTTTGGTGCTTAGCTCTGGTGTTCCTGTCCACCAGTGGTTCTCAAACTGGGCGTGGACTGGACTGGACTCCACTGGAGAGGCATAGAGCCACTGGAGTATAATATGGTTAATATGGAGTGATACTTGAATGACTTGACAATAAAGTTTTTATTCCTGCTGACCTTTATTTCACTCAAATTCAACGTGGATTCTTTTTTATTTATAATTAATGTATGCCATGTCACGTGTTGTGATATTTGCGCTGTAATGATGAGAATAATATCCTCCTGCCAAGCTACAAAACCATTTGAATTGTGACCAAAGATTAAGCTTTACTGTCTGTGTTATGTTGCCTTCAGGTGTCTGTGACCTTGGAGAACTTCCAGGATATCTCGTTGCCCATCCCAGGGAAGGAAGACCTAGCCAAGCTCCACTCATCCACCCACCAGACCTCTCTGGTTAAAGCCGGCTCCTGCGGGGAAGCTTACGCAGCGCAGGGCTGGATTGCATTTGTCATGGAATACATCAAGAGGTGTGTGTTTTAAATAATATGTGCGCTGTAGTATTTATATTCACGGCAAGCGTTAGCGCGTCGCACTTTGCCCTTTTTGTTTGTAACTGGCTCCTCTGTTCGTTTCTATTCTTAGTTGGTTCTGGGGTCCGGTGGTTACGCTACAAGATTGTCTCGCAGCTTTCTTCGCCAGAGATGAACTAAAGGGTGAGTAAGTGGGTGTAAATGTGTTCTTTCAGCACAGACGTTAAGATTGATGACTTAATAACAGAGTGTTTGTTGTTTTCTAGGAGACAACATGTACAGCTGTGAAAAATGCAAGAAGTGAGTAACTAATTCTGACTTTCCTGATCTGGACTACTCATTTATTTTAAACGCACAAAAGCAGATACAAACACATGTCTGGAACTGTAATGATTGCCCTTTGTCTTTTTTTCCTATTAGATTACGAAACGGAGTCAAATTTTGTAAAATGCAAAGCTTGCCAGAGGTATACAGACAACTCCAGTACTTCATGTCATGGAGACACCAAAATCTTTTTCCCCCTAACGGCCTCACACGCTGCATTTCTAAAATAAAACGTCTATGTGCGTTCCTCTGCTCCAGATCCTGTGTATCCACTTGAAACGCTTCAGGCACGAACTGATGTTCTCCACCAAGATAAGCACCCACGTCTCCTTCCCGCTCGAGGGCTTGGACCTGCAGCCTTTCCTGGCCAAAGACAGCTCCGCCCAGACCTCCAACTATGACCTGCTGTCAGTCATCTGTCACCACGGCACTGCCAGCAGTGAGTGGGCAGATCTGCCTTCAGTTGGCGCGCACCAGTGTCCTGCATTCATTAGCTTGTCGAAAAAGAAATTTCACAACGTACTTGTTAGATTCATGAGTGCTGCTCTAACGCATTCCCCTGTCTGATCCCAGGTGGCCACTACATAGCGTACTGCAGGAATGATGTGAACAATCTGTGGTATGAATTTGATGACCAAAGTGTCACCGAGGTGTCTGAATCCTGTGTCCAGAATGCTGAAGCTTACGTGCTCTTCTATAAGTAAGCCAACACACAAAACTTCAATGAATACACACAGTTGTAAACAAGAGCCCATTCATCTCTGTGACATTTTAAGATTCAGTGCGCTGCTTTGATATTCATAACGTACATGTTACTTTTGATTACGCCGCTGCGGCAGTGATTAATCCGTGCTCTGTTCCCGTCACAGAAAGAGCAACGAGGATGCACTGAAAGAACGTAGGAGGGTGTCGGGTTTATTCAACATGATGGAGCCCAGCCTTCTGCAGTTCTACATCTCCCGCCAGTGGCTAAACAAGTTCAAGACCTTCGCAGAGCCGGGGCCCATTTCCAACGACGACTTCCTGTGTTCACATGGAGGTGCGTGCGACCGTGTCAGCGTCATACAGAAAGCACTCGGAGGTCAACGCGTCCCTTAACAGGAACCCCTTTTCTTGCCTTGCGCACAAGCATTGTGCTCTACCGTCTCTTCCCGCGGCTTTTGCTTTCATCCTAGCTGTGGATTTTAGACTCTGACAAAGCAGAGTATTCCCATCACAACATAGCACACTTCAAAAGGGGGTTTTACTTCGCTTTGTGCAGACGATCTGTCTTTTCTCAGAGAGGGAAGGATTCGAAAAGGGTCTGTGCCAATCAAGCTCCTTTCTTTTCAGCCCTCTATTCAGGGAGAGTTGGAAATTGTGGAACTGGAAATTAAAGCAGGAAAGAATGAGCATGAATGAAATAAGCACCTACAGGTTGTTTCCTCCTTCTTTGGGGCCACTAGCACATAATAACTGGCTAGTCAGGTACATACAGTGAAGCGAGGAAGATAATATTAGTGCAGTAAATCTGTGGCTGTGTTGCAGCACCAGCGGCATCAAATCTGAAAGTCTCTTTAAGTTTCGTAGCCACCGTAGTTTCTCCGACTGGCTTGGAAGGCGAGTGGTATTCAGTTGGTTTCAGTCCACAGCTCCACTGCTATATACCACTAGACCCTACACACTGGGCCCTTTTTAAATGCTTGAAGAGGTGAAAACCAACCATCTGAGAGAAAAATAAACAGTTTGTATTTATTTTTGAGTCTTTGGGGTGTCCTTACCTCCATGTTGGAAACCACTGCTCTAATAATGGCGAATGGAGCTGGGAAATTGGACAGTGACCAGTCATTTGAGGACTGACTTTGATGAATTGGTGCATATTTCAACAGAATAACACTCACAGTGTTTTTAACACTGATCCTGTACAGTAATAACCTTTCAAAAGTTACCCTGTTGACGTCTGGATGTTCCATCGTGTTTCATCAGGTGTGCCACCCAACAAAGCGACATTCATCGACGACCTGGTAGTAATGCTGCCGCAGAACGTGTGGGATCACCTTTACAGCAGGTACACGCAGCAGACAGGCCAATTGTGAGAGTGGCTGGAGGCTTTAGACATTTTCAGATTTCCCATTACTCAACGTGCTCCCAGTCGCATTATAATTTTCCCCTGTCGAGTAAATTTCATCTGTGTGAGTTAACGCGGACTTGCTCCCTGCAGGTACGGAGGGGGACCAGCTGTCAACCACCTGTACGTTTGCCACACGTGCCAGATCGAGATAGAAAAACTGGAGAAGCGGCGCAAGTCGGAGCTGGACATGTTTGTCAGAGTAAGCCTTTTAACCAATATGTTCACCAGAAAGGAAGATGGAGCTTCTGTGTGTGTGTGTGTGTGTGTGTGTGTGTGTGTGTGTGTGTGTGTGTGTGTGTGTGTGTGCGCAGGCTGTATCCTCTTGTCTGTTGAACCAGTTGATGGGCTGCATGTGTTGGTGCTCTTCACCCCAGCAGGAGATGAGAGGTGCGAGTCTGATGAAAGCCTTATCATTAATGCATTGGGACAGATGCAGCTGTTATTGCCAGCTCAGTCTGCCCACTCACACAATGGCTGCTCAGAAGTGTGTGTGCGCGTGCGTGTGTTTGTGAGCTTCAGTAAGATAACGAGGAAAAGGGATTGCCATTTCCAAGAAAGATGAAATTGGTGCAGTGTGGTGTTAAGACTGTCTTCTAATTGGAATAACTACCACAGAGAATTGATTAGGTTTTCCATCTCCTCTCCTCTCAATCCTTTCATCCTCACTTCATTTCTTTCCCACCCCTCCTCCCCCTCCCTTCCTGTGTTTCTCCTCCCTCTTGTCTCCACCGCTCACTCCTCCCCCATTTCCTCTCCCCATCTCCTCCCTCTGCTCCGTAGCTGAACAAGGCGTTCCAGGAGGAGGAGTCTCCAGTGGTCATATACTGCATCAGCATGCAGTGGTTTCGTGAGTGGGAGGGCTTTGTCAAAGGAAAAGACAATGGTAATTGGACAGAAGTCCTGCCTTTCCACCCCGGGTCTTGTTTAAATGTCTGATTAAAAGGCTAAATGTTTCCTGCTATCTGCTGATGACTTATCATAGAAAAGCTGCTTTGATGCGTTTGATGTTAATTTCTCTCAGAACAAGCGGCCTGTGTCAGCTCTGTGCGCTTAAACGAATTGGAAAAGATAAATTATTTTATATGGGACATCCAAAATTCTCGTTACCAAAAGCCGCTCATGTTCAAAAGAAACTGTGAAGTCCCATTTTGTCTTTTGATTTATCTTCAAAGACTTTTCTTTGGTCCCCCGAGTCAAGTTTCCCTCCTGCTACAGCAAAATGAAGTGTCAAAATATATTTCAGTTTCTTGTGCTTTTTATTTATTTTTTTCTTCCCTTGGTTTTTATTGTCATATCTATTTATAACAGCTTACATCTGGCACTGTTGCAAATGTCTTTTTTCTTTCTCTCTCTCTGACTTCTGCTCCTCTAATGTTTGCTTTCTCTCTGTAGCATGTGGGGAGCCGAAATTTCTTTTCATAGCGTGACAAAAACCGTTTAACATTTTAACACACTGGCTCTTTGAAACAATTAGCATTGAGAATATATCTAAATAAAAATTAGCTTCCATGTCACTGCTCCGTGATCGTGACAACTAATTGCCTTTTGTCTTTAAAGATCCGCCGGGACCCATCGATAATTCCAAGATCACAGTGAACAAGAACGGCCATCTAACGCTCAAACAAGGTACGATAAGATAAGGCAGACTTGAAATTCACTTGTCAGAGCAACTCGTATACACAAGGAGGACAAGAAATTACTCATTAATGAGAAATATATTGAAGAAAGCTCCTTCTTACATGGTGGGAGTAGCAGTCTGCTGCTGAAGGAGCAATTATTATTATTATTGTGATTCTGTGTACGTGTATGCTGGAGAAAATGTTTTGGATCTTTGTTCAGGTATTGTAACAATAATATTACATTATATAGATATTTTAAGCGTGCATGTGTGTGTTTGCGTTGACCCCACAGGGGCCGACTCGGGGCAAATCTCCGAAGAGACGTGGAACTTCCTCCACTCCATCTACGGTGGCGGTCCACTCGTGACGGTTCGGCCGAACATCAGCCACCAGGAAGCCGAATCGTCGCAGTCAGAGGAGAAGATCGAGGTGGAGACACGCTCCGTTTAATGAAGCACTCAGCGGGAGGGGAAAGAAAAAACGACAGAAAACATTTAATCAACGAAAAAAAAAGCCTTTTTATTTTGCACTTGACTTTTTATTTCTAAAGCATTCAAAGCAAAGGACCTCATCTTTAACCGCTACATGACAGCCTTTGACAGCTGACAGAGGGAATGAACATGTCTGAAAAGGTTTGTTCATGTTGTACAAATCTGTATAAAGAGCTCTTAAATTTCTATTAGCACTGTAGTCTTCATGTGTCAGGTTGTTTTCAGAACCAAGGATTTAAATTATGTGCAGCTAAAAAAAAAAAAAAAAATTCCACTGAATGCCATATTTCCTTTCTTTTTCTTGACCAAACGAGCACATACTGTATGTCCAGGTGTCATGTGTTGCTGATATCAATGAATACATCTTGCTGTAGATATATCATACATTTTTCCTGTTGTACGAGAATATTGTTCAATGAATGGTGAGGAGAGCAAAATGTGATCACTTAGAGGTGATGAAAATCATAAAGGTTATGAAGGGACTAATTACTGACTAGTCTCAGGAATGAATTTTATGTTTTGCACTGTTCTGTAGACGTACAGATTGGCATGCTGACGCAGATGTCTGGTTTGTATTTGAATGTACCAGTACTGATAGTTTGTTGGTCAAGACTCAGCACCTGGTTATTTATCACAGAAGGGAGTGATTTAATATGATGTTAATAGATTTTTTTTTGTAGAAAATAAGTGGCAGGCAGTGTCTGTTAAGAATGCATGCTTTAACACTCAATCAACCCGACTTTAACATCACATGTAACTGCATGTAAATGCAAAGCTGCTCATAAAGAAAGGAAAAAAAAACAAGTGCACGCAAATCACGAATCAGATCTGTCTTCACTGACTTGTACAGCTACAGAAAGCATTATTGCAGTATGTAATCAGCAGCAGCAGCAGCATCATCAGCAATCGAGTTAATTAAAAGGCATTATTTTTGTGTATGAGCATGGTGTTGCTTCATGTGTTGGCTGATAGGGGGTAAACAGAATGCTGTACTGTTAGTTTTTTGCATATTGGATGTCACTCGAGTAAGATCCATCCTGACTTTTGCTGGCTGACACTATTAAAAACTTGATGAAAACATGTTGAGTGTTGTGATCACCTTGATTTTTGTCAGAGTGGCTTGTTGTATGGGGAGACAAGGGGAGGGGAGGAAGAGAGGGAGAGAGGGGGGGTAAATTAGATAAGGAAAGTCCAATCATGCAGTGTATTTGTTCACCTTTTATAAGTATCAATAATCTGCCATCAATTAAGCGAGGTGACCATTCGCAGTGTGGGACAGGTTGCACTCTTTGGCAAGGGGGCTAAAAAAAAAAAGAAATGTACAGTATAGTGTTGCATTTTGACGAGCGCGGTTGAATCGGCTCTCTCTCACACACACACACACCCCGGACTAGTTGACTTGGATTGAAAACATGGCTGCGGCCGAACGTGCAGCAAATTTACGGAAGTGAGGTATGTGTAATTCTTGAGCTACAAACGCTATTTTACAAGTGTTACCTTTAAGTAACGGTGCCTGTAGCGCAGCAATACGACAAAACTTGAATTTATTACCACCACTAAAAAATTGTCTATGACCCGGCATTGTTGGAAGTACACAAATACATCGGCAAAGTTATGCGCGGAACAATCAGCTAGCTTGGGCTAGCTGATATTATGCGGCTAGCCAGTTAGCTGCTAACTGGTTACCAAAACGGCCGTTATACCGCTTTGGTTGCTAACCATGCCGCTTCTGCCTGTGAAACCTAAACATCGGCGAAGATACAATGTTAGTATCGCCCTTTTCTTCCATCAGTGTGTGTGTTATTGGTGCACTTAGTGCATGTAGCAGTTGTCGAGCTAGTTTAGCTACCCGATGCTAGTTAAAGCTAACCGTTACCGGAGGGAGACGACTCTTCTCTGCACGATGCAGTTAACTAGCCGCGGAGGTAACGTTAGCCAACTCGGCTAACTAGTCGTTCGCAAGGGGGGAGAAAAAGGGAGAAAATGGGCTTTTATTGATGGTAGTATACTTGTCCGTTGGGTGTCATAGGACGTGTTTAAGCTCGCGTTTGAATTTCACGGGTGCAACAGTCTGCAGTTTGGTATCTCAAGCGTTAATGTTTTATATATTTATATATGTGTATAGAGGGAGAGCTAACGGTAAGTTAGTTTGCTAAAGGTTAGCCTGCTAAACGGCGAGCTAGGTCTAAGTAAGCTTGGGTAAGTTGGGGTCCATGCTAACGTTTAGCTTTGCTCACCAGCTCCTATGAGCTCAACTGACTGTTTAAAAAAATATATATTATTATTGCTTAAACCAGTCGGTTTGAGTTTTAACCCCTGAACTTTAGAGGAGTTCATCTGCTGCCAAACTAGTGTTAACTTAAACCGGCGACACGTGCTGCTGCAGCTGCAACGTTGTCTAGTTTTTAAACAGCATCCTCCAACTTTGTCCACATTCAACGGGCAGCTGATTAGCTGGGATGTTTGGGGGGGATTTGAGCGGTTCTCATCGGTATGTATACCAACACCACTCCGTGGATTTTTTGTTGCCAGTAGGCCCCCCCGTGGAAGTGTTAAACTACAGAGATGAGCAGCCCAACACGACGGTAACACAGCACGAAGCTTGTTTGTTTGTCACAAACCAAATCTCTCACCCTAAACTCAGTTAGCTTAGCTGCTTTGCAACAATAGCCTTCGCACTTAGCCTGCAAGGTGTGTTTACGTGCGTGTAGCCTGTGGTTTAAAGCCTTAAAATCTCAATGAGAGCAGTGTTTTGACTTATTGTGACAGATGACCCATGTGTGGCTCCTCGTCTGTTAGGATCGTGGTAAGGCAATCAGCACGTGTTAACATAACTTCACTACCAAACACGCGCTTTAGTGAAGAACAGGAAGTGGTTTGATTGAGAATCACACTCACACATGGGTCCCTGTCTGGAGAGCTGCACTGACTAATGACACGATCACCTTGGTGACACTTTAAAAATGTAAAATTGAACCGCTGTCTGTGGGTGTAAGCTGCTGTTTTCCAGCATTGACGCAGCCCGTAATGAACTTTAACTAATGTGTGTGCTCAGATGTGCCTTTTTAAAAACGCAGGAATAGTTTAATTTCTCTTGTATTTTATCCGACAGTTGAATATTTATAGAAGAGACAAAAGCTGCTCACAAAACAATGCTCACTGAAGGAGTACACTGTCGAAAAACCCTCCAACAGCAGAGAGAGAGAGAACGCAAATCAAATGCCGGTCTGCGGTTTAAAGCAGCAGGTCTCGACCTTTTTTTGACAGTTTGACCCCATAAAACAAAGCAACACCCACTCATGACTCCTCATCAGACATTATGGCATTGGCGTCGACATCTTCTTCCTTTAATACACGCTTTAAACCTCACCATTATCTCTCCCGGACAGGAACCCCCGGCTTAAAGTACGTCTATTTTAATGTACACCGTGTGTTTACTTTTGGGGGAACTTGTTTTGTGACTTATGGTTTCGTGCCAATTCACCACACAGTCCACGGCCAAGGAGAGACGCCTGTCACTGAAGGAGTTTGCTCATGCCTGTCCTTTCAGTTTCTTTTCTTTTTTTTCTTTTTTTTGCATATTTAGCCTACATGGTAACGGCGTGGACTGGAAAAATACAAGCTATCCCACATACTGTCTAACCACTTGCACTGTTTTACGACATTCCAGTCATTGCACCTCCGTCGGGCTCGTTTTACTTTAGTTTGCGCCTAAGCCCTTTTTTATTTTAAAGTAATCACCGCTTCTTTCACACAGCGGCTTTTATTCAAGTATTTCCAACAGGCACCTGAAGGCAGCGTTTGACCTTTATTGATTCATTATTACATCAAGGCTTTGCCAGCAATGTGTTAATTATTAGAAGAAGATAATTTGAGCAGGTTTCCACAGTTATTCAGCTAATCGTTTAGAAACAGTGCTTAGTTTTCTGGTTTGTAAGGGCGAGTCAGACGAGCAGTCTTAATTAGTTTAGTCAATTCTGAAGGTGAGTGCTCGGTCTGAATAACCTGCTCCCCCCCTGTCTCCGCTTCTTTCTTTCTCTTATTTTATGCATGGACAAATCACATTAGCTTTCTCAGCTGGAGACTTTAGCAGGGTGTGAGTAATATGTGCATGTGGTAGTGCTTGTTCCAGGTGACTAGTGTGTGAACTCCCTGAAGGAATATTAAATGTATTTGTACCCGGAGTAGCTTCTGGTTTTGATGCAGCTTTGTTAGCACGCTGTAGGAAAAGGGAGGGACTGTCCCAACAAAGGCGACAAGGAGCTTTTAAATGAGTTTTGACTGAGTTCAGGGGCCACAGATCGATGTACTCGGAGTTAATGTAAATGAGCGCCATGTCCACAATGCTAATTGACGCAATCATTTCTCTCCACGACAAACTATGTCTCATATTCTGCAAAAGGACGCCACGTGAGAACGTCTCCTCCTCCTCAATGTCACTTTAATATGACCTCAGTCATGTCTGTTTTTATTGTCCTGTCATTAGATTTATTGTTTGGCGCTATCATCTAGAGGGTAACTCACTTGTAAGATTTGTGTGCATGCGTGTGCGTGATCTTAACATTCCCCTACTTTCATTAGCTGCGCGTTTACATGCACACACAACTTTTATTACTAATTACCGCATACCTAGATTAAGCCTTACAGACGATTACAGTGGCAGACCTGCCCAATAAAAATGAGCTGTTTGATTGTGGCGTTAATGTCTGGAAAATTTAGCAGCTTTGTTTACTGTTCTTCACGTTGTTGAGTTTCCAAAGCAAACTTAACATAGTCCCTGTTACTTTGTTTGTTTGTGCTGTTTTTTATTTTTCCGCTGTCGTCAGGTTTCTTGTTGCTCGCTCTGTACGCCTCCTCTTGTGAGGTAAAGGTGTTTACACGGGTGAAATTGGTCGCAATGGATCGCGCTAATTTTCCAGAACACACTGTAAGCCAGGATTTTCTAATGCACTTCATCTGCGGGATACCTCAGACAACACGCAGAGCGAGTTTTGGACGGCTTTGTTGTGCCTTAAATTGTGTCAGGAAGTGAATCTTCGTGTACTAAGCCTCCACGGCCGTCCACGCTCTAAGCCCGTAAGCCTCATGTAGGATTTTTGTTGTCGGGGAGCATTACAATTTTTGTACATTGCGATAAGTTGGGGACAGATTGCAGCCGGTCGGCCCTCTGAGCACACCTGTTATAAAGAGATAAATGGCCTACAGCGTGTGATGACAAACCTATGTCTGCAGTGTTATCTGCTGAATTGGATGTGAGAAATAGAGTGTATCTTCTGTGTCAGAAATCAGTCAACCAGTAAACCATATTTATTCTTTGTGTGACAGAATAAGCGTAATCTCTGCAGGGAGGAAATAAATATACCTTCACTGATACTCGCACATTCTGTATAATGGCTCGATTATTCTTCGTTTTATGCAGGTAGTTTACGTGTTTGAAAATCATATGCTTGCCTGTATTCTGGGGGGTGACATTTGTGACGGGTCAAAAGAGGCTTCTTCTTGCCGTATGAGATCTTCCACCTTCTTTAAATGTAGGTGCAACGTCTGTAATTTGTACAGACTTGAGATAAGACAGCTAGTTCAGGTGTAGAAGGTGTTGCTAAGCTACAATGACAGAAAAAAATCAATACCCCTCTGGAGTGAGCTGAGAAATGACCCGAGCTGTACTTAACAAAGACCTTTTGGTGAAAGCTTTTGTTCGAAACACCCCAGGGTACCATTCATGCATTTATTTTTAGCTTGGCTGACCAATCAAATCTATAGTCGTTTCACAGATAGTGCTGTGGTGTAGCTATTGAGCCGTAAAGGTTTTAAATTTCCACTGATAATTTTGTCTTCAATTAAGTCCACGTGTCTGTCTCTGTGTGTGTTTTGCAGGTGCCCACATTCTGCTGCAGAGGAGAGAGCACCAGGATGAGGAGACAGTAGGCACCCGCCGTAGTATGGCCGCGTCCCGTTCCTCACGCGTCACAAGGTCGTCAGTGGGGCTCAATGGATTGGATGAGAACTTTTGTGGTCGAACCCTCAGGAACCGCAGCATCGCCCAGCCGGAGGAGACCTCAGTGTCTCCGCTACCTAGGGCCCGCTCCCCCAAGAAGAAACAGGACGCCAGACAGGAGTCGAAGCAGGACGCCAGGCAGGAGTCGAAGCAGGACGCCAGGCAGGAGTCGAAGCAGGACGCCAGGCAGGAGTCGAAACAGGACGCCAGGCAGGAGTCGAAGCAGGACGCCAGGCAGGAGTCAAGGCAGGAGTCAAGGCAGGAGTCAAGGCAGGAGTCAAGGCAGGAGTCAAGGCAGGAGTCGAAGCAGGACGGCAGGCAGGAGTCGAAACAGGACGCCAGGCAGGAGTCGAGGCAGGAGTCGAAGCAGGACGCCAGGCAGGAGTCGAGGCAGGAGTCGAAGCAGGACGCCAGGCAGGAGTCGAAGCAGGACGCCAGGCAGGAGTCGAAGCAGGACGCCAGGCAGGAGTCGAAGCAGGACGCCAGGCAGGAGTCGAAGCAGGACGCCAGGCAGGAGTCGAAGCACGAGTCGAGACAGGACTCCAAGCAGGAGTCTAAGCAAGACTTTAAGCAGGAGTCTAAGCAAGACTTTAAGCAGGAGTCTAAGCAAGACTTTAAGCAGGAGTCTAAGCAAGACTTTAAGCAGGATGTTGAGGAGCAGTCAAAGCAGGACGTTAAGCAGGAGTCGAAGCAGGATGCTAAACAGGACACAAAGCAGGACACCAAGCATGATACAATTCAGGATGTCATGGAGGACACTCAGCAAGATGGCCAGCAGCAGGCCTCGTTGCAGGGAAAGCTAACTGACTCAAATGCTTCTCCAGTTGAGGCGGAGCAATGGACCAGCTCCAGGAAACGGGGTGTGTCCTGTTTAGAAAAAGACATTAGTCCTGAGAAGTCGGAGAACTGTGACCGAGGGAAGGGGGCACGAGATGCCTGTCCTCAAATCAAAAGGGCCAAGCGGTGCTCCCGCTCTAGAGAGTCTCAGGGACACGAAGAGGACCCTGAACTTTTGAAACCTGAAAGTCCAGTCTCCGTCCCAGAGCCTAACAAGGACAACAGTTGTGAAGAATTTCCCAGCCAAAACTCTGCTAACACAACTCCTGCCTCACCGGTCCTCAGTAAAGAGGAAGGTGAGCTGACAGGGGTGAAGGCAGAGGATGGTCATGTGGAGTGTGACGGGGCAGCTCAGCCTTCGAACGCTCACAAGGCTTCAAATGGACTCAGAGAGAATAAAGCAGAGGAACCTAGCACACACATAGAAGAGCCTAGTGCAAACCCCACCTCTGCCACCAACTGCCCGTCGCTGCTCAACGGTAGTCAGACGACGGCTCCCTCATCCCCTGACCCCGCTGTGCCTTGTAGAAACTCTGTCCCTGTGCCGATGGAGGTCTCTGGCTCAGGGGAATCGCCGGCCTCATCTGCACCGACGTTCGAGGCTGTCCCAGAGGATCCCGTACCTGAGTTAATAGTGGCCAAGGAGCAGGAGGTGGAGGTCGACGTTGTGGGCGACCCGTTGTGTCTGGCCCACGAGGAGCAGGTGACGGAGAGTGAGAACGACACCAACGGTCGGCCGCTAACACCGGTGCAGGAAGCTGCTGCTGCCTCCACCTCCTCCTCCTCCTCCTTAACCACCACCAACATGAACAGTAGTCCAATCAACAACAACAACAGCAACTCAGGAGAAACTACACCCCCACTAGTAACAACCCCTTCCCCCACAGAGCCAGGGTGCAACCCCTCAATATCCAGCACACCCCCCTCTTTCACAGAGCTCTATGAACACAGATACACCCTGCGGACTTCACCCAGGAGGGCTGCCACTGGTGGCAAGGCCTCCTCCTCCTCCAAGCTCAGCTCTCCTCCCAGAGACAATGGTCCCTTGAGGGAAGAGGGGGAGGTGGTGGTTGGGCTGGAGGAGGACTGCCCTATGGTGGAGGAACCTGTTCCTTCAGACTCTGTTGGCCCCTCCAGCAAGGAGCCGGTCTCCGCAGATCCTGGGGACAGGGCAGGCGACGATGAAGGTGTGCCCGTGGAGGGCAAGGAGGCAGAGAGAAGCAAGGAGCTGACACAGAGCCAGGCTGCAGAGGAGGAGGAGGAGGAAGAGGAGGAGCCAGACGTGTATTACTTTGAGTCGGACCACCTGGCTCTTAAACACAACAAAGAGTATGTGGGAGCTCTCCGGGGATTCTGCTCTCTCCTCTCCTTTTGTTGCTCTCGCACATGTTGATCGCTGTATTCTGTGATCATTGCATTACTTCCGGTGTTTGGATTTGAATGAAGCAGAGATGCATTTGCGTGGAAGATGATTTGTGTGTGCTAGGAATATTATGATGCTGAGTGCTGAACAATTTAAATGTTCACTCCACAGAGGAGAATCGGTTTTATTGTGTCCAAACATTACAACCTGATTATTTAGGGTAGATCAGCTGTTCCAACTTTTTTGGCTCAGTGTCCTGCTGTGACGCCTCCTCACTGGTTGAATATGTTCATTAGCTCGTTCCTCCTCTAAAACTTTCAGTTATTTCATAAGAAATAAGAATAACAAAAAATTAGAGAAAAGTCACAAAATGAATCAGAATTTGAGTTTTCGTCTTTCTTGCCCTGTTTGCCTCACATCTCCTCAAATTTATCTTTAAACCCTGTGATGATTGTTGTTGTGAGTTTATTTTCTACAAATCTGTTTGTTAGCTGTATAGGCTTCCATGTTTTTGTGGTCCGCAGACAAAATCCTTCCAAAAATGATTAGAAACACTGAGGTGCATTTGTGTTTTTAATACCACCTCCACCACAGACAGACTGTTTAATTATCTCGAGTCTTTCTTCAGTTATTATGGAAATATCGGTAAGCATCTAACTATAGCTCTTGTCTTGCTCAGCGTCCACACGTTTCTACATTTAATTTCCACCTTCAATCTGTTGCTGTGATTGTGTGAATTAGCTACCGTTTGTCAAATCCTGCGGAGATTGGATGTTAAAATTACTCCGCCGATTGCCGGTGTTTGCTCTTTTCCCAGCAAGACGAGTTGTTTGAGAGGAAAAGGATTTCTCAGCGTCAGGCTTTGTTCGTAGTGTCGTCGTCACGTGACGCGCAAGATGGGACGTTGATGTCGGCGGACAGGTCCCACGTCGCGCTCAGTCAGGCAGTGCTAACTGCGCTGTGGTGGGTCAGCTGATACATGATGTTGGTCTTCGTAGGAGGGGCAGCGGGGCTGTAAGAGGTTTAGAGACATCATGAGCTAAAGGTCTGTTTGTCTTTGACATCAGTATTGGTAGATGTTTCAAATTTGGCTTTAGAATAAGATTTCAGCGCTCTCGTGTTTCAGCGTAATTCGATTTAGTTTCTGCGACATGCCAAGTTTTAGGTCGTGCTGAGTCAGGAGAATTTTTGAAGCTCAGATCAATACAGTGCGGAGTCATTTTTTTTTAGGGAAGCATGACTAGGCGTTTTAGGGCTGCTGAATATGGAGAATTGACATGATTAATAATGTGTACACAGAGCAGCTTGTACTTGGATCTCGCAGCTTTATTTTGACACAATTTCCTCTACCTGTATCATGTAAACGTTTCAAAAAACAACCCCACCCATCATTGATGATCAGGCATTAACATGACAACACTATTGTCCTAACCAGTTTTCATTTGGCACCGGTGTTTGTCAGTGGACCTCGGGCCCAGTAGGTGGCAATGGAACACCAGGCTTGTCCCTGGACACCTGGCAAGAGTCCAGAGTGCTGAGAGGCAGAGCCAAGTCATCCTCATTTCCCTAAAACGGATTAATGCACAGTTCATCTGTTCATCTGAGGAAGTCAGCATGGTGTCCGTGGCAGAGCTCTTATAGTTGAATCAATCTTGTACAGGAAATGTGCAGGAGTACGTTTTGGTGTCACTGCTGCAGAAACAGATGTACAGTTTGCAGCCAAGCACAGTGCTCGCCGATGGTTTGCAAGGTCAAGCGAGCTTCACATGGTGTAAAAAGAAAGGTGTGTGTAACTAATGAATGGATATGAGGTTAAACACAGTTGACTCAGTCTGAATGTTTTGCTTCTGGGATTTTTAAACCACCGGCAGCTGTTGAATAAATTGCGTCCTTTGCATTGATTTTCATTCATGTCCTGTTAGGGGAGATTGATCCACTCTGCTTCACTGAGCTCCTGCATTAGGTTATAGCTACGGAGGATGCTGTCACATTCGCGTCGATTCGCGCCGCACTGTAAGGCCTCTGAGTCAGTACCACACTTAGTCAGTGACAGCTCCGTTTGCAGATCTCCTGTTGCCCCAGAGGGTGCGAGTGGAAAGGTCAGACTTCTACAGCACAAAAAGCTCCTCAAGCACTACAAAACACTTGGGTTTTGTAGTTCAAAGGTTTTGATATTGCCACGAAATCTGTGCAATGTGCACAGTTACACGAGAGAGGCGTTATAGTCGTTGAAGTGTATTTTCTCTTTTCATTTGATACGTTTATTTACCATCTGCAGCTCTTGTTGTGCTGCACACTCTCTAAGTAACTCTGAAGGTATTTGCCAAAGCAGCTGGTTTGAGATCATTTCCAGCCACTGCCAAAATATCGAGCCTGTAAACATGTAATTTACAAACCAGGTGGAACGTGGCGTAGTGGTGTGTTTAGGCTCTCAGCACCATGGGTGAATTATGCATGGTGTGGGGTCTAAAAGTTTGATGCAGTGCAGCAATGCAAGTGTCAGGTTAAATAATGTAAGCGGCCCCTTCCTTCTCCTCTGTTTTCTGACCTCGCTTCCCTCTGTCGTCAGTTATCAAAGGCTGCTGCAGACCATCGGAGTCCTCGAGGCCCAGCGCACGCAGGCCATCCTGGACCTGGAGACGTTGGCGCGTCACCAGAGAGAGGCGCTCGGCGATCCCATCAGCTTTGTGGAGCAGCTGCAGAAACGGGTATACATACAGACTGTGTGTTTTAATTACACTCAGGTGTCCACTCGAGACACAGAGGGGCTTATTCAGGAAGTTGTAGTCAGTGCTGGTGTACTGTGCTGCTTTATATTCAAAGGTGTTTTTAATATTATGGCCCCCTTTTGTATATAGATGGCAAAAAACACCTAAATATAACATCATCTTTTTAATTAGGACCTCAGTAACAAACATGAGCTTATTAAACATCGATGTTCTGGCAGGGCTGCCTTAGATTGTACATAGACCACTGAGAGTCTGTTTTAATGTGTATAACAAACACCTTGTGCACAGGAGTTGTACAAAGTGGAAATACGATTTGCAAGTTAATACGTAGTCCTCCAGCATCAACATGACATAGCACCAAAGATCTTGTTCTTGGTTTTTGCCTGAGGAATACCTCGCTGGCTGAGACGTTGCTTGAATTAATATTTTGGAGCTTGTAAAATTTAGTGTGCAGACTCCTCCTCCTTTATTCCGCTGTACGACTCTGATTATGTTCTGCACCTGTTCACAGCTAGGCCAGGACGTGCACGCTTTCTAGTCTTTTTTTTTTTTTTTTTCCCCACTTGAGATATTTTTGACTGCTTTCTCAATAAAATGTCTGGGATGATGTTGGTGCGTTCAAGAAGAAGAGAATGAGGGTGTGAAATCATGTGGTGAAAGCTTTTAAAGCTCAGTATGAAGATGGAGACACATTTGGTCATCCCATCTCTCCCAGTCTTGCTGTAGCGTATATGGTTTGTAGAAGTTCTGAGTTCATAATCGGATCCTGACCCCCCATTTCTTGTGACCCTCAGGTGAATTTGGGCTTGCCGTGTCCTCAGCGAGTCGTCCAGCTCCCTGACATTGCGTGGGAGCAGTACACCTCAGGTCTCGGTGACTTCGAGAGAGAGTTCTGTGACAAGAAACGGAAAACCAGGCGGCTAAAGCTGATCTTCGACAAAGGCATGTATACATTATATTTGTTTTTATCTCACTCTGTGCTGAGATTCTTCTACTATTTAAAAAAAATTAAACTATTAACTAATGCTGCTCATTTCATCCCTTCAGGTTTGCCCGATCGACCAAAAAGTCCCGTGGAGCCGAAGAAGGAAGGTGAATCCTCCACCATGTACTCCTCTCTGCCCACTAGTGACGCACCAGAGAACGGCAGGCAAGCGCAGGTATGGCTCTACCTCCTCACTAAAATAATCGGCACAACACACTGGCGCTGCTGTCATCGCAGCTATGATTGTTTCCTGGCGTGTCATTAGTGCAGATGCAGCTACATCCTCTCCTAGCTGTAGCTGGTGAGTCACCAGTCTCCTGCAGGTCGGTCTACAAATCATCAGGTTATTACCATTTTACACCGCCTGGCTTCCTCCAACCTTGTCTCCCCCACCCTTATTCCTCAGCAGAGTTAAGCATGCAGCACATGTGAGCACAAAAGATGGTATCTATGGAAACGTGAGGAGCCTGCCTCTCCCACACCTCTGATTGTGTTTTATTCTTGGCCTCCGTTATGCGTGTGGATCTTTTTTTAATTGATGGCTGGGATTAGACAGTGGCAAGTATTTACCACACTAAGCAAACAACTCCTTATTTATCCTCATTGCTCTCCCTGTTTATATAGCGTAAACACATTTGCATCCTCCCGGATTACGCTCTCTGAATTCCAACAGGATTTTGTTTGTCAGTCAAAAGTGTTTTGTTTTTTTTGTTTTTTCCCTGCGTCTTCTTCGTGACACATTTCGAGTCACATCGTTATCTGTCACACTGACAGATTTCAGGGTGACAGGCGGTTCACATGCACAGATCTCTTCAAATGGTGCAGTGCCCATTGTTTTTGTATCGTCTTAGTCTTTTAACGTGGCTGTCACTCTTGTTTTTCTTGACAGATGATCAGGGGGAGGATTTGTCACCCAAACAAGCCTGACACGTTTAACCAGCTGTGGACCGTGGAGGAGCAGGTTGGTGTTGCAGTATATTTGATCAGAATGGCATCATTCATGAAACGCAGAACAAAATGTGTGCCGGATGATGACATCAGTACTGAGACGTTTCTGTTATTTCTTCATTACACCATTTCACCTCATTAATTAAATATCTATAACGCACAACATTCCTACCTCGAAAACCACCAGCGGCTACTTTTTTTTTTATCTGAAACCGTTTTTATTGGTTTTAAATATAAAAATAGTATCAAGCATAGTAACAAACCCCCCAACCCAGAAAAGACAGACATCACATAAACAGAAGAAGAAAGGGTGAAAATAATGATCTTCGTTTGTGATCTTACTACTCCAGCAGTGATGACGGCATAAAGATGAACAATAATCAAAAACACAGCCCCATATTAGCAACAAAAACCCACATCAAAGAATTGTGTAACTAAACAAAACAACAAAGCTCTAGCTTGTTTCCAGTCTGCAGTATGCGAGCATGAGTTAAGGGGAAACAATCATTACTGTTCTCCAATTTGGGGTTTGCAACGGGGAGTTCTCAGAAAGCCGTCTGCCGTCAGTAGCACATTTTTCAGGTTTGCAGATATCTAGTCTAAAAACGCTGTTCAAACCTTAATAGGAATAACTCATCCTCACCCCTCATAGCAGCTTGTAACATTACATGAGGGAGGATGTGTTAAAGATCTCCCTGTACCAGAGGGGGGTAAGACTTGGTGAAGAAGTTTTGATCCGAGAAGTTTTGCAGAACACACCGCTGAGTGGAGTTTCCAAGAAGTTTATAATGTGATGCAGGGAGATGTGAGTCCCTAGGGGGAAAGCCAAGGAAGGAAACACCTGCGGCCGGTGTTCATTTTTAGTTTAGATTATTAATCTCCCGCTGACTACCTTTTTTGAAAAGAGCGCCCAAAATCTGGAAATCAGTTAACATTCTCAAAAATAATACTTACCCCCTCTCTAAAGGGCACCGTTTAACATGCAACCTGTGAAGTATCTTGAGCCGACTTCCCCTCACGTTCCCCTTCTCCTCATGTGGATCTGATCACTATAGTTGTAATAATTTATGCTACCCACCTGTTTTATGGCTTGTTGTTTACGGTGTTTTGTAATGTGTTCTTCTGTTTGCATATTAGATACCTTAAACGCAAATACCAGCACAACATACTGAAAATCATTTCTCCTTACTTTTTCCCACCTGTTTGTTTGTCGCAGAAAAAACTGGAGCAGCTTCTCGTTAAATTTCCTCCAGAGGAAGTCGAGTCCAGAAGATGGCAGAAGATTGCCGATGAGCTCGGCAATCGAACAGCAAAACAGGTGACAAAGAGCGTCCAGCCTTAACTTACCTGCTTAGCTCAGAATATTTGTTATATTTGTGATGATAAAAAACACAACAAATAAGTATTTGCTGGTGAAAAGCAACACGTCTTCAGTTGCCTTGAAGTTGTCGCTGTCTACTTGTTTTATTATTAGCATGTCTGGACTTTGATCAGTCTGTGTCTTTACTATGGAAACGTGCTGCTAAAGAGAGTAGAGTGTACACTTTGCAGCGCTAAAAGGCAAAGAACCACTCGGGTGATAACTGCACCCCCTGCAAGTGCTTGGATCACACATTTGCTTGACCTCAATTACTTCAAACAGCTGGTCCTCAGTTGGAAATCATTAACGCTGCCATTTCCCTGTTAAAACATTCCAGGTTGCCAGTAGGGTTCAAAAGTACTTCATCAAACTGACAAAAGCTGGTATCCCCGTGCCTGGAAGAACACCCAACCTCTGCATGTACACTAAAAAGGTATTTACCAAACCCCTCAAGCACACTGAGTCATTAAACAAATGCTTTTCTTCATCAGTGTTAAGTGTCTTTAAGTCATGACCGGGCAATTCATTCAGTATTGTTGTGTTTGACTTATTAATTATTTATTGTGTATAGATATAGAGATTTATTAAGATTTATTATTAATATTGTGGATTTGTGGCTTTAATTTGTACTCATAGTGAACAACATGCAGATATCTGCATAGCCCTGATGACATTAAAACTTGCGTTAAAGTTCTCTAATAACATGAGGTATGAGGCGTGAGGTGTCTCTCTATACAGTGCGCTCCTCTGTGTCGTCCTCAGAGGACAACCTCTCCGCACAAAAAGGGTGCTGCAGCGTCTCCGGCTCATTCAGAAACCTTCTCGCTTCTAATCGCGAAGCTTTATCTCTCGACAAGACTGCTAACGGGACAATTAGCTTATCTGTCCACAGGTTGAGCTAACAACAGATCACATCAGCAGGCGCTAATTTCTCTGTGTCGTGTCCGGAATCCTGATTTATTATATGTTTATTATGTTCATCATACACCACGACATAACCACCGAAACATCAAACGCAGCACATCTCTACACACATCACAATATGCACGGCATCCACACACGCGGTTACCGAGGTGTTGTTAAGTGATGCTGCTGCGGCAGCTAGGCCATTATGTTTGTTTGGCTCAAATATTGGGCTATGTCATGGATGGATGCTTTTCCTTTCTGGTAGCATCACAAGTGTTTATTTTGTATGATTTGAGAGGATTCTACTGTGAAGCAAGCCGCTGTATGTGATCATAGACACAGCTGTAAACTATCCTGCGCTTTTGGGCTACACTTAGTCACTTTCCTCAAAACCTCATCTTTTAATAAATCAACGCAGAGGCGCAGGAGTGTGTGATTGTGTGTTTGATTCTCTGCACCACAAAAGAGACCCAGGAAGTGGTGTGTCATCCTCGCATTCAAGCGAATTGTAATATGTAATTTGCACTTGAGTATTCATTAACAAAATGTGTTGTTATGGTTTTTGCTGAAGAATGTTTTTGTCAGCTCTAACAGGCAAACGGCTCATTGTATTGAACGGCTTCTAATTTTGCCACATCAAGATGTAAGGATATTGGAAAGTACGCTCACAACATTGATTTGACTTCACATTCATCTGAAAAAGTGCTCTATTTACAAACTAAGTAGTCTCTGTTGCATTGACTTACATTGCCTCACAGTACCTGTTTAACCTGCTCTTTTAACTGGACTTGTTTTATTCCTCAGGCATCCAGTAAGAGGCAGCACCACCTTAACAAGCACCTGTACCGACCGTCTACCTTCCTGACCTCCTACGAGCCTCCGGTCTTCATGGACGAAGACGACGAGCGCTCGGCGTATTACAGCAGCGTGCAGGACCCCTCTGCTGATGATTCGGTCAGTCACATCACAGGACACTCATGACTGGACCCCACAGTGCTTTTTTTTTTTTTCTTTAGTTTTAGGTCGTCCTCTTTCTGACTTTCATTTCTGTGTCCTCTGTGACTTGTCTTGTAATTGATACTATTCCCCTGACTTTTTTGCCTTGCGTCACTGATCACAGACCAGACTGTGGCATTTTGCTGCTTAATTAAGCTAATCACAAGCTCACATTTCCTCTTGTCTCTCATCGTCCACGGTCGTTTCCTCTGCGCCTCATGTAAGCAGTGACCTGTAAGATAAAGACGAGGAAAAGCTGCAGGTTTTTATGCCTCGAGGAGCTTGTTTTGTGCCACAGTAGTCTGTTCACATCTTTTCCCAACAAGGCGAAGTAAGCAACTGTGCCCGTGCTTCTTGCCTTCTCACTTATGACTGCTTTCACACCACAGACGGTCCCTCTCTCTCTCTCTCTCTCTCTCTCTTAGCTCCACTTTAGATGAAATAAGGCATTTGGCCCCCCTCACGCACGTCCGTACCCTTTCCCCCCCCTCACTTCAATCAGGGCAGCGTGTGCCGTTGAAAATGGCTAAATCAGAGCAGGGTGCCCGGCCTGCCTCACCTCGATTTCCATTTGCTGTGCAGCTCCCGACGCTCACCGTTACCCAAGCGCTGACATTTTCTTTCTCTCCCTTTGATGGCAGTAACCTTTAAGTAAAACCAGGTCGCCTTGCCCTGCTGAGAACACAGGCAGCCGACTCCGCCAGCGCGCTAACAAAACCTCTGACGCCACCGATACGAGGCAAAGTCACAAAGGTGTTGCCAGCATGCGCCACAGTCATTTCTCACTTCACCAGGCTGTCCCCGAGTACGGCCGTGTCTGCAGTCAGAAATGAAGGTCTGCTGAGGGCAAATGTGTCGGCAGCTTAACGGGATTCTTCCTGTCGAGAGCTGGAAGCACAACTGAAAAAACTTGAAGATAAAATGTTGCACTTTGCTTCTTCTTTTCATCTGTTTTTCACTCTCCGTAAGGAGGTGGAGGATTGGCTGGCTCTAGCAGACGTTAGGCGTCTTTGCGAAGGAGACAGAGGTTTGCACTCATGCACCAAAATTAGACTGATCAATAGTGGCAGCTTGTCTGCAGGGCGTAAATCATCAGGAGAATATCATCAGATTGGATCCTTGGAGTCATGTAGAGATGTTTTGTCTGCATGTCCCGATGCCTTTCATTCACCTCCTCTCTCTTTCTCTGTATGTGTGTGTGTGTCTTTCCTTCCTCACGCTCAGGATGAAGAAACTATACCTGTTGAGTTGAGAAATTTGCCAGAGTACAAAGAGCTTTTAGAGCTGAAGCGACTGAAAAAACAGACGCTCCAGGAGATCCGAGAGGACAAGGTCGGCATGCGGCACGTCGGCTACAAGGTGAGGATCAACACACAGACACACATCAAGTCACGCTTCTACACACACGACCTCTAAATGATGATCACGCCACTAAGTCAGAGCGATTAATCTTAAGTTGGTCAACGGGGACAAAGTTTGTTGTCCCAGTTACATACTATACATCAATCCTGACAGTGTTTTGAGGGTGATGCATGTTCACAGTGTTCAGGAAAAGTAGGACAGCATCCGCTTTAGCTCGAGTTTTGAGTGTAATGTTGATTGAGCCTGTGAAATAGTAGAAAAAGTGTTGGCTCTGGCTGCAGCTCGGAAGTGAAAATAGTCTGCTAAATCATGAAATATTTATATTTTATGTTTATTCGATATTTAACACTTGAAATTGGCAACAAAATACAGCGGTAGCAGCTCGACTGACATTATTAGAACTAAACTTTGGAGCAGGAGACCACGAGCCAGTTAATAAACAAACTAATGTTTATCAGATCAAATGAATTCATATTAGTATAACTGATGTGGCAGAGCGATTTCAAAGGTCGTATCTTCTTTTTAAAGCTTGCATTTTTTGCTGTTAGATATTCACAACCTGCCATGCAGCAAACTAAACGCAGCAGTCAGGTTTGGCATGAGGTGGCAAAATAACTGCCTGTTTTTACAAGGTTTTCTGTCCTCACTCGTCTTTTCCTATCCTGTCATAGCGCCTGTCATCAATCCATCGTTGGTTTTCTTTATAATTTAATAGTTTTACATCAACCTCAAACTGTGCTCTGATTCTCTGTTTCGTGCAGTGTGACGTCTGCGGCATGGAGCCCATCCAGGGAGTGCGGTGGCACTGTCAGGACTGTCCGCAGGACAACTCGGTCGATTTCTGCTCCAACTGCTCCGACTGGTGAGATCCTCCACCTCCGTCATGAGACTAACAAGACCGCACACACACACACAACTGAACAAAATGATGACGCGCATCATAAAAAGTACAACACAGATGTTTTCATGGTTATAGTGTAAGTTGATGAAAGGCCAGCTTCATGCATCAGTGTGGCGATGGACCTTCTTTACTCGTTGAGTATTAGATTTTCTGGATTCAAATCAGACATTCGTTTGTTCATATTTTATACATAAACAGTGTCCTGATGATGTTTTGGCCCAGATCCTGATTTACACAAACATTGATCTAATATTTATCAGGCAGAAATAACAACTGAAGCTGCTAAATCTGGTGCACTTGATCACTGAAGGTTACTGAAGCAGTTCAAATGTTACGACGACTATCCAAATAGTGTTAACTTGACTCGGAGCTCCGAAACTAACCTGATTTTACCGAGGAAGACGATCAGCTGTGTTGAAGTGCGCTCCATTCGTGATTGTTGAGCGGCGTCACAGTGTGGCGATTGTTCTCTCGCAGACAGGAACCGGCCTGTTGGGAGCACTTTAACCAGACAACACGCGTTTAATTTCGACCCGTTAATCAAGTTACTCACTGTCGCTAATTAGCGACAGCTGGTATGACCTGCCGCCAGTGATGTTTATCATTTGAACTGGTGGAAGAGAAGGTCAGAGCCGGCTGAAAATTAGAAGCTTCCTCAATGTTTTGACTGAAAACAGATTTGGTAGTCTGAAATAATTTTTACACACACACACTTGACAGTGAGCGTAGAGCTGTGTTGTAGTGAAGAAGTTCAGCGCCGCAGCATTTTCAGGCTGAGGTGGACAAAATGCAGCAAAGGACAGTAAAGAAAGGATCGGCATTTTAGCTGAGGCCGATCGTTCCGTAGATCTGTAGCGATGTCACTTATTTTAAGCACAACACACGGCACTGTTGACCTGCTCTGTATCGCTTCATTTTACCATTTACCTCTTACACGCTTTCCACTTTGTCCTGCTCGTCTTCCAGCTTGTTCAAGACAGAAACCCACAAGCCTAATCACCACTTGGAACCGGTGCACCAGTCCGACACCTTTCTGGACAGAGACTACTGCCTGCCGCAGAGCACAGGCTACAACTACCTGGACCCTAACTACTTTCCAGCCAACAGATGACAGGGTCCCAGGCGCCTCTAACTCCAGGCTCTCTCCACATATCCCACAGGCCACTCTGTGCATGGCTCCATCCTCCAAGTCCAAGATAACCGCTTAACCCGCCGCCAGGCAGGAAGGCCAGCAGGCAGGCAGACAGCCAGGGGCCTCAGAGCAGACCACGTTGCTGCTGGTGGGGGGGGGCTTGTTGGTAAACTGGCCTCCCTGACTCGAGCGAAAACAAAGGGCGGCCATGTTGGTTCCTCAGAACAAGGGGAGCCCCCGCTCCACCTCAGCCAGGTTAATCAATGGATCTGTGATTTGAAACGACACACTATTTTTTAAAAACAAACAAAACAAACAGAAGGCACACCGACATTCCCGAGCTCTGTGACTCCAGGAGGGCCGTCCCTTCCCCCCCCCTCTGCCCCCCTCACCGCCCTCCAGTTACCTCCCTGTGCTGCTTCGAAAACTGGAGAAATTGACGATCAGTCCGTTGAAGCGCCACCTAATGGAGATGTGTGGTCATTAGTGGACTGTGAAGTCATCACCTGAGATACACGTGGGTGGTTTGTATGTGTGTGTGTATGTGGTCTCCGTGTTATGCAAGAGTGGGGAGAAAAAAAAAATGTTCTAGCTAGGTATCCGTAGATTGAGTATTTATGAGGCTGCTGCGAGAGAAATTCGGCGGCGCGGAAGTCGACGTCGAGGTGGGCGCGTGTTTTTTTTTCCGGCTGCAGACTGTAGGAAGTTCTGCAGATCCACACAGACCTGTACGTGTTAAACAGATTGTGCGCCATGCTTTTCAGCATGGAGTCATCCCTACCACTGTCACACAACGCTGCTCTCTACCCCCCCTCTCCCTCCTCACCTCACCTCACCTCACCTCACCTCTCAGACACACACTTTTCATCTGTATTTCCTTTTCCTGTTGCTCTCTCCACTAAAACATGTCTAACAAGGAAGCACTACAGCATGGAGAGCAAATGTTTTTTGAAGGCAGGCGTATGGGAACGTTTTTCAACGTAATTCACAAGACTGTTTTTTTTTTTTTTTTTTTTTTTTTTTTCATCTTTTGTTCCTCCTTCCCTAATGTGTGCCGTTGTTGATCATGTTGAGTGTACAAGTATATGGTGAAAAGTAGCCAGCGCTAGTTGCTGTGTGCCATTTTTAAAAGAGAAATTAGTTTGTTTTGTTCCGTTTCTTTCCCGGGGGAGGGGGAGGGTGGGGGTCCACCTCTGAACCCTGCCACAACTTCTCCCTTCCTGCGTGGCACCATCGACCCACATTGTCCTCCATTTATTGATCCAGTCATCATGCCTCTAGATCTTCTTTAATTTTGCAGTTCACTTTAAAAAAAACAAACAAAAAAGGTCCATTTAAAAGATTGTATTTTTATTAATCTATTTAAAAAAAAAAGAATTGAGGTAGAGGTTGGTGCCTCCACAGTGGAACAACCCACACAATTTTATACACATAGATTTTGTTGTGCTTGAGTAGACACCATTTTGTATGGTTTTCGTCTCCTTCCCTCACCCCCTTTGCCCTGCTTCAGTATCTGTGTATAACAGTCTGTTCTTATGTAAAAAAAAATAATAATAATAATGTAAAAAAAAAAATGCTAGAGGAGAACTGTGGAAATAAAAGTATGTGAAAATAGTGTTTCTACACCTGTGATTCCTGTTTTATTGTTCTCATGCTCGGAGCTTCTCATGTAAGGAAACTCAATTTATCACAGTGCCAAATTATTAATAAATAAAATAATCAGGTTAATATTAGGGACATTTTGTCGTGAACAAGTTGATTGACGATGGATTACTGATAGTCAGTCTGACTTCTATTTTTCAGGTGAATCGCAGAGATCGTGATATTTAACCTTTGTTTCCAAACTTCACACACAACCATAATTATATATGTACACAAAAGTATTACAAACAACGTGTGCTGTAGCAGTCGATGAATGTGCTGTTTGGATGAATAACTTCACATGGAGTGCTTGAAAAGTGTCTCCTGTTTGCCGCTTCATATTAAACTCAGGTTTTAATCACCATTTTGAAACCGTCATATCTTTTAATGTCATATTTTGATTTACTGATGCAAAGAGAGAAATTCAGTTGGGTTGTTTCAAGTCTGCCGTGAATTGAGGAAAATATTACAGATCATGATAGTGATTAAATTGTGATCTTTTTTTTTTTCTTTTTTTTTGCAACTTGAGCGCGCTGGCGCGAATTAATTTTTAATGACTTTTAATGAAATGTCAGCCAAGGGGAAACACAAATGTTGATTGTGATTCTTTAATTTGCTTTTTTTTTTTTTTTTTTGGTCCAGAATCATTTTAAAATCCAACGATATGAAGACATGATATGAGATATGATAACAGAAGAGCAAGAGCTCTTTATGTTTGAGAGTCTGGAACCATCGAATGTTTGAGATAAAGTTGTCGATGATAGCCACAGACAGTGGTGTTATTTATCTGTAAAAAGTCATTATGAGTTGAGAGTTTTTGATCTGACGCACCTCTCAGTACAACTTTGTGTTGTAGTAACTGTTCCCCATAACTTCAGCATCAAAAGAAAATACTGAAAATGTATTTTCCCAGAATAATTCCCTTCACAAGCAGAGCAGCACGATGAGCGACCGCTGACCTATCACCTCTCTACCTGCTAAAAAGAATGAAATGCTGTTATGATCATGTTCATGTCTCTTTCCGCTCCCAACATGTGACCTTTGGCGCTCACTTCAGACACACGGAGAGCTGCAGTTAAAGGTCATTTTGCTGATGACGGATCCACAGTGTTCACTATCCCATCCAGCCCACTCTCCGTCTGTTAGTTTCTAACACCAGCGCCTTTTTTGTCGTGATCCTCTCACCAGCAGATGGAGCTCTCTGATCAGCTCTAGCCATCACACACACACACAACACCAAAGCACACACTCAGAAATCCTCCATTTAGCAAATACACTGGCTTTATTGAATGTTAAATACCAGACTCAAACAAGCACCTGTACAATGAGCTCGGAAAAACATACAAATGCGATATATCCTTTTAATACTCTTAATACTTTTCTGCTCTTTATTGAATGCACAAAAAGGCAGTTAAGCTTGACTGTAATTCTTGCATGCTTGTTACAATATAAAACACGGTGCTGTGCATGAGAGCATGAGCGCACGCTGACATTTCCAATTTCTAGCATGGCGGGAACCCTCTCTCAGCTCCTCCTCCTCCAAAGGCAGCGGAGAGATTTCACATTCAACTAGAAACACGCTCTCAGTCACAGCAGGGAATGCTTTTTTTTTCTCAGTACAGTTATTTGCCTTGATCCGGCAGTTGGCAGCATTATATGGAGGTCAATGTAAGAGAGACAATGCGAGTAGGTGAAGCAGAATGTGGCAACCAGGCGCTTCGTCAAAGTGTCAAAAGCAGAGAGAGGTTTCACAGATTTGCTGGGAGTATTTGGGGGCATGCATACCACTGGAGTTCAATGAGCGATGTACTGTATGTGTGGTGCAGGTGTGGTCGAGTCTCCTTGGTGTGATACAGGAGAAAAAGGGAGAGGGAGAGAGAGAGAGAGAGAGAGAGGGGAAAGAGGTCTTCACATGTGGACCTCCCTGGAAAGGAGAGTGTGGAGTGTGCCGTTGAGCTGAAATCAGAAGGTCTCCATCGCCTGGCAGATCTGGGCGAACACTTCATCCGGTGACCTCTCCGCGTCGATCTGTGGACAGAAACAAACTGCCTGAGACGAGGCCTTTCAGCGCGTCGACGCGTGGTTGAGGAGAACAGACTGCTGCAGCAGCGCAAAGGCTCACAGCAGACGGATGGCCTCAATGTCTGCTGTGGCATTTAAACACACACACACACACACGCAGTCAACACCTGATGTGGCATTTAAACGTTCAAACGACCCGTTTTAAAGGGGCAGTTCACCACCGAACAGAAACTCTTTGATTATCCTCTGACCCCCGTGTCAGTGGAGACGTCAGTAGTAGCACCAGACGCACCTCAGGCAGCATCTTTAGCTTCACAGTCTTTATGTTGATTTTTCTTGTATGTACCTGTAGGTACTTGGATACCTACAGATGGTATCCAATCAAAGGAAAAGCAACCCGAATACGTGAATGGGTAACAAATGCAGACGCTTCCATGTAGGTCAAGAGGAGGCGCTGACAGGAATGATGTGAGCAAATCAGAAGAATCTGAAGTGACAGATGAACAGTGCTCTCCACTACCGACGTAAAAAACGCCAAATGAGAGAATATCTGGCTTCAATTCGTCACTCGTAATTAAATTCTCCAAATCAAGCTCCATAATATACCAAACACACAACTCAACTGTGGTGTTTGAGTAATTGCCATAAAATCCATCCATCCGTTGATCTTCTGTATTTTTAGCATCGCAGGGGGGGCTGGAGCTACTTCCAGCTGGCTTAGGGGTCAGACAAGTCGCCAGTTCATCACAGGGAAGAGACAATCATTCACACTCACATTCACGTCTATGGGCAATTTAGTCACCAATTGACCCTTTAAGTGTGGGCTGTGGGAGAACATGCAGACTCCACGAAGGCCCCAGCCGAGGCTCGAACTTGCTGTGAGGCCACAGTGCTGCCCTCAGTTACATTTTGCTGTAAACATTAATGTCTAAAAATACGTTTATATAGTTCATGTATCATTTGGAAATATACTATAATAACATAAATGTGTATTTGTGTTCCATCATGCAGGCCGGGCATATTTGTATGCATGACATAATATCAAAAACTTTTAACTGGGTCTCCAAACAGCTTATGAAAACTGTTCATAGTCCACCACTAAGTCCTATTTTACTTGTAGAAATGTTCTGCCTGAATGTTAAATATTAAAATATGGGAGATAATGAGGTCAATATTGAGGACTTTTGTACCCAGGGTGCAATTATTTGGCCACAAAATCCTTTTTTCTCATTTAATGTCAGTTCATCTCGGTGGGAGTCCAACCTCTAATTCTATCAGAGTTAGCACAGGACATAATAAAAAAACACAAACATAAAAATAATTTATTAAAAAAAAAAACCAAACAGCCTCACCGTGTGCAGAAGCCTCTTGCCTTCATAATGAGATGCCACCGCCTGGCTGTCGCTGCAGAAGCTCTCAGCCCTCCTGTGCAGGGCGTCGTCTCTGTCTAAGGCCGGCTGCGAGGTGGAGCCGGATCTGCCACGGCTCTGCAGACGGCTGGACATGGTGTCGGCCGAGCAGCTCAGCAGGAGCACAGCGCTGGGCTCCCCCACCTGACACACAAGATACAGGACGAGGAAAGTCAGCTGACAGCGGTGAACCTCAGGCTTAACAGTAATGTCTCATCGGTGTGATATATTACTCTGCATCAGTCAAAAAGCGAACTTGTTCTACTTTTTTGTGGCTCTTGAGATGAGCAAATTATTGTAATTCTGAGCACATTGTCGTGCATCCACATTTTTTTACTCCTGCATTAACACTGACTCATATTGAATTATATTTTTCCCACCGATGTCAGTCCTGCATGTTAAACTCTTCGCTTTGCTATGGTTAGAGTACATGTACATAAATTATTTCAACTTTTTTCTTCTTTTCCTCGTGTTTTTGTCAGCGGTGCACCCTTGTCTAGTCCGGTGCTCTGACCTTGGCCTCGTACTCCTCCACCCGTCTCAGGTCTCTGGGGAAGCCGCTGATCACGACACCTTTCCCCTGCCGTACCGACGACGCCACCGCCTCGCACAGCAGCTCCAGCAGTGTGTCCTGGAGACCAAACACACATATAGCACGAGCATGAACTACAATTCAAACATTTAAACCACAACATTTTAAACTTCATGAATCTCCTCAGACAGCCTAAAAAAGCGACACTTAAAATGTCCAACTTCACAGCAGAAATAAACATGCTTACAACCTGGTACAAAAAACAGTTTTGGTCTCTATAGATAATTTCCACGTTCATGACAACTGTACTGAGGGTGAATTTATTTATTCAAATTATATTAAGGCTTAAAGTTATGCAGAATTAAGAGTGTGGGTGCTTTGATTGACAGGTGGATGCTGTCACAGGTGGTTTGTCTGAGCATCTTTCAGCCCGCTGCAGCGGTCCACATCTTTGCCAATTTCAAGATTAACTGTGAGCGGCAGGACTGCCAAGATGGCTGTCGCTAAAGCCACCGCACTGAGCTCCAGAAACCTATGAGCGGTGACCATATCCATGTCTGACTGATGAATTGCCACTACATGTGACACTACTCGCTAGAACACACAATCAAGCACAGCCTCTACATATTTAAAGCTCAACCTGCTCTTCTTCTTTTGCTGTTGCACTGCCAGTCTGCTAACTGTGCTAACACCGATTGAACACACTCCACGTTGACATCTCTTGATGCGCTCCAACAAACATCTGCACCATGTTGCTTCAGTATGCTTCAAGTCTTTGTGCACTTTGTTGCTGCACATGCTCTCATTGCGCTGAAAGCTCTGGTTAAGTGTTTACTGTGTCTTTGCCCTGTCTAGTCTGCCTGTCCGGCTTCCCTTTGGTGTTTGCTGTCTGCCTTTCGTGCTAACTTGCTGCAGCTGCTGAATTTTTCTTTCTTCTGAGTGTTTGTTGTGTCCATTTTCACGCTTTCATGACCTAGATGGCTTTGTGCCACAGCATCATTAGTTCTTGCTGTTGTTTTGGGTGGTTTCCTATTAACGCAGTCTCAGGCTTGGGTCTATAGTAGAATGTTAAATGGTATTCTGGCTGCAGGGACGTTAACAATGAGTGTTTACACATCATCATTTCTCTGTTTATTGGAAATGAAATTCTTTTGTTACTCATAGAAGAGGTAGACCACACATTTTATATTTAGACAGATACATTAGGATAATAATTGTACTCGCAGCGATGGGTCTGTGTAACAGCTTTCTGTAGTGTATTATTCATCATAATTAAATCACAGCTCCTGCTCTGTTTATGTTGCTGCTCTCTCAACTAATGGATATTTATCTGCTGCTTTAAACTTTGTACGAAGAATAACACCTTCTAACAATAATAATAACTCGGAGCATGGCTCATGTGTCTGATTGCGGCATATCAAGTGGAGTGCTGCCTTTAGTTGCCAGTTTATTAAGTATACTTACCTGACAATAATGCAGCCCTCCAATAAATCTGACCCTCATGAAAGTTGTTTGTAATAATGTGCTCTCCTCATTTGGATCAATCGGGGTAGACTGGATATTAGAAACACTTCTCACTTCTATAATGACGAGCAGTTCAACAGCGGCAGCAGCAGAAGCCGCGGCGCCCAAAATGACCATAAAGTTGAATCAACACGTCTCTAAAAGACTTTAATCAAAAAGTGAACATTATAACCTTCGCAAAGGTCGAATTTATTGCAGGACTGTTGGATTTGTTTTAACTTGGGGGTGCTGTATCTAAGTGTGGATATTTGCTGCATACAGTACTCTGTACTCACATAAAACTGAACAGGAGGGAGTCAAAAAGTCGATCATTTACAAACTGCTTTTCTACATCTGAACATTCTGGATGAAGTCAGAACGTTCTGTGATCAAAATTCGATCAGTAAGTCCCAGAGTGCTGTGATTAATGCTGATATATGACTGACAGTGCTCATATTAAGTCCTGTTTTTGCCACTTTACGCTTCAGGCCCAGGCTGAAATGAAACATCTTCAAGTGTTTTCTTGTATGGTGACCTCGGCCTTCTAGAGGGAAGCTCACAGGAAGTAAGAAGGGGGATGTGGTGACTCCAGTAGTTATATATATTTGGAGATGGCACGACCTTGTCAAAAGCCACATTTGCTCTTAACTTAGTATTCATGACCAACTGTGGAACCCCGCGCTGAGACCTTGATATGCCACAGATGCATCAAATCATAAGCAGCAACGATCCACAGCTTCAATTATGCAGCTGAGAGTGAATTTCTCCATCAGTGAAGTGACTCCATGTCGAAAGAAATCGCACTCTGTTACACGGGTTACATGAGTTATGAATTTATAATAAAGACCAGTATCAGCGAACTATACTCTCACTGCTTTGAATTCAGTTTGATATGAAGAAAAACAAAGCTCTGATTTGGATTTTTGGACTTTTATTTTGGAGTTTTACCACTTTGGGCCTGAAAAGTAAATATCAACATTTAGACTGGTTTTCCCTCAGATGTCCTCAACTCTTTGTGATTTACAGATTTTTCTGATGGACAGTGAAGTAAACTGCTGCCGTATGTAGCTGCCGTTAGCTCAGTTTGTTAGCCATGCCACCCAGACTGTGAACTCATATTTTTAGCTGGCTGCTACGTCTCATGCTGCTGCACTTGCTTGATCTTTGGCTCCTAGTGGAGTCGCCAACTTTTTTGATCAAAGGTAATATAATCACATCATTGCATAATTAATTACTACTATTACACGCTTACTCTTACGTTCCACCACTGACTGGCTGTGCTGTCTATATGTGCAGACCTACAGAGAGTACACAGGTAACCAGACAGGAAGCCGACGATCAACAGGGGGATTACAGTTAACAGAGAACATTAAATTGCACTTTCTGTGTTGCCAGGCAACAGTACATTAACATTTCACCACCACTAACCGGTGAGCCGCACACGACAGGATTTTCTCACTTTCAGATCGAACTCTTGACTCCGACGTGGGTGTGATTTTTGGATTACAGTCGTTTCTGTGATGCTGTAAATCTGGTGAGGTGCACTTGAGTAATCCTCAGTCGTCCTATCATGGCAGTCTCACTTGCAAGTGTTTGACAGTGACTTTGTCGGTGGACACATGAAACATGACCTGAGTGTGCTTGTAAAGAAGCTTAGGCAGCTTCTCTGAGATCACAGGAAGTCCAGTAAATCTGAGCGTGGGTGTCTTTATGTTGAAATAATAGAAAGAGTCTGTCGTGCTTATTGCTTGTGTAAAACCTTATATATAGAGATGATTGGCGCTTCAGGAGGGGAGGGAGTGTCTTATATATTATGTACATGAACGGTCTTGGTGTGTTTTTGAGGTTAGAAATCTCAGCGTGCGGACGTAATCACTCACTACTGTTGAACAGCCTCATCAGTCCACGGCACAAAATGCCATTAGTGCTTTTAGACATTAAACATATCGTAATGCACCGCAGTTAAACCTCCAGGGTAAAAATACTGATGCTGTGCTCTGGATCGCATCACTGTGGTGCCAGTAATGAGGATTAATGCACACCCTCTCGTGCTTTATTGTTTAATTCAGAACGGGAAAAAGACAAAGACAGGAAGTAAAGTAAGGCACCGTAGGACTCTTTCAACATAAAACAGGAAATGCTGAACACCAAACTAAAACAATGACGAGCAGCAGCTTGTATTGATCTGTACTGAACGTGTATCAGCTGATTTGGCTCACAGATGATTGGCAGTTGGTATCAGAGACAAAAAAAAACATTGTTTGGGCATCCCTATAAAAAAATAAGATTATGTATTTATTTATGTTCCTCAAAATAAAGGAACATGTAACCCAGAGCAACAGTGTGGCTTACTCGTGTATTTTTCAAAGTTTTCAAAGAGTTCTTCGGCACAGAAAACAGGCTTAAGATGCACAGACAGTAGACAGTACGTGTTCGTAGAACCAATTAGTTGCTTGTTTTGGTCTTTTTATTTGTTTGTGTGTTGACAATAGAAAATATGGGAAACAATTTTCTATTCTAAGAACTCTTAATAATTTTCTGTTCATTAATTGTTTCATTGCTGGTAAACAGTTGTATTTCTCAGTACCCAGCAGGCTGTGTTTGAACGCTGTGGTGAGTTCACAAACATCAAGAACATTGATCAATAAATCCTCCTTTTTTTTCAGGCAGAGCGAACGAGCGCCTTTTAAATGTTGTTTTTTTAAATTAGTGACGTGCGGAGTCAGTCGATTTTTTGTGTGACTCACTCAGGCTAAATGATGTGTATGAGAGCGATGTCCAAACAACACACACACACACACACATAAACCTTTTGAACGTGTGCAAGCGAAGGTGACAGTGTGTGTGAGTGACAGGTGGGCTGTGTTTTGATGTGAAATGTCACAGACTCTTGGACCTTACCGTTCAATTAAAAAGCTCCCAGACAACCGCTGCTATGTTAGTGAGGATTAATAAACAACAGCAGAAAAAAACACATCACTGTGTATAACCTCTGCGGACGTGGATGCTGAAGATGAGGCCAGGAAGGTAAATGTAATATATAATGTCATTTAGGTCCCATTCGGAAAAAGATATTAATATTTCACTGGGAGGTGGGTAGTAATATTAAAGGCTATATTTAACCATCACGTCCACTTTTCAGTCCTCAGGACTTGTGTGTACAGAGTAATAATTTGATGGACACCTCCCTCATTTTCCTGTTAGTCTGTCGTCTTTATTATTTCTATTATTAATGCCTGTTGTTCTCATATAAAGGTTTAGGCAGACCAGATTCCTCCAGGTGAAATTTAGTCGTGTGTTGTGATGAAAACCTGTCAGCAGCCGTACACAAATTTGTAAATCTGGCATCTTCCACTGTCATTAACCTCATCACTGCCCTTACTCTCAGCTATATAAACAATAATTTAACCATCACCTGTGTGAGCGTCCTTTTATATGAAGTCATTATTTGTAGATTGATAAAATAAAAGGATAAAAACCGGCAGCAGCCTGAGCTTCTTGATGTTGGACTAGTAAGTAATATTACTGTAGCTGTCTGTCTTGTGTTAAAGCGCAAAAATACCGATTTCTCCTCAACGCTGCGTTAATAGATATGAGTTCTTCTCCCACCGTTGCTTAAAACGCGCCCGGAGGGGATCTTTAATCACTCATATTAACAGCAATATTGTAGAGATTTGTCAAAACTTGGAATCGTGTTAGAGGCTTGGACAGTGTCTGCTGGACTGAAGTCACATTTGGCTGCTGGCTACAGTCGACTTTCTGCCCTGATGAACTTGTTTACACCTCCTCAGAAAACACGTTTTCCTCCGAGAGTAGTTAGAGTTGTAGATAATATATCTGGCTTACACACTCCGGCTCAGACAGCTTATGTCAGCTCAGTCTGGTACAGTGTACAATCTATGTGAACTGCCATTTTGAGCACTCTTGACTGTATAATATTTCAGCCGCAGCCAACCTCTTCTGTTCATTTCATTAGGCCCTTGGCAGGAAAACATCTATAGCATATCAGTATTTCCTCAGCCGGAGAGCTGTTGTGTTTTATTTTTCTGTGACAGCATGGATTTGTCTGTCTGCATTTTCTAACTGAACTGCGTTTCCGTCTGTCTGTCTTTATGAAATAATAATCTGTAAGATCTTGTTTTTGAAGGTGTTATTTTTGTGGCTCAGTTCACTGCACTGTTGTCCTGCTTATGCACTGATTCTCCCGGAAATCAAACATTCCTTTATTGTTTGATTTCAAGTCCAGCCAATCACTGCTCAGACTTAATATCCGGTCCAAACAGCCGCGTTTAAATGGATGGTGAAATGTACTATTTCTAAAATAAACTAAAAAATACAACAAAATAGGTTATTTTAATAATACATTTAAAACTCTCCTCTATCACCAACCTGCAAAAATGGGCTGTATTTTAGAGGGAAATATTGTATTTTTAATGGTTAATAGCAATAATCCCATAATATAATGTGTATAATAGTAAGAATTGTATAATCGGTGTGCTGTAGAAGTACTATTTGGCCCAGAAGCCGACTGCGGTACTCCAAAATAAAAGTCCTTTCTGCTTCAAAAAGACATTTCCCTCACGACTGCCATAATATGTCAGATTAAAGGCGGTTGGTTTGGGTAAAGAGACAGACTGCATGTGAGCAGAGGCCTGCACAAACCCAACAGAGACCAGGAGATAAAAAAGAAACTTTAATTAAAATGAATTGGTGCCATCTTGCAACATGGTAATCCAGACGCTGCTGGTTTCAGGAGAAATATTGTCTCCGTTGCAGCTGAACATCTCCCAGTTTAATTTATCACTACAAAATAAAAAAGGCAATCTTTGTACATAAACACTTTGCAGGGGGTGTTTAACACGACTCCCAGGGTGCATTTCAGCAGAGGTTATCATTCTGTCATGCCATTGAATGAATTCTTCACCTGTAGAGCACCTGCAACAAAGAAACAGCTTAACTGTCTCGTTTTCCATAGCAACAGCAGCTGTGCCTCATGGGTATTGTAGGATTTAGTGCTGTATCTGAATATCTAATTTCTCAGAAACAAAATTGGAATAATTACTGTTAACTGTTGGCCGTAAAGTAAACTTATTATAAGACTATTATTATTATTCATAGTAGTAAAACTCGGCTTAACTCGGTCTTGTGTTTTCTATGTTTAACATCAATGACTAAAAGAAACTTTTCCTGTGTCACCTTTAAGTTATTATATTGAAAATATTAAAGAAATAGGGGTTGATGGTCTGTCTGTCTTTTCAGTCTACCTCAATCAAAGTGGATGAACAAAGCATATACAGCCACAAACGTACATACTGAGCCTGAAGCTGCAGATCTCTTCTTTTACTGTCCATCACTCTTTGTGAAATCATCCAGGCATTTTCACAGGGCTTGTTTCACCCAAAAGCGAGCCTCATCAATCTGAGAAAAACTCTTCTGGCACCAGCGGCTTATCCCACCATGCAGGCTCTATAATTGTAGCTCATATTCTTCGATAGCAGAGCGACAGAAGCACACTGACCTCGGGCAGCGGCTCTCCTCTCTCCAGGACGTCCTGCAGGTGACGTCCTCTATCACTGTGAGACTGCAGCTCGGCACACAGCAGATCACCCAGGGTGACGTGACGCAGGCCAAATCTGTCCTCCATCCGCTCACACTGCAGAGATTTACCTGAGCCTGGACCACCTGAGATCACACACACACACAAATACAGGGATCAGTCCATCCTCACAGACAAGTAATCTCCGAGACAGAATATGAAGAGAGGCGAGGATGATGAGGAGTGAAATTGAGAGGTGAAGGAAGAGCATGGAAGAAGCAGTAGGAAAATAGATGGCGTGTGTATGTGTGCGTGCGTGCGTGTGTGTGTGCACATCACAGGTCTTATTCATTGCCCGGGGCCGAGAAGCAGGTTATCACAGATGATTATTATCTTCTTTCCTCAGAATCTACCTGCCCCACATCTCAGTTCAACACCACGGACCACACACATCTACACCCCCCCCACACACACACGCCCACACACACAGATTTACTTTACCGTAGTGTGTCTTAGTCTTTTCTTTTCATCTATTTCTACTCTATACTTTTTACAGACAGCTTTAGTTACTCTAGAAATATTTTTGGGTTGTGCACAAGACATTTAAAGGACAGCACCTTGGGTTTGTGAAACAGTGACTCACATTGACATTTTATGGACCAAACCACTAAATGATGAATCAAGAAAATGATAGATATACTGTATTAATCAATAATAAGAACAAACGCTGGTGACTGCCTCAATCAAGTGGACTTGACTTGATTTCTGGCGAGGTTGGACAACTAGTTGTTTTCTAGCATTACCTCACCCTTAACTGATTAATGAATAAGATAATCACCATAAAATGTATGATAACAACACTTAAACCAGTCCAGCCATAAAGTCACGTCTTAATCCTGGAACAGGCCTTTGACAAAAGTCGTCACTTTCCAGGTCATAAAGTTAGAAGTACACAATGAGGGAGCATACAGGCGAAGCATCAAGAAAACACACTGTTTTACCACCTAGCCCACATTCAGTCATTCAGATTTACCTGACATCCTTTAAAATATTCAAAACTATTTCAGCAGCCTCAGCAGTCTCTCAGCAGTATCTGCTCCGCTGCTGTGCTGTGAAGTCTGTGGGTGTTTTATCGCAGGTTAACTGTATTACACGGCCATGAAGCTGTGTGAAGCATCAGGAAGTGGTGATTTATCATAACCAGCCTTGAGCCTTGCAATAAAGCTCAGGATGTGATTCAGATTCATCAGTATTCTCCTCTGCCAGCATCGAGAAACAGTCATCCGGTTGGTGGAGCGTTTGCACCGTGTACTAAGGCTGAGTCCCAGCCTGGGCTCGATTCTAGCCCGGACCCTTTGCTGCACGTCTTCTCCTCTCTCTCTCCCCTGTTCCTGTCAATCTTAAGTTGTCAAATAAAGGCAAATAAGCCACAGAAAATAAATAAAAAAAAGAAACAAACACCCTCATCACCATTTCTTCTGAATGCACTGACAGATGCGAGCAGGGCTCGGCTCACCCAGGGACCACCGTTGGAAAAGGTCCAAAAGAAACCGAGGACGGGGCTCCGTTATTCATTCAGCACAGACTTGAATACATAATGCTGCACCCAGCACATGCCTTCTCGTTAGCAGTATTCCTCTGTTGCTCGATACCTTCCTGCCAGGAAGTAAAATAATGACCCACCAGGGCTGAGGCGAAGGCCCAGAGAAGCTTGTTAGTGTAGTTAGTTGGGTCAAGCTCTGCTGTATGAACCGGCTCTGTGGGTGAAGGTAGTTTTCTTTTCTTGAGACCATTTGAAATTTAGATTTACTTTAATTCAAAACTTTAGGCAAGGTGAAGCGTGCTGTGCTGTTTTATACTGCGTTAAATGTCTACATTATTTACCATACACACAGGGTTATTTTGGTGCTCAGCTTACCTAAACTTACCTAAACGGCCAACGGGTAAATCCAGTATTCAGTCTCATATCTCTGCTTTTGGACTGCAGAGGAAAAATCTGCCTCTTTGGCTGAAATGAAGTTGACAGCCTCGTGGTTTGAGGGTTTTATTTTGATGGTCTCGCTCTTACTTTGTGTTCTAGTTTTGTGTTTGAGTTTCACCTGTTCCCCGTTAGCCCTCTCTCTCGTGTGTATTCTTTTAAATCTATGTTTTTTGGACTCTGTCAGTTCGGTTTTGACTTTAAATCAAGCATCCCAGCCTGTTCTCCATTGTTTTCCCAGTGTTGATGGACTTTGTTGAATTTGTTTTTTTTTTTACTTTTCTGCCTAGTTTATTTGGAGATTTTGCTTCTTCCTTGGCCTGTTTGGACTGCTTTCACTTTTACACTTTCTTGCCAGGAGCCATTTTTGTTATTAAATCATTTGAACTGCACAAACTCAGCCCCTGTAGTCTGCACTTGGGTCCAGTCCTTCATGCTTCCTGTTTCTCTATTTGACACTGAAACTTTCATATTGCTGCTGCTAGATCTCACCTTCAAGACGTCACCTCCATTATCAGACAGGAATACACACTGACCTTTGGCATGCTTTCATTTGAACTTCATGACAATGCGTTGACTCTTCCATATTCTTATGTGGTGTACCTCAAGGCTCTGTACTGGATCATTTATAATATTACCATTCAGTGAAGTATTTCATAATTATGCGCCGTATTTATATTGCTATGCTGATGATGCACAGGTATACATGCACATTCAAATGACCTTTTAAATGTTAAACATTTGATTTGAGTTGATGATACTTTACTATTACTAGGTATAAATCTGAAGATTAAAGATCCAAATCTGCACCTTCTGCTTTCCTGACTGAACTCATCACTCCATGTATGAACAGCTCTGTCACAGCGTTGTCCTTGATAAGAGCCAAGGTGACAGATGGATTGTATTAGATGGAGCAGGAGACAGAGATGAAACGAGGCAAAGAGGACAGAGAACCATAGAGAGGAGGAAAAAAATCTCTCTGGTAATTTAATTTTTGAATCTGTTCCTGCTTTTCCGCCCAAAGCTACAGCAGGTAATATTTTTTCCATGTAAAAAATCAGTCTAAATGACAAACGGGCTGCATACAAAACAAGCTTCTCACCTGCACTAATTGAGAAGCTTTCAGTTATTGATGATTACCAGCAGGAAATTCTCTCATTGCACTGGGAGTGCAAAATTAAAACAAATGTTCAAGGGCTGCACTGATTGAGTGCTGGATTCCCAGAAGATGATTGCATTTGCTATGAGGAAGAAAAAAAATGAAGAGCTGAACTTAAGCGCATCTTACTATACTCTCTGAAAAATACTTTATTTTGACATCAACCAGTGATTTCTGCAGAGACCCAAACATGTAAAACAAATTTCACATAGTAGGAGTGAAATCAGCTACTGGGGAAGCAACTCATGATGATTCTTTTTCTTGGTTCTTATATTTAGGTCTCAAGTCTTGTGTCTTGTTTTTGTCCATCTTTTTGAAAAGTTGCGAGTAATAAATTGAGTCATTTTTAAAAAAAGACAAACTGTCCAAATTCTCCCAAATATTTTTTGGTTGTGGACAAAAAAATCTTTATTACTATTTTTATTTTCTTATCTGAATAACTGTTTGCCATGGTGTCATCCTCGAGTTACTTGTAATGTATCTATCCTAACAATCTGAATGATCATTTTCTGCATAGGACTATCATCTGTTTACTCTTTATCCTCTTGGGGGAAGAAAATGGTGTCTTAAGTGAGTTCCTTACTGCCTTCAAAGGATGGCGAGGTTGGCCATAAGGTGGTCAGAAAGTACAAATTCACTGCTGTTTTTTTCTGTTTTTCTGGGATTTGTTGATGATAGGAAAATCCTTTCACTCCCTGTCCTTTGACATCCACCTGTGGTGGTTACTTCTTCATACTTTGGAAAACCACCACAGTGTACTGTAAAAAACATGTCATTGCATCAACCCCGAACATCAATAAAACAAGTGATATTACCCTCTCGCGCCAGAAAAGTGTGATTGCAAGAGTAAAAATGGTAATTTTTTTTCATCAGAGAGGAAGGAAGAGCGAAGTGCGTGTGTGTGTGAGAGAGAGGTAAGACGAGAACATGAAGGGGAAAAGAAAAAAGGCTGAGAGCAAAGACAGCGGTGAAACTTCAGATTAGCATTTCCCTCAGGCATCATCACCTCCTTCTTCTGAAGCATCGCTGCAGAACACTGCCTCAACTTTCCCACCAGTTATTACAGGCGGGGAGATTTTACATAAAATAAAATCACCTAAAACTCTTCTCTCCCAACTTTTAATTAAATCAGTTTGGAAAATATAAATGCACGCATGTCTTTTTCCCCCCCTGAACAGATCAAAGACTTGCATTCATTTTAATAGGGATGTCAACAAGAGCTCCTAATCGAGAGAGCTTTTAATTTAATCACTGGTGATAATTTGACCTCTACGTGTTGTTCAGCAAGTGTTTGATGATTTGCTACATGAACAAGGAGGCAGGCTGGAAACTGAACATCAACTCTTCTGGATTTTACCACACTCTGGATCACTGGTGCAAGAATGTGTGTGGTATCTTAACAAATTACCGTTACAAATGAGTGTTTTCCTTTGACTCTGACTTGAATGTTTATCCACTTTAAGGTCTCACACCATCACTCCTATGAGCACCTGTTATAATGCTGCTATTTCCGCCCCATATTACGACTTCATTCTTTGAAAACGCCTCTCATCAGCATTTCAGAGGGCAGGTAGATGGGCAGCAAGTGACTCCGAGGCTTTCATCACCAGATAAAAGGGGCAGAGTCTGACAGATCAGCAGCGTCAGCAGCAGCAGAGCTGGTCTGGATGGGAGTGACAGCAGGAAGACGGGGGATGGGTAGGTTGATGCAGAGACATTAACTTTTTATTGAGATGTGAGGTGTCCTCATGCCGGGTCAGACAGTCTGGAGACAGTGTTTTGAAAAGTCAGCACCATGTCTGATGTGTCCGGAAAGAAAACCTTTCACAGTGACACAAACATCGCCAAACGGGCAGGGTTGATTTTATTCGGTGCACTACATGCTCCACCAGATAATGAGCCTGAGTCAGTATAGCTTTACTTGCACTACACAGTTTAGTTCATTCTTGTTGCAAAGCACTTTGCACTTGAGTTATGGAGGGAGTTTTGAATGTTTTAAAAAAGCTATAAATAAAGCAGAATTGCGGGCATAGCACTGATATTACGATCAATTCAAGTAGCTGTGAATGTTCATTGGTGTTTAATAAAATGTTAGTTAACCTTTAAACAAGGGCATAAAGTTTGGAGATAAAGTTTTCAGTGTTGGACTGCACTGTGGCTTTGGAGTTAGGGACACTCTCTATTATTAAAGCTGCACTAATGTGAAAAAAGGGCTCACTTGTAATGAAGAACAGACAGAAAGTCATGTTCCAATTCTGCAGCTTTAATGTTTAATGCAACCTTAATGTTTTAGTTCAGTATTACTCGCTTATCGACCTTGTTTTCAGCTGCAGCAGGCAGCCGTTTCCAGCTAAAAAGCTCCTGCTTAGACTACAGCACCAAACAGCAGACAGGGTTAGTGACCGGCTGCTGAATATAATGTGTTTAACATTTAGCAGGACAAAAATTTCCCTCAGGAGTTGGTGGAGACCAAAAAAAAGCTAAAAGAAGATTGAGCATCGACCAAAAATATTGTTGTTTAAAGGTGTTTACGATTTGAGGGGCTCTATTTACCATGAACATAATTTATCATTATGTTTTACGATACCTTAAAATAAGTCTCAGATGCCACACGTCCTCTTTGAGAACTGTGTTACTGCAGTGGTCCAGAACATGCAAACTACACACTGCATCTAAACGGGGAATTTTTACATTTTTTGCACATTTCACAGCCGCTATAGTCTCTCCTTCACACTAGGAAGGAGAGGGTGAAGCGACAGGGTTGCAATCAGCAAATATACTGTGAAATGGGACCAAATCCTACACAGTGGACCTTTTAAGATTTCAATAATCTCAGTACCTTAAAAGATATGATTCCAACTACATATACAACATGTTCATATTCGAGTAGCTTTTTCACGGTGCTCCCAGTCTGTGAATTGTTTCACATATTGCTGTTAGCAACCTGCAGGCAGAGCAGTGTGTGGTGAGAGGAGTAAGAGAGATCTGAGGGTCCCAGCTTAACAGCTACAGTACATACAAGATAACAGCTACGATACAAAAGTGACAGTCGAGCGTTAAAGCAGGTCGCCACAGCAAGAGAAACTGAAGCTCAGGTGTGTGATCGTCTAAACTTCTCGACAGAAGAGTTAAAAAACATTTCTTACATTGATGGAGCACTTTTATATATCGATGTGGCTGACCTAATCAGTTATATAAAATACAAGTTGTTAAAGTTTAAACCAGCAGCTTTTTCTGACGTTGACTGCTGTAGGTTGTGTTCTGCTGCTCCTGTTGAGAGGAAAGCTCCTGGTCTAACTCACGCCTCATGTCTGGTTCTCTAATATTCAGACAAACCGTTAATGCAGATCAGTGGGGATTTGTCATGTTGCTTTTAACACTAATACACGAAACCGTATGGGTGTGAAAGAGAGTACTGATTCAATAATCTTTTAATGGCCGTAGCTTTAGTATTTTTCCACGGCAGTGAAGTAAACGCTGGTTAATGGAGATTCTGCGTGTCCCAGATCTCTCGTTAACCTTCATCTTCCCGCCCTGTCCTCAATTAGCAGACTGAGCCACACACCGCCTCACGGTACCGTGACAGCATACTAATTGATGACAAAAACACATCACACGCTGCCTCCAGGGGCTGGAAGTAAATCAAGTACATTTACTCATCTGCTGCACCTGAGCACAATTAAGAAGCAGTAGTGTTTGTGTATTTTTATGTATTTCACTAAACTTCAGAGAGAGAGAGAGAGAGAGAGAGAGAGAGAGAGAGAGAGAGAGAGAGAGAGAGAGAGAGAGAGAGAGAGAGAGAGAGAATGAGAGAGAGAGAGAGAGAGAGAGAGAGATGATCTGTGTATGTATATTTTTAACCAGTAGGATACTATATAGATCTGATAACTTTATAGTTAGAGGCATGATGAAGAGCAGTATTTTTCATACAACATGTATGCACATATATTAGTGTCTTATGTTATATTAACAAATATAGATTTATACATTTAGAAAATGCCCTGCCCATCAAAAGTATATATAAGTTGCTCTGTACAGTCTACTCACTATAAATGTGAACTTTTTGAGGATAAGCAGCCGTGTTTTATTTTAGATATCATCCAGAGAGATTAAGTACATTTTCTCTCATTTAGTCCTTCAACTGATCCATAAAATACAGGAAAATACCCCATAACTGACAAAGGAGTGTAATTATATGCAAATCACTTGCAGGTTCAAGGCTGCTGTGCTGAAAACTAACATTACATACGAAAGTAACACCTGCACACTAAGTGCTAATTTATTCAAAGAAACATTTGGATCCCAGCTGGGGTCCAAATGTTTAAAATACTGTACTTTGATGAGTGGCTTGTAACTCAATTTATTTCATAGTTTTTATCTTCCGCTACTGCTATTGTTCTACTGTAATAATAGTAATGTCTTGTTTTCTAGTGATGAACAGTGTTGAAACAAGCTGTGAAATTGTACATGAGCAAAGTTTTGCACTGGAACTTTTTTAATTACTTCATTAAGTTTCCTTCTGTCGTCTGAAATCAGTGAGACCCTCTGAGAACAGACATCTGTCGTTTCGCCCTCCGGCGCTGCTCCTGAACGCAGCTTTTTCATCAGGGCTGCAGTCTGAGTTTAGTTCGCTTGAAACACGCAGAAAAATGTCAGAGCGGATGATCAACGGATCGGTAATATCCTGTCTCTTTCAGCTATCCTGTGGCAACGTCCAGCCCAGCAGTCAGCAGCTGCTCATTATTATCCAGCCTGCCTGCCTCGGTGTGTGTGTGTGTGTGTGTGTGTGTGCGCGCTCCACTACACGTACCCATCATGAAGATGACCTTTGGTTTCTTCTGGTCCGTACAATAACCTGTCAGAGGAAAGAAAATCAGAGTTTAACATGCGGCGCAGCTCAACACACAGGCAGCAAACTCTACACACACACACACACACACACACACACACTCTCCGTTAATGTAGTCAGACTACATTTAAACCTAGCACTGCCTATCTGAACTGTACATGTGTGAATGCCAAATTTACATGATTAAAGGAGAGCATGGATGGAAGCGTTCTTCAGTAATAGCAATAGTGATGCAGTTATTAGTTTTTTTTATTTGGTCAGGAGGACAATTCAGCCAAAGATGGCAGACAAGTATCTTCACCTTCTCTGCTCATCTTCACAGTTTTTTCCGGCTTTGCAAAAGGTGTTTACTTTTTCGTACTGATGCAAGACGTGAGCTGGCAGGTGACAACTGAGGAGAGTTTCACAGCATACGAACTGTATTTCATTTTACAGCCAACGTGCCGACTAGATGGACAGATTCTTTATTGTCCTGACTAAACGCAGGGTTTGTTCTCCTTTTAATCAGGCATCCTCCACCTCCTCCTCCTCCTCCTCCACCTCCTCTCTGTCCTCCGCCTGCAGCAGAGTGATGTTAGCGTAGCGACAGCTAGCTGACGAGATAAACATCAGGTCTTAACTGGCAACAGTGAATCAACAGACAAGCCCTCCTCCCCTCCATTACACAATCAATACTGTGGATGTAGAGCAACGCTGATGAAAACACACACACACGCACACACGCACACACACACACACACACACACACACACACACACACACACACACACACACACACAGGCTCCAGGGAGAAGTTCATTCAGGCATCTGCTGAATAACAGTTAGGCCTACATGACATGCGTGGCATTTACTGAGATGGAACAATGTACCAGTGATGAAATTCTGAACGGAGCCGGCTGCTGGTTCATGAAGGAAGGCGGAGGTGGATAAAAAACGTAGCTGCTAATAAAAACTTTGCTGATAAGACGAGGTGTTGGGCAGCTTAGCGTGATTGTGTATTTGTCTTTTGACTGTTTATACAGACAATCAATAAAAATCAGCTCATCGACTCACTTTCCATGATTCCTTCAGCGTACCCGATTTCCTCCTCCTCTTCCACCTGGAAAGAAAGAGAGAGATCCAGATTGTCACGTTGTCCCAAAGTTAAGCTTCGATTTTGTCTTTTTCAATATGTTTTGTCGTCTATGTGCCACAATGGGTATCACTCGTTAAAAGTATATTATTAGATAAAGGATGAGGAAGTCATAACTGAACTGAAACAATTAGTTGACTGACAGAAAAAGACAGTAACCCACAATTATTTTGATACTGAATTGGCCGGTAAAGTAATATTTCAATAAAAAACTTCTCCTAGTTCCAGTTCCCGAATAGTGAGGATTTAATGTTTTTCTTTGTCTCATGGCATTGTAAACTGAATATCTTCAGTCAGTCAGACATTTTATCGCACTGAACACTGAGATTTTATCACAGGAATCACTCTTGTCTGACATATTATAGACAAGACAAATAACACGAAAAAATAACGAAATAAATAAAGAAAAAAATGATAATGACATCAAACATTAGTAGCATCTCTAATGGACACCCAACAGAAGAAACAGTTTTAAGTGGCTCCTTCATTCTCCTTGGAGCAAACACATGGCCTGAGCCTGGAGGAGGACCGAAGCTCTCAGCAGCCTCCTTCACTGAGTCATCATTACAGTTAACAAACACATGTCAGAGTCAAGCCGGAGCACAGAAATTGGCTAGGAGACACTTTCCACTTGGTTTCATCTGTCCTGAGAGGAAAGCTGAGTCACTTGTAGAATATTTCACATACTCGAGACCATTTTCAAAAACTATTCCTCCCAAGTGTCTTTGCTGCAGGTTTCCACGGTTGTCCTCCTCAGCTTTGGCCATCTGTATCACTCTGGCACTAAATAACCTGCTAATGGCTCCAGTGTTGGCAAACAATGATATTTAAAAAATGCAAAGTGAATGATTACACTGGGATTGCTGCTGAGAGGACAGAAGAAGATAATATTTAATCAAGAGTCATGACAGCGATAAGAGCAGAAATCATTTATATTCTTGCTAAATTAATTAAGCTTTGTTTTCTAATAAAGGGAGATAAACCATTCCCTGAATTTTAACACTACAGCACTTTTATTTTCTTTTATTTATTTTCTTTTATTTATTTTCTTTTTATTGTATTTTAATTGTATTTTAATTTTGACTGCATTTATTTATCTATGTACCTGTTATGTATTGTTTCTACAGCTTTGTTGTAAAGCACTTTGGGTACCGTCTGGCTATTGTAAAGGGCTATATAAATAAACTTGATTTGATTTGATTTGAATTTAGTTATTTAATAATCTGATCTATCAAATTATTTAAAACTGCTATATTTCATATTTTAAACTTTTAAACATGTTGCTGCTTTACCTTAAAGCTGCATCCATTTTTTTTTGGGCAGTTGGGGGCAGCAAAGTGCCACTACCAACATATTATCTCCTCATAAAGTTGATATGGCGAACATGTTAGCAAACAGTTGCTTACATACACATCCAGCAGATACAGAGCAGCATTAGTATTCATTTGGAGCTCTCCGCCAACTCCTGAGAGAGATATCTAACTCTTTAGCTGTTAAATGCTCCAGTCTGTCATCAGTCGGCTGCTAACTGTGTCTGTCTTTCAAACTAAAAATAGCTGTCTGCAACTGTCAGCTTTAAAGTCCTTCTTTCATTTCATCGCTACGAGCGACTTCTTTCACTTCACATTTTACCTGTTGCAGCTTTAACTTCTTCCCTAGAATTAATCATTTGTGCGCTTATGTCGCTAACTGCTAAAATTGCTAATTCGCTCAGTGCTCCAGAATCTCTTATAAATATTCATATTACAGGATGTCATACATATCACACTGTTTAATAGCCAACTCCCAGAATGCAGTGCAAAACTGGCTTCAGGCTAAGATAAAAACGAAATAATATTAAATTCAACAGTGAGAGTGTCAAATAGAATAAACTGATAATTCAGGTATTGAACTATTTATTTAAATGAAAACGTTCAGAAATACGAGCACAAAAGAAATAATCACACTGAATGGCTGATTTAATAATATAAACGAATGATGAATTTTAATTTGATTTGGAACAATTTGAGGGAGCAGTTCATCAATTATTTATCTTGTGGTTGCCTCATTTCTGTTTAAATAATGATGAGGCAGAAATGGTTCAAAATTAAACATTAAGTGATCAACCATGGAAACACAGAGGTGTGGGCGTAGAGAAGGAACGTCAAGCGTGCAGATCACCAGGATGCAACTTTTAAAACTTAGATGCTGAAGTTGTCAGTGTGTGCAAACTGTGACATGGCTGCACAATCCAACAAAGCTCGCAGCCTTTTGATGTTTGTTAGCGGCAGAAATGGTTCAAACTGTGCAACAAAGATCTGACAGTGATCTATTGTCTCTTCTAGGCAGGTCTCTCAGGCACGCAGCCATCAAACTACATTATGCGCTTCATCACCTCCATGTCTCCTTTCACTTCCCACCAAAAACCAATTCAATGTGTGAAAACTGAGAATCCGACTTCACATTTGAGAGAAAAACATCTAATACGCACATAAATGTAGCGTGAAATCACCGTCTGCCAGCCTCGTGTGGACAGAAATATGTACTGTTGCTCTCATTCTCATACCGTGCCAACATAATTTAACCGAATTGTCTTTTTTATGGAAGTATGCACATGCCACGGTTATATCAGGTGCAGAGATGCAAAAACAATATGGTGCTCCTAGAAAGAAGTCTTATTGAGTGCAAATATGACATAATAATCAGTATTTGTCCATCACGCTAGTTGTGGGTCAGGTTCAGGCCTATATTTAAGGATGCCAACATGAAGCACTGAGCACTTCTGAGATTTCAATCAATAGGATGTAATTTTCTTTCCTGTTTCCTACCAAGAGTCAATGTCGCTGCTTTTATTTTAAAACCACGCCTTCAAATGGAAGGGTCTCTATTCATTCACCAATGGGTGAACGCGCAGAGGGGGAGGGAGAAGCGGACTGAAGTTTGATGGACGTGTCAGGATCCAATCATAATGCGCAGCCTCATCAACTGTTCTCATGACTTTTCCTATGATCTCGCCCTCCAGACTGGAGACTGGACTAAAACATTTAATTTTTTTGACAAACCTTCTATTTTACTGGCTGCAATGGGATCATGGGGAGGTTTTCAAACAATATGGTAAAAAAAATCTCCTATCCCGCCTTTAACCACGTTTATTACCGTAACCATGGCGACAAATCTCCTGTGAACTTAACAACTTAAATAAAAGTATCAGTGTGTAGGTTTTAGTAGCATCTAGAGGTGCTGTTGCAACCCTGTCGCCTCACACTCTCCGTCCTAGCATAGGACTTTTATTAAGTGTTCAATTTGCATTAGTGCTTCTTGCTAGTTTTTTTTCACCCTGATTAGTTTTCACTTGTGTACTTAGTCTCTATGTTCTTGGTTTGTGTGTTAATTTGTCTTCATCCTATGTTCAAGCTGTTTCCCAGTGTTCTTTGCTCTTGTAAACCCTTGCCTGCCCTTTAGACTTCAGATACTGCCTGCTGCTTTACGGATTTGTTTTCTTGTTTGGACTGCCTGTCTCTGTGAGCTTTTGTACATTCCCATTTGCATTGTTCTGCACCAGTTCTGCCTCTGAGTCTGCAGTTTGCTCTTTCTCTCATCTTCTCTGTTGTACCTCCTTGAACTGTGACAGTATTTCTTTAAGGGTGATTTTAAATCTGCTGTGCAGTTTTATCTACAGCAATGTATTGTGGTCTGTAAGATCAGCATATGTTTGTAGTGTCACTGTCCTGTGAGAACCACATATCTATCAGTTATCTTTTCATGAGGTCATCCATCATTATTTTTTTTCACTGGACAGAAAGGGTGTGGAAAATTTGAAATCTGAGAAGTAACTAAAGTTGTCAGATGTAGCGGAGTAAAAAGTACAACATTTGCCTCTGAGATGAAGTGAAGTACCAAGTTACATACAGTGGAAATACTAATAATTAGTTACTGTATATGGTTAAATTCCACCACTGCAAATGATGCCGTCCTGCAGCGAGATGTACTCGTAACTAGCTAATAATCGGTTATCAATTAAGTAGCTCAACATGAAGATAATAGGCAGGATGACAAAAAATATCAGTCCCTGAGAAGATTAAGTATTCAGGATATTTATCCAACAGCTTTAAATATTTCTGCCCGTACAGTAGGTGGAGTGTCAGCTGTGTGAAATACATCCGGCTCCCCTCGTTCTCATACTGTGCCCAAGCAATGAAACTGACTTGTTTTCAGTATGGAGACAGTTGACTGTCTGTAAACATCAAAAAACAGCTTGGCGTCATCTGCGGACAGATGATGACTGAAGAAATAAACCTCCCTCGACATTTTCCATCTACTACCGGCTCTTGACCTCGTGCCCTCTGAAGCTGACTTCTAATGATTGTGATTTAGACGTGTGCTGTTTGCAGAGGGGTCAGTGTGAAGCGGAGCTGCAGTTACATACTCCAGACACCCAGAATGAAGTGAAGCACAGCTCTGTTCGTGTTAACTGAATGACGGCAGTGTGGGGGAGTGCTGGGTGCCAGCAACGAGCCAGCTTGGCATGTGGGTACACCAACTGGTCCGATGACTCAGAGAGAGGGAGAAACACATGCACAGCACGCATTACTTACACGTGACGGAGGAAAAGATATGTATATAAACACACACAAACACTCAGTAAAAAAAGAATTGTTTTTCTCAATTCCTGGGAAGTTGATACTGTATGTTGTTATGTGACGAACACACACGCCTACGCAAAAACATCCCAAAAACAACCCCAAAAGTCTGCATCTGTCTGCATGTTAGCAGCTCCACTCACCACAAAATGAAAACTGTCGAATGGATGTTGGTGAGACGATGTTTTTCTGTTTCTCAACCAGTAATTGCTGAGATATTTCAGTCTGGGCCAGAGTGGTGAACCAACCAACCGACACGCCTCCAGAACGACACTGTTTCATCATGCAGTCCTGCTTATTAAGATGCGACATCGTCCACAATAGTCAAACACAACCAGAGATTAAAAAGATATTTGCTGTAGCTCCTTAGAAGGCCACTGAGTACATTTACCCAGAGTTTTGACGTACTAGTACTTAACTTCACTTTAACTACATTTATGTGATATTTGAGTTACTAGTTACTTTGTAGATTCAAATTAAGACAAATAATCCAAAAAAAAAATGCTGTAAACTACTTGGTAATTATTTTAAATCAGCTCCACCTTTGTCAGCTGCAACACAAAGTGAAGCCAGTGCTGAAGTGTCAAAAACTGCAGTTCCTCAAACGTCCACTTGAGGCTGGCTGCAGAACACGTCAGTCTCCATAAGTCCCCATGTTAAGATATCCAGCTTCAGAAGAAATAAACATGTTTACAACAGTTTTGGTCTCTATAGCTAAATTCCTCATTCATGACAATCTACTCTGATTCTTTAACTCTTATGAATAATTAACAACGTGGCCACTTTGATTGACATGTAGGTGTCATTACAGTCTTGTTTGAGCACCCATTATTAAGTCTACCTCAGCTCTATTGTTGTTGTTGTTGTTATTATTACTATTGTGACTTAGGAGTATTTTCTTGTGTCCACTTAAAAATAGGGCTAGTGGGAAGCTTGATGGGTTAAATGGTTTCTCCACGTGGAAGCATGGTACTTCTCAGCAAATGTGAGTTTGGAAACTGAGGTATAAAATATTTAATGACATGCTTAGAGCTCCGCCTCTTTGTGTGTCTTGAAATCCTGCATCTCATGTTTGTTGTTTGTAGCAGCACAATTAATCTCTTAGTCTTTATTTCTGCTAATAATCCCCTCACATCAGACGCTCCCCGTGAGTCATCTGTGTGATCTAATCAAATAAGATGTGGCTGTCGCCCTCAAGTCATTATATTCAAACCTCCGGACCATAATATTGAACTGTCATGTCTGTCAAAATTAATCTGGAGTCACTGGGTTTAAGAATCTTTATCATCATCATCATCAACAACATACAGAAAGCAAGTGGATGATGTCCTGCACATTTCTGATGTGTTGATGGAAGTTTGAACAAATAATCTCCATACCTTTTGCTTACTGAAGCAAAGCACAGCCTTAAATGGTTATTACTACTGACATATTCTCATCATTGACTTATATATTTATATACAGACTTAAGCACAAGTACAAGTAAAAGTACTCAATTACTTTCCACCACTGCAGGAGTGAGACTAAAGAGACTTCTACTAAAGTTGCCATAACCTGATATTTACCGTTTGAGAGCTGAAAGATTCATGCTTGATGAACATCGCTGTGATCTTTGAATGAACATTTAAATTACACTTAGACGGATGTATGGAAATATAGGACAAATACAGCATCAAACAATAGAGCCGACCTAAAAAATGCAAGGCCCATCCACATTAGATGTTCTCTCATCAGGAACAAATCAGAGGTGGTGAAAAGCAAGAAATAATTGGAGGAAAATATCATGAGATTTGACACCAGAGACCCAAAAATAGCTGCTCTGCCCTTCTGTCCCCCTCCTCTGCCACCTTCTGTGGATCAGCAAGCAACAAAATCCATCTCCGTCTCATATCCGAGGCCACAAATATGGGATGACAAGGCTGCACGCCGTCTTCGTTCCACTTCACAGAAAACTGTGTGAGAGCTCGCCACAGGAAGTGCTGCACACGGGCGATTGCCGGTTCTTTGTTTGCACTCTCCTCATCCTCGAGCTGCTCTGTGGTATCTTCTACAAGGATTCCCACCGTATTGTATTGATGGACCCGGGCTTTATCCTGCCTCTGAATAATGTCTGAATAATGATGAATAGGCGACATTGGTCAATAATGATCGACCAGCCTCGATTTAAAGCACGCTTTTGTCTAGCGCGTCTAAGAGTGTTTTATTAAGAAATTACAGCCGGCCATGAGGCCTGGAGACACACAGCAGGATGTGAGGATTAAACACTGTGGACAAGAACCGACTTCAATCAATCAATACGGGCTGAAAGTGAAGAACTGCAGCCTCCGATGAGTTAAATAGACTCTGCAGCTGTTTAACACTGTGTTACTGTTACTGTAGCCGCCAGTCTACGTGGAGATATTGTGCCAATAATCAGACTTGATGATGCACTGCTGTGTGTTTTGCAGCCACCATAGAGAAGGTGAGGCAATAGGGTTGCAATCAGCACGTACGCTGTTAAATGCCATGAAATTCTACATACTGGTCCTATAAAGCTGGAACATGTTACCCGGTCTCCATGTACACTGTGCTGGAAAGTATCTTTCCTCAAGGACTGTTTAAGTTTGTGGTACTTTTACTTTATTTTAAGCAGCAAAATCCTACTTGCCATGCTGGGATTTACATAAATATCTAAGTCTGTAATCAACAGAGAGAAAATTGGGACTGGTTCATCCAGCAATGAGTGATTCAATAAGACCCCATTTGGACATTAAATGACAAAGTCAGCAGGGGACACGATTGAGTTGGTACTTTAATCTAAAAGTGTAATATGTATATTTTAGTTGGTCTGATCCCAGGACTCAAAGCTCACAGTATTTACATATTAAGTAGTAGGTGGAGAGATACAGACTACAGCTAAATTACTGCAGAGCAAAATACTGATATTGCCAACAGTCAATAGTTATCAGGTCAATGCACTGTATGAATGTGTGTGGCTGAAAGAGAACCCTCCATCGGGCAGCGACAGCACGGAAAAGGGAAAGAAAAAAACATTTAAGTGGAAGAGAAACAGAGAAAAGCTGAAGAGAGAGGCACAGAGAGCTCGGCAATTTGTTTCTAGACACTCGGAGGAGGATGTGAAAGGAGACAGAGGGTCAGGTTATGCTTTACCGCAGTGCCGGCATTGTGTGGAGGAATGATGCTCGTCTGCACCCTCGCACAGCGTTACACAACAGCATCCTTTGCTGAATCATTCCACCATTTGAAACGTTTGAGTTTTTTTTCTTCTTCTTTTTTTTTTGAAAAGACAATTTGCAGATTGTCATTTGTGTTTGTGCAAATACAAAGTGGAGAGAGCAGAAGACGTGGGAATGAAGGAGCGAAGAAGGTTTCTGCTCATTAGTGGTGCTGATTCAAAATGTGATTTCATAATAGGATAAAAGCATCACCTTGAAAGGATAATGTGACTGTTATTAAGTCAATGCAGATGATAGCGCTCCAACAAGGTTGTTACGAAGATGACTGAGGTGAAAGCACAGATGTTAGTTTGCCAGTGAGCTCGCTCTATTATCTTAAATGCATTAAACTGCATTAAAGGGTGCTGCTGGGATCAAACTTTCCTGATGTGATGACATTACACTTTGTTACTTTGTATTTGTGGCTGAATGTGTTTGTCAGGTTTGATCAAATGTCTTCAGTTAGATTATAGATAGATCTAATATTTTGTAGTTAACTTTATATATATATTTTCTGTTGGAAAGGTTGTGTATGGTGGTGTATTTCTGTTGCTGCTGTATTAACTAACTCACAACGACAACATTTCAGATCACCGTCCACATCCAGTGAGTAGAAATGAATCATTATTCTCACCTCATCGTACTTGCAAGCAACATCTGCCAGGCTGCTGGTTTCCCCCAGCAGACTGAGATCCAGTTCACTGGGACCTGGAGACAAAAACAGGAACAGAACAATCATCAGTGAAACTCTAAACTCACTTCAAATGACACGTTCATTATTCGGATTTACCCGTGTAAATAAAGACAATCACTGTAATGACCTTTATAGGATAAATAAATGTTCTCTGTTGACATAAATTGATTTTTATTTGTCTTCCAGGCAGTTTGGTCGTTGTCTTCGCGACTGCCACATTTCATCTCATCATTACATTGGTTATTTTAATTTTCTAACATCGATTTGTAAATTACTTCGGGGGCCTTTTTCTATCTTCGAAAGACATCCACAGAGAAGAGAAAGGAAATGAAGAAGTCTTGAATTATTAACCCCTCAGCCACAGGGGGTGCCCTGACTATTTGGATTTTTCAGTATTGATAAATCAATTACTTCTTTCTATTAATCATCTAGTCTAAAATGTCAACAAACAGTGAGTTACATTTGTCTCGTTTTAAATCGCCTCTTTGTCGAACAGTCCAAAGGTTTTTAGTTTACAGTGATATCCGTCTAAATATGCTCCTTCTAAACATGCATGAAGTGTACACACTTCATGCATGTTTCATGAGGCTGAATAAAGTGGATGAAACAGGCTGGAAACGTCTTCAGGATGTTTTTCTTTATAACTGATTAATTAAGGGTCAAATTACTGATTGGAAACCAGATTTTAGAAATCACAATAAAGAAATCAAACATTGTAAAATCCAAAATGTTTCTTAGATCCTTTTAGACTGATAAAAAAAATCATCATCATCATGTATTATTAATATGTACTCTCAGCTGTCACAGCTGAACCACATTATATAATATGCCTGTTTACTGTAGAGTTACTGTGTCATTTAGTCTCATGTGTTTCATTACAGCATGCAGTACCACAACAAACATGCCGCTGCACTTTGATGTCCAAGAAAAACAATTTATTATGCACACATCAAGCTTAATTCTGAACTTCCTGTTGTCAGAAAGCTGCCGAGGGTGATGCTGCGATAAATTCTAACACGTAGCATCTTCATCCCCTTCTTCGGTGCAAATGGGTCGCAAATAACACTTCCCCCTGGCAGATTTTATTTCCTGCATTCCAGAGCCCTCCGAACAGAGAACTGGGTTAGAAACTGCCAGGATGCTGCTTCAAACGTTCAGGCAAATTGCACAGAGACAGCAGCTGTGAATTTCTTAAATGCATTATGTTAAAAAGCATCAGGATGCACCAGATTTACAAAGAAAATCAAGCTACCAACAACAATGATAATATATATTAAAAAAAAAAAAAACTGTCCTCCGTGCTGTGTCCTCTCTGCACAACTTAAGAGTCAGCAACATGTCAGGCTGCATCTTGCCCTTAGAGAGTGAGGGGCTGAGGCATCAGCGTGGACATTTTTGTTTTGCTGTAGAGGTCGGTGTTGTCAGGTGGATGTGGCTGCAGTCACTTCAGGTTGGTCCACATGTGCTGCTGCGATAATCATCCACTTCTGTCCTCTCCTGGGAAAAATATGGCACTAGAAGCAGCCGACAGACTAGGAGGCAATTTCTCTTAAAGAGTTTGCCGTCACTACTGCCACTCTATTTCTGTTTCCTGCAGTTTTCCTTTTACTTTACTTTACTTTTCCATACGAGCAGATATGATGCAATTTCATTTGATCTCTGAGAGGTTAGGAGGTTAGAGATTGCACACATATGACCCAGATTTCATGTTTTTCAAATGTGTCGTGCAAAAATAGACCTTTTAGTGGTTCTTTCAAATTGCCTTTTTATCTGGGTGGAACAGCAATTGTGAGGCTCCATTATACAGAAAACATATGCAGGATGTCTTGACAAATGCACAGATGTCACGCAGCACTTAAATGCATCTCCATCAAACCTATAACTGCTGTAATGTAAGTGGTCTTTTCATGGGACGGTCTCTCAATTGATGATGCCCTAAATGAGAAAAAAGGAAAGCTTTCTATAGGAGTAGCAAATTATCCTAAGAACAATATAATGAGGTTTTACGTACATGTGTGTTTAGACTTTTTGAACCTCAAATATAAAGTAACTGAAGAGTGAGAAAGAGAGAGAGGGGAAATAACATATAGCAAATGGCCACAGGTTGGATTCAAGCCCTGGGCCGCTACAGCGAGGGCTTAGCCTGTTGACATGTACATGAGTGTTTAGTAGCTAACATTAAAAGCAAGCAAGCACTGACATGGGAGTGATCATTCTTTTGGAAAAATCAGAGCAACCTCTCAAAGTCATGAGGTACATTGTAACTTTTCTACCACCAACTCTTTGATCTACAGAGTGATGGACTGTAAAGCAAACTGCTGCAAACTATAGCCACCGTTAGCTCAGTTCATTAGCCTGGACTGTGAGCTCAGAGCTTAGAGTGTTGGGCCACTGGGAAGACGAGGAGGTTTTCAGCAGAGCTGGTGTCGTGCCGGAGCTGGAGCTGGAGTTGGGCGAGCGGGCAATGTAACCGGGCCTATCAGCTTATATGGACATAATGACAGAGGGAAAAATACCAAAGAGGATGTTGACGGAAGAAGCTGAGAAGGGAAGGGACAAATAAATCTGGATCAAGAGTAAATCTGGAACTCTCCTAGTTGTTGGAGATAGCTTTGTGAACTACAGTAGCAGTACTTGCTGCTACAGTATGTCTTGTGTTGCTATACGGGCTTGACAGTAGTTGTTGCTCTAAATTTTGATCATAAGTAATATAATTACAACAAATACATGTGTACAGCTGTTAAGTGGTATGAGAAACTTGGGTCACCAGATTCTAGATCTGTTTTTTTGAGATTTTGCAGCCTTTGTGTGACTCAAGTATCAAAAATATGCTGCATCTGGTATTTCAATGTCCTCTCATGAAGCAGACTGCTCTCAAGTGTGAGTGGAGAAGCTGCAGAAGTGTGTGTCAGGTAGCTGTCAAGTAGCACGAAGCAATTTCGATGTCAAGGATCAGTGGGAATGGGAGCTTCAGTCATATTATTGTGCCTGACCTTTTTTCACCTGATGTACAGATGCCGAAGAGAAGCTGACAAACTTTTTTTTTTTTACAGGCGATTTGAGGGCCAAATTTTGTGTTGTTGACTCATCCACTGTCCATACATGTCAACCAACAGCTGCGTTTGGCTGCTCACTCACTGTAATACCAGGGAACTGAACATTTTTTGTGTATTACAACACATTTTCTCCTCTTGAGCTATTTTAAGGTGCCATATGTTCTCTCATGGTGCTTCTGCCTCTTGTGACACCAACCTCAGTTTCCTCCTGAGTTAATCTGTTGCGGCAAATCTGCCTCAAACTGTTCACGTCATCACAAAACTGCAAAACCGTTTTGGTGCAGTGCTTTGAAAAGAAGGAAAAATGGTGACTTGATTGGTTGTCGCAAATAACTAATGCTCGCAACATATTCCTCCAATTACTACACCACTTCCTGCTGTGCTACAACTGCGCCCGAGCTGTCTGGTACAACAAAATAAACCATAAACATAAATCAAGTTTATTTATGAAGCCAGAAAGCACATGTTGTTCTGGCACGGGGTTTTGTAATCTGTACAGTTAGACCCTTAGCACAGAGGGAAAAGACAATGATGATCAGATGTTGCACAGCTTTTCATCAGTATGGCGTGCTTTATTCATCAATTTAAGGTAAAAGTTGTATGACGTGTTTTAATTCTCAGAGGCAGAGGCTTGCTTAACAGTAGGTTATATGTGTTTGGATAAGGAAACAGATAAAAATATACATATAATATGTCTGACAAGTTTGCTCCTGTTATCAGTGGGAGAAAGAAACAGAACCTCCTAAAGTACCTTTGGACAAAGCCACGACAGCTGTTTCCTCTTCTTCTTCCCAGTGTACAACCACTAACACTCGCCCGGGGCTTTTAGCTCACAGCCAGGCAGCCAAACTAACAAACTGAGCTAACAGCAGCTACAGTTGACAGCAGTTTACTTCACTGTCCATCAGGAAACTCTGTAAATCGCAGAGAGTGGAGGCAGTCGTAAGACATCAGAGGGAAAACCAGAAAACATTTCCCCCATAAAATAAGATCCAGTTTCACCAGCATCAGTGAAATAGTTGGTGGGGCGTGACAAGGTGTGGTAAAGCGTTCTTGCGGGTGATCTTACCCGGATCCCAAAGATACAAAGGACAGACACAGACATACAAGAAGCAGAGTGGGAATGACAGAGACGCCATTCAGCTGATTACAAGTCAGTGTAGCATCAAAATGATTTTAAATCTGTTATTTTGTGGTAGAAAAGTGACAAAATGTCGCTTTAATAACCACAGTTAAGGGAACCTGTCACAGAAATCCTGTATCACTGGACTACATAATGAATATACAATCAAGAAGCACAAAGTAAAGACAAGTCTTTTTCAGCGGACTCCCTGAAACTACAGAATCATTTTATCGAACCTGAAAGCAGAGCAGTGAGCAGCCTCTGCACCGTGAAAGATTTCTGTGTTGTGTTACAGATTACACCTACACACTATTATGATTAAAAACAGGCATAATTTGTCAGCTCAGTTCTGTGTAAACGTTAACATTTTCTATCACTGCAGGAACGCCTGCAGAGCACTGACTGATATTTCAAACTGACATTCAGTCAGTCCTTCACCGAAGGTCGGGAACGTGGCGCATTTTAAAAAGGGTAAATCATCAGCTTTTACGTAATGCACATAGTCTCTGTCACGTCATCTGACATATCAAAGACTCATTCCAACCTTGTTGATTCAGTATTTCTCACAAAGTGTGGCTAACCCTGCTTCACTGGTTGCTATGCCAACTCGTGTGGTAACCAGTAAGCAGGCGGGTGATGTTTTTGGTTTGGGAGAAGCTTTTCTACACTGTACACGTTGCTCTTAAAAAGGAGCAAAGCCCCTGAGGCTGTTCTTTACTCTGACTGTTGGTATTTTCATGCATATCTGTTGCATCATATTTCATCATCATCTGGCCCTTAGCTACTGTAAAGAATGCCTCTTACTACATTATGCATACACAGTCTAACATTATGACTCCTTTATTTGTTATGACTCCTTATTATGGTCTTAACTAACCGTTCTTTCTGGAAACCTATATTTTATCTCATACAATTTTTAACAGCAGTGGAAGAAATACTTGAGTGAAAGTATCAATATTTGTTGTAATACAATAGCACAAGTTTTTCAAAATTTTACTTAACCCATAAGAACCCAGACCCATTTATCCTTAAAGGAAAATTTTGTGGGTTATACCACAGACCAAGTGTTTTTCAGAATAACACCCAAAGATCTGTGTTGTTACATATATGTCACACTGGGCTTAATATGGGGCATAAAGCTTTATACAGAAGAGTCTGGGACATTCAATGTGCTTGTGATACTGGTGTCACCATGGGTTCTTATGGGTTAAATTTAAATTTGCCACGTTTTATCTGCTCCAGTGATACTGAGACTGAAATATATTATATAATATTAACCGAGAAATAGCTGTAAAATCTGTCCTTCTGGCTCTAGTGCTGTCATTTTGCACGTACAATAATGCATTCGGTGTCAAAGCATAAGCACCAGCTTGGAGCTGTATAGTAATAATAAGCAAGTAAAGTAGTGTACTAAAGCTATGTCAAACTGCAGAAATCAATTTGCCCGGCAACATTGTGTCACTGTGATTAGCACCCAGCGGCTAGGTTTGTTTGTAGTTGTTAGTGGGTGTGCTTGCTGGCATATCGTGCAATGCATCGTGGTACATGTAGGCACAGCTGGCATGCGGGCAGGAGAACTCTGCTTTCTCGATGAGGAACTTACTGCTTCCATATTTACCATTAACACTGACTAAATGTCCAAATAAAAATGTAACAAAAAGTAAAAATGAAAGTGTTAGCATCAGGATGTACTAAATGCCTTCAATGAGCTTCAATCTATTTTATTTTGTCTTTTTAGATTTTAGATAACGAGGAGACAGACAGGAAATGGTGGAGAGAGACAGATGTGACATCCAACAAAGGTTCCTGGCCGGAATCAAATCCGGCACTGATTATGTGGCATGACGCTCCAGTATTATGTATATTTGATCTAAATCTGCAAAGTTACTAAAGGTATCAAATGACTGTAGTGGAGCTAGTTTAGGAGATAAAGTGTTCATCTCACCGGCTGCAGGTTCTTTGGAGGGAAACAGCTTGTTGTCCAAAGTCATGCTGATGTCACAGAAGACCTCCTCCTCGTCCCGGTCAGCATCCAACTGAAAGGAGAGAAACACAGGCTGTGACACTCTGCTTATTCATTCACACCTTTACTTAAAGCATAACTGACGGATACAATATGTGCAGAAAAGTCATGACCTGAACATCACAAACACGACAGACCCGTGTTATATATATATATACTCGTTATAAGACAAACATAAGAAATGAGCTCTGATGCTGGGAGTCGCACTCTCTGGTTATTTTGTATTCAATGCACACGGGACGCTTTAATAACACTGGATTAATTAGCCTCCCTTCTGTGTCAATTGCTCTCTTTCACATTATTCAGACGGCGGTTGGCTTCCTTTGCACGTACAGTACTTGCAAATTGACCATGAAGAATCTGCTTTGGGAGCGAACTGGAAGCTGATTGAAGCGGACATCTCCTCCTGCCTAATCTGCTCTTTGGCCGTCCCTCTGCTCTTATCATGACCAATGACAAACAGCAGGAAAGGCGTCCCCATGCATCCGAGAGCAGATAAAAACAAACGGACTGGACATAATATGCCTTCATGTGTGTGATTCTCAGCAGAGCTGCTCACTCAACATGTAAACTAAACGAAGAAAAAAAAATGATCGTCAGCTGTGGGAGTGGAGGTCAGATGAAATGTAAAATGAGGAGACAGAACCAACAATTGGCTTCCTCTTGGGGTTTCCATGGTAACAACCTAAAAAAAGAGAGAGACTGTTGTCTGCTATCTACTGCGTGGGAGAGTCCCCTCCCCGCCCCAAGCACCCCGAGGGCCGTGCTAGTCCACCTGCAGAGGAGGAGCAGAGGGGATCAAACTGAGGATTCCCCGAAGAACGTGGCATTAGAAAAGCCATCAGAGGCACTCAGACCTCTCAGCGTCTGCTGTTACGAGCAGAAAAAGTACCTGCTGTCACACTGCAGTGTCTCTATAACCAAAATGTACTCCGACTTCACCAGAGAGGCTCTGTGTAATCCATTTCTACTTTACAAGAAGCTGCATGAGACTCTTCAGTGAAAAGTGTCACTTTCAAGCACGGATTAATCTCTTTAACTTTTGGGAGAAAAGCTTGACTGACTGTCTTCTGAATAATTCAGCATCATGATGAGACTCTTCAGACAAGGACCTCGACAAATTAACATTGTGCAGAAACCCAGTGTGATCAATGAGATTGAGCTGCACAAAATTTGAGCTTATTGATAATGTTAAGCATCCTTGCTGGGTCGCAGAAGAAAGTTTATATTAGAGCAGAAAGGGCACCTGTCTCCACTGATTAGGACAGTAATACAAACTAATGCTGCCTTCACAGGAAGACAGCTAAATCGGAAAATGCGTGGAGAGTCAAATTGGAGAAAATGTCCAGAAAATGTAAAACCTGATGATCCACGTTATCTCAGCATGATTTGACAAAGTTCAAAAGAGCCTCTTGTCGCTTTCTCTGTCTCCATCTTCAACCCTCTAAATGTTCAAAGAGGTTGAGTTTACTGTCGAGAGAAGTCCATAACAGTCAGGACTCCTTGGTGTTTTTTGGTCTTCAAGTAGCTCTTGCGAAGCTTTGAGCGCTACTTCTCCTTGTTCAGGGTGAAGTCAGCTCAGTGTAGGTGTCCAACTCCAGTGTTGGCAGACAGACTTGAACCTTACCCCCACCATGTTGTGTCTCTCCCGTTCATCTTCTTACATACACCCTTCTGTTACTGCCAGAAAACTTGATTCATCAGTAAAAAGGACTTTCTTTCAATCATTCACTGTGAAGTGCTGGTATTTCTGGTCCACCCTAAGTGTCTGGCCTTGTTTCCCCTCGTAAAAAGGGTTTTAGAAGCTGCTACTCATCCCCTGAGACCTCTTCTTGAGATGTTTTCCTTTCTATCTCTCAGGGAACTAAGTTTTATTTTATTGATCTTCTGATGGTGTGGCCACTTTGGGCCTTCTTTGGATCCAGTTTCTGCAAAGCGTTTCAGAGTTCCATGCAATGCCCCTTTAGAAATCAGTCATAATACATGATTTGACACAGTGAAAGTCCCTCTTTCTTTAGAATAACGCTTTCATTCTTTCTGAAGTCTTTGCCTTATGCCCAGTGCCAGCTCGGCTCGGCCAGCTCCTTCCAACCCTGATGAGGATAAGCAGCGATGGAAGATCAGACCACAGCTGAGTGATTTTGACATCCCCCCCCCCCCTAAGAAAAATCATCTTAAAAGTGACACAGGGTTACAGGAATTGGCAATCATGTCCTCGGTTGTTATTAGTACACTGCAGCAGAAAGGAGTGCATACTTTTGACAAAAAATGTCTCATCCAAAGAAGTGTTTTACCTTCGTGGTCTGAACATCTATAAAAGTATTAAAACATGTTTTTCATGAAGGTGAAGCCCTCATCCATTATCTGGAAGATCTCAAAGAAGGAGGTGTAGATTAAAGGAAGCATGAATCAGAGAAGCTTTGAGACAGCGTCAAGCAGCAGAAGTGGTTTGATTTAAAAAAAACAACTGCTTCTTCTTATAGCTGCAGTAGATCACAACAGTGTAGTCAAGTGATGTTATGTAAAGCTCAATGCTGTCACTCTTCAAAAGAGATATAAATATAGTAGATATATAAATAGACTCAACAGACTCAAATAGATCAAAAGACCAAATATTAGTTTTAGGTTATTCAGCCTTATTTTCAAAGCCAGACATATCTTGAGATCCAGACCACTGCTGTTCACACTTTTGTTGTTTAGTCACAAAGCCTGTGTCTCATTTATATTTCAGGAATAAAGAACGAATCCCCTGTAACCATCCCCGGAGAGACGAGACACCCAGAAAGACACACAAGGTGTCTTTGTGCTTGTTTGTGGCATCTAGCAGCGTGTGGGAAGGAAGCTGCAGATTAACTCATTCAGGGAATATTTAATAAGATTGGTCCATTTTTTTCCTAGAATGGCAGGCAGGCTTCAATTGAGGCCACAACTATTATCTCTCCCCGAAGTAATTTCCAGTTTGTCTTCATGGTGGAGGTGTGTGTGTGTGTGTGTGTGTGTGCGAGTGTGTTTGACAGCTGAGGCATGTTACATAAAGGAAACACACCTTCCACCGTACATCACCGTCACTTTTGACAGAAAAATCACAGATTTTGTCTGCAGAAACAGCTCAGCATTAAAAAACGCTGTGTAACTGTTCATCAGAGGTGCCAGAGCTGTCTAACAATGACAGAAGTAGGATTAATTAATTCAGTTTAAATAAAGAGAATTAATAGACATGTGTAATGACAATTAAGTCTTTCCAATTTTGCGTCGACAGTGTGGAGGAATGAGTCATTGTGCTTGAGCTCTGCCTTCCTATATTGGACCTGACATTTGAAATGAAAGGATTACTTTCTCACAAAAGCCTTTTGCCGAGCGAAAGCAATTAAGCCTCAGGTTATTGCATTCATTAGTCCAGAAACTATCGAGTCCTTCTCCTGGGATAATTACTGAAGAGCAAGAGGAACTTATCCAATCCCAACTTAATCATTAAAATCTGCTTTTGTGCTCAGAAAGGACAGAAACTAGACGGCGTTCGGAAACATCAAAATTTTTGTGTTTCGTTTTAGTTCATTTAAAGGTTGTTAGTTGCTGTGACGCGCATGTTTTTTGAGCTGAAAATGTGATGTGCAGCGCTGCCACTGTTCATTTTGACACCTCGGTGTAAACACCTCAGACAAAGAGCTTCTGTATAGTTGCAGTTCCCCTCATGAATGACGCCGCTACTTCTCCATGTTTCATTGCTTTTCTCTCTTTGATTTACTCTCACTGTCTATCAGTGCAATTACAAGGTGAGCTGAAACGTTTAGTCCATTAGTTGAATAGTCGGGCGAGAAATAATCTGCAACCAATTTAGCAATAAATAAATCTGCATTTGTCTAGAAAAGTGTAAAAATAATTGTCGAACCTTCTACACCTTTGCTCATTTTCTTTGTTTTTTATCACTGTGAATTGAATCTGTTTGGGTTTCGGTCAAACAAACATCCTAGGACGTCACCTTAGGTTACAAAGTTGTCACTAAACCACCAACCATCCATCTATTTTCCATATTATTCATATTAGTTCACATGGGCTAGAACCTATCCCAGCAGGCTTTTGGCAATGGGACACACCCTAGACCAGCTAGACAAACAACCATTCATGCTCACGTTCACACCCGTCACCTGTCATCCTAATCCTGCATGTCTTTGGACTGGTGGAGCCAGAGCACCCAGAGAAAAGTACGGTGGCCCTGAAGTGCAAAACACAATAGCAAATTCAAAAACACAATAGCAAATCGAATAACACATTGGCAAATTCAAAAACACAATAGCAAATTCAAAAACACAATAGCAAATCGAATAACACATTAGCAAATTCAAAACGGAAAGGGTAGGTACCCTCGGGCGACATGAATCGTCTCTGATTGGACTGATGATTTTTTTTAATTTGCTATTGTGTTTTTGAATTTGCTAATGTGTTATTCGATTTGCTATTGTGTTTTTGAATTTGCTATTGTGTTTTTGAATTTGTTATTGTGTTTTGCACTTCAGGGCCACCGTAGGAAAGCCATGAAGAGAACATGCACAAAAACGCCAGCCCACAAATGATAAGCTCTGTCAAGCCGAGGAAGCTGCAGATCCAGGTGATAATTCTCTGCAGGTTCAAAAGTGTGAGATTATAATCACTCCATTGTGCCTGAAATCTTCTGAATAGACCCACACAAAACGGCCTACAACAAACGCTACCAGTTGCTGTATTTCCCTGCTAAAACTAGAGTAAGACGTCTTCCGTTACAATGACTTACCATTATTGATGCTGCTTATTCATTCATTCATGATCAAACAAGAGGTTGCGACTCCTCCTAGCACACAGCACAGACGGACAAAACAAGTACAAACACTAAATGGACAGAAAACTAGCCCAGAATTGATACAATAGACCTCATGGGGGATTTATGGGTATTAATCCATAACACAGCTGTGTGGTTTTATCCTTTAATGAGCCACAGTTAATCTATCCTCTGTTTAGGATTTACTATGAACCATACCAGTTTCATGAGGTCTACAAGTCCACTCTGACTTGACCTGATCAGACTTGATGTTTTCTCTGCTGCCTGCTTTTCAGTTTTTAAACATATGTTAGCGATGTTTCACTAAAGGGGATTTTAAGGCAGTTCACACTCATAAACACACATAAGCACAAGCAGGCAAACAAGTTGTGTGTGTAACATAAAGTTCAAGATCGAGTTGAAGGTGTGAAAAGACACTCTTCTCCAGCAAGTGTCAGACTAAAAAATAAAACCCTCTCGACATTCAATAAACTCTAAATATAGATATAAAGTATAGATATTTTTCTTTGCCTGGCTATTATTTTATTTCTAAAGAACAGGTGCTCAGCATGGGCATAATTTATCATGAAGCTGTTTTTGAAAGGGCACTCCAGGCCTTTGTTTTCCGAGGCGTCAAGTCTGTGATTGCAGGGAATTGACAAGCAAGAGAGTACGTTGCCACTGTAGCACCACAAAGAAAGTTGCAACAGCAATTCACAGGAGGAATAATCCATCGATAAGCTCTCAAAATGTTCAAATCACTCGAGTGAGGACTGCAGACTTTCATTTACAGGTACGGGAGGAGAGGAAATTGGTCTTAGTGAAGGTTTTTTTGTAAAAACACGTCTTAGTTGGTTGGAAGTATAAAATCAGCTGATTTACAGGACTGTGTTGATCATTTGTGATATCTGAATATGTCAGTAAACCAATTACATCTGCTATTAAATAAAGAAACAAAATGATCAAAGTGAAATTGACTTCGAACATCTTGTGGATCTCAGGTGCAATGATGGTCTTGCGGGGGATCATCTAACACAGACAGAGAACAGGCACCTGAAGCCAATTACCTGGAGGCAAAGCTTCAGCTTTGGCAAAATTGATTTCATATCTAGAAACAACATTTAATTGAGTGTTATTTTGTATTAAACACTGACAGATACAGCAGGGTTGGACATGCATAATAAAACATCATCGGCATATGAAGTAATTTTATGAGACTTCTGCCCAAGAACAAGTCCAGATATTTCACAATCACAACAATTTGCCACAGTTAATGGTTCAATCACCAACGCAAATTGCAGTGGGGGCAGCTGGCATCCCCATCTGCTCCCTATCTAAACCTCAAAGATTGCAGATCCAGCCCCGTTAGTTATGACTGCTGTGATCGGACATTACAAATGACCTTCACCCATTAAATAAAATTACTGGCTGAACCCAATTGCTCCAGGGTAAGGAACATCTAAAGAGACCACAAGACCATGTACTGCTCGCTGTTGATGTTATGGCATGAGTTATGGCCTGTTTGGTCTTTAATTATACGAGGCAGAGGTTTACAGAATGAATTGCGGCCGACATTAAACAGTCTGATGGGTTTACTGATGGGAGGATAATATGCAATTTTCTGAGCACCGTTTTTTAAATTTAAAAAATGTTGACCTCTGTTCATAATGATTGATTTAGCATGTCTACAAAGGATGGTGTTGACAAGTCTCTGGATTCTTTATGTACTGCTAATGAGAAGTTTTTTTTTTTGTTGAATATGCTAAATATTTCCCTGGTTTGTCTCCATTCTTGATTCACAGCTTTTGCTTTGCAAATCTTTATTGATTATCTGTGACAGTTTGTATTAATAGTGAATTTATTGTACATTTAATAGTGGTAAGTTCCTTAGTTTGGCTATTGAAAGTTTCTAAATGCAGGATATGTGCTAGCTCCTTAGAACTTCGTGGGAGGCTAGGCGAAGTCTTGGTACAATTTGCTCTTGTTTGATTTATTGGTACTTCCTGATGGCACGGTGTAAGTAGAACTCATCGATGCGCATTACTCAATTTGATTTATTGGTTGCATATCAATCAATCATAAAATAACAGTTTCTTAGCGGCACATTTGTCTGCTGGTCCACCTTTTATTCTAATGTATTCATAGGGGTTTAGCTTCAAGCTGAGGTTAAGTTTTTCATTGCTGTGTTAAAGAAAAAGGCTGACACACACGGTCATTAACCTCTGCTGATTACAGCTCTCCAGACCATGAATGTACTGTAGATGTCTATGGCACCATGATTGTACAGCAGTGCAGCTTTTCTGTCGGAGGCTGCGAACTGTGAAAAGGACAAATTTCAGCCTTGATAACTTCATCTCAAGGAAACAAATTTTCTGTTAATATTCAAGATTATTATTATTATTATTATTGTTGTTGTTGTTGTTGTTGCTTGTTGATTCTGGATGTTGGGACATTTTTTTACTTTATTTTTTTTTATTTTTACAATATTAAAAATGTTTTTGTCTGAACACATGCCTCTTGGAAACCTTAACCAGCTTGTACAGAAAAAAATATGGATGAAAAAATGAATGTACAACAGAAAAACACCGAAATCCAAAGTATATACAGAAGCGAGATTCATGAACTGTGAAATATGAAGAAATTAGACAGCAGGGGAACGAGGGAGCCGGACCAGGACGCAATAAGCCAAATATGAGAAGACAATATTCCAAAGGAAATTGGAAGAGATATCACACAAGAGAAAATATGTTTTTGCAATAAAAATGCAGACGCAGACAGTAATTCCAATGAAGTCTGGAGTCCCAAAGTTGTTAAGCGTTGTTTTGCTTCACTGGCATTTTCACTTTTACTCTTATAGCGACCACAAAAGACAGAGAGAGATACATGAACTTCTGGAGGGCATCTGATTAGTTTCATTTTCTCTAACGGTAATCAATCAAACTTCACACGGCCCATCCCAGAACTTTTATCAATCGTTAACGATAAATAAAGAAGCAACAGATAAAAAGGAAAGGGAATAAAAGTCAGTACTGTAGCATCAACAAACCCTGCATGAACAAATATTAATTCAACTTTTTCCCCCCTGGTCATCACGCCCTCCTGCAGTGGCTCTTTGCCTCCGCACCACTCGAGATTATCCTGAGAATTTGATTTTAAGATGCCCCCAGACAACGATCTTAAAGCAAGCAAACAAAATCCCTTTCCAACACTAATACAGTGGAGTTATTCAGTATTCCCTCTGCTGCGAGGAAGACGTCACTGCTTCAAGACTCAGACAGATCAATAAGACTCCCACTAGAAGCGTGGGTAGCCGCTTCCCGTTGGCTGCAGGAGCCAATAGCTCTATTATCACCTTCCTCACACACACACAAGTGTAACTCAATGCTCCACTACACCAAATGAAGATCCCAGTGGTCTCCAATTAACACTCAGTCCTCTAGTCCGACAGTGTTTCAATCAGATCTGTTGACTTTGTCTGCACACTCCTTCTGCTGTCCTTTGGGTCTATGTTGGGAATGAGACTAGATATTTCAGCTTATCAGACAGACTGTAAATACTGAACTAGATTGAAATCAGCATAGCACATCAGAGAGCTCACAGAGCTCGCCGTCTATCCTTTTATCCAAAGCTGTCCCCCTTCCTCCCCCTGTCCTCCCCCTTCTATGCTGCATAAATAGTGTAACAAAACTTCTTTTCATTGGTCAGTAAGATGTCACCAAATTCTCCCAAACTCTGTGACATTACTTCCTGTATTGGCACTGAAGGTTGTCATGTGATTTAAATCACGCACTGCAGAATCATTCAACAGGAAAATAGATAGAGGATAATAAGTAATGCTCAAAACATACACACTACTCCACTTACCGTGACAATAAGGCCCCTCTCCTGGAAGTATTTGACCAGAGGAATGGTGTTTTGTTTGAAGTTGGTCAGACGCCGGTCGATGGCCTTGGGATTGTCATCGGGTCGTCCCTGCTGCTCAGCTCGTTTCTGAAGCCTCTCCTTCAAACGGTGGTTAGTGCATGCCAGGAACACCACCAGGTCGGGAGTGCAGATCTACCAGGAGAAAGAAGACGTGTGAAAGGCAAAGTCTATACCGCTTGTCGCCCTGAGGAAGCGCAAAAAACGGGGAGCCACGGTTGTCGGTTAGCTCAGTAGGTAAAGCATCTGCCCCATGTACGAACCTTGCCACAGCAGCCCAGATTTCGAATACAACCTGTGGCCCTTTGCTGCATGTCATTCCCCATCTCTAGGGTCACTCTCATTTTTTAAATTCATCGCACTCAAAGGTCAAAATGTCAAAACTGCAATTCAGACAAAAATACAGACTTCATTCTAGTTATGTCTGAAGAGATTGAATATCTTCACAGCATCCACTTTTGAATGTTTGATGTTGATTAACTGAATTTCACTGGATTGAATGAGCACCACGAAGATTTAAAACTGTAACCATGAAAATAACCTGCGGCTTCCTCACTGATAATAAAAAATTGAATACAGGTGGGATTATCAGACAAACAAAATAACACTGTACTTTGCCAACAGGAGATAAAAACATTATTACCTGCCACGCAGAGAGATTTTCTTTGTTTTATTCGACTTACTGTGTGACAAACAGAAGAGCACGAGATTGCAGATGATCACAGAAAAGGATTTGGAAGTGAGTTTCTAATTCATGCCATGAGTAAAAGCAAATGACATTTTCGGTGCAATCACACATGCAGCCTTTTCCGTAACTGTGACAGCAGTCTTCTATTTAGAGATCAGACGACGTGAAGAAGAGTGAGTTATAAAGCACAATTCGTCAGCTCAAGACGCAGCATTCCCTCATATGATCCGTTTGTGTGGATAACGATGTGATGACTCATTACTCTTTGTTGCCATGGCCGATGATTTATGTTGCACTGCTGTACAGAGTCAACTAGCTTGTCCTAAAACAATTAAGACTGATGATATACGGGCTGCAGATGTTTAAAATTGCAATGTTGTTTTTGCCGTTTAGAGCCAGCTGAACAAGCTGTAAACACGACGTAGATATATTAACTGAAGATGCTAATGGGTCAAACGTTTAAGATGGATGTTCTCATTGTTCTGCAGCAACATTAGCATTCATTTAAAAACCTTTCTCGTATTCACTGCCCTCTACCTTTCTCCACCACTTCTCGATGGAAATATCTGTCTCTCTCATCTCTCTTTAGCTTTGTAAATGTTCTGCTATGTTCACCAGCTAGTTGCTATCTGCGTCTGCCTGTTGTTGAGTGCTGAGCAGATTTTAGAGTGAGCTTTGGAAAGAATGTGTAGCCGGTGTCGTGCCAAAACTGAAGCCAAAACTGGATAAGTGGGCAATGTAACTGGACACAGCAGCCTGTATGGACATAGACAGAGCTGGCTGCCATGTCTTGTGTTGTTGCACTTGCTTGGTGTTTGGCTGTTAGCAAAGTTGTCGCTTGCTAGATTTCAATCATAAGTCATATAATCATAACAAATACACGAGTGCAGCTGTCTGTATTTGCAACAGCGGCACTGTACTCTGGAACTGGGCGCACTAAATTGCTAGATTTCCACCCAGTGTTGTTTTAATCAAGGCTGTAGAACAAAAACAATGACCTGAAAGAGGCTAAAATGCTCCATAGAGCTGAGCTTATTGCAAACATATACATTCACTTAAGTCTTGTTTTTTCTACACAAGCTCTGAAACCTCTATCGTCTGTAACCTGGGAAGGATAAAATAGCATACAGACGGCTCATTAACAATCAAGTTCTGGGAATCTTATCTTGTACAGCTCAAATAACAGCAATCAGGAAATGATGTAGTAACTACGTCAGGCCTACAGTGTCCGCTGGCAAGATATAATAGTAAGCAAATAAACAGCAAGTATTCTATTTTAAAGGAAAAGGTCATGCAACAGCAACACTCACTGAGGCCTGCGTAACACAGACTTAATTTGTGACACTCAAATGAGCTCGACAGCTTCTTGTTGTTTACAAAATCCAACACGCAAAAATATTCCTTAGTAACTAGCGAGTACGTAAACTAAACAGGCTGACGTGTGTGTTGGGTATTTGAAGATCAGCAAAAGAGGCTGTTATTTATCTATCCATTGCAGAGCAGCAACAAAGGAAAATAACCCGGTTTCTATGGCTCTGACTTCTTGAGGTGAGGCACGTCCGGTCGTTTTATGAAGAAGGCAGAATGTTAAAGACTCTTCTGATCTTGAACCTGACAACTGGTCACCCAGCTCACCACCACCGGGAACCTTCCTCTATAAACAGCATCAAGAGCGGTTTATTACTATTCATAGTCTATCGCTTGTTTTCCTGCTTTGTTAGATGAAACGCACTTGATCTGGCGCATTGCCAGAGACAGAAATAGCTCCAGTGGTACTTGTTTATTGAGGTGCGTGCCACTCCGGCAATGGGACTCAGTTTTTGAGTCTTGCAAATCAAAGTTTCCGTTTCCATGGTGACCATACTTGTGCCCTCAATTTTTTTTTCCCCCCTCAGGTTGCACTGCTCATCTGATGTCGATATCATATACAGCAGCTGATTTATAATAAGATAGCGTCGTTAGGTTTATCGTTGAAACGTATTACCATCACATCACATAAGAGCAAAACAACCAGCAGTTCTGTCACTGATGCAATCTCTCATTTGATAAGCTTCCTCCCTAACACACACACACACACACACAGACCTAAAAAAGGTGCACGAGCAGGCACATACTGACCTGATTGCTATGCCAAATGAGATGGCTAATACCCTTTTTTGAGATGTTCTGGTAAATGCACTTGATCAAAGAAGAAAAAACATGAGCATTAAACTGACGGCAGCGACTCAAGCACTGAAATGTTGAAATGTGGCTTCCTGTTCTGCTGCAGAGAAAGGTCAATATCCTTTCTGAAGCAAACATAGCAAAATATAGCCTTTTAAAAATAAAAAATAAAAATCTTATTCCCGCTTCCCTCAAATCATACCGCTTAAGGTTACCATACAAGAAGAAACACTTGATCACAGGCATCAGTCCAGACTTGTGTTTGCCTTTAGTTAATTTTGTTCTGTTCTGCCTTTCTAAGGATGTGGGGCTGCTGACTATCAGACGTCTCCATCTGTCTCCATAAACCAGGGCGTTCCGGGGTCGCTTCCTCTCTATTTGCCGTCTAGCAGTTCTCAAGAAGAACAGCAGACATCTTGAGGAGGTTTGAATGGCTTAAATCTTACTTGTCCAAGCAAACTCATCATTTAAATCCAAACGTACTTAGAGCCTGTGGACGTGTATTACATGCGAGCATGCAGCTGGGTTCAGTGTAGGGATCTAACAATTCATTATTGGAATCTGCAGGAGGCTGTCTTCCCTGTCCAAAATGTGAACATCATCAACAAAGAGTGTGCCTTGTCCCTAAGGTGCAAGAAATCTTTAATGTGATGCTGGTAAACCTCAGTCTTCAACTGTTAATGCACAGACTTTGTAAAGTTTAATACTTTTCCTGCTCATTCTTAGCGTACATAGCCTTGTATGGACATTACTGTGTCTGCAACTTTCCCCTAAACCTCTATAAATCTTGTAGCGGTGGATGAAGCATTGTGCACTTGCAATATGCAGTAATTAAATTTCCTCAGAGCACATTTCTCTCTGATGTTAAGAGATGAAAGTGCAGGGAGAGTCCTAGCATCCACACTGAACACAGTGCAATACAGCAGCTGCTGTTTGGCTGTTTTGTCCTCTTATTATACCCATCGTGATGGATGACAAGGCAAGATGACAGCTACAAGCAACAAAGTGATCGATGACCACCAGGTTTGACTAACTGGTATTGTCTCGCAACTACTTTCATTATCAATTGCCGTCTTGATTTTTGTTTTGATTAGTCCGGTAACCATTGAATCTATAAAATGTCACAAAACAATGAAAACTGCTCGTTTTGTTGAGAAAAGCAGCAAATGCTCACATTTGAGTGACAGCAACCAGTGCATGTTTGGCATTTCTCCTTGATAAATGCTCTGCGTGATTGATCAGTTACTAGAATTGAGAGATAGATGTTTGTGTTGCGGATTAAGACATCCACAGGAATGAATAGATAGACTGACACCTCCATAGTTGATAAGAGCAGAGGTAGAAAGGCTGGAGGGGAGGATGAAGGGATAGTCTCTCCGGGCAGCTATAAAGAGGAGCAGGACGGCTGTGGTGGCCCACAGGAGCAACTCATAAATGGCTGCTCTGATGTTGTAAAGGGCAAGGTAGCGGCATGGAGTGAAGGGGAGACTAATGGAAATGGATGCCGCAGGTCCCCAAAGGATCACTCGCCCCCAGAGCTCACATTGTGATGGGGAATATGAGATCCAAAATAAGGCACAGAACCTCCCAGAATATCAACAAAGTTGACGCTTAAAGCAGCACAGAGTCTGTTTGAACCTCACTTAATCAGTCAATCAAATTTAAGGTGTAAGTTCTCTGAGGTGTCTCCAAGGTGGCATCAGTCCAGAAAATATTTGAGGAGGGATCTGATGTGCTAAAATTCTGTTTATTTTCACATTACCGCTTTCATACAAACAAACAAACTGAACATAATTCAGGCTGTCATGTAGCACTAAATATGCAATATGGGCATTTGTTTCTTTTGACAGGTGGCTAAAATTAGCCTCGTATGCATCCAATGCAACAGCCACACAGTCGATATTGTAAACCTGACAATGCTCGGTTGAGTTGAGAAATCAACGGACGTGTTGATTCAACTTCATGGTCATGTAAAGGCTGTATGTTTTTTGTGTTATGTCACCCTGTAAGGGGTTCAAATGCAAAAGAAAGCACAAAGCGCAGCCTGCAGACACGAATGTATGACTTTATCTGCGTACGCAGCGAACTAACCACACTTCTAGTAAAGGTTGAAATCCACAGACAGCCTTTGCCGTCTTTACTGGAAACAACTGTGAAGTGTTTAACACAGTACTGGGCAACAAATCCAATAATTCGATGAGATGGGCTACTTAAAACAATAGTTAAGCCAAAGTTATGACTTAAGCTAGTATACCCCAATGACCTGTATGTAGAAATACAGTAAGAAAGACATCAGAGTCACAAAGGTACATCTTGAAGTTATGTTTTAGCATTTTAAGCTCTGAATAGTGTCTGCAGGTATTTCTATCAAGCCCGGGAAACACTAATGTTTCTATGTCATACTGCATGTTTCTTGCGTTTTGTTATGCAATGCTCACTGCAGCACAAATTGCCTACAAACAATTTAAACTGAACTGATTTGACCCAAGCAACCCGGCGTAAAAGAAAAAAGGGCCACTTGCAGCCGTCCACTGCTCCTTGAAAAGCTCATAACTCTGAGCACACAATAAAGAGCACTTGGATGAGTGCACTCAGCTCTTCTATCATCTGGACAGTAACAGAACAAAAATAACTTTCAGTAAAAAAAAATGAACCTGAGACAATAAAAGTGAGGGTTATAAACTCGTATTTTTGGACAAGTGGTCTGATTCCCCACAACACGAGGTCTCGGCAGCTCATTTGTCAAAGCAGTTATTTTCTTTTTTTTGCTCCAGAGCTGCACAAAAAGCTCTTTAATAACCTGTTGTCACTTAATTCTATTGTAAATCTCAGAGCTGCTGGATCTGTGCATTATTGGCTGAGAGGTCATCAGCCAGTCCAATCATCGGTGACTGTATGAGCTGTTTCGGAGCGGTTGCCAGGACACGGTTACAAACACAACTGTATACATGTGTTATCTGTGTGATTTCATCTCCAGTGAACTTCCTCTGGTCCTTATCAAACCCCGGGCGCCCATTAGCAAACTGTCATCAACTCCTCTTTGTAATCCTTTTATGCCACAATTTAAATAACATTGTGACAATAAAAACATCTATTCAGCTCAATCGAGTTTCTGTGGTTATCTATTACCAAATGTAATTTACCAAATTATAGAATGAGAGATGGGACAACATTTTAATTATTGAGACTTCAAGGCTCCTTGAATGTGAAAATACCTGTTAGTGAGTTAGTCACAAACTGTGTTTTCTTCTGTTTACGGCCTCCGCTGATGTGGAGACACAGAGAGAAGGTATGTTTAATCATATCTAATCTGCTCCTTGTTTGAAACAGCTGGAATTGCTGATAATAACCATAGTAATCGCTCAATTGTGAGCTCCATCAACGAGGAGGGAATTGTGTGGTTATTGTCTGGTTAGAAATCCCTTTCTCTGTACACGAGCCGGCCACATATATCATCTTGTATCTTTGTTTGGTTTACTCATGCAGCTTTGAGACAAGGGACGTGGACTAAGTGGAATCTGCTGTCAGGCAACGTGGACCGGGAGACAGCGGCAACTGCATTACGAGCACTCATTACGCCGAGACTTGGCCTCTTCACAAAAACGGGGAAAGAATGTACAATTACCGGCGAGACAAGAGAGTATAATGAAGACATGAGAAAGGGTTATCCGTCCACAGCGGTTAGTGGTTGTTTGAGCTAAAGAATCCATAATGCAACACCTGTAACAGTTTGCTGTGCAACACATGAGGTACGCCTGGAGGACTCGGTCAAAGATTATTTAAATAGATACAGAAAAGTTGAGGAAATGAATGCCTGTGATCTAAAAGAAATTTAAATAAGGAATTATTATTTGCATTCAGGTATCTATTAATCACCTTCAAGTGATTTTAAAATCTGGTGTTAACATTTCAGTGCCGACGGGGCTGAAAGTTTAAAAGCCCCATCGCTTTGATCATCACGGCTCACTGATGAAGCTCTAAATTGTAATCCACACTTTTTTTTTAGCAGCTTGAAAGAAATTCAGAGGTCTATAACACAATGCTTTTAACAGTTTGCTGTGCAATAGATCAGACTTGGAGGATTCAGGAAATTAATCATCAAAAACATTTACAGTAATAATAGTAAGAAATTAAAACAATCATGAGTTATTTCAAGTAGGTTTGTAATGTTGTGTCGACATTTTTATGCCACTGCTGCCAAATGATTGTAGCTGACAGTTTTAAATCCCCCTAAATGACGGAATGATGGAAAAGCCTCTTTAGCAGTGTTTTGGTCATCATGGGTCAGCGATAAAGCTCTTATTTTTAGCAGCTTGTTAAGATAGACCACACTGATTCAAGTGAAGAAAACCTAGACAGACAGAAGACACATTTACAAAAACATTACTGCAAAAGCAAAGAAATATGCACAAGGACAACGTCATTTAACTGCAGGATTTACAGAGTAAATGTTATTTTGCAGTGGAGGACTCTGACTTATTTAAAGCACGAAGTATGACTCATCCTGATTTATTATTTCACAGTAACAATAATGAAACATAAAATGCAAAGTCAACAAGAATTAAAATCTTAGGCGCAACCACCGAAGAGAGATTTAAAATGTTCATGTTCACTGCAGACAGTGTGTATCTTATGTTCATATATTATGTGTTCGTGTAAGCAGTTACAGGCACCAGTGCCGCTTTGGCAAATTCAATCTCTGCGTCCGTATTTTTCTGTGTATTTTTTCGTAAATGTGTTTACTCTGAGCATGTGCGTGCATGCACTTTTATACATTTACGTTTAGATCTGTGTGAGGCCGTGCGTACTTGTCTGTCTTTGTGTGCGTGTAATTGATTGTGTGTGTATACACCTTTGCGTGTGGGGGTTTGAGGCACACTCAGTAATTGGTGTGAAATAAGGAATAAGAAACATGATACGAGAGACAGAGATTGCCTTTGGTGCCGTTTGTTAACGTGACTGACTGGAGCAGACGGACTCTATACAGCCAGCTGATTGCCCGTGGCTGTCTACATTAACAAGCCATTTACATGTGTTAACTGTAGAGATGACGAGATAAAGCACCACATCATCTTTCACTAAACGGTACCTCTAGAAAAGCCCCATCTGGTTTCCCCTGCAGGAGCGCACAAACACACATTTAATCACCATTCAGGGCCGACGGGGAGCTGCAGTTTGTAGACTGTAATGCTGTTTGATTTTTACATTCATGCTCTACTCTAATGTCTCCTTAAGTCACATATTAACAAAGTGTGTGCCTGTTGATGGATTCAGTAACTACAGGGATCGAACAAGCTCTCTGCAGCAACTTTGGCAGAGTGGCTATAAATAGAAGGGCAGGTTGCGCCCCGAGAGCCAGAAAATCTTTTTATACACTGATGGATATGGACTATTAGTCCCGCCATGATTTCATCTTATTATTACAAGTATACTTTAAATTATTTTTAAACCAGAACAAGCAAATCAAATAATGTGTACGTGATGAGTGTGGAGAACTTTTGCTGTGTCTCACGTACTCATGTGCTTCCATACTTACACTTGCTATTTTGAGTCCATAAGTGTGTTTACACTGTCAATTAAACACATGGTGCACTCATAACGGTCAAATAATTGAGCATGAACACGCTGAACATTTCTCACCCCCAATGGTCGCCATTTTTGCTACGTAGCTGAAGGGGATGATCGTGAAAATGGCGGCCGAGGGAGCTGCTGGAGCTGCAAAGGTTTACGTTAACAGTGGAATATACAAATGTCACAATCGTTATTTCCAGTGTACAACACTACCCTGACAAAGTGTACATAGAGCACTACACACTAATGCACTAATAGAAGTATCTAAATTAAGACACAGTGAAGGTTTTCCGAGAATCTCCTCAGGCACCGTTCATCCTGCTGCTATGTGTATCTTCAACCGAACCCTTTTAAAGTGACTTGGACTGAACCTAATCTAATATAATTTTGAAAGCTAACAATTTGATTTAGAAAGCTTTCAGGCAGTGCCACATGTAGGAAGCAGTAAGGTTACCTTACAGACCTAATTCAGGGAAACGCATTAAATGTGACTTCGGCATCCATTCTAGTTAACTGCACATGCTAGAAGAAAGAACCGACCCAGGAACAGGTCGGTCCAACATTTCTGAACTAGTTTTTCTCCCACTGGAAGTTCTCGTCATTGGCAGTCTTCATTTTTCACAGGTTACTTGAATATTGCAGCAATTTGTTGGCAACAAAAACACTTCAAACGCATCTTTGAAAACTTGTGAGAAAGTCGCAGTCAGTCACTCAGTCCAGAGTGACACAGAAAAGTCTGTATTCCTAGATCACTTCCTCCAGGACTCAGTTTCACTAAACTAAATATTGCACCTTTTATATTCAGTTTTGATATACCTGTTGAACATGGCCACTTTCTTCCTTCCTTTCTTCTCTTTCCTGCAAAATATCCCCCGTGAATTACGAACCACAGCTGTAATTTAACAGTTGACATACCATCTGGAGCAATGACTTTAGTTACTCCAGAGCAGTGAAAATATTCCCCTCCTCCTCAAATATTAATCCTGTTCAAACGGGACTTGAGGCTTTGACGCCCTTCTCTCTCGTCCCTTGTCATGAATCCTAAATTACCAGCTTAAAAGGTCACGATTTACTTACATTGACCCATACAGACCCCCAACAACTGGAGATGTCAGTGAGTGCTCATTTAAAAGTTGATAAATGTTAAGTGGGCTTAAATGCAATGAAGAGAATCAATTCTTCTAAAAGCAGCCGATCATTGTGTTACACAACCGGTCAGTGAATTGTAAAGAATACATTTCTATTAGGGGGCTTCAGCATGGAAAAAACGTCTACAGAATATATACTATATCATCTATGTTATCAGAAAAAAACATTTGTTAAGCAAATAATTTATCATTTCATAGATGTTTTCACTTTTTTGTGCCTTGTGCTTTCAAGTCTTTGACAGTTGGCAGGTAATGGTCAGGCTTTATCGATCCCCAAGAAGCAGATTAGTACCCTGGATGCTTAACAACACAAAGACTGTCAAAGCACATCAGAGTACTTGCTCAGTGTGTCGTCAAAATTGCCGTCATTGTGGCTCTAACATTTCCCTAAACAAAACATGAACGGCTGATCGGCTGACACTGATGCAAAATAGATGCAAAAGTACAATTTGAATTAGTTTCAGTTTTAATCTTCAAAGTTGGGCGATCGCTCAGTTGGAGGCAAAACTTTTCACCTAAACTTATAAAACAGATTAAATATTTATAACTTGTAAAAGAGTCTGAATGCCCCGACAATGACCCGTAGACGCTGTGCAACATCGGATAGCAAATGCATCAATCCCTGCCGGTGTGACTCAAACCTCCGAGCAACAGATGCTGCCATCCTTAGATCTCATGCTACAGGAAATAGAACCTAAGGGAATAGCAGCTCCGGTGTGTGGTGTGTAACCAACTCGTTTACATAATTGGCCTGTAGCAGGTGTCACTTGAATAGCTCTTTGTGCGTGCTGATAAGGACTTTTACCATGTCTACATCACAACATAACCACAGTGACTTTGAAACTGGTACCAAAAGAAACGCTCTGTAGGGTGATGAATAGTGCTTTAATGTCCCATATAAAGGAGAGTTGGAAATCTCTATTTTGATTCAAGATGCTGCAATTAGTTCAAACATTAAAAGTTGGCAGTTTCAACTGGAGAGATTTTCTGTACCCGAGGCTGTTTGTTTTGAGAGTTTGAGATGTGCTGTGAGCAGCCCCCAGCACAAAATGGTGGTCTTCCTCTGAGCAAGCTCCCATGTTAGTGTTTGTGTGGGTTACTGCCACCATCAAAAACATGTATGTTTGGTTAAATCCCCAGTCAGAGCCCTTGGCCAAGGCACTGGCTTAGATCTGACATTGGTCCCCGAGCACTGCACGGCTCCTAATTAGAGAGCTTTGTGAAATAAAAGTCTGAACGACAGACGCTGAGCTGGACTTCAAATTAGCTGTCTGCTATGTCTTGTGTTGTTGCACTTGCTTGACGTTTAGCTGTTAGCAAAGTTGTTGAGCCACTCGTTTATGGTATAAATACACACATAAATACACCTGAGTATGGACTCAACCATCCGGACAATTTAAGAAAATGAAATCCTCTGATAGAAACTAACCTGATCTTCAAAGGACAAGGCCTGCCCGACGTCTCGAGGGAACCCATCGATGACGATACCATTAGCATCTGGGATCTTCATGATCTTCTGCTTGATCTCAGTTATTGTTGTCTCCTGGAAAACAGTGAAAGCAACACGATTTATAATTATCATTATCATTATCACGACAACAAACAGTTATCATATCGGGAGTTCACTGTATCTTTGATCAGTACTCTTTCCAAACTTGAATTTCACTTCACACACACACAAAAAAACAATAATGGATGTTCCCTGAGTGGACGATATTGTCAGAATATTTCAGCTACAAATCATAAAGCAAAAAGGTGTATAGTTGTAATTATAATTACAGATTGCTTTTTCAGCAAGAGCGTGAAGGAGGAGATTAGTTTCAGTAACGTTGCAATCTCCATGTGGATTCATCAAGGTTGTAGATTACTTAAAACTGAATCAATGAGAAGCTGAGTCATAAATAATAATGTCTGCTCTGGCCGCACGTTGGAGAACTCCACAATATAATTCATCTGTTTATCCAATTGTACTTTAATATATATGAATGCAGCAGTACAACTGTCTTGACTGCACTTGAGGCCAGAGAGTGCCATCATCTTTTAGCATCAATTACTTCCTCGTGGCTGGAGGAGGTCAACATGTTCGAATGTATTTCTCCAGGCGGAATGCATCATGGGATATGGCAGAGATACGTGAGCAATGCGCCGATCTAAAAATAACATGCGTGGCCATGCCCATCACTGACGTTTAATTTAACCCCCCCCTCACACACATACACAGAATATAAAAGCAGTGGCCCGACGACACAAAGAGATTAAACCTAATCTGGATCCCATGAAAAAGATTAATGTATGCCTGCAAGACAACATGAAAGAAGCCAATCTAAGACAAGCTGCATCCACTTCTCCCTGTGCTCAGAAGTTTACTCTCAAAAGTCTCTGAGCATTTTTTTTTTAGCAAAAAGATAGTATAAGCAATACATACTACGTCTTGTTTTTGCTCCGCAGATTTTTAGGACTCACTTGAGACACTTTAAACCCTCGGTTAAGTAAATATAGTGCACATCACAGTAAAGTGGGAGTGATTTAAAGATCCGGTGTGTAAGATTAAGGAGGATCTATCGGCAGAAGTGGAATATGAATATTGTATGAGTATGTTTTTATGAGCTTTGTGGCGTATTTTCCCCTGCAAGCTTGGAAAGGGAGGTTGAACTGAAAGGTGTATTGAGTTGGTCGGAATTTAGATGCCGAGTCCTACATACTGGACCTTTAAGACACAGCCTCACTCAACGTCGACACATTCAGAGTGGCAGCTTCACTGTAGTGTGCAGTGTTAAAAAACCCCCATACATAATCATTGCAGTAATATGCATAAACTAATGTCAGAAAACAGTCTTGGCACATGATAATGTGAGCTGTGTTGTTACAGACTTTTTTTTGTGGTGACAAAACAACTTTTTTGCTTGTTTGCTTGGAGCTCACTGAACTGTGGATGCTCAAATTTTCCATAATTATGAACACATCAAGGATTGTTCTTCATGTTGATTTAAAACTCTATTTTCACATGGTGGTGAAACATCCCAAGACAGAGCGTGTAAACAACGACAAAAAAAAGTCAATCTTTGGAAAAATCAGTTGCTGAAAAAGTACAACAACAGTGCATCAGTGTCAAAAGATCTCAAACAAGTCAGGAAGTGGATCTTGAGCTTTGGCAGCTGCTGTTTCCAAGGTCAAGAATGAAGTATTTCAAGGTTTTTAAGTGTGGTTAGACTGGAAAAGTAACCAATGCATCTTTATTTAGTGTTCTGATGGTGGTGAGACAGCCCTAGAAAACAAAATAATAAGCAATAAATCTTTATCCACTCGTGCACGCGCTGTATAATTTTCTGTTATTGCAAACTAGTGAAACATTAAACAAAAACATTAAACATTAAGTAGCTCTGCTACACGAGCGTCTTTGTTATAATTAATATACAGAGCATATTTGAGTGTATACTATTAGCATCTAGAGTGGAATTGGTACGCAGCTTCTACACTGTGCTTTTCCTAAAAGAAAAAATGGTCATTGCTCAACTCACTAACTTAATTAGATAATACAATCATTAATATATTATGAAGCTTTTTTCCCTGTCTGATTATATGGAGAAAAAAAAGTGCGATCACAACTAAAATCCTCTTGTGTGGAGACCTGTGGGATTTTCTGAGGGAACAGAAGTTTAGAAATATACTGAGTCACATGACCTTGCAAGGAGTTACAGACAAACAAGAACTTGAAGTTGATTTGGTGGTCGGCTGGGAGTCAGTGAAGTGAGTGTGTGTTTGCTCAATCATTTGATGCACTGAAGAGGCTTCACAGCTGAGCACAGTACTCCAGGCTACAAGGAAAAACGCATGGATGGCTGTTTTCTCCCGGCCTACTTATGTTTACATTATAGAAAAACATCATCAACCAGGAAAGGGGTGATGTTTGCATGAGTATGCTTCTTTGCCTTCTTGGGTTAGAGAGCAGAAGGTGCAGGTCGGTGGATATTTTGCCTTTGGAGAGAGTTGAGAAGAAAGGTGGCTGTTTGGTGTCTTACCATGAAGATCTGAGAGTAGTATGACGCTATTCAGATCATATGGTATAAAAACAAGCTGTGGATCAGAAATATATCATTCAACCCCATCATAAAACAGTATTAACACTGTCATCAGGAGTATTTTCCCTCTTCCCCTCATCATTACATACAGAATCATTAAGAAACCAAATTATGGCAGGAAATTAAATGCCTAACAGCCACAAGTCACTTTATCATATCTGATACGTCTGCAGCTTTGGCCTGCTTTGCTTCTTATCTCACTGGCTCTTGGACTGACATCTGTCGAACGGCCCGAAGAGATGAAGGAAGGAAGATGTCGTGCCGGACAAGCAAGTAAAGAATGATAATTGATGAAGCAGGTAGTTCATGAAGGGTGGCGAGCTGAGAGCTGACTGTTATGATGGGGACGGGGGCTTGGTATCCGTGAATCATCATCATCAGTGCATCGTGGTGGCTGTTGGTAAAGACCACCTTTTCAGGTGTTTTCATGATGTTAATCAAAATGTATCCCGACTACCAGAATCAGTCACTCACTTCACAAGTTTACTGTGTTTATTTTCATTTTATTTTGTTGTCCTGTGAGTCTATCTGTACCTTGAAACCTTGAAGAAATGCTTCCCCGACAGCCACCACTATCTGTTCATTATCATCAGGAGACGATTTACTCCAGAGTTAGCTCACATGTTGTAAATATTTAAAAATAAAAAAACTACTGTCAATGGTGACTTTAATAATCCTCCCACACCTGACATTTGACAATTCGACAGAAAGGTCACATTAATGATCTACTTATATTACTCATTACATTATGCCTGAAGGACAACTGCAACGTCCAGATGATTTTGTAGATTCTAAAACTGAACTCGGGAACAGTGTGTGGTAAAAAATATTCTAAACGTCATCTGTATCCCACCGCTATCTTCAACAAGTATGGAAATATAGTCACAACAAGTACTCCACTATGACGGGGACTATCCACATCCAAAAGATCAGTCCTGCAGTCACTCGTGACGGCAAATGCAACCTGTCAAAGGTAACACATGTCACACGCTGAGCCACGCTGGTTACCAGCTGAATGTGGTATTTATTTTGAAATTCTTTAAATCACCTACAGAGCACTACACTTTATATTTCATGAGACCATTGAGGGCTCAGTCCAGTCTGGGCTGCATGTCACCCCCCTGCCCCCCTCTCTCTCTTCAGCTGCTGCTATCCAATGAAGGGTTAAAAAGCCCCAAAATATCTTACAAAACAAAAATGGCCGAGTGTTTGCAGTTGTAGCTCCCATCATCTGGATCTGCTACAAACTCACTTTGTCCTGTAATGTGTTTTTATTGGTTGCTATTTAGTCTTTTACTGTTTTTATTGTTTTTATATTTTATTATTTTCAGCTTTATAACATAGTTACTGTCACTGTTTTCTTGTTCTTATTGTTATTTCCTGTTTTATTTTACTTACTTGTATTGTACAGCACCTTGTACCTTTGGTCTTGAAAGCTGCTTTATAAATAAAGAGAGTATAGAGTATACAGTGTATGTGATTTGTAGTTAATGGGCTGAAACCTTTTATCGCTTAATCCTGCCTTCGTTCTTAAATATGCATGATTGAAATTTGAATCAAGGTTGTGATTTCATACAGACCTTGAACTGGGCTGTGTGTTAAAGGCGCATCATGTGTGTTTTCTTTACAGTGTTTGAATGAATGGAGCACAAACAACCACAGGGGGGTCTGTGCCCATTTTCTCCCCGAGCCAAGTCATTATCCTGAAGAAAACGATGCTAATAAGATGGATAAGCATCCATCTCTCCAGCACACATGTGATTTGGCTGCTGCTAATTAGTCCCTTATTAAATTCACGCTGTGATAATGACCTACGAGTGACTGGACACACTTGGCGCTCATCCTTCCTCTCATATTCTCCCTGTTTCACATACACACTCCCCAACAGCACCACCTCCTCCACCACCACCATCACCCCTCTCTCTGTTTCTCTGCTACCTGTGGTGCCAGCTCTCCATTGGTGATGATTTTAGCGATCAGGCTCCACTTTCTGTTGCTGGTGGCGTTGTGGATCATCTTCTTCCTCAGCAGCTCGCCCACGGACACATACTGGAAGCCGTAGCGCTCGGCAATCTTCAGGCACTGAGTTCCTTTGCCGCTGCCAGGGCCACCTAAACACAGAGCAAGAGAGAGAGAGAGAGGCAGAGCTGTTGATGTTTTGGGAGAGATTTTGTCGTGTGTGTGAAATGTGTCTGTGTGAGTGTGAAACATTATGCGTGTGGGTGTTTTAGCGTAGGCGCATGTGTGTTTTAGTGAGAGAAACCCAGACTGTGTGAGATTTCTGTGTGTTGCCGCTTATGTGTGTTTTGTAAGTGTTTGTGGGGGAGAAGGGCATGTGAGGGGGAAGATGACAGAAACAGGTATGTGTGAATCTCCTACATTTGATAAGAAATCCTCTCCTTTTCTCTCTCTTGATAAAGGATGTGCAGAGGAGCGACAAAAGGAGACGACAGTTCTTCTGGTAAACATCATTATGAATAGAGGTAATGTTAGCCTTTCTTCCAATATCGCAATATCGTCTTACCTGTGAAAGGCATTTATAAATGCTGTCTGACAACCTGAATTCTGCTTTACGGCAAATCATTTCACAATTTCCATGATTTTTCGAAATGCTACTGCTACAAAAGAAATGTCAACCACTCCAAAATTACTTATGGATCGAAGTGAAAGTGAAGTGAAATTAGTCAGAGAAGAAATGACAAGTCAGTGATTGCTAACTTATTAATGGTTTGGATTTAATTTCAGTAGTCCAATTCTGAGTTTCTGTGAAGTTACCATGATGTGTCGTCAGAGGTATAAAAATGATCCTACAGGTATTCACTGTTTGTCCTGGATGTAGAGTTTACGTGTGGAGTTAAGGGCTCAGTAACAAACTGCTTGTCATATCATTAGACCTGTAATCTCCTGACTCTTGTCTAACCTGTCTGGAAACCAGTTTTTGACTTATAAACTACAAAATCAGTCACCCATGCACGTTAGCCAGGTGTGAATCCATATGCACACATATGCACTCCAGTCTCAGAGCTAATTCAGTCCAAATCACGCAGGTCTAACTATTCATCTAAGTGGGGATAGCCTGTTATACTGTGGCATCCTGTGGCACAGAAGCTGAGTTAGGATCAACTTTTGGAAAGACGCAACCTGACATCCTGCTGTGAGGGCCAATCCAGCCATCAAATGGTAAACTGTTCCACAGTCAGCCTGAAACATCAAATGAATCCAGGTGTTATGCATGAATGGGAGATGAACCAAACTATGACGCTCTCCTTGTTGTGTCCTGGCTTATTCGTGTACCGAGCTTTGGGCTTCCAGTCTAGGCTGCAAAACAGGAAGCTTCCTTTAGTTTTGGTCCATTTATTTGAGAGAGAGACAGAGAGACATATGGTCAAGTGACACAAACAACCACCACAACCCGCCACGCTGCCACACAACCCTGCAGCTAATCGCCGCAACACCTGATTTGCTCTAAATACGGCCGCAGTCTTCACACAACTTGTGTGTATCCGACCCAACAGATTCATTGCATCACGCTCTTTTCTGTACGAGCAGGCTATTTGCTCCGTTGGAGCGACACAGCTGTGGTTCGTTTGAAGCATACTGAGGCCTTCAGAGATATAATTATTCAAGGTTCCTTTCTATCCAAAAGTTTGACGAGAAAGTCAGTACCACTTTGATGTCTCTGCATTAAATGTGAACCCACAAGACAGTTAGCTTAGCTTAGCATAGAGCCAGACATACTGCTTCCCCTGTTTACAGTCTTTATGCTAAGGTAAGCTAACCCCTGCCTTCTGCCTGTTTCTTCATATTTATCAGACAGATATGAGAGCTATTGATCTATTTTTTCAAAGTCTCTTTTGGCTTCTCTTAGCAAGAAAAAGCACAGGAGCATCTAATAGCAATAACTATGGCTCAGTTCAGATTAAGTGCTCCAGTAGGCAACGTGATCTGTGTGCAGTATCAGAAACCTTGAAGTGAAACATCTAAATGCAATAATTATATATATATATATTATATATTTTTTTTTTGTGATAGCTCTTCTTCTCCTTCTGCAGGTCCAGAGACTTAAGAAAAGATAAAGTTTTGCGGTAGAGAGAAGGGGTGGGACGATCAGAGAGATACTGTGTAATCTGCACTTTATCTGACATCCGAGTATTTCGTAACATTCAACCCAATCCTCTCCGAGCCTCCTCCTGACCGCACGGATCTCTGTCTGTATTCTCTGCAAACCTGACAGACAAAACATTTGGCAGCTGCCACCATCCTGTTTTCCCTTTAAAATAGGGCACAATGTACTCACAAAGACAAGATAGGAACTGGCTTTGTGCTGCGAGGACAAGTAGTCATCCAGACTATAGACAATGTGAACATCCTGGGTGCACGAGAAGCAGAAACGCGCTGCAGCAGGAGGCTGTCAGATAAAAGCTTTTAAGATCCAAACGTTAAATAAACTATTTTCAAGAGGGTTTGGAAACAGCAGCTTTTTTCTGTCCAGCTCTACCAGCGCCGGTGCTCTTACTGCGCAGCTGCAGCGCTTAATTTATAAGATGACTCAATGTATTTGACATGTTAATGCAGGCCCATCATGGAAATCAGATTAGGAGAGCATGAGTGTCTAACACAGTGAGCGACATGCAACAAGATCTACCCCGCTGATACTGACAGGGAGAGGCGGGGTTACGTTCAAAATACCAGGAAAGACATGTTGCGTACACACACACACACGCTGCGTGACTCGTAGATTCCCATCCAGGACATTTATTTTTAGATCATCATCAAGGCAAATATAAACTTTGTAAATACCGCTTTGTATTTCTGTTTAGATAAATGGATAAAGCTCACTGAGATGATCTGCAGTATATTTACACATAGCGCCTTGTCTACTGGAAATCACAAGTTAGCAGGGATCCAGATGAGTGGTTCTAATCTGAAACATCAGATTGCGGTGCTCTATGCATTGTGGTGTTGTGTAAGGGCATGCAAATTATAAATATAGTTTGTGTGCTGTGCTGGTTCTTTACCGATGACGAGGATGACTTTGGGTCGTGGTCTGGACGGGTCAAACACCTCGTACTCCTCTATGAGCTCCGCCGTCTCTGACAGGTCCGAGTCACTCTCGATGGAAAACTGGCTGATGGGAGGGAGGCGATCGTACCGTCTGTAGGGGAAATTAGGACTGTCGGGCAACACTGTCACACACACACACACACAAACACACACAAACACACACAAAGGTTTTGATGAGAAATAATTTGTCTGCTTTTGTCTGGTAGATTGGTGAAAAATGGTTTGTTTTTCCAAAGCCTGAAGTTCATCATTAAACATCTTTGAAATACAGTGAATTATTCATGGTCTACGAGTTTTGTCAAATCCTGCTGTGCTCGTGCTGTCGATGATGCAGATGTGACATTATTTCCAACGCTGCCAATCCCATTTCAGGACGGAAAATACAAGCAAAAAGCCATGCCCGCCTTAACAATCACACAGTACATTTGAGACGAAATTATGATGAATTCAGTGCTTCATTCAGTTTGGTAATTACACTGCTGTCTGTGGTGATTACAGCATTGATTATCACACATTTACCAAAGACAGAAATCATCACCGAATGCTGCTGTATTCCAAGTAAGCAGAGCTGCTATAATTTACACGTAGAACTGATAAAATCTCTTTACACTGCATTATAAATGGAAACATTGAGGATGCTATTGATCATGTCGGGGATAGATAAGAGGTTGAATCTGAAACGAACAGACGTGCTATTTTATGTGAAGGATTTAGCATGAGAAAAACACATGAAATTACAGCTAATGCTGCCCTACCTGTCTGAATCTTTACCCTTTTAACATTTCTAACACGCCGAGCAGTCAATCAAGCAGCGACAGGAATAATTTAGGATGCGAGAGCAGCATTTTCTCCCCTGCAAACATTTTAAAACATGACAGATTTGAGCACCGAGAGGGGAATCACAGTATGCAGGAATCTCTCTTCCTGATCGGGCTGCAGTTCCCAGCACTGCAGCTAGCAAAGCTTTCAGGCACATTCCCCCAGTATATTAAGAAAAGTGGGATAAATGTGAATTTCTCACAGCAGTCCACCTTCGACGCTCCTTGACTGTGAATATTTCTCTTCATGCGTGCACGGTTGTGTGCCGTGAGTGATAAGCGTTGAGATGCAAAACATATTTGCACATAACTCTTCCTGTGTGCAACACCGTGTTGCTTTGCACGCATCAAACAACAAAGTTAATATTTTACTTTAAAATAGACATAATAAAACAATGGAGGATTAGCATGCCAGAGCTGTAGATGAAGTCAACTTTGTTCTGCAAATTCAAACAAATTTTGCATCTGCAATATTTTCCACTTTGCTAGGACCTGCAGCTGGAACAGACAGCTGATGAAAAGGGAAGCCTTTTGGTCTCCTGTGCATGATTAACAACATGTACACTGCACATCTGACTTTTACTGCACGTTAAGTCAGTGAAGGCAGCACAGGCTTGTTCGAGGCTGAAGGTTGGAAGAAGCTGTGGTTGCTTCAGTTCATCTGTGGGTTCTCTGATATCTCAACAAACGCTTCAGGCACTTTTTTTTGGGAACTAGAAGTATCTGAGAGTCGTGATGCACACAGTCATGTAGCTTTAGAAAAAAAAGCCCCCTATCGCACCACGCTATAAAAGTCTTCTACTAGTAGTGTTTCCATTTCTATGACAGTTTGAACAGTCTATCTACAGTGGAGCTCATGAGTACAAATGTCTACACCCGTTCCTGTTTCGGCAGTTAGCCAGCTAGCAGCGGCTAGGTAAAGAAGATCCAAAAACAAAAACATAATGAGATAAGACAGTTCATAGGTGCAGAATTATGTGTTCTGGGTTCTGCAACTAACAGTTTTCATAATCAATTACTCTTAATCGATTGTCTTTATTAGTGAATTAATCTATCATTCAGACTTTAGGTTTTTTGAGCCTGATATGATGCATTTAAATATTTGTGATGACAACAAGCGATGATCATATGACACAAACTGAAGCAGGAAATAGTCACATTCAAAGAGATCAAACCCACCAAAGTTCAGGCTTTTTTTTGCTTGAAACATAACTTTTAATCAGTCGTGTCTTCATCAACTGATCCACTGACCGATTGTTACAGCGCAATCAGCATTCACTGCTCACCATTTCTGAAAAGGGACCTGCGTGACTGTCCGCCGTTGAGAGGTGGAAGGGACTTCTTCTCCTGGCCCACGAAGGTATCCCACCGCACTTTGTCTGGTCCTCCGAGCTCCCTGGCTTTCTTCAGACAGCCCTCCAAGTAGTCGATGGGGTCGTCGGGCCGGTAGTACATCAAACCTGTCAGCAGGCTCTGGAGAAAACAATGGAGGGTGGTGGGTAGTGGTGGTGGGGGGTGTTTGTGATGAGGTATGGAAGATGATGTTTGTTCACTGCATCTTTGTTATGATGTGTTGTTCTGTGACAGTGCAGCGCGCGGCGAACAGCATGTCTTAATGAGGTGCAGTTTTGAAGTGCAGCTCTGGTTGCCTTGGCTTGGCTCCACGGGGGGAACAAAACATCTCATTTTGTCAGAAGCCTATGAAATTAGACTCAGCCGGGCAAATAAACACAGAAACAGGATGACCTGTTACTGCCCAGGGAAGAAAGCCAACTTCTGTGATGGATGTGAGAACAAACTCCGGAGCCAAAAACAAAAGTTAAGCATATGTTTATGTGACATTTGTCCCCCTCGACCCCGAATATTTTAAAACAATACCATCCTCTGGGACTTGCTGCTCCATCTCCACCCACGAACAACTCCCACCACCCGCAGCATGGAAACATCAAGCTTCTCCCAATCCAGGAAACAATTTGGTGTGCTTTGTGTGATTTAGTTCATTGACAGTGAACACACTTTTGCACAAGAAGCAATTGTAAGCAGTAAAATGACGCCGTGGTTTCAACCATGGTGTGTCACTTCACTGCTCAATGTAATTTGAACAGGCTGTAAATAAACAAGCAGTGATTGCTTGCATACATTAGCTGCACTGCACTTGGGATTGAGTCTAATTAAGTGGATGAGCCAATTTACTATCCCCTCAGGAACATGAATGATACTTCATTATTACATTTCTCCAGGCCTATGTTGTGTCTATGATGTTTAATAGACAGTTTATTCTGCCTTTATTGTACTTTATAGCATGTTTTACCTTTTATGCTTTACTATTATTGCATAGACTGTATTAATAGTTCATTTTAGGCACATATTCATACTTTTCATACTACTGTTAATCACATATATGGCTAATATACCTTGAATCAAGTGTCATATTGTATTTTTACTATGTCATAGTGCTCGTTTCGTCTCCAGCTGTGAGGGTATACGGGCAGCCTCACTTCAATTAAAACCAAATTATGCAAATGAGAGGGGGGCGTTTAATTACAGTTTGACTAATTATAACGACTTATTACACAAAACACAGTTTTAGGAGGCAGTTTATGAAATAATCCACTCTCGTTTAAACCACTACAAGTATGTTTTCGCACCTCCATCCACCACATTTTTTTTTCATCATTAATCTCCGACAGGCGTGCAATGCATCACGAATCTTTGCGTAAAAAGCACACAATCTGCACAAAAAGGCCGATCATTTCACCGCCACAGAGCGCACAACATCTCTCACCTCAAATAGTTGAGGTATCTCCCGCCGCGCGAGGTACTCCTTTGCATCGTTGGTATTCATCTCCAGTCGGATTTCCTCTGAAATCACAACTTGTCCGGAGCGTTTTTCTCTTTTTGTTTTTGTTTTTGCTCTTTTGTCCTTATTCCTTCAGGTGTCTCTGCAATAGGTAAGATAATCGTTGGTTGAACGACCGAGCTCCAGACAGTTTTCCCCTTCAGCGCATTTTTGCCTCGTGTGTGTGGACTTTACAACTGGATTCCTGCAGGCGATGCCACCTCGCCACCCTCCTCTGTGATGCGGATGCGTGGCGCGTCCGTCTTCCCTCCTACAGCGCTCCGCTTCCAGCACGCACCATGTGTGGCTGCTCGACGTTGGCACGGCGTTGGTTGCGCGCTGTGCCAAAAAAAACCAAAGACCAAAACAGAAAAAACAAAACAAAAACGCACGCACCGCCTCTATTCGGCGTGTTTTTTTTCTCGCTTACAGGAAACTGGGTGTTGATATGCAGTTATCGATTCATAAATATATGAAGTGTGATCTATAGGTGCTTTTATTGTGGTGATTGGGTGTATAAAAGCATTTATTTTTCAGAAAACAATAAAGACCTTAAACATTTTGACTCTTGACTGAGAAACCTAAACACAGGGGCCGCTAAATTTGTATTTTGAAGCATTCAACCACATCTCAAGGACTTCCTGAGTCTTTTTTTTTTTTTTTTTTTTTTTTATTCTGTCAAGCTACTGTTTGCAAAATCTGCAAAGCTCAGCATTTTGACACTATTTAAAGATGTTTTTTTGGCCGTAGAAAGGAAGCTAACTCACTTAACCACAACCACAACATGAGCAACCCAACATATTTGGGTGGCTGAATCACAGACCGGTACAAATTAAAACAATGAAACAGTGCAGATAAATATAGCTGTACGCATGTGTTTGTGCAATATAATATATCTTTAGTTTGCAATTTACATTGACATAGTCCAGATGTTGAATTCCACTGGTCACAGGTCAGTTTGATGTCCTGGTTGCCCCCACAGGATTTATTTCTTATAGGTCACCAATCCGCTAGACAACTTAACCTTAAATTACAGAACAACTTCAGATTAGTTCATTGACATCATTATGTTAGGAACACTCTGGCTGAACATGTCTGAACAGCCAGGAATTATAGGACAATGACAGTAAAATGTAAATTTTTGGATTGAAAATGGAACAATGATTAGATTTATGTGAGTAACTGTGTTGTTGCAGCACTGTCCTTGCTATATTCCCTTTCTAATGTGATGTGCTTGGAGGACATCACCATGATGAGCCCTGTGCAGGCAAAGAGGGTGATGCCGCAGGTCAAAGAGCAGCAGACGGAGACGTCCGGAGAATTAAATGGTTGGCAGACCTGTGAAGGCGCCCTGCGATGTGTCAAAACTGATTTTGATGCTGCATTTTCCACCAAACCTCCTGCTTGCTGTGCTGTGATGTTTCCATTAGAACTGCATGAAGGTTATGTTTTTTTTTTTTCCATAGCTTCACTGTACTGCAGGGCTCACAGGCTCTTGGGCTACTTCAGCGGTAATATGACGTGCAGTTTGACATCTGCTGCCTGTGATATCAGTGTCACTTCTCATTACTGAGGCCAAGACCAAGCAGAGGAGGACATTTGAATGTGAATGTGTCAGCATCATTTGGTGTCTAATCAGTAGGCCTAATAAATGACCAAATAATTGCACCATGAGTTAAAATACATGCATTACTATCCTTCTTAAAAAGGAACTACAATGTCAAACAAATCCTTTTAACACCACAACCCCACAGGCACATTGTGTGTCCCTTTAATGGTGGTCACAAAGAGAAAATGTTCCTTGTTCAGAACAGTTCAGAAAAACAGTTGAAATAACACAGTGACGTTCAGTTTGCAAGTCCAGAAAATAACTGTCCCATGAGGATATCCTGCTGAGTTCTCCCTATGCATGCACTCGGTGTTATTAATTATAGTCTTGTTTCTTTTGATTTTAGCTTTGTTCATTTCTATATGCATCTATTTAATGATAAGCCAATCGTACATGAGCTGCATCATTTGATAAATACATAGATGTTCTACTTGTTGTCTTATCAGCACATGAACACTGATGTTATGTTAATAAAAACACAATGGTTAATATTTTTCTACAATAACCATCATCATCATTTGTCATGTTGGTTTAATACATTTCTTTGTATTTACATCGTTTTCTTTCTTTCACTTACATCCAGCATGCATGTATGCAGTGTTTTTATGTTTTGCACATACTGTACAAATATCTGTCTGTCTACTGAAGGTTTGAGTTAGATAACTTGGCAGCACTTGGATATATAATTTGAATGAGCATGTAGAGCAGTAGACCAAAATGAAATATTCTCCTGACTTTTTGTTCTGAGTTAGAAAACAATCAATAATTTATGACAAAAAGGACAAACTATACGACCTTCAGTGTATGTCAGTGACTTCTCTCTTTAAATGATTTTCCTGCTTTACCATAAAATGTCTTGAGACATGACCCTTAGGTAAAGCAGCTTACTGAGACCTTAACATGACCCCTTTTAATAGTTAAAATGTGATGTTTTTTTTTATTTGTAGTCATTCCATTCGCTGTGCCGATGCTTTTATTTTGAAATGTCTCTTACCGGAAGAAGATGCTGGGCGGAGTCAGCGGGTTTCCACTTCCTTGTTGCACACAGCTAACAGTGCTGCACAATGAACATACTCACTTTACTCAGCTTATTCTCCACATATTTATTAACGAACAGCATTAACATCGAGGTGAGTCTCTGTCCATGTGTGCGCAGCCTTGATTATCCCGCCATTTTCTTCTGTTATGTTGAATTTTACCTGAAACGTAGCTCTCATGTTAGCCTCCTGTGCTGACAGGCTAGCTGTTTTGGTGATAATTCTGGTTGCTGTTACAAGATTAAAAAAAATACATTTATTAATCTTCCTCCGCTTGTTTGTCAGGATAATGCAGGGCAGTTCTTCAGCAGCGGTCACACCAACAACTGGGCTGTCCTGGTGAGTATTCATGGTGGTACATCTTTGTAAGAGCTAATGCTAATTCATTGTTATTAATGGTGGGAGCAGCAGAAACATGTTGTGCTTGATAAAAGCAGATTTTTTTCTCCCACATGTGTTTGATACACAGGTGTGCACATCCAGATTCTGGTTCAACTACCGCCATGTGGCCAATACGCTGTCCGTGTACAGAAGTGTTAAGAGGCTGGGCATTCCTGACAGGTGACTGATAACACACCTGTCCTTACTGTGTCTCATTTAGATGTTCAAATTTGATATTAATCCGGAGGTACAGACGGTAATAACTTTCTAATGAATTAATTTACATGAGGTGCTGGTGTCTTTTCTCAAACATCAGATATGGAGAAGTAAAGATGCACTACTGTTTTATCTCCTTTCTGGATGAGTGAGTTGTTTTTGTTAGCGGGAGTATTTTTATTCCTTGTATGCATGTATGAAAGTGTGTTGCTGTTGTGTGTGTGAGATAATCATACATTTATTTAGGGCTGAACCTAACAATTATTTCATTAACAATTAATCATGTTGACCATCTTTTTGTTTAACTGATATGAAATGTCACCTCAAGTCATTGTCTCCAAAAGCCCAAGCTGATGTCCTTGAATGTCTTGTTTTACTTTGATAGGGGACTATAAAAGGCAGGACGTGTTCACCTGTGAGAAGCTGAAATTGGATAATTTGGACATTTAGTCTGAAACAATCAGTTCTAAAAATAATGTATTACTTATAAAACCAGTCAACTAATTATTGCAGCTCTTTCTTTAGTGTTATTTAACAGTAGAGAGGAACATAGTTTATAACTCTGTGAGCACACCCGCACATGCTTTCAGGTGCAGAACAGTTAGGAACAGTTAACACAAATTAATAAATACTTCTTCAGTATGCCACTCTGTTTATTTGCGCAAACATTTCTGGCTACTCTCCCTTAAAAAGGATAGAGAACAACAGGAAACATGGACAGTAAGAGACAAATAATTTACATTTGACAGAATTCCCCAGCTGTACTTGAACCGGGAATGTTGTGTATACAGTTTGCATACCACTGCGGGCTACGCAGAGACTCCTCTTAGGGTCTCCTCAGCTACAAATACATGTATACTGTTCACATGGGGGAGAATACAACTAAAAAAAGCAACACTCATTACTGCTTTTAAAGCAGATGCTAGTCAAATGTTACCATTTTAAATTGTTTAACATGCACATGTTATTCATCATATCATTCTTCATATTATTTTATGTTATGATAAGATGACACATTGTCAAGTAGTTTCAATATATCAGCAATATAAATGTATGCTTCCCCTCATTAACTGGCGTCTGTAGCTCAGATGGGTTGTTTTAGGGTTATATATAATTATAGGGCTGTTGGTTTAATCACAGGCGCTGCAAAATGAATGTAATGTAACTAATCCTCACCCTAATGGTACTGTACATGTGTTTGGCAACTTGAGTGCAGCATTAGTCCTTTCAGGTGTTTTCTAATGTGATCGTTTGCCTCTGTCATTTTCTCCTTCTCCAGCCACATTGTTCTGATGCTGGCAGACGACATGGCTTGTAATCACAGGAACCCCAAACCTGCCACAGTGTTTAGCCACAAGAACATGGAGCTGAATGTGTACGGTGACGATGTGGAAGTGGACTACCGAGGATATGAGGTCGGTTCACATCGCAGTCAGACAGTTGCGCAAACAACTGTAGAAATGTCAGTTTGTTACATTACACTCTGTTTAAATTGAGTAGAAATGCATGCATCTTTTCCATTTGCTTGATTTTTAAGTAAAGAAGCTTGAAAGTAAAAACGTTTTGGAAGCAAAATACCAAATTCCTTGAACCACCATCTCTCTTTAAACGGCAGATACAGTTATTAAATGTGTGCACTCTGCCGTGTCAGTCTAGTGGAAACATCTGGTGAACAGGTGTGTAAGACATGGATCCTTTCAGTGAAAATCTGAAATATGTAACTTGCATACCTCACAGCAGCACTGGTAGCGGTATCCCATGTAGAGAGCCATATAACACCACTTACGCGGAGAGATATTACACAGGTGCAGTGGCGAATTGGACGCGACTGGTGTGCGACCCTATTTGTCCAGTGTTTGCTCAGTCTGTTGAGCAGGAAATGACTTGATATCGTATGCATGTTGTGTTTTATTTGTCATGGCAAGGCAGAGGCCCACTGGTGTATCCACTCTTTATCTCTGTTTGTTTTTGATTATTTACTTTCCTTTGTGCTGGCCTTTTAAATATGAATAAACACTGCGCCGCCAATCCATGTTTGCCGTCCTGTGGTAATCATGTGGCAAGAAGAGCTGATAGAGCTGAAGAGGGAAAAAAAGAAGAAAAGAATACAAGGTGTAATTGATTTCCACTATTTAATTAAAAGATAAGTAGAGCAATTATCTTATCCGGACCCTGCTGATGCAAAATTTAGTGAAATGAGCGAAGATTTTGACTGCTGAAACTATGTTCTCTTTTTTGACGGTCCGAAGCAGCGTACTGTTTTATTAAACCTCCGTCGACGTGCATTGAATTAGAAGACGTACATTGCATAATGCATCACTTCCATTATTTCGTACCCCGTCCGTGTTTCAGGTGACAGTGGAAAACTTCCTGCGTGTTTTGACTGGAAGGCTGCCGCCCAGCACTCCACGCTCCAAACGCCTCCTGTCTGATGACCGCAGCAACATCCTCATATACCTGACAGGTAATAATCCAACCGTAAATACTCCACTCACGCTCTCACATTTAATTAGTTTGTGGTGTTTTGTGCTGGCAGCTATTTTATAATTAAAGCAATGTAATTTATTTTCTCTGTATACACACTTTTTCTGCAGCGTCTGCACCACTGCTTACATTAAAGACTCAGAATGACTTTCAATGAGATGCCTTAAAAATATAATACATACAGGAATTGTATGTAAAGTTCCTATAAATGTACAGCTGAAAGAGAGTTTTTATCAAACCCTCTTTATCTAATTTATCTCTGGCTGAATGTAGCCTCAGTCCTCTCTGCTGTAGCCGCCATTTCCCCCGACACAGTGCGTGCTGCTGCTCATGTTTCATCTTGTTTTCCCATTCTGCATCATAGTTTTGCATTATGAATCACAGATGAATAAATTATTAATATTATGTGTTTGTTTTAACAGGCCATGGTGGAAACGGCTTTCTGAAGTTCCAGGACTCTGAGGAGATTAGTAATGTGGAACTGGCCGACGCTTTTGAGCAGATGTGGCAGAAAAGACGGTGAATAAACGGGAAACTGACGTAGAAATAAGATGGGGCCAGGGCCATGTGAAGTAACATCAAATACTGTGTTTCTCCTACTGCAAGTCCACTTCACTTCCATTCCCCTGGGGGCCAATTAGCTATGCAGCATCTCAACAAGCATTTAACGAATGCATGAAACTTAGCAACCTATGGATATGAACATTTGTCTGTGTATGTAACTCATAGTAATAACGTTATAGCCCTTTCCTGCTGCACGGTTGATTAGCTACTGCAGTGTTTTGGTGCCAAAAGGAGTTTTTAAGAAGCAACACTTACTCGATATATTGTTGTCGATTTCCTCTAGTGGTTGAAATCTCATTGCTGCAGTGATGCATAAGTGGACTCACTTTATGCTTAGGTCTGGCCACAAGCACATCTCAGTATCAATATCAATGTTGTTTCACCTAGCAGAGGTCGGTGAAAAACAGCTTTCTGGGTTGTTATTGAGTTACTCTTAATGTCACTATATTTAAGCTCTAATGGACTGCCTATCCAAGTTCGAAGGCAGTGGTTCAATATCATCTCTAGTGGAAAGTTGTTCTGTTGGACAAGGTTAGAAGTGTGCTCCGTTTCACCCGTAACCCTGAGCGAGCAGTGAGGCCACAGAGAGGCAGACTCGCCGGCCCTTTACGGCGTTGAATGTGCGTTTCTGCAGTGAATTGTGTTACAAGTTGACAACAGAGCTGCAAACAAAGCCGACGAGAGCGGCGAGAGAGGCAACCCAAACAGACTGTAAAACAAAAACATGGAGGCAGAAGACCCTGACATGCTTCACAGAGCTGAGGGGAATATTTCTCTGTAGGTTCAACAGTATGGGGTGTTTCATCCATTGTTGATGAAAGTTATTTTACATATTATACAGTTTTAATGTTATGCTATATGCAGATTTAATGTTATGCTATATCAATGTGACTGCGCAGGAAGGAGAGACGGCCTCTTTCTGTAACTGGAAGCGTTTCTTTTTTTTTCAGGTGTTTTAATTTGTGAATCGCGAGACACTAAATGAGCAAAAGCAGCTTGCTGCTACCAGCGCCTCTATTGTCCTCCAAACCTATCAAAAGAGAGTGTCTGGGTTACAGTCAGTCACCCTAGGCTGCTAGATAAAAGCTTAGGTGCTGATGTGATAATTGCAGGCTTGAACTGCCAAATTACAGTCACCATAGAGACTTGGCCACCTCCCTCAAATTGTCAACAGGATATAAAAGTGTTATTGTGTTTGCCTAAACATGGGAAAGAAGTTAAAGTGAGATTTTTTTTTTTATGAGAGGGAGAACGGAGGAATCAACTGAGGAGGGGAGGGAGAAACCGTGTGCGTGGGTGTGTTAGAGGGATTGAATGAAGCTGTTCTTGGTCACCATGGCAACTGCGGTATGAAAGATGGTCAGAAGGTTTGTGTGTATCAGCTTTTATTGGAACAAATGGACGGGTGATATGCCAGCTGTGTCTTCTCTCATCAGTTTTGTTTGAGCATGTACACAACAGTGTGTTTGTGCGCCTCCAGGTACAATGAGCTGCTCTTCATCATCGACACCTGCCAGGGTGCCTCCATGTACGAGAGGTTCTACTCCCCAAACCTCATGGCTTTGGCCAGTAGTCAAGTTGGAGAGGACTCTCTGTCGGTGAGTTACCCGCCCTCATATTGTGGAGACGAATTAAAAATCATCCATCAGGTTGTCTAATAACGTTTTCTAATAAGCAGCGCAGTGTGATGGCACGACTGAGATCAAGGCTTTCATATTCATATTCACCTCACGACTGAATTCAAGTTTTTTGAAGTTTTCATAACACACTTTTTATTGGATTTGGGGAAGTTTACACTTAAGAAATTGCAGCCAAGGTGGTCAAAGTTTTTTCAATACATCAGTTAGTCCCCTTCTATAGTCCTTTTATTTTGAAATGAGAAAACTGAAGACATACTTGATGATGAAAGCCAAGCAACCAGACAGCATTTTGTTTGAAACACAGTGTGATTTCACACTTAAATCATACTAATAATACCAGAACTAACTAATTCTACACTTGACGATGGACGATCTGCTAGTTGCTGCACTTAAAACATTGAAATCACCCTCAGTGTTTTGTTTATAGTCACTTTTCATAATCCTTTTTAGTCGTTGATTGAGTTACAGTTTCCTGTTCATCTCTGACCGTTTCATCAATGAATTCTTCGATGCAAACTGCAGTGCAAATCCAAACCTGGTTCTGATTTCGGTATACTGCAGTTGTAATTTGAATAAATTACAATAAATTTGAATAGACTTTTCACATTTTCTCCAATGGTCTGATTGAGTCGCTAAACTAGTTTGAGTTGCTTTTTAGTCTCCAAGAGGGTTTCAAAAGTCACTGACTTTGTGGCACGTTGGCACCACCGGTCTTCTTCTGTGGTTAGTTTTGTGTGTATCGTTGCACAGAGCTTGCCACCTCACATTTTTTGGATTTGAACACCTTAATTAAAATGTGTCTTTAGTATATATTCAATGACTCAAGCATAATATTTCATCTGTAATGATACATTTCTCTACTGTCTCAGAGGCTGTATCTTTGGGCACATCCTTTTTTGAGCGTTGCGATGCTGTTGGACACTTTCTAAATATGTTCTTCAAATTTTAATGGGGAAGAAAACTTGAAAACTTGTCCATGGTCGGGTCTCACAAGACACATTAAAACTCAGACCTGACGTGCTTTTGACGTCTGTATCTGTATCCTGTATACAGTATGACACCAGTGTCACTTGTCATTAGACACTCTGGCACACTGATTAGGGGTGAGGCGAATCTGGCATAGTTTGAAGACAAGTTGTCAAAATATTTTTTAATCTGATGTCATTATGCAGCATTTAGTGTTGGTGCCATTTATTTCACCCGGACACCATCAATATAAAACAAGCACAGTTTTTCAACCCATGTCTGCAAAGATATGAGATATTGAAACCACTGTTACGGAAATGGAAGTAACCTCCAATATTCACTCATTTAATTCCTCATATACACACAAAAAAGTGCAGCTACAATGCTGTGCATATTTCAGGTTGATTGGCAGCCTTAGGTTGGTCTGTGTTTATTAATTTCAGTCACAGTGATGAGGGGATGACACATGACTGTGGCCTTGTATTTATAATCAAACAGTTGGATATTGGGTATTATTATTTGTATTTTTGTCCTGTTTCTAGCACCAGCCAGATTTGGCCATAGGAGTCCATTTGATGGACCGTTACACCTTCTACCTGCTGGAGTTCCTGGAGGACATCCACCCCGCAAGCAAAACCAACATGAATGACTTGGTGAGAGTGCCTTTTACCCAATATCAGAGAGTGCATGTCTACCATGGAGCAGCACTAATGTTTACTTTCATACCTTTTATTATTGTTTTTTTTTACTAATACATTAATTATATAGTCTCTAAAATGCATAAAACATTTTGTTTGATGAATGACCGCTAATTGAGTAAACACAATTAACGCACACAAATGTTTGAGCGCTGTCGTGTAGGTGTGCAGCTGTGTGAATGATTGTGGGTGCAGCCGGATCTTTCTCCAGCACTGCTACAGAGCTGACAAAGTGACTCAGTTCCTGTCAAATCCGTTGGGATTTTGTACCTACAGTACTGAGACAATATCTGTCCTGCACTGCCTTCCACCCTCTGTCTGGTGTCTAATATAAAATGTCTGGTCCTAAAGGGGGCGAGATGAAAGTCGCACAGGGCTCACAGTACTCTGCACTTAAAGCAGAATGTCTGATACTGTGTTAAGGTTGTTGGCCTTTGACACGTGACGGTGGTGGTGGTGGTGGTGGTGAGTACATGCTGCTCCAGGATATGGCTCAATCTCAGCAGCAGCTCCTTTTTCATCTTTTACACTCCTGTAAAGCTCCACTGTGGCTCCAGGGACCACTCCTCATCCTCATTACCTATCCTACCCTACCAGGAGTTAGAATCAAAACACTTCAAATCCCTGCTCTGGCAGAGGCTGAGCTCAATCAATGCACAGTGACTACAGCTTATTGCTCTTCCCCATTTCCCTGTTTCTAAAGGTGCACTCTTTGTTCTTGTGCTATTTTGTGGAATTAAGGATCAATACTATGGATTTCCCCGATGGGCCCGCAAAGTTTTTCTTTTTTTCTTTAAAAAAAAAAAAAATCCATGCTTGTCCTTTGATGAAACAGAAATTGCATCGCAGAAAAAAAAATCCTCCACCGGTCCTGTTTTTCAAGTCTGGTTTGGCTGATAGATAACGTTCAGCTCGGTTTAATGACTTTATTTTCTTTCCAAATTGAGAGTCCAACAGCACACTGCTGAATCACACACTTAAGAGGTTTGACACACAAGCGGTAACACACCAGGCACAGAAAGATTTGGAATGGATGACGACATACACAAATGTCAGGCCCCATGCCCCTCATCTTCTCCACACGCTGTCACATAATTGTCACACCTCCCACTGCAGTTCTAGCCATGTTTGGTGCAACTGGCTACTAGCGTCAACTCTGTGGCATGAAAAGTAGGAGACACAAACTCAAACACTGTCAGCTCTGTTGTCGGCAAAAGTGGCCTACGCTGTGTAATTAATACTTTCAGCTGAAGGTCCTGAGAGCACCACGAGTACGCATTTACGGTATTTTCACTCATTTGTTTTGGCGTTGTCGAGTGGGTGGCTCTAAAAGTGAACAGGGCTGCTCTCTGTAACACTAAGTTGCATGTTTCTAATCCGCCGCTTATGTTCTGTCTGCTTCTCCAGTTCAAAGTGTGCCCCAAGAGTCAGTGCGTGTCCACTCCGGGCCACCGTACTGACCTCTTTCTGAGGGATCCAGCAAGTGTCCTCATCACCGATTTCTTTGGTAGCGTTCGCAAAGTTGAGATCACCATGGAAACCATCAACTTGACCGACCCCATCAAGCAGGTGGAGCAGAAGTAAGCTGAGTTTATTTGTCTCTATATAATCATGTCTGTTTATAATAGGAAGAAGAATCTGCAGTCTTGGATTATCTGAATGATTTTGTTTAACATGTTTAATCTCAAAGAGTATTTAGGATGCTTCACTTTTCATAGTTTTCTATGATGACACTCAAAAACATTGAGAAGACAATAAATGTCTTATTACAACTCTACGTAATTTGCTAATCTAAATATCTTCTAAAAGACTTATTTTATATAGGTTGTTTCACGCTATATAATAATATAAAGATAAATCAGATATTAGAATGCACTGCAAATATCATAAGAGTGCAAATAATATCATTAATCCTGGTAGTTTGGTGGTACTACCTGCATGTAAAAAACAAAATGTGAGGTCAGCTCGTGTTTGTTTGAACCGAAGAGCTGCAGGCCAAATTCATTTTATGTTTGGTTCCCAACTAACTAGAATTCGATTTCTGTTTAGGGCATCTCACATTAGTGGTATTGATCTTTCTTTTAGTGATGTGTTGAGTGGTCAGTTCCAGGGATGAGTAAACCACTCAGTGGATGACGTTATGACTACCCTGTAGTTCCTGAGCAGTCAATCGAGATTGATTGCGGGGCTGGACCAAAACATGACTGTTATTCTGAAATCAGTGCCAGCGAAGTGAAGGTCACAATTGAACATTTTCTTGTGTGGCCTCGGGCAGTCACTCTTTAGAAGTGTCAGCAGTGTTTCTGATAGATTATCTCTGGCTCCACTTTGTGGTGAACTGGACAAAATGCATTTTGCGCCTCCCTTCTTTGCATCAGGATGACACACGCTGTGATAGATACATTTGCCCACTAGATGGCTGTAGAGACTCATCAGACGCTCAAAAATCATCCGCTCAGCATCCTCTATAACTAATAACATATTGTTTGCTCTCTCACATTAGCCAGTTCCCAGACACACTAATCCCATAATAAGGACAGTCAGGCGGAGTTCCAGGAATCTCACGGCTAAAGCACCAAAATGCAAACAAATATTGACTCATTAGGCTGCAGGTAAGAAATAGATTACGGTGCTGCACAAACAGATGTGATGTAAATTAAAACTTCATTCACTATTACACTCCCCACACTTCTATTAATTTCATTAAGCTGGGATTTAATTGTACCACGGGGAGGTATTATAGTTTAAGAATCTAATGTGGTTGGCTGCTAATTAGTAATTAGAGGCAATAGTCATGCCGATTTTAGTCATCGGCTGTTTTGGCCTAAGGCTAGTTAATCATTTCACACAACTTCCCCTATTACTTTATTATTGATTAGGGCCAACACATTAGCTCCACTGATCTCCAATGCAGCACAGAAACACACCGCCAGTGTGATCGAGCTGGCTGTTGCCCTAAATCAGTCCTAGAGAGAGACGTATCTCCAATTCTGATGTAAGTAACCAGCAATCCCCTGATTCATTTGATGTTTAATGGAGCTGAGTTTACTGATGCTGCCGAGCACGAGCAGCGTCTTGCCACTTTTCAAGAATGATCGAAAACGCCATTGTGAAAGTTCATAGACATTAGGGAGGCTAATGACACTTTCTGTCTTTTTGTATGTCACATTACAACGTGTCGTTAGCCTTAAGAGCTGGACGAGATTAATATTAAATAGGGACGGGGTAATAAAATATTTGCTGTGCTTCTCACAGTCTTTTAGCCACTGGTAAATTTTGTATTCAAGGATATTCTGCAGCAAGTCCAGGGTGCTTATCAAACCATGTAATTTAATGTTAGTATGTTTCCATACTGGTGGTTTCAAGGTGACAGTGTTGCTACTACACATAATGACAGGCTGTGCAAAGACAGCTTAGCCATGGCAGAGTCTCCTGTACAATCGAATTCAGTTAGCCCATGTGGTAGTCTTGTAGGATAATGTCTTTGATTGTATTTCCTTCATCATATAAGTGGACTGAAGACTGTGTGCTGAGCTGATGAAACTTGGTGACAGAAATTGCAGTTTCATGTACAAAAACGCAGAAGAGCAAATGTTTGTAAGTAAGCAAGTGGCCCTGGGAATACGGGATGAAACATTAAACATGTGCTCTGGATGGTTAAATAATGATTGTAACTCAATTAATCAGTCACAGAAAATGAACCCTCAATCAATTACTCATTAATTTTCATCAACAGTTATTGCATTTTGTATGAAAAGGTTGGTTAGACACCGCTCACTGTAAGACGTGATATTGTTTTTTATTCATTTAGTCCCAGATCTACTCTTTCCCTGTGGCTTCTTGCTTGGTCATTCTGTCTTCTTAGCTTCCTAGGTCAACATCCTCTTAAAATTTTTCGCCTCAGTCATTATGTCCATAGATGCTGCTAGGCCCAGTCACATTCATTTTAATAAACTGAATACCTCTCTGCTTGATTCCACCGGGCGTGGCAGCAACGCAGCTGTGATGCGGCAGCGTGTTTCAGATGCCACGACCGGCCGCGTAAAGCAGCACAGGGCAGATCGAAGTGGTCACACATCTGACACACAAACGGCACAGAAGATCTCAATTTGACTACATTGCCTGTTTACCCATGGCAAAAATGGGCCAAACATGCTCCTGGTGCGACATCACAAAGCCATTTTTGGCTTGACTGTTGGTTTCAATTTCAATTTGGCACCTTAGGCTCCAATTATAATTGTCATTTTTTTCCACAGCCAGTTAATTAGGTAAATAATCTTCAAACGATCAGTAATGAAAATAATTGTCGCAGCCCTACTTATGGTAATTATACCACCTCCCTTTAAGAGATCAATCAAAACGAATAAAATAACGGATTCTTCTGTCTACATAGCCATTAGTGAGCTTGGTTAAACCCTTTGCTAACACATCACGCCTAAAAATAAAACCCTAATTACTAAGAGATGACAGACACAGGATCTTTATTAGACCGGACCCCACTGGTATAACTTTAGCAGCGCTATTATTTAACTTGATAATAGAGGTTCATGAAAAACCTTGAATTGGCTTGTAGCGAGTTCTAGCTGCGTATTTCCACAGAGAAAAGATCACAGATGTCCTCTGGTACAAGCTGTTATTAAATATAGTGCTGCTTTAATCCACTTTTGTCAGCTCATTCGGCCACTCAGACGAGTGGAGGAGGATATTTAGAGAAGATGGGTACATATGTGCTCTAGCCTGTCTCTTTCGCTCGCTCTCATGCCTCTCTGATTCTCTCCTCTCCTTGCTTCTCCTCTCACCAGTTTCTAAACGGCCGTGTTTACTCAGAACAGACTCTTCCATTAGGTGAATTGCACTTGATGGAGAGGAAGTTTTAATGGACCTCCTCAATCCTTTTCACTATACATAGGCTTAGCAGTGTAATGACATTGTCTAGTACCTCACTTCCAGCCATAGGTGATTGTTGACCACAACATGTTTTGCTACAGGTAAGACTCTCAGGATAACAACAACCATCAAATTACAGCTGGAGTCATATCTCATTGAGCTGCACAGTAAATGTAATCTCATTTTTGACCCGAACCACTGAATAAAGTCTGCAAAAATCTACTCGGGCCATTACCAGAGCAGATGTTAAAAGGAAATTTGTTTGACCTAAAGATGGCAGCTGGACACAGCAGTGATACCAGAGCTGGAGGCGGGGAAGGAGGGGAGGCGCAGTCCCATCCATTAGAATCAGTTAAGTTGATTGAGAAATCCTCTCCAAAAATCTCTTTATGGAGAATAAAGTGGAAAGTGGCCTGAATTGAATTAGAGCTCATCTCTTGTGCTAAGTGAAAAGGAGGGAGGGGAAATCGGCGGTGAGACGTCGGTGCTCTCAGAGCTCAGAGCACACAGAGAGCTCAGCAGGAGATCATCTCTCGGCCTGCCAGCCCAGCCTGCTTTCTCCGGTCTCTGTTCCTGTCTGTCAGACCAACTTCTGCCCTCCTGCACAGACATGGAAAGAGAGGAGGAAGGGGCAGGGAAATGGAGTTAAACAGAAAAATGTTGAGCGAATGAAGCTCGGAGAGTAAAACAAAAAAAAGAGAAGGACAGGTTTGCTTCACACAGCTCGTGGTTTGGAGGCGAGCCACGATGGTTCACTGGAGGATATGGCCCACTTTGTCAGCAGCCTGAACTTTCTTTGATTAGCCGAAGACAGCCACTCGGTTAAACCTCCTCTCAACAGTGACCTTTAGCTGAGACTCATTCAAAGTCATTCAAAAAAGATCCTTATGAAAGCATCCAATCATTTCAATGCCTGTGGCAGTTGTGTTGGTGGATTCAAATGTGTTGTAATGGGTTTGACAAGTGTTTGAACAATGTGGCATTTTGACAGCTTGGATTCATTGCTTTTATGTTGTTTTATTTTTGTCAAAGGTGTTTTATTGTAGATTTGTTCTGTTCACAAAGTTGACAGTTTCCCCCATAAGGAAACAGGAAAAACTACAAACCTACAAAAAGTCTAACAAGTTAAAAATGTTCAAGGTGACAAAACTAACAAAAACCTAAAGGAAAATGCATAAAGTAATAAAATCTTTAAAGAAAAGGTGAAAAAGGATTACCTGGCAACTGCTCTAGACTGATCTAAGAGTCTTATCGTTGTAATACGTCTGGAATGATTCCAAAAATCAATTAGGAACCAAATTTCTCAATTTTCCTCAATTTTGTCAGTAAAATTAGATTTCTTTTCTAAGCCGTGGCTACCCGACAAGTCATTTAGCTAATATTTTACTGAAAGTTGTCTAGTGCTGTAGTTAAGTTTTTAATCCATCACTTTGTGGTGAAGATTTCCAACACTGAATAAATCAGACACTGGAAAGTAACACTGCCGTCAAGTAGAATAAATCAGCCTGTTGTAGCCAGGACTGCAGACATAAACACACATTTTTCTGCAATGTACTTTTCATGTGAGAACCCAATTTGTGACTTATGCTGATGAGAAAAACCTTGCTTGCCAACATAGCTTTAAAGGATAAAGCGGGCGACATTCTAGATTTTTGTTACTGTCAATAAATCCCCCTAAAATACCAGAATCAACAATGGCTTTGTCTGTCGCTGAATAAATGGACTTTCCAGTCTCTTGCTCCCAACCCGTAAAGAAAGGCACTGTAATTAACCCTAAAACAGCTTACCACCGGAAAGCTTAGCAAAACAAAATGACTAAGTTGTGCATTTGTTTGGGATACTATTTTCCGATACAGATTCGATGCTCTAGTGAGTATTTACAGCAGCAGGATGCCGTCTGTCTTATTAATGCTTTTTAGATTTCAATGGAGGCAGGAGAGCTCCTGCGTCTGAAAAGGTCACAGGTTTAATACATCGTGTGCCGCACATGAAGCCATGTCTATCCATCAACTGGCGCGCGGTGACCTTTTTCACTGTTCAAGACACTAAACCTCAGCTTGCTTCATTACTATGAGTTGCTGTAGTTAAGAGCATTGGTTCAGTGCTTTAAATGTAGATGGTTCATTTCTAACTCACAGTTCAAGTTCTACTTTAGAAACTGCAAAGTCTTCGCCTTACATCATCTTATTTATCTTAGTATACTGGCTTCAGATACAAGGATACACGTACAAAGTTTTCCAGCGTTCCAGTGTAAACAGATTTTTCTGAAGTGATGCCTCTGCAGTTACTTGCTTAGAAAACTCATACAAACGTAATGTACTAGCGTACTAACGTAAGATACTTTCATTCTAAGCGCTTATGGTAAATATGGAGAACTACTTTCATCCACAACCCAAAGAGTTTTGTGGTATAAAGGCTTTTGTGGCTCCAGAGGGAGTTGCATGGAGCAACTTAAATAAAAAAGAACTGCAAAACTGAAAATTTGAAAGGCCCTATCTAGAGCCAGTGTTTAATTTAGTTTGTCCATTCTGAGCTCCTGTACAAACACTGTAGAAGAGACCCTGCACCATCTGCAGATATAAAAGGCTCATTCTAGGGTAAAAATAAGTGTAATGCTTCTTATTTTCAGGTGATTATACACTAATGAAAACATAGTTATGCATATTATACTCAATTTCTGTTGTATTCTGTAAACAGAGCGCCTTAAATCTTACACACTGGACCCTTTTAAGAGATAAGACCTGATGACTGACTGGGGCAAGCTTCCTCAGACAAATTACCTACATTTCAAACATGTTGCAACCCCAAGCCTTTTTTTTTTTGGTGTCTTCATGTCACTGAGCACCACTATCTTTGCGCGTATCCAGTATATTAAATTCTCTCACTTTTCTGCATGCTTTGTGACCGATCCTGTTAGAAAGCTTCTTTTTTTCCCCCCGCAGTTTTTTTGTAGATTCAGGTAACTCAGTGCCTCACTGCTCGCACCGCACTAAAAGCCAAAGCTGAATTTCCATTTATATTTCTGACAAAGCGCTGGCAAGATGATGCACCATCAGAGAAAACAGGAAAAAAATCGTAGAAGACGAGAGTCTGTGGAGAGCCGATGTTTGCTGTGTAGCTTCAACAGCAAACATGGTTGTTTACCCTTTATGAAATATAACACCAACCCCATAAGAGTATAGAAGTGGACTCACTAACACCTCTAAAGTAGTTACTGTAAAAAGGTGGTGAGTTGGTTGCTCAAAGATAGATTTTAGTGACACTTTAGTGATACTGTTTTTTTTCCCCCATTTCTCTCGTCCTTTAGTCTATGTAGTGATATATAATCCATTCTGATCACATCCATTATTGTCGAGATGTTTTTTTCTAATTCATCACCAGGAAAAATTGGCTTAGTGTTCCTCGTTTTGCGCTGCATGTCACTGACTCAGCCTTGAAATGTTCTGTCAATCACGCGCGCACTCCTCGGCGCCGCACTCTGCCAAGTGAAACACTGGAGTCCGTTCCTTTTGGTGACAGCCTTTCTTCATCACTGAATAATGGCATCCCGCATAACAAAAGGTTAATGTGCAATGTGCAGTTTACTTAATTCATGCAAATACCAAAGGATGCTGTTTTTGTGTGTGTTTGGTCTTTTCAGCCCTGTGAATGGAGAGCTGCAGAAAGAGAAGTACTCGTATGTGGACCAGCTGCCAGTGTCTGAGATCATCCATCAGGTAAGAGAACTGGGGGACGTTCAAAACACCTGAACGGGCCCCGTGTTGATAAAAATAACAGACATTTTAAAAATCTGTTTGTTTTTTTTTTGTTGTCACCTTTTATGCCTCTTGCGTAGGCAGCCACGCACTTGTTCCCCTGTGTTTTTGTTTATTCAAAGTGTGTCCACGCTTGTCCTTTATTTGGACACGGACCATAAAGTTATATGCAACATCCGCCAACTGATTCTTTGTGTCGTTCCCATGGTAACGGCCCTAAGTGTGAAACGTAAGTGCCTCCTGGTCTCAGTGTGGAGGGGCCGCCGTGAAATCCAGCCGAATGGATAGGCAGGGTTGTGGCGAGGAATTGTGCATTCACCTCATTCCCAAATGGATTGTGGCTTTCAGTCAGGCCGACCTTCACAAATGAACACCTATTCCTCCTCATTGCACCTTTTAGAACATGTGCTCTGCATTCAAAATAGATAGTCGGGGGTCCTGTATTGCTCTTGTAAGATTTTCTATTATGAGGTTATTAAAAACACTTTCTGTACCTCTCCTTCGACTTGTGCCTCAGAGAAGTAAAGAAGTCACATTAATCTTTGCCACAGGCAAGAGCGGCCAGTAGCATTGCTTACATTTGGGATTCAGTGACCTGTGAAACATACTTAATTCTGAGAGTGGACACATTAACGTGACCGTCTACACGGTATTATCCTGTGATTTCCCATCACTAAGTACTAACTCTGTAATTTCTTGAGTAGTTGTTCAAAAAAAGTCACACTGAAAGCTACTTCTAGGTGGTTTTTACATTCTGCTTGATTTGGGTGAGAAATTTTCTGTTCTAGCACGCCACATAGGGCAATATACAGAGTGTAACATCAGTCGAGGTCACTGTAGGTGATCAGTTAGACGTCACTGACTTCTTCTCCTTGAGATGCAGAGCAGCTGTATGCTTGTGTATAGGAAAGTAGGCTCCATTCTGATCATTACTATGGAAACCAAGGTCAGAAGACGGGACCGTCTCACACTATAGACGCAACACATAGGTACATAACAAAGAAACCTTCACAGAGCTGGATAAAAGACCGAGCTTGTTTGCAGACTAATTGATCGTTTATGGACAGACCACCACAGTTCCCCTAAACTGGTTTGGTTTTGTTCCACAAAGGGCCGGTGTGGCTGCAGGTTTTCTTTCCAACCAAGCAGCAGCACAGCAGACATGACTCATTTAATCAACTGATCTCAGTCTTCAGAGAGTTGATTGGTCAAACTGTGTGCTCTTGGTTGGTTGGAACAAAAATCTGCAGCCACACCGGCCCTTTGGTGGAACAGTTTGCCCAGGCCTGTTTTAGTGTCTTTCAGCTCATTGTTTTGTTTTTTTTCAGCCCACTGCTTTCATGTTTCGATTCACTCTCAGTTGTTTTTTAGCAGTCGCAGGCAGAACATTAAGCATATAGCACTAAAAGAACTGGATATTATTCTCATGAGATGTTGCGTGCAAAATAGAGAGGGAATATTGAACTTGCATTCAATTGGCTAAAAATATACCTTCAAAAGAATGTTACTCTGCTTTCTGATTGCTAACATTTTTTTTACCATGTCAACTGGATGACAATATGCCAGTATATGTATATTTTTATTTAAAATGATTTTGTTATTCTAGAAATTCGAATGTTGTAAAGCTCATGCCAGATATGTATTTGCCTGTTTGGACTGCAGAGCTGATTCCACCACAGCTCTATGTTTGCTGCGCTCTACCAAAGGATTTCTGTCTGTCAGAATAAATTGGTTGAACCACTGCTTTTCAAGAGCTCAACAGCTAATATTTCAAGTTTTAGACAAGAGCATGCTGCCTAAATGGCATGGGGTGTCATCTTGGTATGCCTCCTTGAAATTATGATTTCAAATGAAAACAAAGGCAAACTATTTAATATGACGTGTTTGATCAGGAAAAATGTGACAGTTGGTTTGAAACACGAATTTCAAACCTTGTTTTGTGTTTGAGCGAAAGCAGCTGTTTTGTGGAATTTCCAAATTATTGGTGAGGAAAGAATCACTTCCCTTAAAGGAGGTCAAATGAAATTGTGATTGTTGATTGATAAGGAGACACAGAGGTATCAAATTAAGTCATTTGTTGAGGATTGATCAGTTTGAAAGACTTCTGCTGTAGTTCAGTGATTACAGTAGAGTTAAAGTTGATTTGACAGTGTTTATCTCTGCTTTGTAGACGAATACTAAACTATTGGTGTTGATAACAGAAGGTCAGGTCCAGCTGAAAGTGGTTAAAAAATAAAACAAACCCTCAGGTCCTGCTGCTGGAAACATCACTGGCCGACATCGACTTTGGTGTGAACAAAGGAGTTGGCCCAGAGAAATGACCCTGACCACAGGCATGAGCTCTCTCAGACGCTTATTGAGTATTGTGACGGGATATAGGAGGGGTCTCCGCACCCAGCGGCACAATTGATAGCTGAGGACTGCCTCAAAAGCCAAGCAAACCCGGGCCGGTTTCAGATCTGCTGCCTGCTGCTCACATAAGAAATCCCCATAAATGGTGTATTTTCAGTACTTGCTCACACAAACACACCATTAAGACTCCGCCGTCTGCTACTTGGCTTCATATCTCAGCTTTCTCTGTCCTTTGTCTCCTTTTTTTTCTTTTCATCTTTATCCATCTTTTTCTATTTCTCTGTCTACCCCCCTACTCTTTTTAAATGCACTCACACGTACGACGCACAAACATGCTTGTCAACCCGATGACCCCTGCCAGAGATTTCGATTATCGGCTAGCACTCCTGCTGGGTTGAAGATGGGAGTACTGACAGACTGAGTCATCTCTCCCCCTCACCATAATCCATCTGCACTGCAGCAGAATGACCAATGTCCATAAAGCCTATCGACAGCTCTCCTCTTTTTGATTAGCTGTCATCTTGTGCGCACAACTGCTTGAGATATCTTCATGCCACCGTGACATGGGCCTTTGTTGTTCTTTGATCGGATGCACTCATCTGAAGAACTAGATGTGATTGAATCTCATGAGATTTGATGTCTAAAATATTCCCATGTGGTCTGTGGCTGATTTCAGTTGTGCCACCAACAAAAACAAATCTTCTCACCGCTTATCTTCTAAGAAAAACATTTCCCATTTGCCAGTAGACCAGGCGATGGCTTGTAAACGGAAAAGTCATCAGAGTGACTGACAGTGGATATATAAGGCCGTGCTGTATGGCGTCTGTATACAAACGTCACCTCTTTGTGTACGTGGGTGCATGTATGTGAGGAGTTGATTAATGCCCTGGCTACGTTGGCACTTGTCTCGCTTGTGGTGACGGGGTGAGTCCCCTCTCCCTAGCCGCCCTCTCCCCCCAACCTCACACATCTCATCACGTTGCCAGCGCCTAATCACAATATGTTCAGTTCTGGAAATAACTAGAAGGAGCTCCTTTTTTCCCCCCACTCTCTTGTGTATTCTGCTTTTTTTTTGCTACCTTGCCGCTGTGAGTCTTGGTCTCTAGCGTCAAATTGTTATTTGTTCTTTTGCCAGCTTAACGGCACACCATATGGCTCCAGAGAATTGAAAATGGAAACACTGAAAATTAATGCTTTGCCTCCCTCCCATCTCTCGCTTATTCCCTTCCTCTCACTCCGCCTGCAACACTGACATTTTTCAAAAGTGGATGTTAGGGGTGCCCCTGTAGCTCCCCTGGTAGAGCGTTCTTCCCATGTACCAAGACTAAGTTTTAACCGCAGCAGCTTACGTTTTAATACCAACCTGCAGCCCTTTGCCCCCCCCCCGCCCCCACCTACTCTCTCTCTCCTCCTGCCTTCAGCTGTAGAGTCAAATAAAATTGGAAAAGTTCCCACAAAATTGTTAAATACTATTGTGTGTGGATCACAGGCCACTCAGACAGCCTCCTCTTTTTAATCAAGTGTCAAATTATAGTTTGCTTTGCTGCTTTCCTGCGCTCAGTAATTAAAAACATCATCTAGAAAAGAAAAACATGTTTTATGAGAGAATAATGCACCTGCTACTTAAACTGTCCCAGCAACTTGCCGAGGTCTTAAACGTCCAGGCAATACAGTGGAGTGTCCTGGCAGTGCACGCTGGCTGCTGTCCTGTCATCCGGCTCCGCACAACATAAATTTTCTTCAGTTTTGACCTTGGAGTGCGAGCGTTTGGCAGGGTGTTTCAGTCCTCCCTCAACGGCCATTAGCATCCTGCATGGCCATATTAATTAGCTCCAATCAATCAGGTGGGAAGCCGTTAATTGATTTTACTTGTGAATTGAATCCGCAACACAAAGCGCATGTAATGGAGGCAGGCCGCCTGAGTCTAAGTCCCTGTCCTTGGCAGTAGGATGTGAATATTTTTGTCAGTGAAGGTCAGCGAACACTCTTCTTTTCTGCTCCTCTCTCTTGTTTCTGTTTGGAATTTTTTTTTCTTTCTACCATCTGGCTCCGTCGTGTTTTTTTCTGTTTTGTTTTGTTTTCTTCTTTGAAAATTCAACTTTAGGTAGTCAAAGTCATTCAAATTTACGGCTATATCGGTTAATCGTTTAAGCTATTAGTTGATAGACATACATTTATCAATTGTGATAACAGATTATTCACTGAAGTCATTTACCAAGCAAACATTTTTTTATTCTATTCTCTGTACATTGAATATATCATTGAATATATTTGGGCTTTGAACTGCTGCTTGGACAAAGAGATTTGAAGACATCGTGAGATTGTTTAAATTTATTTTAGAGCTATAAATGGGCCAGGCCAATATATCCCCTCTTAATACAGATGGGTATCAATGTAATAATACATATGTGGGTCGATAATCTACAAGAAGTGTAAAAGAAAGGCAGCGAACAAATCACTTGAATTCACTTCCTTTGAGTGAGTTTCAGATGTAATCAGTGGGCTGAGAAATATGATATGTGATTGGAAAAACAAGCTGCCACACAAATCTAAGGCAATGCAAACATCAGCTCAGCCATCAATTCTACCTTTTATTAAAGATAATATTGTTCAGGTTTGACTGACGTTGTCAGAGAGAGGTTTTACACTGACTATGTTTATTATTGAGGTTGTAGTTTGCAGTGCTCCACGTTATGTTAAGGCCAAATTACAAACATGACAGGCGGCAGAATATCAGAAAAACATTTAAACATAATGCATTACAACCAAGCAGCAATTTCCGTGGCTGGGAAATGACGCCAACATGGAAGTGCCAAAAGCAGCAGTTCTTGGCCACGGAAGGCTGGCTACAGAGCAAGTCAGTCTCCAAAAAAACACATTAAAATGCCCAACTTCACAGGAGGAATAAACACATTTACAGCCTGATAGAATGACGCTACACCTCTTTGGTCATTTCTGGATTATCTGGGAGGTGGCAGGGGCAGCCTGCACAAACCTACGGGTGATGGCACGGAAGCTACAACAACTACGACCCCTGTAATGAATATAGTTGAGTAAACAGCTTGTGAAAAAAGACTTCCTAACAAGCTGTATAATATTTGCAAAGGTTGAACGTTGCAGTGCCATTGTACTGGATCGCATTATATGGGCGGATTTATGATCTATGTGGGAAGCATAATGATCTTTAATAACTAAATTTAAAGGATCCATATGAAAGGAAACAAAAAGAAACAACAGACTCTTCATTTCACGGTGTAAATAAATGTCTGTTAAACTTGATTTGGTGGAAATGTGTAGTTATCACCCTCTCTTCTCTCCGACTTTATGGAGCCTACTTCTCTTCTATTATCTCCCTCGCTCTCTCTTCCCTCTTGACATATGCTCCTCGATCTGCCGGCTGTGCTGACATGGCATTCTGTCACAGTCCATCCATCTCCCTTTGCTCTCTCTTACCCCAGGGGCTTGCACTTACACACACACATACATGCACACACACACACACGCACACCGTGACGCACACCTCTTCCTACAATTGTCATGAAGGGTCAACTGCCCCCATTGGCCAAACGCCCCCAGTCATCTCATAGGAACATCCCTAGCCAGGCTCTGCCTTGTCCTCTAGGTGTTTAAGCCTCGGCTCCTCTCCTCGTCTTCCTGACAGCCACTTTGTCAGCAAGGCTGTAACTCTAAGTGTCCAACTCATAACGCAGATCTAATGCATGCAGTGTAGCGAAAGCAGGTGGAAGCATAAACATGGAGTATATGATTTGGACCACATTTGTGCTGTCTGAAGTAAGTCTGAGCTGTCAGCTCAGTATTCATCTGATGGGACGCATCACTGTCGTCGAGGCTCCGTGTCAGTTTGACCGGAAAACATGGTGGACAACAACTCAAGCATGCTGGCAAATTTAATTGGGATTTGGGGAGATGCTCCTGTTTCAACTAAACTAGAACAGACGGGTCAAAATCGACCCCGAAACTGTGACAGGATTCAGCTTGCGGTTTCAGCGAAAAGTTAGGAGCCTGTTAGCCAACCTGCGGGATGTGTTTTTACAGTGAACATAAGCACGATTTGGGCAAATAATAGTTTTGTCAGTCATCTCAGGATGGAAGTCTATTCAAACTAATATCATGGATTGTTACACAAAGATATTGTCTGTTCGGTTAGTCTGATCGAGTTTTCAGATAATCTAATGCAAATACTGTTAGCCACCTCAGCCTCAGGCTATCTCAGAGTCGTGTTTTCATGGTAATTGTCAACTTCGCCTGCAATATCTGGCACTAAATGCTTCTCTGTGTTCACCACCAGCTAGTATGTAACTGTCTGCCTGCTCTTTGATGATGTGCAGATATTGTAAAGTGTGTTTTTAGAGCTTCCTCTCTGAAAACAGCTGCCTTCTGCAGCAGAGTTTTGGGCCGAACAGCTAAACAATGAGTAGAAAGTCACTATAAAACTCCATAGAGGGATTCAGATGATAATCCCCTGTAGGTTCCTCACTACGACCGACCCCATTCAGTGTATAGAGTATATAAGAATATTAATTATACCCTTTTTTTTCTATAACTGTTTAAGTATCAATGTCTAAACAAGCAACAATTCAATGTAAAGCTAGGAAAAAACATCTTTCGTTTGGCTGAGCAGGACAGCATGGCCGACTGTAAACTTTACGAACTCAGCATTGTTTTAAAATATCCCAACAACACAACTATGGGAATGGAGATGGGTGACTGAAGTGACACAGAGCGGTGTGGCTCATTTCTGTTTACTGCTCTCAGCTCCGGTGCTGAAGTGAAGTACTTTTGAAACTGTCTCTCTACTCCCATCCTGTGTGATTGACTCTGTGTGGTGGGTTTTATTACTGAAATATGACCATGATAGACTTTCTTTTTCGAATCGGATCCATTCATAACACAGATGATGAAGAAAGGCATTAAAATGGGAGCCTTGTCGGTGAAACATGAGACTAATGTAGTCAGGGTTTCAGTGTAGGGCGGCTGCTCTGCATGTGCGCTGTACTGTAACTTGGCAGAAGCCATAAATAATATATTTCTCATAATTATAAATAGGTGGATTGGAGAAAAAAAACATAATTATGTCTAAAGATAAAAAAAGGGATAAACCGCAGGCACAAGATATAATGAAATGCTGAGTCGGTGCATGGGTCTGAAGTGTTGATTAATAGTTTAACACTCTGCTAATCTGCTTCATTTGCAATGTGCAGAGCTGGTTTGATCATATTTGATTGGCAGTGGCCTGGGAGCACGAGCAAACAGACCCAGAGCTGTCAATCTCAATTCTGGTGCATAGAAGTAGAAGATATCACACGTTTCCAACTTAGTCCAGAGTGAGAAGAGTGCAGACAAAAAAAACCCCCACACATCTCATGCAAAATGGCCAGAAAATATTCCAACTATTGCAGAAAATAATTGGTTGGCTTCAATCCTTCGTGATAAGAAGTTGATTGTGAAAATAGGTTTTCAGGGCCTTTAACTCTGGGCTATTTTTGGACTAAACACCCACTTGACGTCTGCAGACAAACAAGACTAAGATCAGTCTCTTGTCGAGACGTTTCCTGTAGTTTCTTTCGCTCTCTAACAAAAGCTGAAAACATTTCTTTATAGTTTGAGCTTCGGTGTCTCTGCTGCTCGCTCTTTTTCACCACATAACCTGCAGCTTGGTTTCTGTCAGACACTATCTACTGTAAATATAGTGTCTTGTATGAAAGGTGCCTCTAACCTACTGGAGGATTGGCCCATTTCCAAGTGACTGATGTGTCCACAGCTCATCCCTTAGCCTAAATTTAACTTCAGTCTTTTGTCTTATGATTTTATTTCATATCTGGCTATTGCCGGCCATTATTGGACAATAAAAACAGAAAATACAAGCTAATATCTGCCTTGTGAATGCAACTTTAAATCACAAGATCTTTGCCTCTCTGCCCAACAATAAGCCTGGAGCTCAGGGCTGCCAACATCTTTCTGCCTCTGCTTTAGCATTCTGCATGGCAGCGGAGCTCTATTGATTTGACTTGATTGAGCTGTTAAATAAATTTGGAGTCAGACGTAATGCAATTTTACTGCTGTCCTCAGTCTTTCTACATTAGAAATTGACAGCGTCGTCACGTAACCCGGAGTTTGGATTGAAAAGACAGCCTTGAGAAGATTGTACCCTGCACACCAATGTTGCAGAGGCATGAGTACACAGCCGCACACACACACACACACTTTCTGCAATTAACTTTTCGCCTCACTTACCAAGAGCTGTTAAACTAATAAGATATTACAATTACAGTGTTCACCAGCCAACGTAATTAATATTCATTATTCTAAGAAACATGTAACCATGCCTATTTTAAATGCTACTTCATGAACAGTGTGTTACTTTAACTCATCACTGTGGGTCAGGTTCATCGTCATCCTTCTCCACAAGCTGAGCTAACGTTGTGCAGCAGGAGCATTATAGACAGCTTCTGAGAAGCCTGTTTGAGACCGAGCCATTCTTTTTCTGTGATTTGATTGGCCGGCGAACAGAGCGCACGGCGGTCAGCATGGGAGATATTTCGGAAAAACGGAATATAATTAATAATAAGGCATTCAAATGTCACCGTGTCAGCCAGCGTGCTGGATGTCTTAGCTGCCAAAGACACTTCTCACTAGCATTTGGCGCTTGGTGGGTGGTAATTTCAGACACTGCACATATTTAACAAGCTCCACAGTGTGTGCCAGTCATCTATTTGTACTCCAAAGGGGACCGCTGTACATATGCCACTCGAGCGGCTCTCATAAAAAAAAGGAAATTCAGCAAAATATTAGATGTCCAATTGAATTGTACAGAATGAATTTCCGCATAAATTGGAAGGCAGTTTTGGAAAGTATGAATTCATCTGTTGTGAATCGCGTAGTGGATGAGACCCAGTGAACGTGCTATTAAATCAAAACAACGAGCTAAAAAAAAGTTGTTGATAATTTCCTTATCATGTCGTTGCTATGAAGAATGTGAATGTGGACGCTGCATGTTTGCTAACTTTGTATCTTGTTTTATGGCTTTAGTCAGTTTGTGGGTAACACTGACCCCGGACTGGGCTTTCACGCCGGCATCTAATGCTCCAGGACCTGTCAGTCTGCTGTCAGCTCGGCTCCAGCTCCTGCTGCAGTGTGTGTGTGTGTTTGTGTCAAGCTGATATGGACGTACTTCAGAAACAGTAAATGTACACTGAATACTGTAGTAGCTCGAGTAGCTCGAGAGGCACGGATCTTTTAAGTATATGTGTAGCAGCTTTACTGTGCTGAATGTCGTCCTAAGACAGACTTGGACTACGTGCTGCGTGTTCATCCTCTCTGCCAAGTCTGCGGGTTTTGGCTTTGGGGGAAGCCTTTACTGACTGGTGATTTCTTGACTGGATAATGGCAGCTTGTGTAGCGAGGGATAACAGAAATCTCTTAAGTGCGTCCTCACAGCCCATCTATAGCTTTGTCGCCAGTGGAGGAGTTAGGAAGATTTTTTAGAGGTTAAATCTCATCTCTCCACAGAATATTGCCGCCGCATTAGCATATAAATGTGCTCCTTTGTGAGATGCATGTTTAATACGGGAGAGATTTAAAAGTATAATCATACACAAAGTGATGATGTGGCAGCGAATGGGACAAACACAAGACAGGGGAGGTGTACTGATGAGCCTCACCGCCCGCTTTTTGTGTGAACCTTTTGTGCTTGTGCGTGTGACACGGCAGATAGTGTACATAAAGTGTGTGAAGAGATAAAGTGAGCGCGTATGTGATTCTGCGCCTGCCTGCCTGTGAATGACAGAACAATCAGCGGTGGCCTCAACAGGAGAAATATACACACTATTACTAACCTGCAACCCATCCCCACCCCAACCCACCCCCTCCACCCTGTATTTCTCCCCCATCTTCACCTTACCTCACCTCACCCGCCCCCGGCTTCTCTCCTCAGAAACCAAAGCAGAAAAACTGGCATCCTCCTGATGGCTTCATCCTGGGCTTGTGGACTCTAATCCTCCTGGTGTTTTTCAAGACGTACGGCATGAAACACCTCAAACACATCTTCTGAGACGTCTGCGTTTGCTCCGCTGGATACCTGAGGACATCAAGCTGCAGATCAGGAACCTTCTCTGAGGCGATATTGAAGGAAAGTTGCAGTTTGCTTATTTTTTTTGCTGCAAATGGGAAGAAGATGTTTGGCACCATAACTGCTCGGTGGGATGCATTTGGTGCATTTTTTTTTTTTTTTTGGATGATTGCTCTCTACTGAAGAAATGTAAACATTTGTGTCTTATACCAGATGTCGTGCGAGAAGGGACGAATACTTGAAATCATGCATCAGATATTTAAAAAAAACATGTTTTAAACTGTTTTGTGTGTTATTTTGGACAAAGACATCAACTTATATTTATTTTATCGCGTCAAAAGTTTTGTCGAGTCATTCTGTAGTCATAATAATTGCATTGATTTGGTTAAAAATGCACGGAGTTGAGTCCGCAGATAAGAGTTTAATTTATTTTTGAGAGCGCGCCGCTCTGCATATTTTAGCAGCTGCGTTTTTTTGTTTAAGTGCTACTCAGAACGTCTGCCCGGTCGCAAAAAGAAAATGTGGTTACGAGGGCCGGCTGATTGGCTGCGAGCGGGCTGTGGAGAGATTACTATTTAATGCCTCCCTTGTCCATATACATTACACCCCTTGACCGTCATATCACGCTTGTGAAGGATAACAATCGCACATAATCCCATCTCACATGATGGACCCATCCACTTTCCCATTCACCAAATTGCCCTCCCTGTGGAAACATCCATTAGCTCTCCAGCCGTGTACTCCGCTGATTGTATTCTGGGTGATGGACAGCTATTTCCCCGGCCATTCCACGTCTCACACTACAGCAGCGATAAGTGAGTGATAACCTAGTAAGCCGCCGGCCGTCCCAAATGAATCTCCTCCGCGCTGGGACGTGTTTCCGTCCTTTTTTCTTCCCCTTTCTCCTCATGTTAAACCACTCTGCATTAGACTCATTGTTGCGGGTAGTGACTGATGCTCAAAGCATCTGGATTGAACCGGCGGTAGTTTATCTTTGCTCCTTGGCGTTAGGACCCACCCATCGGGGTGCTCGCTGCCACTCTCCCTCGTGGCTGAAGTGGAAAATGGATGGAGTTGGAAATTGAACCATTATGTATCAGGAGGCAGCTGCTGCGTCAGCCACCGAGTACGTTTTCTTTGAGGCTACATTATTTAAGCAAAGCTCTTTCCTCTTTTCTCCCCATTTCTTATTATACTTGTAATCTTATTCTCCTTTTCAGAGAGAGCAAACTCATTTTGTTTCCACAATTTCTTGGATTTTGGAACCTTAAATAAAGATAAAACACTGGAACAAAGGAATTCATTTGCATCTTTATCTTCCTGTTTTATTATTTTATATTGAGTTCACTTAATTACTCTGTAATGCTGCTTTAAAATCTCCTTTTAATGTTTATAACCCCTTAAAGATATGTCTGGCAGAGCTGAGACTAAGCTTGCTTTATACCACGAGGATATCCTTGAAAGCTGTGCTTCTTGAGTTAACTTCCACACCTGCTCCGTTGTTTTCTTACTGGAGGCATTTCAAACAATCCGGGGAGCTTTTTAAAATGTTGTGTTCTTTCTGTTGCAGTTTTTTATTTCAAAAGACACAGCAGCAGTTGGATCCAAGCCTCAATATGCAATCAGTGTATATCAGGCTGGCAGCAGATACACTTGAAATTAAAGCCACCCGATCTCAAATGGATTTGTTTGTTCTTAAACCCACTTCAAAATTGACTCCATTTGCTTTGCGCCTCTCTTGTCCCTACTTCAGTGCTCGCAGATGGAACTGAATATACTCAGCAGTGTGGTGACGTACTCCCGCGACTCCTCTGTCACTTTGGTTTCCTTATGCTAATAAAGATCTGCGTCTGTCTTCCTTCACACCTGACTTGGTGGGGAGAAACCAGTGACAGGACAATATTAGAGCAGCCATCTCAGAAAGATTTCTGGTAGTAGAGTCAAGGAGAATGCTCTGAATGTGTCACACAGGTTGTTCAAACAGCGAGCAGCAGTGAGTGCACGCGCATACGTTTGTCGCCTTTCAGGAGCGGAACAGCTTCGACATTAGCCTCCTGTGGCAGCCTGCTAAATTTAATCATTTATACACAAACAAACAGAAGCACGCGCGTGCTGATTTAGAGGCACCGTGTGTGAGCGTAGTGACAGGTTGTCCAATTTCCATGGAAACTCTGGATTTCCAACTGCTTGCCTGTCAGTGAGCCTTTGTAATGTCAATCATTCCCAGGAATGATAATAGTAGTTTTAGCAGTCAGATTTTCATTCTCATCTGGAACAATAGCTGTGCATAAATCATGCTCGGTGGTGCGAGCTTACATTTTAAATGTGGCTTTTTCTTTGAGTCGGAAAAAACAAAAATGAAGAGAGAAGAGAAAAGTGCCACACTCTGATGATGATTGCTTAAATATGAACAGCTTTTCTCCTCCTTGTCCAGATTGCAATGTTTGTGGATTTTACAGCAAGTATGAGCTAAGAAAGCAAAGAGAATTCAAATGAAGGGCTGCACATGCAAACAAAATTTGTATTATAAACATAAGAAATAGGTTTTCACTCTCGACGAGAAGTGCAAACAAGGAAGTGAGAGAGTGGAAAATGGAGCACCAACAATATCATGACAACTGGACAATCTCCATCTTCAATCTGACTGTGCTGAAATGAGTTCATCACATCAACATATTTGTCCTCGTGTGAACAGAAAAACTGGTTCTAATTATAAGCGGTAAATCATAATTTCCCAGGAACAATTTGGGTTGTTATGGCCTCTCCGGAAAACCCTCTTGAGGGTCGTAGTGACCGTATCAGGATCCTGTTGAGCCAAGAATCAAACGAAACAACTTGAGTGGCTCATTGCTGTGCATCGGATTGAGGTAAGTTGCTCTGTACTCTGTAAAGGTAGTAAGAGGATTTTTAATTCTTTCATTGGGGGGAGGGGGAACTACCATCTTAAAAAGGTGCATTTTAGACAGTGAAGTGGCTCGTTTGATTAGCTCATATTCAGAAACCCACCTTACAGGTAGGCTACAAAACATTACCTGTGGCTGGCCTGGTAACTCAGCCAGTCATTAATATTATTATGAGAAAAACAGAAATGTGGAACTATGTTTAGACGTTTTTTGGTATTTAAAATCCTAAAAATGAAAAGAATTTTCACACGCCAATTTGTTCAGTGCTAACATGTTAATTTAGGCAATGCGTGTGTCACGTAGTGTAACATGATGAATCATTCTATTAACAGAAAATGTAACTATTTTACTGATGGATTAAATCAAGTTAATACCAACCAAATATTGCAAACGTTCGCAGGCTCGAGCCTAAATATTCAGCTTTTTCATGCTTTGTTATTATAAATTGACGTCTTTGGGTTTTTAGACTGTTAACCTAACAAAACAAGATGTTTAAGACATCACCTTAAGCTGTGGTTCACTTGGAAAGGCTTTTTTCTATTTTCATGACATTTTGTCAGAGAACCTGCGGGTCTCGAAAGGTCTTAAAAAGCACTCAATACAGTTTCTTCACAAAAGGTCTCAGAAGCTATTAAAAACTCTTAAATATAATTTACAAAGTCTTAAATCTTAACTTTTGCCCTCTCTGAGCATTATCATTAGTTATAAAATGTTTTTTATGTCTGCAGGCTGAGAGACATTAAACACCAATAAACTAGAAAGGGACTGTTGTGACAGCGGTCTGTGCACGCTGGAGGCTGTTTAATCATTTTTTTTGTAGTCTGAGTAAAAACCATCAGACCTGTCGCAAACATAGTCACTGCTATCTACAGTAATTATAGGAAACAACTCTAATTACAGTATAATCTATTTATTGCCAGTATGAGTGTTAGTGATTGAACCACAGGCGTTTTGGACCACAGGGAAGAGGAGGATCTCAGACTCGTGGCACACGAGAATGCTGATGGGGAGCAGGGCTGGTGTCGTGCCAGAACCGGAGCTGGGAAAAGCAGGTAATGTAGCCTGGCACAGCTTGTGTGGACATACTGACAGAGGGGAAAAGACCAAAGAGGATGTTGATGGAGGAAGCTAAGAGAAAAAAAGAGACAATGACTGAGCAGCCTCCAGACAAGAGTAAACCTTGGACTGAGTTTGTTGGTGAGAGCTTGGTGAAATAAAAGGCTAAACTTCTTGCTGTTGAAATAGCAGGTAATGTTTCCTCAGGATCAATAAAGTGTTTATCTATCTATCTATTAGCTGGCTGCTATGTCTTGTTTGCTTGATGTTGGTGGTCCACTCGCAAAGTTTTGATCATAAGTGATATAATCATAACAAATACAGTTGATGTGCAGTTGTCCATATTTACCACAGTGGTGTTACACTCCGAAACCCTAAGGACAAAAATAATTTTAAAAAATGATACAGACACGTGTTAACGTTACTAATCTGGTGTATATTAGAAGTGGATAAACAGAAGAACAGTGTTTTTCAGCCCTCTTCATCGTTTCTTATATTGACTTTATAATGTGCCATCAATCATCCTAAATGAATTTTAAGTACATTTTATTGAACTCAGCTGTCTAATAATTGAAGTGTTCATGACGCTCTGCCGAATACTTGGTTCCCCTTCATCATCGTATAATATTACCCTGATCGATGTGCTTTACCTTCAGGTGACGTTACTACTTATCTGTAAAGTTATTTGTAACTAGTGTTCACAGAGAGGAAAATAGGAGGGGAGTCAGATTTTGACGGGTCACAATTTACACCTGTCAGAATCTGACTCCCCTCTTATATTAAAAATGCAAGATGTAACACCAACAATTTTCACTCTGCTGGCATGTTGTGACCTCTGCTACTTATGTCTGAAGTTATTTGTAACTAGTATCAACAGAGAGGAAAATAGGAGGGGAGTCAGATTTTGATGAGTCACAATTTACACCTGTCACAATCTGACTCCCCTCTTATATTAAAAATGCAAGATGTAACACGAACCATTTTCACTCTGCTGGCATGTTGTGGTGATGGTACCGCTCTCTGAAAAAAAGCTCCTTCTCTCAGTCATGAATACGGTCAGGGAGGTGTGTTGCTCTGGGGAGAAATGGCCTTGTAGCTCTGCCTGTCTTTCATTATTATTTCAGTACACAGCCTGATGTCACAAGCAGACAGAAAGAGAGATTGAGAAGTAAAAATGGCAGCTCTCGTCAGCAGAAGGTGAAGGCGAGTCACTGGCCATAAAATCTCAATGTTTCATTTCTGGAGGCGACTACACACGAGAGATAATATATTTTAAAAAATTATTGCATTTAAGCGTCTTCTTAATGTTACGGAAAGAAACTGCTGAGCGCAGCACTGTTGATAAAAAGTATTTTATTGAGTGGAATGTTACATTTCCATTATGTGCAAAAAGAGAAAAAAAAACCCAGATCAATGGAATGAGTAGATGAATCAACAGAAAACTAAAATTTAAAATTAAGGAATAGTTTGATATTTTGGGAAATATGTTTTCTGGCTCACAGTTAGATCATCAAATTGACACCACTGTCATGTCTTTACGATCAGTATGTGGCTTGAGTTAGCACCCATACAGCACGCACCCAAAGATAACAAAATCCACCTAGCAGCCCCTTTAAGGCTCACTAATTAACGCATTAAATCTTGTTTTATCCGTACAAAAATCAGAATAAGCCTTAGAAACGGAGACTATCAAGAAAATAGTCTTTCCAGTTTTCACTGACGTACGTATATCATGTTTTCTAACATTTCATTATGGATTTTATATTTTTGCTTCTTTACTTGGAGTTGTTATACACCAAAATACCAGGACAAATTCCTTGTATGTGAAAACTTCTTCTTGGAAATGAACCAGATCCTGATTCTAACTTGGCAAGAGAGAGGGAAAGTCATATTTCACAAATTGTCAAACTATTCCTTCCAGTTATTTATGAGGCAAACATTTCAAAGACTTCACTTTGTCAAATGTGAGGATTTGCTTGTTTTATGTCACAGTAAATTGAATACCTCTAGGTTTTGTACTGTTGTTTTTACAAAACAAGCAATCTGAAAATGTCACCTTGGGCTTGGGGAAGTTGTTATTGACATTTTTCACAATTTTCTGACATTTTTAAGACCCAACAATTCATCAAACAAAAACAGTCTTTAGTTTTTTTAGGTGAAAGAAAACCCAAAATATTGAAGTGCTTATAACTTTGCTAATATGGACCATTGTGCACAGCCATTTGTGAAGTCAACATCTCTAGAAAACAAATCTTTTCTACAGTACAAAGTCAGCAGCAGGCCTCAGCATCTCTCTTCTCATCATTACTCATATTACAGAGGTGAGGGCAAAATCAATAGGGACTTAGCACCAGGATGTATCATTAGGATAACCACACATCTCATCACTTCTCCAAACTGACAACGCGATTCTTATTCACGGAGGGGAGAAGAGGGGAAAAACGTCGGATATCAGAGAGATGTCGGGGCAGTCTACAAGTAGAATACACTCCATCAAATAACAGGAGAGTGCACATAATACACAATCGGGAGCGAGAGAGGGGGAGAGTGACAGATCACATACTCATCAGTTTAACAAAAAGAAAAAAAAATGTAATAGAAGCAGCAGCAGCAGATGAATTCAGTAGGATGGATGCCACCGCTGCATCCCTGCTCTCGATCTTAATCTTCCACTTGTCTTGTGTGACACAGCTGTGCATTTACATGGAAATCCAGCTATATAAATCGTGCTATTAACTGTTGACAGGAGCCGACAAAGCCTTATGATACACACATACGGGAGCGGGGGGGAGGAGGTGCTGCGTGCGCATGAGATAAAACCTCCAGGTTAACGCTGCACACTTGTCATTCAGAAAGTGCTGCATTGCAAAGTTTGACATGGCTGACACTTTAGTGAGCTTACAATGCGCACATCTGAAAGGCAGAATAAATGAAAGCCAGGGAAGTGAATACCTGCTTTGAGGAGTCTGAGCTTTTGTTACACGACACAGGTCTCAAGAATCTCATCCAGCATGACCTCCTCTGTGTCTGCAAAGAATAAAGATCTGAACAGTGACTCTTTCAAATGGTCAAATTTACGCGACAGCATTATTAGTATTCAGAGTACACGGTCTTGAGTACTACATTGTCAGATCCCGGGCTTTGTTAAAAGTATTTTTCTGTCAGTGAAGTGTAAGCAGTAAATCCTGTGTACATCCTTCATTCAACTGAGGCTTTGCGATGAGCCCAAACTGAAGTATGCCTCTGGTATGTGCACACACACACACACACAAATACAAAAACGAGGAGGATCCACAGTAAGACACTGCATGCATGCATGGAGAGTGGAGTGTGTAATGACGCTGCCTCCTTGTTGAACCTCTCTTTACAAGGTTTTCAAAGACAGATGTACAACTTTGAACCGGTTCACCTCCGTAAACAAAACACTCTGCCGGAGCTGAAGTGGTGGAAATGTTCATAACAAATGTCCAACAGGATCTACGAGACCCAGGTCTTCATCTGTGGAATCTATTTTCTTGCCTACTTCATGTTTTAACGTTATTTTTTGTTTTTTTGTTAAAAGGGTCCAGTATCCCTGAATACAAATGTTCCCCCATCATCAGGCTTTTCTGAGATGAATCTCTAAAGCATTTTCTTCACCGACACCTGTCACGTCTTCTGGGGCACCAAAGGCGCCGCCGTTACCGTCCACTCCAGCGTTTGGTTGGCTGGGAGTGGCGGAGGGCTCCAGTCCGGCTGATAGAAGTGGATGTCAAAAGTCCGCGCCCAGTTGGCAAAGACCCGCTTCTCCGTGATGAAGCGGTGGTGGCTGCCCCGCCGCCCGCGCTCGTGAGAGATGTACATGGCGCACTCGTCCGGACCACGTGGCTCGTAGTAGTGGTAGGGGACGGAGTGGTGCTGAGGCTCCCTGTAGTGATGGTGAGAGAGGAGACAGTTGACATTTAAAGGAACATTTTAATGAGTCACTTGAGCTTCATGTGACACCACAGAGTGGTTCATTTGGTGGGAGCCAAATTTAGCTTGTTTTAACAATATTAAAATGCCACATGCAGCTGTACCGAAATAAAAAATAACAAAGTTTTCAAAAGAGTTTTTTTGAAGCTTGAATGAAAAAAGTAAAACCTCTCAAATGGTCCATATAAAAAATCTCCAACTCAATCAATGTGCAAAAGAAAAACACAACCCCATCTGCAACTGTGCTTCTTCACTGCTGCTTGCTTTCAGAAATATAACTCCCTCCATCTCCCCACTCGCACTTAAGTGTGAATTGTGTGTGCCCGGGTTTCTTTTAATCTGTCATTAAACAACCTACACATAATGACTTCTCCACTTCTCCACCGAAAACAACAAAACAAACAGGAGCACACTGGTTCAAACCACTGGAAAACATCACCCTGCAGAAACCTGAGAGGAGCTGATCATAGCTGGCACTGGGTGAGAGGCACGTTCATGTATGTTTAACTTGTATATTGAATTCATATATTAATACAGACAAACACTTAATCATATTATACAGTTATATTAGTCTCATGTACACTTTTGTGCTATCACACTAATTTTACTTCTTATTTTTGTTTCATGTCCTCTGATAATTTCTTTTTTATTTTCTCTGTAAATCTGTATCTATTTCTGTGCTGTTGCAACAGGATCTCCAGGGGAGATCAATAAAGACCTATCTCATCTTTACAAGACCATAAAACATAAAACAGAAGCATTAGAAAATATACAGGGGTGTACACTTCACAGCCAAACACACGTGGACACTTGAACATTATACTACTCCTCCAGGAAGACATTTCACAACATTTTTGGCTGCAGGTAGGGAGGGGTCGATCACTCACGAGAAGTACATGGTGCTTTACGGGACCACAAAACCAACTATCTCACTGATTTTGGTGAAACTGGATCATATTGAATGGAGAAAATGTTTTCTAGTTTCTCCTCTGATGTCCTCCACCTGCTCCGCATCAACTCTCTGTGATTTGATTGGACAGGAAAGTAGTTGCTGTTAGCTGACGTTAGCTCAGTTTGTGAGCCGGGCTGAACACCGGGGGACAACAAGCAACCAGAGCTGGGTAAGCGGGCAACGTAGACGGGCTCAGCAGCCTCAATGAACATAATGAAAGAAGCGAAAAGACCAAAGAGGACGTACTGAACTCTGAAACTGAGGGCAGCTATATTCATTTCCAGTCTTGAAGCACCCAATGTTGCTTTCAGACTTCCCATAGAGATGCTGCTAAAGATTGTGACAACGTGATTCACCGTCCATAAGAACTCTTTGGTTTTTTATTTGAATTAATGATTATGATGATAAAAATAGACCTCTTGTTCTTGTATGTTAAACAATTTATGTTTCTGAATGTGTTAAATGAGTTCATCTTTTTTTCAGACTGGCAGATATTCACACACACACACACACACACACTCACACACACACACACAGGACCCTGATCTGTCTGTCATAAGTAATAGTGCCCCAGTCAAAATGTCCACAGAGTCATTTATCTTCATATATTAATCACTGTACCGTTCTACATTTTATTTTTCCTCATATCTGTGCATATTTCCACATCTGATTCTTATTGAGTATGATCCCACAGACAGTTCTGGTCATGTGAACATTCAACCTGCCTCGGGACTTTTATGATTTTATGTATTTTGGACCTATATAGCAAGCACAAACTCATCCATCCGGAGAGTAATATGGTGAGCTCTCTCCTCTCAAAATGCTTCAAATGAATAAATAAGACTGTGAATCATACTGAAGGGGGGTATTTTTGTCTTAGGACATGTGGTGTTCTCTCATGCATGGGTTTTCCTTTCAAATACAGATGCTTGTCCTATTTATTTACTCAATTCTTCAGAGAAATCAAGTGACATTTTCTCGACGATTTGGGGGAACATCGAGCCTCCGCCATGTTCCACTGCTTTTAAAGATGACTGGCTCATGTAGCAAGATATTCCTTTTGTGCCGCTCTCTAAATATCATGTACGGCAGACTTGATGTTGGTGAAATTGTTCAGTGGTCTGAAGTCCTTGCTAATATGTGAGAAGGAGCATTTTACGTCATTTCCTTGTCTCTGAGCACATATTGGCAAATGATAAAAAATAAGCTTAAATTGTTTTTTTTTGTTTTTTTAAAGTACTGCACCACTGTGTTCCACCATTTTCAAAATAACAGTAATTGAGGCTTGAGACACAGGGACACTAAATGAACATTACAGGCCTAAAGTAATGGTTTGGTCCTCTGTACGAAGTAATTATGGACACGGTTTCCTTCATAGGTCAATATTTTTTAAAAAGGACAGTACATAACAGCGAGCAGCGGTTTAACAGCATAGAAATAAATGGACCGGATGCAGAGCAGACATTTTGACTCATCAAAGCCAAAAAAAAACAACAAACACAGTATCAGTTAACCATTAACCATTAAGTGTCCCGGTAACACAGACAATAAACCAGCACACTCAATAGCAGGACCTGCACTAAGCATGGGATGCAGGTATTATTAATAAACCTGCTACGACATGTCAAAATGTCTGGAGAAGGAGAAAAAACGAGGACATGTTTCTGATAATACAACAGTTGTTGCATCATTTATATGTATTGATTATTTATTAATGCTTTGGCTTTATAAACATCCATAAAGCATACTTGATGCGACGTCAGGGAAACATGTTTTTTCTGAATTCTCAGCTCGAGCTCATCCAGTAAAATCTTCACTTGATATGAAGAATAAAACGATTGTTGAGGGTCGACTCAAGAAAACCATTTGTTTAAAGAAGTGAGCCGGCGTTCCCTGCTCATCATGATTGAATTTGCACTTAAACCCAGAGTAAAAAAATAAATAATAATTCTGCAAGAAATCAGAGGTATGAACAAAGAGATACTGAACATTTTACAGTTTGTTCTTTTTATTGAGAAATCTAATAAGATTTGTTCCTTGTCCAATAAATCCCCAATTAAAGTGTTGGCTGAGATGGATGAGACGTGAGCTGTAATTCAAACCATTAAACTCTGCTAATGAGGCTGGTGAGTTAGCTGCTGGGAGCAAGACAGTGTCAGAATTGGCTGTATATCCCATTTTCTATTTGCATTTCATTCTTTCTCAGCCACAGACAGTTTTTTTTTTTTTTATTAAATAAAAGGAAGAAATCTGAGGACTGCCATCCTAAAGTGGAAACAGCATAGTAAATATACACTGGGAAGAAAAAAAATCTTGAACGCAGCTTAAAAAAAAAAAAAAAATCCACTTTTCTTTTCACAAAATACTCTCTCGCCATGGCAACTAGCAGCTGGTCCTACCTGTATGCTTTTATTCTGCAATTTTTGTCACTCATTAAGGCTGCGCGTTGGTGCTATTTTAAAGTTAGTCTCCCCTTGTGTTTAATTACCGTGTAGCGAAGTACTTACTGTACTCATTTGCAGTTAATTTGGTAAATTCGATCTCAGTGTCACCCATAAATAATGAGGACACAGAGGAGTGGAATGCAACTTTTCTCCAGTGGAGGAATTTTGGAAATACTTTTTAAAAAATGAAATAATTTAGCAAATTATACTTTAGGAACATCATTATCACACATTTTGCATTTTAAATTTGGTTCAACGTCAGTGTGAGATGTAGCCATGTACAGCCACACAGCACTCATACATCCGTGATTAATCATGAGCTAAAATTTGATGGCAAGACATGAAAGCAGAGGTCAGGTGAACGGTTTAAAAACACTTATAGCTCCGGATAAGCAGTGCACGTTTTCCACTAAATCAGCTCTGGTTCTTGACTTGTTTTCCTCGGCATTCAGCAAAAGTCAACACAAATATATATATATATATATATATATATATATATATATATATATATTATATATATATATATATATATATATAGCAAATATTTTTCTCATTGGAAATGAACAGCTTCCTGTGTAAACTTTCCGTTAGCTAAATAAGGGCTGACCTCCGTGGCTGTCTTTTAACGTCTGTCATCATGGTGGTACTCAGATATTTTCTGAGGTAATAGTGTAAAAAGTTTGAGAAACACTGCTTTATAACATTTAACTCTGTCGTGAAGAGTTGACATTTGTGACGCATGGACATTCACAGGACAAACTGAGGTTTGCACCTTTAACATTAGAAATGTTCCAAATGCAAAAATCATGGGGGCAAAACTATTCTAGCTAATCGACATTTAAAAGGTTTTAGGATGGTAAAAATGTAGTAGTCAGGCAGCATTTGAGTACTATGATCATGTCATATGTCACTGTTTGACTACCTGGACACAAGCCTCCTTTATAGCTCTCAAACCTTTACATCAGTATACCACCAGCCTCTTGAGGTGCTTGACAGGAAGCCAAACACCCATCACCACTGCTGCTGCCTAAAAAAAAAAAATCACAATTTACTGAGCTGAGACTATCTTATCAAATTTTACAGACGCTTGTCTTGTCCTCCTCCTTCCTGCTCCCCCGCTTTAGTGTTTTTATACAGCAGAAAACAAATGATGATAGACACACTTGGACTGTGGCAAGAGAGGATTGTATAACACCAACGAAGAGGACCGCGTTTGGACAGTCAGCCTTCGCTGTCTGCCAACACTTATCAGAGACTCTGACACATTTTGTTCATTCAAATCAATCAAGTGCGTGACCACACTCCAATAACTCATTTAATAACCTGAATTGTGCTTCCATAATGAAGTTCACTTTTACCATCACAACACTTCAGCGTGCTGCATTGTGATTTGACTGACGATCACGATTGGTAGAAGTTTTTTCTTGTCGTTGTCACCAAGTGCTTGCTCATGGTGCATACTGTATATACTAAAACCTTATGTACATAACACAACCTGTACACACCATGTTAATTCAGCATCCTTTGCACTGTAAGAACAACAAAACAAATAAAAACCTTATTGTCTATATTGTTTTATGCCTATATCTAGATGCACATCGAGAGCAAAGATTTTACACGTGCAGTAATCTGACAGCAGAAAATGTGATGACGCACTGACAAAAGGACATCTGCTTTGTATTTGAGGGTGAAACAAAAGTGGCATCTTTATTTACTTAGTGTTAGCAGTGGCTGTGTTAACCCGACCAATCACCCCAGTAAAATGTGGCCTTCCTTTGAGCTACACACTTATCGTTATCCCTCATACAAGTAAGCCGTGTTCAAGTTCATCAGCTGGATCGTCAGAAGGCTGCATAAACCAGAACATGTCATAGAGGATGAACAAAAAGTCTTTTATGCCTGGATTTTTGGGGGAACACAAACACAACACAGTTTTTGGATGCTGTCCGTAGCGTCTGCGGAGTGAGATGAAGCGGTAAAAAATGGACTGTGGAGATGCTGTACAGCGTGACAGACAAAACAAATATGACCAAGCAAAAAAGAAAACGGTGGTTGAAGGGGAAAGAAAAGGCTGTTTGACTGCTACAGCTTTAGTATTGTGGCATGGAGTGAGCTAAATCTCTCTAATGTCTGACACTAACGAGGGAGGTCCGTGCACTGATACAGACCTTTTTTTCTAAATCCTTATACATGTGCAATATTTCTTAAAACATTTGCATTGTTAACACACTCTTGTGTACTGTGAGACATCTGCCGTTTCCCTCTCTAATGTCTCAGAAGCACACAAATATGAAAAACACTGAAGTTTTGATATTTGTAATGCTAGACTTATTTTTTTTTACTAACATTCAGGCAATATGAGCCTTCCCAAAACACCTCCATGCCATACTGACATTTTATTTATCAGCTGCCTGACTATATTTAAAGCTTTAATCTTTCTTATCAGGTGACTGCGCTGCTATAAATTTCATATTCATACACTTGAGGACGGCTGCATACACGGCTCTGCTTTAAAAACTCTTAGTGATGGTGCTTGTCGGTGATGTTTTACATTCAGCTCCACTGTCTCACCTGCAGAAGTCCGGGGCAACCATGCCGTAGACATTGATCCTATCGCACAGCTCCAGGGCGATGGTCATAGTGAACCAGCCGGTGCTCAGCCAGGAGTTTGATATCCTCCTGCAGAGAAGAGGAGGAGGAGGAGGGTGAAGACAGCTGGATGAATTTCATGCGTGGGAGACCACAAGGATGAAAAGCTATACCACTTTTTTTTTTTTTTTATGTGATTAACTGGGAAAGATAATGAGAGAATCTGATTGTGGCATAATAAAGATTTATCTGAAACCTGAGGTCGATTTTCCTCGCTGCAAGATCATTCAGGTTCCTCACAGCTTCATTAAAATACAGATCCATCCTACATATCGATTGATACAAATGAACCCTGTCAAATAATCAAACCCATAATCAGAGACATAGCCTCGGTCTGTGTGTGGTGCAGATAGTTGCTATGACTGAAGCTTCAGCTGCAGAATAATCTGCCTGCAGTTTTCTAGTCACACCTGCAAAGAAATGAGCACTAATCACACTTTTCTAAGATATGCGGTTATGAAAGAAATGTGAAATTATATTTTCATTACATGAGAAAATCGTAGTGTCAGAGCGGTCTCTCATCGGGATACTGTCAGATGAACAAACCATCCAGTCTGACTGCACTACTTTTTCACTTTTTCACATTTCACTGATTTTTCTGACAGTAAAGTAAACTGCTGCAAACTGCAGCTACTGTTAGCTCAGTTTTTTTTTTTTTAGCTCGGCAGTGTTAGTGTTTGAAAGAGGAGGCATTCAGGCCCAGAATCTGAGGGGATGCTGACGGGGAGCGGAGCCAGTGTTGTGCCAGAACTGGAGCTGGTTAAGCCACTATGGATCAGAGGTGAAGAGACCAAAGAGGACTAAAGCCAAACAAAAGCTGTTGTCTCACTAGTTTTTAGTCAACAAATATATACAACATATTCACCACAGTGGGATTACACTGGGATGCTATATTAACCGAATAGTCGTTTAGTTCTGGCAAGAATCTCCTTGTCCTATCAGTAGGTCACTTACTGTATATACTAACAAGCTTTCACTTATTCCATGAAGTATAGTAGCGCCTATTGGATGGTTTGCTATTAAATTTTCAGACTTTCAAAGTAGAAGCCTCACATAGCTGCTAGCTCTTGTTTTCACCATGCAGTAATGACAGAAAATTTCCTGATGTTGATCTCTTGGCTCGCTGGCCTGTAGCCACGACTGTAGTCATTGCCAAGCACAGTCATGCAGGAGGTTTAGCTGCTGTGGTCTAAAGCACTTTTGGAACAATCAGTATTCATCAAATCAATTTATAAATTAGCTTGAGTGGAGGGTGGAAAAAAAATGCACGTTCATGTTGCCTCACACACAGTGTGAAAATATTCCAGTATGAGCTGAGAAAATTCAGCAGGGATAAATTTGAATCCTTCGGCTGAATCAGGCACAGCTGTGCATCCCGTCATGCTCCCCCTGCTGCACAGCTGAACCTCATCTCGAGTGGGATGGCGACTGGTGCCCAGTGGATGTATACATGCATCAGTTATCAGGTGCATTTTAAGATGCCCCCTCTGGAAATACTAAAAAAAAAATGGTGGTGAGGTTACAAGATGAATATAAATAACTGGTGCAAACTTAATCATGATTAAGTTCCCACAGAGGGGAAATGGGTTCTACTAAAAGCATTTACAGTACATGAAAGCTGTTTTTAGGGCCTTAGGGCTCAGTTTCAATTCTTTAGTATTAGATTGGCCTACACCTTGGATTTTATAAATAAAGTACAAACTGGGACAAACAATAGGAAGAATAGAGAGATATTACCGTTCAGACTGCTGTGCTCTGTGGTGCTAATGTCATCATGCATCTTCGTACCATGAATATTTGAACCAAAAGACATCGCGGCACATCCAACAGTTGTTCATTTTCTATCTTGAATAAAATATTAGACCAGCTGACAGAGAGACCAACGTTTCCATGCATGAAACCATGTCGCTAGCATGGTTGGTTTAAAATAGACTTAAAAGAAGACTTAAAAATAAGCATCAAAATAAGTCGATACTTTTCCAGGTTAAATCATGATATCTTTTAAAATAATGTGAGGTAGAGCGAGGAGGCAGAGGTTAAAACTCTTGCTTAAGAGCAGTTTGACAGGATCTCTCGACCATCTCATCACCCTGCTGCTTTCAGAAAGCTTGTTCTTGTCTGTTCCCACACATATGCACTAGCATCCACAGCAGTGCAGGTTTTAACTCAGCAAGACTGCGAAACAAAGCCCGGACCTTATAAGAAAAGTCTTGACAAGAACAACCAGGCAGGCATCTCGACACCGCGCTCGCCTCTGGTTGATGAGGGTGACACATTTGGAGTGGAGGGTTTACCTGGTTATTTACAAAAAGTGTTCAGACTTTGTTTCTCTTATTTTCTCATAGACAGAACAGTGTATGGGGGATACACGTCAGGCAAAAATCCATGAATAAAAGGCTTGTTTAGCATTTGTATTTTGAACATTTCGCCTGCTTGGGGATGGTGGAATAGAAACACTTCTTCCTGGGAAGCTGTAGGGGAGTGAGGAAAGGTTCCCAGACTGTTGAAAGGAGTTGAGGGGACTGTATAGACAGAACCTCAAGTATAACTAAGAAGATAAACCCTGCTGTCTTGGGTTGGAAAGGCTTTGTGTATATGCCTCTTTGCATTTCTAGATATGCTAGTGCAATGACAGTCAGTCCAACACGATGGTGCAAAAAAAAAATTAGTGCATCATGTCAACAAGTCTGTTGTTAACGTCCTACTCCTCCAGTGGGATGTGAGGATAGTAAATAGAGAGAACAGCAACAACTACGACTGGTTAACAGGTTACCAGAAGAAAACACAATTTCTCCTGCAATGATCATTATGTGTCTAGCTTGGAGCTTCCCTTAAATCCACCAGGGTGTTAGATACGCAGACTTGTTTATTGCAAACAAAAGACCCCATCTATTAATTTTGGCTTCACACCGCTGCAGTAAGGGCGAATATTTTGTCGCGAGCAATCACAAATTATCCTTTCAATAAACGTGAGGCAAAAACTCACTTTGAGTTTGGTGGTAACACATCGTTACAAGCCAACCTTACATGCCCTACAGGTTAACACTGACATGATGAATGCTTTTCGAAAGATTAACAACACATACATGTGTACTTTGACATGCCAACCTTATTGAGCGAATACACTGTTGTTATGTCAGTTATTCAAATTTATGCACTGAAAAGCTTCCCAGCTAACCTGCCTAAAGTCAGCTGGCACATTATGTACATACGTGTGCCTATTTTACAGAAGCGTTACAGATATATCCTGATTTATGTGGGAAAAGACTTGTTTGTATGTAATATTGGCGAACAGTGAATATAGTGCAGCGTATAGAAAATGATGAGTGTTTCTAGACACAGTCTCAGTTCTGTTTTCTTCCAGTAATCAAGCAAACAACAGCAACAGCTCTCTCCTCCGCCGCTCCGTTATTTCACCCCTCCTGACCTTTGAGACAACAAAACCGCGTTCACTGGGAAAACATCTACAAGTGGTCAGATCCCACCATCTGTACTGGCCAGAAAGTATGATGAATGGTGACAAAGCTCTTTCGTCTGACTTTCATCTTTCTATTAGAGTCTGTCTGTGTGACAAGCAACAACATCGTGGAGCCAAAGCGATGCTATCGCAGCTGAAGCACACACTTCTCATTTTCAGTTAATTAAGACAGGACCCAGGTTGTCTGGAACATGTTGATTTGTTGTGATATGCAAACACAGCCACTGGGCTTTTAATATGACAACATTCTGGTACCACACACACACACACACACACACACCCACACACACACACACACACACACACACACACATGCATACACTCCTTTTCCAAATTAGAAAACTTTAAAAGTTCAAAGCACAACACTTTGTCACCAAGCAATCTGTGGCGGACGCACAGAGGTCTTAGTCAGGAGGCATGCAGCTAATCTCACTTAAGAAGTCTTCCTCATTTCCTTGTTTATGAACATGCTGGTGAATAATGTGGTGTGAAATGTCAAGCTCTTAGCTTCGGTGGCTGTCTTTAAAAAAAGGACTGGAATCAAGCTGTGAGTGTAAAAGCAGATTTATCCCTGTGATGGAGAATGATGTCGTTCTTCGTGTTTACAGAGTTTGGTGGTGTAAATCAAGCCAAAGTGCCCGTTTAATGAGTGGTTTAATGGTGTGTTGATCCTTGAGTCTTAAAATCTTATCGAGATTACTGTCAAACGTCGCTTGCATAAAGAGATGACTTCAATATAATGCCGTCTGTTACAAGAAAACAACTTGATTTACCTTGAAGAAATGATATCACCTCGCAGGCATTTCTTCGACAACAAAACAATATTAAATTCAATAAGTCAAGATGTTTTTTGTTTTTTTTTCATGTAAAAGAGGAGATCAAGAATAGCGCTGCTCTGGTTTTAGTTGTTTCTTTGTGTTGATTTCTAAAGAGAAGACGTGTATCATCATTAAGCTTAAACTGATTGCTGTTATGCAACTGCTGAGAGGTAAAGGTCACATGAAGGAAGTGATTGGGTGTAATTAGTTGAAGCTGAAACATCTGCTGTGCGCGTGCAGTTTGGTGCTGGGACGTTACCATCTTGGTCACAGGCGTTCACAGTTCACGCAAGTATGCTTCATAAACCATTTTAGAAATCGGCCGTGCAGTAAAATAATCTCGATTCGTGCTTGAGCGTCGCCTAGTTTGACAGTTTGATCTGAGTTTTGGGGGCGGTGTGTTTTGCAGTGGATGCACTCACCGAGAATGACTTATTGATTGCGGGGTCACGGTAGCCACGCCCTAAAGCACGCCCCGCTTTACCCTCTATTTTAAATGGGATCATAATTCATAAAGTGAATGTCATGCTGCCTTGGAGGAGATTTAAAACCAAGCGCCAAAAACAATGCAGTTCCTCAAGAGGCCACTTGAGGCTGGTTACAGAACAAGGCAACCTCCATATTAAAATGTCCAGCTTTCACAGCAGAAATAAACGTTTTTACAGCCTGATACAAAAACATCTGGTATGCATAAGCCTTATACTGACACCTTCAACCTGAGTGAAAGAGTGATTAGAGATTGTGTGCTGTTCATTATTTATTGAAGTGCTTCACTTTTTCCAAGACCATCCACAGCTTCCATTTCAACCCTCCGTATTCTCTCATCTTCTGGCTGCTTCCCGTAGAAGGGTCACCACAGCGAATCATCTGTTTCCATCTCACTGCCAAGCCGGCATGGGGATGTGATGATCCGCATATTTGATTTGGCATAGGCTTTCACATCGGATGCCCATTTATCTGGGCTTGGGACCGGCAATTAGGGGCGCGCTGGCTCGTTCATCCCCAGTGGCTGAAGAGCAACTTGGGGTTCAGTGCCCAAGGACACTTTGACATGTGGAGAAGAGGAGGTGGGGATCAAACAGGCCAACCCTGTGATTTGCTCTCCCACCTGAGCTACAGCTGCTCCCCCCATTTCAGCCTTCCACAGGGGTGAAAATGGCACAAAATGAAGCTGGCACTTCTTTTGTGTGCAATCTCTTTCCCATTCATGTTGTCTGTATTATATTTCTCTTATTGTACATCTTCTGTGATGTTCTTTTTATCCAAGCAGCAGACTTTTCCTTCTTCAGTTTGTTTTCTGTTTGTTTCTATTTTGTTTTATTTTATATATATTCTGTATATGCCTGATTCATGTTCGTTCATTCCTTTTCAACAACTGTTGAAGCCTGTGAGGGTATTTTCTATTCGAGCACGCCACGTATCGGGGTTGCACAAAGTCAAATGTATGTCTTGAGGTCACTGCACGGACAGTGTTAAGTCTTTGATTGTCTTTGAAACTGACTTCTCTCCAGCTGCATGTTTGTGTTTAGCAAAGCTGACGCCATTTTGATGAATGTTCAATAAACCTTTCAGCATAAGACATCTTGGGATCCGACCGAACTGACCATGGATTAATCTAATTCTCCACAACAGAGCTGACTGAGAGGCGGGTTACACCCTGGACAAGTCGGCAGTTCATCACAGCTGACACATTGACACAAACCATTCACACTCACGTTCACACCTTTGGGCAATCTGGAGTCAGCAAATAACCTATGAAGTGCATGCCTCTGGACTGTGGGAGGAAGCTGAGACACGGGAGAACATGTTCAGCTCCCATTGCACATTTCTTTTATTTTTTTCTCCCTGACGCTCCAGTTAAGTTTTGTCTTACCTGATACGGCGGGATAAATTACACCTGTGTACACCTGCACATACATCCCTTAGGTCCCAGCAGACATTGGCCCACCTTGAACCTGAGCATCGGTTTGTGGCCTTTAAAGGTCACTGTGTTTTACCTCAGCTGAATTTAATTCTTGGCTTGGGTCTAAGATGAGGTCTGGTTCTGGTTTCAGGCTCCTGCTGTGGCCAGGTCTGCGTACTCTCTGCTGCTCTGTGAAGCACAGTGGGCCTGCCGTGCCTCAATCTTTTAGACCTTTTCTTATAAGTCGCCACAGAATAGTTTTCCAGACACTGTAGGCGCTGTCATTTTTTTCCAGCTTTTTCAACAGCAGGCAGGTAGATTTGCTGTTAAATGGATCAAACCTGTGATCTTTTGGTAACTAAATGATCTCTAACCTGCCACCCACACATTTTACTCCAGCAAAGTATGCCACTACTCACAGTGCAATGCAGAGGGGCTGTTAGCAATTACAATAAAACATTACAGGAACATAAAACACTGAATAGAAAAAAAAGAAAAGTTATTTCAAAAGCTAATTTGCCTTTAATCACCGGTTGAGGCTCATTCCGGTTTGGCAATTTAACACAGAGGATGCAGAGGGACACCTGTTTTTCATTGCTCCTCTGCTGGTTTTATTAAAGTGGGTGGATGTGACAACATCCCACACCATCTTAATTACCGTCACTGAAATGGCGTAACCCATAATCACAATTACAGGCTCGCAGGGTTGCCGATTGCACAGTCGATTACCCAGAAACTCTGCCATTACGGCTGCACGCAGCCTTCCAATCCTTAAATTCTATTAATTTAATAAATTAGGCAGAAATATTCGAAAGTAAAAAGTAAAAAAGTAAGGCAAATATTTCATGCAGATATCTCCCTTTAAACTCTTCTTAAACATTAGCTATAAATGTAATTCTTTCAGACTCCCCCTCTCTCTCTACCCACGCTCCACAGAGCAGAAATTACCTTGTTTAAACCTCACAGATGCCAAATCCTATAGAGGATAACAGTACGACTGAAACAACTTCACTGTGAACATTTACCTTTATTGTAGGTTAAAGATCCTGAAGGATGGATGTTTGAACTATTCACCAAATCCTCTAGTCGACAATTCTCCCACGACATCTATCCTGAAATCAGATTCAGTCTCCACGGACGACCGCTCAGACAAAGATAAAGTGTGTGTGCGCGTGTGTGTGTGTGTGTGTGTGAGTCGTAGTGTTTTCATTAAGCATTAATGGCCTCAGGACTGAGATCTCAGCATGGACTCTATTAAATTTGAGTCCTTCTATCACCGTTCAGCTTGAAAGAAGGTGCTGTAGAAGAAGAAAAAAAACATTCGTACATCATCCTTGTTACGTTACTATTTTACACCGAGCTTTGACCACTTTGAAATACTTCCTTTGGTGATGCATTCAGGTAGTCTCAGGAAACTCCAACATCTGGGTCTCTGTCTGTTTTTCTTTCTAGTTTTATTTTCTAAAAAGACAACACAGACTGTGAAAGCTACAGTGTGCTTTTCAACAGCCTTCTCTCATATCTTTGATTCTCTGGACAGCACGTTCATAACTGCATCTACATTTGTTTAGCTGCTTTAACCAAAATGAAGTTGATTTACGGTTACTCAAAGTTTATTTTGAACCCTTCTGTGTTAATGCTCATGTGTCGGCTGCTTCGGCTTCCTCCCACAGTCCAAAGACATGCAGGTTTAATAGGTTCATTGGTGACTCTAAATTGCCCGTAGGCGTTAATGTGAATGGTTGTTTGTCTCTGTGTGTCAGCCATGTGATGGACTGGCAACTTGTCCAAGGTGTACGCCGCCTATCACCCAATGTCAGCAGGGATCGGCTCCAGCCGCCCATGACCCTGATAAGCAGCTATGGAAAACAGATGAATGGGTGGATGCATTGTCTAGAGCCCAAGGTGAAGCTGTCAGATGGCATTTCATGTCTGAGCAACTGTGTAAATTTAAAAGATACTCAGTTCACAATGACAGAAAACTAAAAAACAGTAGCAAATTCTCACATTTCGACCAACAAATGTTTGGAATATATACATTATCTATTTACATATGCTAATGCTAAACATGACTTCCCTCCTTGTTGCATTCCCGTACATTCACTGTGATCGTGACTCTCACCTGTCTTTGCCCGTCTCCTTCTTGAAGAGCTCGTCAAACTGCAGCATCTTCTGCCAGGAGATGATGTAGACTTTGAGTTTGGGCAGCACCTGATTCATCAGTCTCAGGTTGTTGTACACCAGGCCTTTCCCATCACGCCTCATGTAGCTGCTGGGGCCCCAGAAGATGAACACCGTGTCCTGGCTGGCGTTAAGCAGCTCGTGGCGGCTCCTCAGGACCCGCTGCATGCTGGAGTGAGCGATGACGCGCAGGGAGGTGCGGCGCCCGACGTCACGTGCGTAGCCCCTGGCGGTGGGGGCGTCGTTCATGCGGATGACACACTCGGCCTGGTCGATCTCTTCACCCCGGGCGCCTCCGATGAGGTGACCCGAGCTGGTCACCAGGGCGCAGGTCTGGCAGTGCATCCTGAGAGGCTGATTGATGGAAGCAAGAAAGGAGAAAAACAACATGAAGTAAACACGGGAAAAACACAAAAATACATGCTGTGCATCAAAATATTTGGCCTCCTCTTTCCCTGTGGAAGCACCTGCAGCTCAGCCAACAGTTTCTGTTAGTTTTGCACCATATTTGTTATAAAATCTACAAACTCTTTTTTTCTCTCCAGAAGTCAGAAAATGCTCTGAAAGTTCTGTTTAGCCCCGGTTTATACAAAAATATGCAAAGCAGACAGAAATGCACACCTCGGGGAACTTTGGTGAAAAGCTTGTGTTTGAGGCAGAAAATGCTTTGTTGACAAATGGGTAGCGACAGAGCCTGCTGGGGATATGTAGCTTGTCATATTGCTTTGCGATTGGTAGAAACCCCGAGGTCTTACAAAGGATTCACCTTAAATCCTTCTCCCACTCGCACACAACACAGGAATGTGTGTTTACCTCCAAAACAACAGTTCACACTGAATTCATCTCAAACCTGAAACTAAAGTATTTAGCACGGAATATAAGTGATATACAACCGATAAGACAGAGCACACCATGAATATGTTTATTAAATATACACACAAATCCATTTTGTACTTTGAAACCACCTCATGTTCAAATCAGGATGAAACAGACCAGAAACTGCTTCCAACCAATCAGAGAATAGGTTTAACGTGGTGTACCTTCGCTTTATTTCACATACAGGCACCATCTATTAAACATTAATAAAGGGACAACGGATTATGATTTGCTGGTTTAATCTTTTTTGTTTTGTCTCTGCCAACACAAATACTTCCACAACTGGACTGGGCCTTCACAGTTGCCAAGCAACACAGAAACATTCAGCTTGTTAGCTACTTTGGACTGTGGACTGTAAAGGTCCACATGTAACTGCAGGCCAGTAAACCAGTAAAATAAGAGTATGTTGACAGTCACTTTGGTGGAAATGTCCGTCCTTTTCTCGTCTTGATGTTCTGATAAAATCAAACATGTGACATGTTATATAACAACATTATCACTCTCTTCAGCATCAAACAAGAAGCAGGTAAAAAACGGGTAGTTACTTGAGTAACAACGGGAAAAAAACACTGTCATACACACAGCAGATGGTTAATTAACTGTTTCCTGAGTCTGTGTTTAATTCGTCACAGGTCTGATCTACCAACCAGCATTCATTTTACTGAAGAATCTCGGCTTGCCTCATTCCTATGGACTGAAAAAGGACACTGCATATATGATAAAACATTCTTCAACCACAGCAGACGTCCAAAATACGAGGTCAACTAATCATAACAGCACCTCGGTGGAGGTTAAGTGCCTTCTAGCTTCCTATGCAGACACATTCATCAGAAGTTATTTGATCAGTCAGGTACATTTTTCAGCAGATTTCTTATGAAGATGAATCGTCAACTGGCAGATTTATGTCACTTGTTATTGTCCTTTTTCTCCCCTCCAGTTACTCAAACCACGGAAATATCGCAGCTAACTGAAAGACTAGAATCAGAAAGAGTGTTACAGTCGAAGACAGATGATGACCAGATGTTAGAAAAGCTGTAAAGCAGGGTGATACATGGAGTTAGATTACTTCAGTCGGGACTGACTGTTGGAAAATGGAAAAATGGACATGGATATGACTGAATTGTTTATTTTTACATTTGCTTGGCAATTACTTATTTTGACATGATAATACATTGTGTGGCCTCCTGTTTGTTGAGTTTCTTTATGCTTGGTTTAAATGAAAACAAAGATAAAAACGAACAAATAAATCTTTTTTTCATGAACTGTCAAACACACGATTTAAGATGACCTGAAATAATTAGTCGGAATAAAAGAAGATAAATCAATTACTGTAGGTTCAGCAAAAATAAAAACAAATGTCGCATTCCAGCATTTTTTTTTTAGTACTTGTCTGTTTTCTTCTATCTTTGGGTTTTAGACTGCGGGCAGACAAATGAAGCAATTTCGATACATCAACCGGAACAATTGTGATAGACATATTCAACTATTTTCTGACATTTGATAGACTAAATCAGTCAAACGGGAAAATAACAGACAAATGAATCAGTAATGAAAAGATCGATTCCATCGGGTGCACCGAGCATTTTGCTAATTTAAGATAAATCTATGGCTGCAACTATAAAAACGTCTTCCTGCCTAATGTGCCGTTTTTCTTTCCTACAGACCTCCAGTTGTGCCCTGTTGTTGTGGAGACACTGGAAGTGTTACATTTGTGCATGTGTAGTTCATTAAGTGTGTGGCCTCTTTTTCCCTATAGCATAACATAAATCATTAACATTAGACCTATTTGTGCACGTTAAGCTGCTCTACGTGTTGCTGGTGTGTTTGTGTGTGCATGTATGAGGCTGCTATGCATCTTCTTTGTATGTGTGCACATGGGTGTGTCTTGGATTTTCCCTGCTCCCACACAGACCCCTGGACTGAAAATCAATGATATGCAAACCAGGTCTGCAGGGCCCTGTAATGTGCCCTGAAATATCTCCCCAGCAGAAATATGGTGGTTATTTACATTCTAATGGCCATGACAAATTTACATTTTCATGAAACTAACAAGAACAAACGATTATAGCTGGGTGTGTGTGTCATCATCATCCTCATCTGCAGACTTTGACTTAGTGGCAGATTACCAGTGGAGCAGGCTCATCTAGTTAATGAGACCTTACGGAGCAGTGGGAGAAAGACAGAGAGAGAAAAAAGGGGGAGAAAAGGAAGAGGTGGGAAAGAGAAGGAGACAGAGAGAAGAAGGCGAGAAAGTGGTTACAACAAAGAGAAAAGATGGAGAAAGAGAAAGAGATATATGGAGGCAGTGAGAGCCACCGCGGTGCCATAGTGTTTGATGAAATGTTGAGCTAATGAGGTCCTGGCGGTCTACACCATCAACAGCAGCATCCATCCTTTCCTCCCATCTCCCCCTGCCTTACCCACTCCCACCTGGCAGCGCCTTGACAGCCAATCTGGCTGCAGAGCCGAGGCACCAGTGGAGCAGGTCAGAAATCCCATTTTCACCCAGGGGCTTTTAAATGGCTCCACAGACCCTATTCTCTTTTCCTCTGTCTCATGGAGAATTTAAGTGGGCCTTTCTGGCCAGAATTGGCCTCTTCAGGGAGCTCGGTCAGGCTATTACCAAGAAATAGGCTGGATGGTCTGGACAAGGCTCTCCATTTCAGCCGGAATTACGTGACCCATCCAATGTGGTGGTTTGGGTTTGAGGTGAATTCAGCCTCGACAAAACTGAAGTCAATACTGTGCTCCACTCCACCCTCAGTGACTGAGGGAATAAATAAATCCTTCATAATTATTTTTTTTTTAAATCGCTGGCTTTGTTCTGAACAAAACACCTTTGATCATTATTCATTTACAGCATCTAAACTCTGACTGTCAAAGTGCGTTTCATCAGTGTCACCTGATCAAAGCTGCAATCAGAAACGTCATTACCCAAACTGAATAATTTATTATCATTATCATCTGGTTATTTTTTGCCGTAGTGAAAGAATAAAAAGACGAAAGACGATTTTCAGGGGACGTTTGTACAAAACAAACACTTATTCAGCTCATTCCCATTTTATAATAACGATGGAGCTGCACTAATGCATTCCGACTTTTCTGAGGAGCCATCCCTATTTCGGAGACAATCTAACAATACAAAAACCATTCCAGAAACCTTTCCATTGTTAAATTGAAAACGGAGCAGCATGAGTCCGTGTCTCTTTAAACAAACTGCGAATTCTGCTTAGAAATGCATTTAAAAACATACAGTATGTCTGCTCTGGCAGGCGCTGTGTCCATTCTGCCATAGCAGATACCCAGCTGAGATACCCCATTACAACACTGCATTCTACTTGATAAGTGTATTTTACGGCAAATATTCCGTCCCTGAATTCAGTTTTACCTTTTGAAACGCTACTATCTGACCTAATTGGCTCCAACATGTGCACAAAAATTAAAGCCACCGCAACCAGTATAACCTATCCTGTCCATGAACAACTAGACCTTGAAAAAAAAAACAGAAATAGCAGCGCCTATGTTTGGCTGCATATACTGCATGTTTATATGACCATAATGTCAGCTGTATGTACTGTATAGTGTGTATTCCTCATGAGTGACATGAACATTTGCACACTGCAGGGACGATAAAGACCATCCAGTTATTATTTAAGTGACTGAAGAGGGGCAAAGACCTTTCCACAACAAGTGATAAAATTGTAGAGCTGTTATTATAATTAATCTGTCAATTACTTTTTAGAGAAGTTGATTAATATTTTGGTCTCTAAATATCAAAAATATCTAAAACAAAAATGCCGACCATAGTCTCCCAGAAAAAGCCAAAAACCAAAGAAATTCAATTAACTATGAAAGTAAATAGAAAGGCAGTAAATCCTCCCATTTGACAAGCTGGACTAAACTTACTACTTATTTATTAGCTCACAGAACACCAAAATCATTTTTTATTTCTTTGTGCAATTTCCAGCCTAAGAGGGATGGAGGGTAACCTTGTCCCACTTGTGGAACACACCGGGAGCCTGTCCTGGTTTCATTAAGCCCATCCATCCTTCTACAGCGGCCTATTAAAAGTACAAAAACACCAACCTGCAGACAGACAACAGCCAGTCACATCGCTGCTCCACCTGCCAGAGTGACAACCCAGACAGCAAAGGCCGCCCTCCTCCTCCTCCTCCTCCTCCTCATTCTGTCGGCATCTGAACCCTCCTCTGCCTCCAGCGAGCCCGTCCCTCACAGGCCTGTACGAACCATCACTGCCAGCCAAACCACTCACCCTGCCTGACTTTCTGACCCAAGGAAAACATGGCTGTCAGAGCTGCGGGGATTAACCTTGAGAGGCAGTGTGGAGGAGGGGGGGGGGTAAAAGGGAGAGGCTGCTCGGTCCCAAACCACCTGGGGAGGCGGTATCCTTGAGAGCAAGCTGGAGACGGAGGGGGTGGGAGGGGGGGGTTCTGGAGTTGGTTCGAGAACTTAATAAACTGCTGCTCACCAGTGAAAATGTGTTCCCGGTGTCAAGTCTGTTCTGGACATCATGTGTGAGTCAGACGCCTGGCATTATTGAGTGGCATTTGAAGACCGTGTACGGGATGGAGTGATTAAAGAGCAGGGAGGAATAAAAGCCTCAGAGGACTCAAATAATCACACATTATTACTTTGTGATTGTAGTTGGAAAAGATTGTGCAGTTCGTCTGGCTTCATTGACTTTGTAGTCGGCGCTCAGGGCTGTTCACTACCCATGGGTAACACAGGCAATAATTGGCGGCTAAAACTCACATGGGTCTTAAGGGGGCATGAAATCAGCTTTAATTCCTCACCCGACTCCCCGTCCTTCCCCAACTCAGCTCAGTCCCTTGGGAAAAAGACATACACACACTGCGGCGAACTATTACGCTTGACGTATGCTATGCCCCCTCAGAGCCGAGAAATAGCGTTTGAGTGTTGTTATTGATTTTGTGTGGCTGAATGTAGGAGGAAAGGGGGATCGAGCGAGGGCTTAGGGGAGGATGCCGGGTATTCAAGGATGCAAAGGATATGGCCGGTAAATGTGAGTGTTGAGAGGCGGCAATCATCCAGCCCAGCAGGATGTTGTCTGGCTGTCTGGTATCGCCCGGAAATACAGAGCATTTTCAACCTCCTCCGAGCTGACCTTTAGGCTTGTCAAAGCCGCCTTTGTTTTTCTGAAGTGTCCTCAGAGATTGGACTTCTACCCGCAGTTAGATATTAATGGTGGCTTGAGGCAAATATGCTGTTGAAAGTGATTTAAAAAGAAAAGAAAAGGGCAACTTGTAACCTCATTATGCGTATAAATATCTTTTATTGCATCTTAAGCTGCCCACGTGTTGCTCACTGGGCCGTGAATGCGTCGTTTGTCCTTTATTGCCCACAAACCTGACTGATGGGTCACATTCTCCAGTGTCACACGAGTGAGGAAAAACAAAGCGAGCCTTGATCAGAAACAACCAAGCCATTAGCCTATATTTATACTTAATGCAAGGGATTAACGAGGGACCCACCGCAGACTCCCTACAGTGCAGGGTAGCTTTTTATTTATACATCACCCATTGATGGCACCAAATTAATTAGGCAGTATGTACTATATGTGATCTAGTCGTTTCCTGCTTTAATTATACTCCCACAGTAACTGCGTTCACATTATTTCATTTAATTTGAGATATGAGCGAGGGCTCTGTGCGGCCACTGTGTTTATGTTGAGTCACTCACAGTCAGGGTTGCATTGAGCAGAATGTCTGCAGTCAAAATGACTTTTTTATGTGTTTATTGAAAATGAGCCTTTAAAAAAAACAAAAAAAAAAACAGGCTGACCAATCACAGTTCTTGCTGTATGTACAGCATAACATAATATAGGAGTAGAAATGCAGCTAGACTACAGCCGTGTTAGCGGCTCTGTGGTACTTTGTGCTAAATGCACCACAAATGGCAACCTTAAAGTGACACTGCAGGAAAAGTCAGTGGATCACCAAAGTAATTCAGCATCCTCTGGGTACCATAAATGCCTGTAAAAAATATTTCACTGGATAAAAACGGTGGGCCGAAAATTGCTAACCTCGAGATACAAATGCCAAACACCAAACGACTGCAGCAGCAACAACAAATAAAACAACCAATATCATAAGAAAATCAACACGGTGGAGCAGAGGACAGTCTGTTTGGGGGGAAATGGTGCCACAGCTTTCTGGTAAAAACCAGCCGCTTGTAACAGCAGGGTTAACTTAAAACCAATTTCCCTGGGATGAATCAAGTAGACATTTGCAATGCTAATGGATTATTTCATCATTTAGTAAAATTGCCTGTGAAAAGGGCCCCAAAAAAAAAGCTTTAAAAATCAGATAAAAGGGACACAAATGCCCTAAAAAATAAGTTAATTTCTTAAGCTGATTCCGGCTGTGTGAGCCAACATGTGCAATTTATGATATGAGATGATGAAAAGGAGAAGGAGGAGGAGGAAGAGGAGGAGGAGGAGGGGGCGATGGAAGGAGAAATACAAGGATAAAGAAATAAAATGGATGGACAGATTCATCCTCTTCTTCTGTTATGTGCATGTTGTCCTTGTCTCTGTCTTTCTCTTTCTCCGTGTTTGCTTATTTTCTATTTGTTTGAATGGCGCGCTTGAGCTTTGTCTCTGGTGTGTTTATCCTCTTTACGGATTTCCTTGACGGACGTGCGCTCAGGTCTGTTTGGCAACACCTGAAGATGCTGGAAATCCATATTATTCATATCAGCACCTGTCAGAGTTTTGGATACACCTCAAGTTTTTCTTTATTTTTCTTGATGATAGCTTTGCACAGGCACTTTCTCAATCAGCTTCATGAGGTTGTCATCTGGAATAATTTTCAGTTAACGAGGGTGCCTTGTCAAAAGTCAATTAGTGGAGTTTGCTGCCTTCTTAATGCGTTCGATCCCATTAGTTGTTGTTCATAGGTTGGCATACAGGAAATAGCTCCATTCGACTACTGTAGTAATTCATATTATGGCAAGAACTGTTCAGCTAAGAGAAACCATCATTACTTGAAGGACATGAAGACACGAAGGTCAGTCAATCCAGAAATCTTCAAAACTGTCATCAACTCAAGTAAAAGCAAGCAAACTCTATGAGGAAAATGGCTCTCATGAGGACTGCCCCAGGAAAGGAAGACCAAGACTAAGCTCTGCTGCAGAGGACAAGTTCATTAGACTTGCCAGCCTCAGAAATCACCAATTAACGGCACCTCAGAATAAAGCCTTGAAGCCTTGAAACATGTGCTTCACAGAGTTCAAGTAGTTCAAGTAACAAACACATCTCAGCATCAACTGTTCAGAGGAAACTGCATGAATCTGGCCTTTATGGTCAAATTGCTGAAAAAAAAAAACACAACTGAGAGAGACCAAGAAGAAGAAGAGAACTCAACATTAACCAGTGGAAATCTGTACTTTGCTCTGAGGTGTCTGAGATTTTTGGTTCTAACCGCTGTGGTATCTGCATGTGTTGTTCCCACCGTGGAAACGCACGTGCAGCAAAGCACCCTACCAGGTGACACTGTTGGTGATTTATTCAAATTCAAGGCAAACCTAAGCAGCATGGCTGCCATAGCATTCTGACCAAAACTTGACAAAGACCTGAATCACACCTACAGGCTTTATAAGGGCTATTTGCCCAAGAAGGAGTGTGGTGGAGTGCTGCATCAGATGACCTGGCCTCCACAATCACCAGACCAGAAGGCAAAGCAGCCGACAAGTGCTCAGCATATGTGAGAGCTTCTTCAAGGCTGTTCAAAACCATTCCAGGTGACAATCTCAGTGTCTCACATCGAAAGAGAAGATGTGTCCAAACTTTTGACTGCTAGCGTAATCCTTATTTTCTGTGCTGTAATTTGACTATATTTGACTTATTCTGTACACACAACATTCATTGCATTTGATCTATTTCTCCTCCTGAGTATTTCCTTATTCAGAGTCTGCGGATAGAGGTTGTTGTATACTGTACTGTGTTACAAAGCTCCTCGAGGCACTTTTGTGATTTTTGTTGTTGCTCAATATAAATAAAACTGGGAAGGAATGACTGATGGACTGCAGAAACAAAACACCATTTAGACTTGATAGGAGCGAAGAGGGAGCGGATGAGAGGGGTGTGCAAGCGCGGTCACCAATTAGAGTAAAATCTCAACAGCTGGAGGCAACAGCGGAGAGAAAAAAAGTGAATTCAGTTATGGCGGTAAAGGCTCTCTACGTAGAGAAGAATGAGACCCGCTTCTATTGTGCTGACGAGCACTAGCACACAAACACGCACACATGCGCATCCTGGCAGGTTGAGTGCTGCAGGGCACAGTCGATGGAGGAAGGCTTATTTGGAGCTGTTTGTCCAGCATGCTCGTTTGACCAGTCATTAGAGAGAGCCGAGGTGAGGAACAAGCGCTCCTGAGGACTAATGAAGACGAGGAGGAGGGACGAGGAGGAGAGAGTGGATATCGTAACAGGGGCAATTAGGGATTCCAGCAGTCAGCAGTCGTACTCCAGGTTGACAGCTCCTGCTGCTGCGACGCTCTGGTCTTAATTAGGCCAGAGTTTTCAGCGAGCACCTTGAAACACAGACATGTTTGATGGAGGGCAATTATCTACTTCAGAAAGAAAAATAGCATCTGGCCTAAAAAGAGACGATGGAAGCGGAGAGTGTTTTTTTTTGGGGGGGGGTAAGTGACACGGCTGATGATCTTGTTGAAGCAGGAGGACTGGAAACAAGAGCAGATATCATCCACAGGATTTTCGTGGCTCTGATCTTCAAAAGCAAGCAGGAGTGTAAAGAGGGGTCTTTACTACGCGCGTGTATGGCGGGGCGCAGAAAAAAGACAGAAATTCAACACAGACGGCGCGGTGTTGTGAAGACTTAATGTGAGCCTGTGCGCCCGTGTCTGTGATCAAAGTAAAAAGTGTACGACCATTAAGAGGGGAAGTCTCTCTCTCTCACACACGCACGCACGCAGGACAAAAACACACAACTGCAAAATACATCTGACACTTTTTTGAACGAAAACTGCATCCTACAAACTCATCCAGAATTTAGGTATCAGATCAGCAGCCTGACGAGAGGAAAGCAGGACCTCACGCTGTTTTTGTTCATCTTTACAAAAGGGAAGCTAATAGAAGACTGTTGTAGCCGGAGTGGAATTCAAAAAATTGATTAGGAATAAGTATAATTATGTGTAAATCAAAACAATGCAAAAACTATGCAGCTTTCAATGGTAGGTCATAAAAACTTGAATTAATTAAATGATGTCAGAGAGAGTTCCCAAAGACAGATTCTTCGTCTTAAATCCACTTAACAGAGCAACACAGTGTTTTGAAATTCATCGTGTAGAACACAATGACACAAAGCATCTCCTCTCATACAGTGACCTTTCTTTGCACGCACCAAAGAAACCCTGTTCTGGAGCAAGACTGTGATTTTACTTTACATCAACTGATCGGACGACAAAGAACAAATGTCACTTTGGTTTGCAGCTTGGAAACAACGTGGCCATTTGTGGTTTCCCTACAGAGTTTATTGACTCTAATGGGAGAGCTCAGATTATGAGTGATTCTTTCGCCCCAGAATCACTGAAGTAAATACTGGAAGTTTTTCCCAGACAAATCAGGGGAAAAGAGACTTTTAGGGCTTGCCTCTGTCTCAGCAGAGACAGCAGCAGCTGAGATCTAGTAACAGATATCTTTTCTCTCTGTCGGAGCTGAGGTGTCTAGTTTCATCCAAGATGAAACTTAAAACTCTGGTTCAACACGATCTGCATAAAAGTTCACACTTCCAAATGACGACTTCACTTATGAGACAGGTGTGTAAAAAGTGTAAACCGTCTCAGATCACTGGCGAAAATTGTAATGTTATCTTGTAATGTTATCCTCTGTTAAAAAGTCATTAGACAGCAGTCATCATTGCATTTGCATATGACAAAACTATGAGAAATTATACTTTTAATCTTTTTTTTCTCTCCAGTGTATCTATAGTTTATGTAGAATAATTGCCTGCGCGGTCTATATTTACACCCCTGCAGAGGTGTGTAACATTGAGACTGTACATAAAAACAACTTGTAGTTACATTTTCCTGACAATAACATCTAACACTGTGATACGCGTAGTAAGGCGATGAATCATCCAACCTTCAAAAAGGTTTGAAGACAGCCACGTTACACCTGCGGGTATTCACTCTGTCTCTTATTGGTCTTGATTGAAGCCCACATAACGGACAAATATCCTGTCCCCGGACGACACTGGCAGACTTGCAAATCAGAGTTCATCTTTGTGTCACTTTGACGGTGCGGACGTGCGGTAGAAATACTGACACAGTACTCGGTTTGGAAATGGGGAAAGTCATAATTATAACAGCGTGCAGTTTTGTGCTATATCACTCTGACAGACAACAAACTGAATCGCTCCAATACACTGCTTCCAGCCTGTGGTCGCTGTGCTCAACATGTATTTATTATCCACATCATGACTGTGACATTATGTCCACTTTGGGGGCCGAGTGGTGGAGCGGAAAAGGACCAGTAGTCTACATTGGTTTCTTTTAACTATAAAAGCATCTTTGACAAAGAGTCATGGGAGGATTGACAAGACTGGAGAGAAACCAATTCTGATGCACAAAGGAGGCGGTATTTAGCTCGGCTGGTAGAGCAGCCGCCCCATGTGCGAAGGCTCAGTGCTTGCTGCGGAAGCACAGGGTTTGAATCCTACCTGTGGCTCTTTCCCCATCTCTCTCTCTCTCTCTCTCTCTCCGCATTTCCTGTCACTCTTCAGCTTTCTCTATCAAAATAAAGCTTGAAAAGGCCAAAAAATTTTTTATTTTTCAGCCTCTAAAAATGGTGAAAGTGAAGGATAGAAATCCTCTTGTTGATCAAACAGCTCACAACATCTCGCAAAAAGACACTGCTTCAATAAAAAAGGGGTCACAAACCACTGCTTTTGAATATCACAATATATATCGGATCTAATAAAATCCTATTTCATATTTCATGTCTTTAAAATTGACCACAACTTTGTAGCATCATCCCTGTGACACTGTCTCAACAAAAACGTGACCACAGTTCTACAGAACATTTTAATATTTTGTTTGCGTTGTCTTCCTGCACTGGAGCTTCATTTATGTCTCACACTCTACTCCCTTGCACTTCCTCCCCGATCAAAAATGCCCTTGTACACCAAACACCCAACACTTCTGTAGCTCATGTGCAGGCCAGCTCTGCCCTGAAGGCAGGACTCTGTGTCATTACACCTTAACTCTCCTCACTACCTGCACGGGAAAAAAAGTGAAAAGAAGAACGCTCCATCTTGCTTTGTTCCTCTTCTCTCGCAGATAAAATGTGAGCTTCCTCCTCTTCCTCACCTCGTCCGCTGTGTGTGAACCAAAGAGGCGAACACTTGCTGTGGGTTTCTATTAGTATGAGCTGCTGGAAAGACTGGACCCAGGCAGCCGGACGTGTCAAGCCAGTGGGAGAGTGTGGAGAGAATCAAGTTGCGCCTTGTTACAACACACACTCCTTTGGCTTAATTGGCTCCATATGTGGCTACTAGCCGCTGGTGCAGACTGTACAATGATGCAGCCATTGCTTGTCCCTATAACCTCTACCCATACAGAGGAGGAGAGAGTCACTGCTGTGAAGACCACACAGACACATCCCTGTAGGAATGACTGCCTTGGCATGAATACAAAAGATGAGGTGCAATTTACCAGGTCAAAGAATCTCTCCCTCTCTCCCTTTTTTTGCTCTAAAATTGCAGAAGGAGGTGGCGAGCGGAAAAGATAGAGGAGGGAAAAAAGCCAGGAGGAAATGACAGAGGGACATTAGGAAGAAAGGGGGGAGGCAGAAAGATGTGAAAAACACAAAGGGGGAGGGGGGGGTGACAGACACGGGCGGGCTGAGGAGGGGAGGAAAATGAAAGGCAATCTGATAGATGAAAAAGAGGAGCAAGAAAAAGGAGTGGCTGTCAGAGAAAGAAGCACTTTGGAGACCAGAAAATGTAGGGCAGGGCTTTCAGAGAGACACGGAGGGATTTCAGGGGCATCCTTTGATGAGTGAAAGTTAGAAATGCACACTCACTTACTTCACAGCCGGCGTAGTTATGACATCTGATAAGGTCATTATGCGAGAATGAAGCGGCAGCCTTGCAAACATCATTAAAACATCTGCAGGATTCACTGTTCTGAGCGTGCCCAGACACCTGAAGTCAATTCTGCGTTTGCGGGCGAACTCACGGCCGCCGACATCATCACACCATTTATTGATGTGTTGGACTGATATGTTCCCATAATCCCCTCAGATCCGTTGTTGGGGATGATGGGCATCGCTCCCCATCTCCCAGCGCAGCACGGTAAACAATGGAGTGAATCGATAACGAGAAGATGATCTCGTTAAGAGAAGTTTGGTGAGTGTAATGACTTGCAGGAGACGTGTGAGCACAAGGTGTGAGCCACTACTTCATGTTCTCATCACGTCCACCTCTGCACTGCAAAAGTCCCTTTTCTACACAAGATACAGCGAGCTGAAAATGCAACTGAAAGATAAAAGGTGCAATATAATCCTAGCGTGAAGCCAAATATATGCATGGGTAGGGACAGCGGGAAGAAATTTGAATATGACACTCAGTCGAACTGTTAAGCGTCAAACTCAAGATGACAAGTTTGTTGTGAACAAGGGCAAACAGGCAATTTCACACCAACGCAAAAAAAACTTCTTCCAATCTGGAGACCGGCTGTTAAATCTTGGAGTGTGAGTGTAATAAATCCTGTCGAGCTCAATCCCAAAGGAGCAATTACTGTTGTGTTCTCGCAATATAACAACCAGCTCGAGAAAAAAAACAAAAAGAAGACATCAATAAATACATCGCCAATACTACAGTCCCAGTGAGAGGGAAAGCTCTGCTTCCATCTGAAAACATTTCCAATACTAAATATTCTAGTTGGAGTGTGTCCATTATGAGCTGGAACAGAGGATAATGAGACAGTAACCAAAAAGGGTGTGTGTGTGTGTGTGTGCATGCGAGTATAAAACACCAGCTGCCAATGACAACAGTTGTCAAGCAGGAAGAATCTCCTGGGAGGCGACAGATTTCATTTTGGCAAGCAGGACACGTGAGCGTGTCTTTCGGTCTCTCTGCTCATGGGCATGTGTGAGTCTACAGAGGTGGAAAGTAACTAATTATATTCATTGAAGTACTTGAGTACAGAAAGTAAAGTACTAGTATTTTAAGCTCATTAATATGTATACTACATTTTATCTGACAGCTGGAGTAACTGTTTGCTGGTTAACAATTCAGAAAAGCGCACACAATAACATGAAGGCACTGTCAAACAACTGACAACTGGGTCTCCTTATGTTTCATCAATCTGAGGAGACCGGCATGTTCCTCAAATTAAGGCATGAAGCAAAGATAAATGCAGTATTTACATAATGTTTTTCCATCGTTTGACTCAGCTAAGCTAAGCTCATATTTTTCAAAGATTATTTTTTCTACATTTCTGGAGAGAGAGAGAGAGAGAGAGAGAGAGAGAGAGAGAGAGAGCGAGAGCTGCACTGACATGCAGCAAAGGCCAGTAAAGGACTTTGATACGCAGTATGCCCAACCAGGTGAGCCACCAGGGCACCCAGAGTGCTTTCAATTAAGCCATCTCCCGGCATCTTCTTCCCCTCCTGCAGTGGTTTAATGACATCTGACTAGAAAATTGGTACCACTGTTTACCTTAATATGTCCGCCTTCTAATATTCATGTAGTGGATGTTTTTTCTTTTTCAGACTTTCTGGAAGTTCAGTTAAACTTGGATGGAAACTTGACTAATGAGTTATTAGCTGGCAAAAAAAAAAAAAAAAAAAAAAACATGTTCCCATCTAAACATCTCAAAGTTGTTTCAAAGTCAAAGAGGTAAAATAAAAAAATCTGCAATATTTCACAAAGAGCACACCAAGTGAAACTCAGAAGACGGCTTGTTTATGAGACATGCTAATAAAATGAATTAGATGCTAATGTTTATTGCTAATGTAATGCCTATCCATTTACATAATGGAGACACACCTGAGATACAATAATAGCCAAACTGGTGATTAGGAGCATGCAAATGAAGGAGTTACATTCACGCAGTGAAAGAAATATTTCCTTCCAGCAGCTCTGAAGCTGACTCACATCAGTAAAAAGCTGTTTTGGAGGTTGTCGTTTTTTTTCCCGTCCCCGTTTTTCACCAAGGTGATGAGCCTCATTAATCTAATCCTGAGTGTATTCTGCCTACCAGGAATTCAGAAAAACACAAACAATGCACACATGCATGCTAACAGCCTTCTGTCTGGGAGGCGCTCTTTAATGAGCCCCGATCAGCAATTTTCTCGACTTTAAAGGAAAGGTGGGCGCCACATAGACACAGCAGTGAACGACGAGGTAGTAAGATCCTATTCTTCAAAGTATTCTCATCAAATTGTACTTAAAAGTATATGCACTTACTTTGCAGAAAATTGTCCCCTGTTGGTGATGCATTATAACATTATTAATACTGATCCATCCATTTGTAAGGAGCTTCTTTTTATACACCATCTGGGAGTTTAATCTAGTGGTTCCCAACAGTGGTGTAGTGGTGCTCGAAGAAGTGGGTACATTTCCTCGTAAAGCAGTCCATCAGTAAACGGTCTGTGTTGTAAACAGCAACATGTTAGAGCACTCCTGCATAATTAGCCAGTATTTCCACACTGTCACTCGACTTCAGGGAGTAGAGATCATGAAATCAGTGTCAGCCGCAGAGCAGGTGCAGATCTGGCAATAAATACTGACCTCACCAACGTGTCAGACAACTACATGATTCTGCATTTTGAGTATTCCTAACTGTGTCTATGCATGAAATCAGCTTGCAGAACAGTATTGAGTGATGTGGATCAGATGGGATTTAGAAGTGGATAGACTGAATATACCCTGCACTACATCACTGGTTCCCATCATAGCGTCTGTCCGCCTTCGCAGTAAATAAATACATCTGACGGTTTATGAGAGGAAAGAAGAGCAAAGTTTAGTTACACAGATCTGTATTCATTTGGACTTTACTTAAAATATTTGCTTCTTAGTAAAATATTGGATCTTTGTGTTTGTTTGAGCCTTGAACAACTCAGTCTGAGAAGTTTAGAGGAAATCACTGTGCCAGCTCGTGATAGCATTGCAGTGAATTTTGTAAGCTTGTCCAAAGTTTTATTGTGAACTTTTAAAGCAATACTGTAACTTTTCTACCATAATATATCAGGTCTACATCATTTAATGGTACGCTTTACGGCAGTAAATCACAAACCACCAACTAGGTTGATGATTTTATTGAAACTGGATCATATTTTATGGAGAAAATGTTTTCTGATTTCCCTCTGATGTCCTCTGGCTGTTCCGCCTCAACTCTCTCTGATTTACAGACTTTCATGATGGACTGCTGTTAGCTCAGTTTGTTAGCCGGGCTGCCTGGACTGTGAGCTCAAACCACCAGGGGAGAGTTAATGTTTGTACCACTGGAAAGAGGAGTTTTTTTTTTTTTTTTTAGGCCTGGGACATGGGTGAATACTGACAGAGAGCGAAGCCGGTGTCGTGCCAGAACCGGAGCTGGGTAAGTGAGCAATGTAACAGTGCAAGCAAGTGCAGAAAGCCCCCAGACAAGAGTAAATCTGGGACTGACTTTTACTCGTTGGCGAGAGCTTCGTGAAATAAAAGGCTGAAAGACAGACGTCGAGCTGGGCTTCTTGCTGTTGGAGTACTATTAAAGCTGGCTGTTATGAATTATTTGCTGACTGTTAGTAAAGTTGTCAACTTGCTAGTTTTTGATAATAAGCAATGTGATCATAACAAATACACATGTACAGCTGTCTATATTTACAATAGTGGTATTGCGCTTAATCTGAAAAATGAGAACTAATACAGCGGTGTGTACAAATGACAGCACACCCGTCAGCTCTGTGGCTGAGTTTTGTAACAGAGTCTAAGAAGCATTAAAACTGATTTTAATGCCTGTGCAGTTGATGCTAGTCCTCTCCATTATTACTGAGCATCTGATGCTACCATCATCATCAAGGCTTTCGTTGTATTATTAATGAGATGATGATGGAGGGCGGAATTAACGCTGATTACAAGCCGAGGAAATGGAGTCATCCTCAGCTCATAAATAGACAGATAATCTCTCTCTGCATCTGTTAATTATATTAGCTCTAGCCAGCTGTCTTTATATCATTCTTCTACGGTGTAAAAATGACAATTAAGAAAGTTAACACATATATTTTTTATACCAAAACTTTCTTCAGAGGCTCAGTTGATGTTTTGACACTTCAGCTTCGTTGAATTTCAAAGCATCAGCTCTGATCTTAGAGGACATTTGGGTATTTGGGGACCACTTCTGAACTTGTATTAACCAAAGCAGAGCACTTTGATTTTAAGGATAAACTGAAGAACCGAAGGTTGGTTATCTTGACTGCCAGTAGCTGCAGCGTGAGACGAGTCAGACGTTTCAAAAGTCAAATTACTTCCCTCAAAACAGGTCAAGTCAAACACACAAGTGCTGCACCAAATGTTTCATGAGGAAATTCTTACCATCTTTATTAGATTGTTTTGTACTTTTGACTTCACTGGTCAACAATGCATTTCATTTATTTAATTACAAAAAGTTAGAGGAACATTTTAAAAAGTAACTTGCCTGCTGGCTCCTAATGAACACAGATCCCACTTGATTTTGGGCTTATTATCTAAGAAAGAAAAAGCATTCACTGATTCTACAAAGAAGCTGTCAGGCTATAATTTAGTCTATTTGTTGTTTGTTCAGGGCTAGGTTAATTGTGGTCTGCAGAAGCTGAGCACAGAGCAAGGACTCAACAACAATCTGAAATTTTCTGCAGCCCTGAATCACCTGTTGAAGGCTTTTCGACGCAGATTATAAGTTGTTTTTAGTTACTGTATGTGTCCTCTCTCTAATGAGGTGGTTCGACAGACAAGTTGCTTGCAATCGGGGCTCTCGTACAGCTTGGATCAGCATTGAACTCTTCATCTGTGGATCGTCAGTTCAAAAGATGAGCAACTATGCTTGAAATATCTGGTTCTTTTATAAAAAGTTTTTAAAAAAAACTCCCGATGTGCATTTTGGTTTGAAACAACCAATCACAGTGTGACTAAAGCAATTATAGATGTTCACAAACAAAGCGCTGAGTGGCGGCTCCTTCTCCTCGAGGTATATTGTTGAAACAGGAATACATGTCAGGGAAAAATCATTTGTGGAACCAGCCTCTTTCTCACTTCTCGTGTCTACTGTATCGTATCTTTTTATCTGTATGAAACTGCCAGGAAGGGTTAGACCACATCCACTACACCCTGTGACATCTAAAATCAATTCAGCCATACTGACAATCATGGAAACTTCCACCGTTGACCTAAATGTCAGTGTGACCTACTTGCGACTACTGAAGCTCGTCCAAGATCTCAATGAAGTTCAGATCAGAGGCGAACATTGCGATGTATAGCAACCTCTCTCAGTTATCTCCGAGGTTTTGTGTCTGCAGGCTTAAATACTTTTCTCACAGGCGTTGTTTGGACAGCTGTAAAGCGCTCAAGTGTTCCAATTTTCCTGACTTTCTGAAACAAAGCGCAACCAACAGTCACACCGGGTTTCCTCAATGATCGACAAGATGTGAACAAGTGTGGAACAGGCAGAGCTGTAAGGACAAATTCTGTCCTCCACACTAAATTACTACTCCCTCTTCTGTCCACGTTTACTGTAGAACTACACTAACACCTCTGGCCCGGCAGCAATGGAGACAGTGTGCAATCAGAGAAGTGACAAAACAACAAGGAAACATTTCTGCAGACTGATGACTGACTCTGCCCTTTTCTCCACTGCATGTTATTGAATCACAGTGGCACAGCTAGCATTCATTTACACGTAGCAAGCTCCATCTCCATCTCCTGGTGTGTAATGAAGTATTTTATTCTGAAGCCTGTTTATTGATCTATTGTACCAACAAATACTTGGCTTTTATTTTCCCTTCCTTGAAATGAGGACCAGCGCTCTGCAGGATTTTCAAAGGTAGATTCTCTGATAACAAAGACGTGTCTGTGTATTACAAAGTAAAAGTGTAATACACAGACACTATTTACAAGTCTGACTTTTTCCTAATGGCTAGAAAATGGAAGATTCTTCAAAAAGCCCTCATGTATTAGACTTGTGAAAATGTGGAAGTACATAAAAATGCACTGTTTAATGTCAATACACTCAAATTTAATGCATACAGTGAAATCCTGGCATTGCAGAGTATTTTAATCCTCATGCAACTATAAAGAATTATAAAGCCGTGACAGCTCACAATTCACTAACATCCCACACAACATAAAAGCTGCATTAGGCCCCATTTTCACTGTTCATTTTAATCACACTATATCCTGATGAAATCCAGGCGAGGGTTAACTCTCTTTCATTTACATGTGTAGCTACACGTATCTCCGTAAAGCAGATTACAAATCTGATTACAATCCGTCTCGGTGTTCCCGGCCTACATGCAAATTAGGGTCAGCTGCAGTCCAGAGGGTGGCGGTAATTCAATTGATGCCGTAATGTAGCAGCTTTGATACGAAAACTAAAGGCTGCAGGAGCATGGTGTGCTTTCTGTAACGTTTCTAGAGCCCCTTTTTACTCATTGCTTTTAGTGGCTTCAGCGCAACTTTAGCTGATATTATCCTAGACTACTACTAGAAGGTCGAGTACATTTGCATTTGACGAGGTGCCGAGGTGGTTTGAGCAATCCGTTTTTAATCAACTCTTAAATTTGTCCTGGATGAATTTAAACATTTAAAGATTTAAGATTTAAAGATATTGATTTACCCAACATGCACAAAGTTGCTAGGTGTATATGGAGTATTTGAAAATGTTGTCAGTCCACCAAGTCCACCAAGGCTCCAGAGCAGCTTAAATGCTCAATGGCAAAGATCCAACATGAGTCTGAGAACAATTACTCTGAAACGTTTTCCTTTGTTTGGCTGCTTTGATGGGAAGTCATGGGCGACAGCGTTGTCTCACGTTAAAAAGATCAGGTCTATATGATTTACACGATCTTCCTGGTCAGTAAACTATTCAGCAAACCTCATTCCCCCTGTGGAAACATCTGCATTTGTCTCTACATTTATTCTTTAAATTTGCTTAAGTTGGTGTGTACAATTTGACTGTTTGAGCACTATCGTCTGAAATTGTTCAGGGAGAGTATGCACCATCTACAGCATCGGTTTTACACTACAGAGATATGGGGTCCCATGAAAGACCCTGGAGTTGATACACCCTGAATTAATGTCGAGTCCCTCAAGCAGAGAGGAAGGAAAAGGAGGCGGAAGCATCTCTGTATGAAAAATGCTTACTCCTCAGTAGCAATGAAGGTACAATCAGTAGGCCTGTCAGCGAGAGCACAAGGGCAAAAAAACTCAGATTGAACAACCATGACAACATCTCTTCAGTGTGGGAGGAGGTTGCCATATACATCAAAGTCCACTCTGTAATTGGGACTGTTTCGACTGATGGCAGACATCGTGGGGGAAACAATTTAATGTCACATCAGCAAAACACTGCAAGGCTACAGGAGGCTGTTTCTCCGCTGTTGTTTTTGCCATGAATCTCACTGTTTTGGCAAACTCCAGGTATCCATAATTAATAACCTGGGTATCCAATATGTTTCTAATCTTGCAGGGGAGCAGTGGGGTGTTGGCGGGCGCTCATGGCTTAAAGAAAGAGATTACGTAAAATACAAGTAACAGTTTCATCATCCCTTTCTCCCACCATAGAGGGCATGCTCATTAATCACGCCTAAAGAGCTGAGTAATGTTGCTGGCCTTGTGTGTCAGCGGAGTCAGAGGAAGGGAAAGCAAAGAAATTGGGCTTTATTGCAATGGTTCCTGCCAGCCGTCTCATTGCATTCCCTCTCAATGATAGTGGAAGGCGACAGTAGTCTCATCATCTATCTCCCGGTGCTATGCCAAAAGGTATCATCCATTTATCATAATTTAACCTTTTCAGATCCTTCACAGGTTTCTCCGGGGCCAAACATGGGGAGCACTCCACAGGCTACAGCTTACCAAGCACCAAAGGTTAAAACACGGACAAGCATGAAATCACGTTTCAGCTTATGTCGCATGCCTCCAGAAATTTACCTCCTCCACCTACTTCCTTTGGGTTGAAACTATATGACTTCACCAGTGATTCCCTAACCTCAAAATGCCAAAAGGCACCGAGTGTGAGATGACTCCGTTGGGGTACTGCTTATCAAGAGGCAGTGCCTCCCTACCCCTCCCCATCTTCATCCATAATTGCTTTCCAGGCCTGCATTGGAAAGAGCCCGAAGCTGTGTTATGTTTGGCGGGTGCAGAATGCACTGGAGATAAGTTAAAATCCAAAACTATGCCCCAATTGGGACCACTGTAGCATAACGAAACCCCTATTCTCTTCTTTTCAGTCGAAACTGAGCAGTTTTAGTATTCTAACAAGGTTTCTGCATAAAAATAGCGGTTATCTGTCGCTAATGTTTTGTGCAGTTTGTGTTGTAATTTAAAACTCGAAATGGTACAAAATACAAAGGCAGACCATGCACACAAATGCATGCATGTTTATGCGCGCACACACACACACACACACACACACAGACCTGCAGACTTCACAAACACTGTTAGTTCGCATAAAATGACTACAGAGTCTTTGGCCATAACGGCCTAATTGGAAAGTTTTCTGTCTCACTATCCAGCTGGCTGATTGCATAGCAAAATCCTAATGAACGGTGAAAAATGGCTTTGTTGCTCAGAGAAAAGCATGGAAGATGTGCCTGTCTGAGATGAAATATTAAACATATCACTTCTCCAGCTGTCACTAAAGCTGTGGTTGGGAGAAGGATGCCTTGTCATGTCTCCTTGGCACAGATGGCTTCGTTCTCCTTGGCTCATGCCTTCAGGCAAAGTGTACCCAGTCAGGATTCCCAACCCAGATACGTCTAACACTGACTGTCCAGAGCTTGTGCAGAAGGATCTACTTTATAGATCTCTGGTACTGTCTCAGTAGGATTATCTGCAGCTGCACAACAGCTCAGGGCTTTTTTTTCCATGTAAGGAGTGTGATTGTAGAGGTGACAATGAGGGTTCATCAATTGGATTGGTCAGTATGTCGAGAACTTTGTGATATCTCAACAACAATGGCGTGGATTGTCATGAAATCATGAAACTTTTTATTTAGCGCCACCAGCAAGTCAACATCCACCGAGAAGAATGGCACAAAATTTGGTTCAGACCTTGAGTGTCCCCAAGAGATCAATCCTAATGCCATTCGTGGTGCCTCGACTTTTCCTCTGGCACCGCCATGAGCTTTACATTCGTCTTTCTTGTATGAAACGTCTTAACAGCTACTGGATGGATTTCCATGACATTTTGCACAGATGTTCGTGTTCCCCTCAGGAGGAATTGTAATCACGCTCGTGACTCCTTGTCTCTTCATCTAGCACCATTAGCACCAAAACACCCTCGAAACTTATTCCCATGAGCCTTAGCTGTACTTTTTGTCAAGTGCTAATTAGTGCAAACAAAATATGCTAAACCAATATCATGAAGGTGGTAAATGATGATAAATGTTAGCATAAAATGATCCTATTCTGAGTCCAACAATGTTGTAGGATTTCAATACTAAATCTAGACCACAAGTCTCAGAGCTGCCAGCAAACTGTAGGCTCTTTGTTTGCTGAGGCGCTACAGAGAGGTTTGACTTTTAGTCATAGGAAAACATCTCGTGTCTTGTTAGGTGAATAAAAGTCAGCCTGGTTCATCCTTTTCCTGTGTGACATTAGGGCGCCCCTCATGTTTGATAGGGCTCCTCGCTCTTGTCTGCACCGAAACCTTGTCCATTACTTTGTCTCCACCTGTCCACCTGGGATATTGGTTAGAAATCTGCATGATGCTGGTGTCAAACAGGCAATCAGGGGAAGATGGTTACGCCGCCTCTTCCACCCTTCTCCACAAAGAGACAGGCGAGAGTGGTTTCCTGTCCTCCTCCTCCTGCTCCAACTTACTGACAAAATAAAACGGAGGATACTGCTAGAAGAAAGGAAGCCCTTTGGGATTTCACTCTATCTTTTGCTTACGTGTCGGTTTCTGCCTCCTTCTTCACTCTCTTGTCTCATTCTCTCAGGCTGAACCTTCCCAGCGTTCTATATTCTCTTTTATCATTCTCTCCATCCTTACCCTTTCCTAGTTTAGTCCTTTTCTCTCATTCGATTTGCCCTTACTCTACAAGAATTTCTCTCCCTTTTCATCTCCTTCTCAAGTTTCTTTCTTGGCTTCTTTATCTCGCCCCTCTCCTCCACAGTCTTCACATTGGTTGTCCAGGCCAACCAATGTTGCTGCATGGCTAGAAATAAATTACCCCCTTATTTCGACCTATATCAAAACAAGTTGTATTGAAAATACTTGGTATGTAGGATTTAGATGGATTTCAGATGCTGTCGGTAACAATGAGGACAAATAAAAACAATGTTCTGGCAAATGTTTTGGCATCTTACTGATGCAAAACCTGCAGTAAACTTGCACGCTTCAAAATATTTTCTGGGATGTGATGAGTTTAATACGCTGGTGGAAAATAAAGTGAGGCGGTCAAAGGCTGACTGGCACTGCACCCTGCGTGCCAGCCAGTTGATATCTTGAAAAGATCAATATACAGCACAGAGGTCAGCAAGCAAAGATGAAGAAGACAAATGCTCGTGTCAGAGTATTTCTTTCCAAACACTGATCATTCAGCACCGCAGGAGAACAATTGTGAGGCAAGACCAACAACTTCTTCCACTTCTCGATATATACAGAGAGAGCTCATCCACGTTGTTAAACCGCAGGGAGGACATAATGGCTCAGAAAACTAAATGCAAAACATTTGAAGGTTGTACTGCATTATGCACTACCACCAGCTGTAGTAGCAAAGTGCATTCAAATCATAAAGTATTGATTACAGCTTGCAGTGGCAGAATGTGAAGGGTGATATAATAGCAGGTTTGAAGAAGCATAAATGATGTTCAGTGGAGCTGTGGCCCTAATTGATGTCCCCTGTCAACAAAATGTCAATAAGTTTATTGCCAAGAGAAAAAATAAATTGGTGGTTTACTTATGATGCTTGACTGCACCCACCGGTGGGGGAAAATCAATTCTCATCCATAGCTGGGTTTACTGGTGCGTTACAGACAAATCCTCATCAAATCAAAACATACACGGTCACTGAATATTGGCATTTTGGGCAGTGAGAGAAAAGACGCTGTCTTAAACTATGACCGACTCATTTCACATGAGCTCGACTTCGGAGTGAACTGTACAACTTAGCTGTGGAATAATTCTGATTGGAAGACTAAAAGCTGAACAGTTTCATGCATATTGAACACAACTCTGGGTAAATAGTAACTGGGTTTTATGATGTTTGGTAGCACACACAGGGTCCATTATCCACACCCTACTTATAAACAGCATTAAACAACATTTAACGTTTACACACTTGAATGGAAATGCAGTATTTGGGCATGGCTCTTACCAATTAATTTACGGAGATCTGGGGACAGCAGACCACAATACAAATAGCTTCACATCTGAGCACATTAATGCGACTCGAGTGACTAACTGGCTGTGTAAATCCCAAAGTTAAACTGAGTATCTAAACCAAATTATCTCGAAGTGAAAACAAAGACGAATGCATGTGAAATGTCTGTTATACTTGTCCTCTCAGGACCATAAAGGAGCAGATATACTTCAAGACAGGCCAGCTAACATTCATGCTACATTGCACGTCTGCATCAGGAGTCCTCGGCACAGGCTGGTGATTAATTTAAAAACTGCATGCATGACTATCCACGTGGATCGTGATCGCCGTGCAGTATCACTGCATTTGATTCAAACCTTAACCTTCACAGCTACAGGCTGAACCCTAACCTAAACCCAATTCTAAATTTAACCCAAAAGTCTAAAGCCTCAAACAGCACTTTGAAGAACTGAGGACCGGAATAAATACCCTCCATCCACAGGGGGTTAAGGCACCGACCATGAATCACAGCATCCCCTGGTTTCCTTTGTAGCATGTCATCCCTCCACCGCTCATTTACTGTCTCAGTAAGGCATAAAATCCTCCATTTCCAAAAAAAAAAAATAACCACCTTCATTCTCAAGGTCTAAAACTCAATTTACAGATAGATAAGAGTTCAGTTCAGGCTGACACTGAATCAGAAAAATGTTTCTGCAAAATCTGACAGATGTTTGTGACCTACAGTAATTTTATTTCACTTTGTGTGTCATTTTGGATAAAAGGAGAAAATTGTGGATTTAGCTACAATTTATATAATTGTCTGATTGCTTTTGCTGCTGCCTGACTGCCTGACTGCCTGACTCGATGTGCTACAGAGTGACGTCACCAAATCTCCTTAATGCAGCTTCAAAATGACGGTGGTTAAACTGTTAAAACCTGGTGATTAAACCAGGGTAAAATGAAAAAATGCAATATGCAATATACATACACAAATGTACGTATTTGCCCTGGTGAGTCTGTACATGAGTACAGTATGTATGTAAAGAGAACTGTGAATTCACTACATAGATAGAAGACACAGAGGTGAGAGACTCAAACAGGAAGCTCAAGTGGACAAACGAGCAGGTTGTCTCCTGAGCAAACTCTGCCTGCTTAGATTTCACAGTCATCATCAGCATTAGAGGTTTCCACACTTGTTGGTTTTTGCGCCAACGAGATTTTCTTTTAATGAATAATAGTTCCACCTTCTGTTGCCAACCCGCATTACTTTGTCACAAGATTAAGAGACTCTTCAGGGCCCCTAGTGTTTAATTTAGCAAAAGTTAATTTACCTGCGAGGCTACTTCTTCTGACATTCAGGAACAATGGGTTGACTTCCAAATCTGTCCAGCTGATACATGCTCACGCTGTACACACACACAGCAACTCTCCTGAGAGCAGGCAGGAGGCTGTCAAATTACTCATATGCAAATCAACCAGTGAGTAATCTGATGACTTAAAACATGTATTCAGCTGCCAAGAGATTCTTTCCCTGGTAGAGAGCCCTGTCATTCATGTGTCATCAGTCGGGCCATAGATGGATTACTGAACGGGCCTACGAGACACTGGCCCAGGGGCCTCCTCATGTACCTGGACAGAACCTCTGATCGAAGTGACTGCTAAAGGACCAATGTGTAGGATTTAGTATTATCTAGTAGTGTAGTTGCTGATTGCAACCCCTTCTTGCTTTACTTTCTCTTTCTTAGAGTAAAAGGAGAAACTATGGTGGCTGTGAAGTACCAAAAAAAAAAGTCCCTATCTAGTGTCTGTGTTTAATTTGTCCATTCTGGGCTACAACTTGGTGGACTACGTGGAAAAGGACCTGCATCTGTGGACATAAAAGACTCATTCTGAAAGGTAACAACAACTACAATACCCTAATGAAAACTTGCATATTGTTGCATATTATATTCCATTTCTGACAAATTCTATAAATAGAGCCTCCAAAATCACAATGAATCTTTAACCTTTGTCATCAGGAAGTCAATCCAAAAACACCCCCAGAGACACATGCATCAACAGCAGAGACACAAACCTTTTCCACTAGAACAAAAACCAAAACAGGAGGTGTGCAAACTGATGTGAGTGTGTCACATTGTGTCCATTAATGGCATCCTTGATTACAGTGCTTCACCTGTAAACTGGTGGAAACACTGGTGCTGGTTTGTTAGAGAGCACAGAGAGACCATGAGAATCCCAAACGGATGTAAAAAGGCAATCAAGAGCCACAAAACGACACCCAAAAGACACAAACCGATCTTCTAGCGATGTGGTGCTTTTCAGTTTGAGGACAGCAAACTGGTAAATTGGTAGCCTTCAATTATGCAAACAGACTAATGTTTCAGCACCACAGAATCAAAAGTCAAGTTAGACTGGATCAATCAGCGTGGCCCAGTCCTATTTTCCCCTTGGAAACAGATTCTGTGTCTCTTTCAGTCTCGCTTTGGGGAGCCTTTTAAAAAGGGGCCCATTGTCTCATTGTAATCTGTCCGGCCAAAAACCATTTCTCTAAATTGTAAGCGTCTTAACTCCGATGGCTGGAGAACTGCTGTTGCATCCATCATTTGGCTCAGTGGTGCACACCGCTTCACACGCATACACCGCCCAAACAGCCAGATTGCCCTGCAGAGAAACACGCCGTCTCGTATGTTGCCTAAAGAAAAAGCCTTAACAGGGTGATTAGGTCTGCTTTACTTGCACTGCCTTTCACTCCCGCCAGTACTCACATTGATTGTTTTCTCCTGGCTTGGTAAATAGATGGAAGTCAATACACTCCTACGGTGACGTCAGGGTTCACCTAGCTGCAGGTCTCCTGGGTTTATCAATTAGAGCATAAGAATGCAGCCAAGGATTTCATTTGTAGCCTAAGCTGTTATTAGTAACGACAGGTGGGTATTGAGTGTGGCACAACACTGTGCTGGAGAAAATTGTGATAAATGATAAAAGCGAGGCTCTCTGTCTCTAAAGACCTATGGAGATAGATCACTGCTGGCCATTAGACAGGAGGAAGGAGTGTGTGTGTGTGAGAGAGAGTAAGTGAAGAAGCAGTGCAGGGAAAGGGTTTCAAAGCCTACTTTGCGGTGCATTATGCCCACATTTGATGCCGCTTCCTCGGAGCCACATCTGTTTACCTTATGGTCGATGATGCCGCTGTATCCCTGCAGGACCGGGGGGTGAGGTTTGGCCACCCTGACGGGGGCTTCAGTGGGTCGCCGCAGCTGTTCATGCTGTCGGATGCTCGTGTCGTTAGCGTCCCTGGATGCGCCGTTGAAGCTGCTGTTGTACACGAGGAACAAGCTGGCGCACAGAAGAAGCACGAGAAGCACCGCTACCCCATGGCGCTGACACACACACACACACACACACACACACACACACACACACACACACACACACACACACGCACACGCACCCACACACACGCACACACACACACACACACACACACACACACACACACAAAGACACAAAACAGATGCTGACAAATTAGCCCTGTGGCACTGGACTGGAGTTAAAGACTGCACCCAGTGACAGCTGGGAGGCATCATCATCATCATCCTCATCATCATCATCATTCTCCAACTTCCTGTTATTCATGTCACGTGGGACTAAAACTTAAAACAGCTCTTATCGATTTGATTTTAAGAGCCTGATCGTGATATTGACAAAGTGTCGCGCAGTTAAAGATCTTTACTGAGTTTTGCACGCGCGCTTCGACGCGGAGGTGCGTTCAGGTGCATCGCCTCAGCGAGAAAAGCCCCAAAGTAAGAAGTTTACGTTAATATCTCGACCTTGTAAGTGGGGACATTCTTCAGTCTGAGCTCATACATCCACACCAAATTCACAGACGCGGAGCGCAGTAAGACACTTTTAAACAAAGAGTGTTGTTTCTTTATTTCTAAACGCACATAAATACAAGTCAGAATAAAGCTGTTCAATTTAAATTATCATGCACTTTTTAAATGTATGCATGCATTAAACGCCTTAAAAAAAAAATAATAATAAAAACTAATAAGCGCTCTGTGCTGTAATATTTATTAGGAGAAAAAGCCGGATCTTTGGATGTGAGCAGAGCGCACAGCTGGGTGTCCATTGTTCACATCCTAATCTTTTGATCCGACAGAGTACACACAGCGGCGTTATGGCGATTTGAGCGCACTTCACTGAACAATGCCTGGATTTAAAAGCGAGCACAAACAGTTGCCTATAGAGCTACATCTTTTCTTTTTTTTTTTTCTTTTCCTTCCTTTCTTTTACCATAGGTGTCTTCATTTTGCGCTGTCTTATCGCTGCGGCTCAGTGCGTCTGGCTCCACTTTCTCTCATGGTCCAGCGGCATCTGTTCGCAACCCGGAATCCACTCCAGTACAGTCCGCCCTGTGCCAGCCCGCCTGCCGCTGCCTGTGTGTCTTCAGACTGGAGCCCAGGCGCAATTCATACTGTGGAGACCGAGGCGACAGATGTTCACTATTGTACCTCTGCTGGGTCTTAAAACCCCCCGAGTTTGAGGGGGCTTGAAGAGTGGAGGCGCGGCGCAGTTAATTAAAGAGACTACCTGCAAGAGGATGATAAGGCCGTTTTGTTTAATGGTTATTTCCTGCTGAGTAATATTTGATGGAAATCTTTGCTCGGGTTACCCTGGAGTACAGTGAATAGACGCCGTGTCATCTTTTGACGTCTGCTGCATGAAATATGAGCTGGATTATGAATGCAAGAGAAGTTACAGTAGTGATTATATCTTGGAAAGTCTCTGTTAATCAGTGGGGAAATAGGGGCCTCTGTACTGCAAGTACTTTCAATTTCATGCCAATTTATGTTTCCACTCAACTACATTTCAGATTTGTACTCCGCTGCATTTATTTGACAGCTGTTGTCATTTGAAAGTAGTAAGATGTGCCAAAATGTGCATTATAATATGAACTCCATCTGGGCTCAGTGCAGAAAGACTCTACTGGAGGTGAATAATCAGGAGCTAGACAAAAAGTGTGAAAGGGTTACAGTCATTCAGGTTACAGCTGCTGTTCGTACACCCTGTGTTGAGCTGATTGAACACAAGCTAGCTGATTCCTTCTGCTTACATATCATGCATTCCTTCCTCCTTTCACACTGTAAAGAACAAAAAACAGCTGTTCTGCCAGTTTTTTTTCTAATATTACGGTGAGAGGACATTAGTGCTGTTGATTTCATATTCAAGGCTGGTGTTTTATTCATTATCCGACACCGTTTTGCCATAAAACTGACATGCATCATGCTGCAGCATAAAGGTTTTGTCATAAAACATTACAGTATTTTAATGTATAATTAATGGTCTCTAATATGAAATACTTTATTCCATATAAATTATCTTAAAGCATAGAATATATAAATAAAGGTGTTGAACTATGACTGTGTTTAATAAAACACAGTCACATTTCATGGTGTATTTTACAGTCTTTTGCTGTCATGGTTTGGCAGTTTTGCCATTGGTTGGCCCTCCATGGCACCCCAGTGTACGTAGTACGCAGTACGCACGTAGTACAGGCACATTGTCCATCTCGACCTCAAGCAGTCCAAGCGGAAGCGACACAATTGATGCTGGATGATTCAGATTATTCAGCACTCAGTCACACAATTTCCCAACTGTTTAGCTGCTCTTATGGCTGTTTGTTCACGTTTATCCATACATCCATCCATCCATCTGTAAGCATTTATCCTCATCAGGGTCACACTGCTCTTTCAAGGTAACAGCACCTAGTATTCCCAGGCGGTCACTCATCCAAGCACTAACCACGCTTGACCCTGCGAGATCAGATGAGAATGGGTGTATCCAGGATGGTATTATTTACTCAACCATGAGTACTTGGCGACAGTATCAAGGAAAACTACAGTGTGCAGAGAGTATGCAAAATATTTAAACATGAGATATTTCTTAACATGTGATTCATAACACTGAGAGCGGCTTATGATATTTTAAGTACATTTTACTAGTAATACTACTGTGAAGTGACTTGTGTGACATAATCAGTGCATTACTTTTAGTATTATTGTATTTATACTATACCGTACTATTTTATTATTTATTTTAAATGCACCAGCACACTTATTTAACATTGGTTTATACCTTTTTGATCCACTCCCTCAGGTTTGCTTACTTGCAATACTGAAACCACCCAACCTAAAAAACACTAAGGTGTATTGTGCTGATACATTTTCACTTTTTATGATTCTATCTTTTTATGTAATATGCATTCTGAGCAAAGTTGAAAAAGTTGCTTTATTAGCTTTTTTGAGTTGAAGTTGAGCTGACTTAGCTGCAGCTCCATTAGCCTTAAATGATTGTACAAACAAACATTTGAAGGATTTCAGCTTCAGGACTTCATAATTTTCACTATTGGATCAACTGGTGCTTATTCTGTGAGTCCTCTATATGTAGAACTACAGATTCACAGTGGCATAATAAACATCCATTTGTTTTTTTGGAGCCACACTAAAACAACAAACAGCCACTTCTTAAAAGCTTTTAAATGTGCAGCTCGAAGCTCTCTGTGGAGCCCGGAAAGCGATGTTTTATGTTTCCAGCAGCAGGAGCTGCAGTTTAGGATGAATATTAATACACTTCATACAGAGAACTTTTCAGAAGTTTAAAAGGCTTCACAGAGCAGCAGAGAGGGGGAAAAACAGCAAAGAGCAGGACCACTAAATCAGAACACAGAGAGTTTTTGTAAATAAACTTCACTGTCACCAGCTCAGTATATTCATAACACTGTTGCTGGTTTTCATAACTGATTGGTAACACTTTATTTTCTATTACTTCCTTATGATTTCTAGAAAGTTTACTAGAAATAACAAAAATATTAGAACAGTTCCTTGAAAGAACTCCTCCATTAATAAAAATGAATGAATGAATAATTTATTTATTATTGTGAAGTATCATACATGTCGCAATGGTCTGCTCTTGCCTGTAGACATGTTTCTGCATATGAAATGCATTTTGCATACCTGCTGCGTATTGAAAAAAAGACAGTGAATATCTAATATCCAGAATATCTAGTCCAGTTAACATTACATCAGTCCAGTGGGCCAGAATATCTTGTCCACTTAGATTGCATTACATCATTGTACATATAATATTAAACATAAACATGCACATGTGGAGAAATTCATACATTCATTACATAGCCAAATGTACAAAAAGACAAATAGTAGAGTATGCATCATTTGTATGTATAAATGCAGTGATAACAGATGAAGTCAAATATTTAAAACACAATGAAAAGACAATGATGGAGCTGGCTTGTCAGTTTCATCCACACTGGTGTTGCAGCCTCACAGACGAGGCTCGAGTTCTGGACTAACTAAAAGCTGTACTGCCCGAAGGTCTCCTGCTGGGAAGTGACTCATAAGTTATTAACAGGTCAGAGATGTTTGCACAAGATGTACAGCACCAGTCTGAAAAGATGATCAATAAAATGTTAAAAATGGTGATTCTGAAATTTACAGTCGAGCAGCGTAGCAAGAAAAAATAAAAAATAAAAAACAGAGGAAATACAGTCACGTCTTGTAGATTTTGTCAGAAGTCTTATGCTGCAGTCTGCACTACCAGACAAGAGGAGAGGGAATTCTGACTCAGACAGGATGGACTGTGAATTAATTTTTTCAGTCGCCATGATTCTTCACCAGGTAAGCAATGGGTTAAATATAAAATAAGCAGCTGTAGACACAAAAAGAGAACCTCAATTTGAGTGACAGAAATTTGAGAAGAAAAACATATCTGCATATATCTGAATACTGACAGCATAAACAGTGAGCGGACTAATAAAGTTAGTTGCAAAAGTACCAATTAAAGGCTCATGAATAAACCAAAACTAACAAAGCACCGCAACCTGCTTTGGTTTCACCGACCAAATTTTACTGTTTTGGTTTCAGAAGCATCCGTTAAAAAGCTCTTAAAACCCACTGTATACCCCAAGCAGCAGACACAGTTAAAGGAAATGGAACATCCATCCATCCTTTTTCCATAACTGCCTATCCTTATCAGCGTCGCGGAGGGACTGGAGCCAATCCCAGCTGGAAGTGGGTGATAGGACCTGTTCATCACAGGCCTGACACACAGAGACAAACAACCAGTCATGCACACATTCACCTACAGTCAATTTAGAGTCATCTGCTGAATTACCGGCGTATCTTTGGACTGTGGGAGGAACATGCACACTCCACACAGAAAGGCCCTGTCCAAGGTCCTGAACGGTGCAGGGCTGGTGGTGAGATCCTGAGCAGCCTGGTGCAGGTGAATGACTGGCAGGATTTCCTGAAGCACAGAGACCGCAAGGTTAGACAGGATGCACAAAACAAGCTCACAGAAATTCGGGTTGGCTGTTGCATTCTTACCACGAAGGAGACTGAATGATCTGATGGCGTCTTGGAGGTTGAGCGGATCATTTATACAGCGGGATTGATTGGATGATGGGCAGTTGGTGGCAAGGTAATAATCAGGTGTGAGGGAGACTGGAGACCACACTGCAAGCACACAACAGAGGGAGACAGATAGACACGGGTATGGAGGACATCTCTAGTGTGTGTGTGTGTGTGTGTGTGTGAGACAGAGAAAGTTAACCCAATACAGTCTTTGTTGATTTATTCAACAGAGCAAGAACAAAATGAGAAGACAATATGAGCATATAAATGTAATATGTAAGAACATGATAACAAAGAATACCACTCAGAGAATACCAAGTCAGCTGAAAGGTCAGAGGTCCTCACACACACACACACACAAAGTGTGTTGTGTTCAGTAAGTATAGTATAGTTTCTGATGCTCGTGTGACGCGATTGGAAACCTCCAACTCGATCACAAACATTATGGAACGAGATGGACGAACAAGATGGATTTGGTTCTCTCTCCTCCAGCTCTTTACTCCAACAAAACCTGAATACACATGGGTAAACTAAACAGGAAAGCAATTTACTGACAACAACACAATCAAAAACAAACACACACAAATGGATGGAAAGAATCTGTAAAGTCAGTGGTGTGGGAGTGAATATGACCTGATTACACATTGTGCTGTAAAGACGTGCTGGGTGCAGAGGTCTTACCAGGACGGCTTGCTGCTCTGGCTTTATGCGTGGTGCACGCTGGGCTCAGGTGCGTCCCATGCTGCTGATTAACCTCCTAATTAGTCTGCAGCCCTGGAGACAGCAAGCAAAACAAACAAGCAGAGGTCAGAGTACTTCCGTTGTTGTCACTGAACGTTGGCAGTGCTGGAGGAGGTACTCGGGTCCTTAACTGAAGTAGAACCACTCTGTAAAAAGTCTTGATCCAAGATGTTTTTTTAAGTACGTAAACATAATCAGGAAAATGCACTCTTTGTATTCAAAGTACTCTATGCAGAATGCAAACAGCTGTTACTGTTATATGTATTATTATTCATGCAATAATGGAAAAGCTGGATCTCGAGGCTCATTTTAAAACTATTGTGTAGAACTGCAGTATTCAGTATTCCTCTATTTCTTGTGGATGAATCTGTTTATTAGTTTCTCCATTAATTGCGTGATAGTAATATTTCACCTTTGTTTTGTCCAACCAATCTAAAGAAATACAAAAAAAAATAATTTTGATTATTAAAAATAATTAAAAGGCAAAACAGAAAAGTCTCACATTGGTGAAGCGGGAACTGTGAAATGTTTTTATATGAAAAAAGGCTGAAACGATTTTTGAAAATATGTCGCTGTCAGATAATGGCAGTGACATAAAAAGTATTTCTATATTCAGTGGAGTAGGCAAACAAAAAAGTGGCAAAAAAACCTTTAAATTGAGAGGAATTTTCAGTCAAAGTTTTGCAGAGAAACATTCTTATTTTGAAGATCAAACACCTTCAGTAATGGTACGACACTGTGTAACACTGCTCATGCACAGACATTCACACCAATGTCACAGACACAGCAGGTGGAATCTTGCTGAAGGCCACTTTGACCAGACTGAAGGAGCCGGGTATCTTACAAAGAAGAATGTTAGAGATATGGTTAGTATGGACATAAACATTTACATAATGAGCCACTTGTTTAAATACAGACAATTATTGTCACTTACATACATTTGTGTGCAATTTAATAATAATACAAAGATGAGAAATGACTATTTTTTCATCATTGGCATAATACTTACATAATAGTAGTTTGGTTGTTAATTTGCAGGTAATGTCTGTAATTCTGTTAAAAAACAGAAAAATACTGTTATTTTCCATAAATTAACAATTTTCGTTTACAGTGTATATCATAAAAGAATAAAGATCAACTACAGACTTCTGTTGCTTTAAGAGGTTGTATGATGACATAATTTCCAGGTATCACCTGCAGCCACCATGACTGCAGCCCCCACATGTTAATCCACCACACAATGAACATTTACACCACATATAACAAAGCATTAAATCAGGAAGCGAGCTGCTGCATGTTTCACCCCCATTTGCCAGTGATTGTGTATAATCTGCTTACTGACAAAAATAAATAAATAAATAAAAAACAGGTCCTCGTGGGAGATTCTACAGAGACTTCCCCTGAAGCAATAATCCACATCAGTGTCGCCATCGGAGTCACGGGGGAATAATGTGCGATAATACAGTGTAAGGTTGGAATGCTCAACAACAACAACAACGCATCAATAAACAGATTCAAAGGACGTCCGTCTTTGAAGTGTGAGCTTACTGAGGGGCAGGAAAAGGCTGTGTGTTTAGGAAAAAGTGATTTTAGAGGTAACTCTTGCATAAGTCTTCATGTATTATGTATTTTTCTTTTTTTTTGTGGCCGTTTTTAAGCTGCAGTTTTGTTGAATTTTGCCCCGCAGAGTGAAACCCACAGAATGTGTGTGACATAAATCTGTAATGTACCCAATGATCAGACCACTCAGTGTAACTTCCAAGGGCTTAAAAAGAGAACACGGCCTGTGTTTATGTTCATCGCTCTCTCTCTCTCTCTCTCTTGGGAAACAGAACTAAAGTGTACCAAAAGTTCAACAAGCACTTAGCAGAAAACAAGACTTATACACATGGACTTTAATTCCTCCAGAGTTAGTAACTGCTGGTTTTTATCTACAGTCCCTCAAGAGAAACTGGAAGTGAATCCAAATTTTTTATTATTATTTATTATGAACACAAGGTAGTTCTACATCCAGGAGGATTTACTGAATGCTTTTATATTAAATGATTAGTGTGGTTTATTGTGCTGTTTAATTCTTCAAAAAGGATTTCTGGACTCCTGTCTCAGTTTAGGAGAACAACGATTACTACAGCTCAAACGTTGTGCTCGTGTTCATACATTATACATGACTCTGTTCTGAGATAAAAAGGACCAAACCTCCAGTGTGAGTTTGTGGGCTGTTATAAAGCCAGAGACAGAGAAGTCAGCCGCACCTTTTAAAGTAGTAACTCTCCCCTTACCTTGCTATGTGCTATTAAAAGTCTACGCTTCTGATTCTGCTGGAGTAATCTCTTTTTTTACCACTGCTTTTCACCCAAAGACCCAAAGGGAAACATTCAGAAAATGTGTGCAAAATAACTCCAATTCTGGTAAACTTTAACCCAAGCCATTTCAAAACAAGCCTCAGTATGGTTATTCATGAAGGGACGGATGCAGATCGCTGCTGTGTGGGCGGCTCAGCGCTCTATGCTCTCCCCATGACGATCAGACCGTGAGCAGCCGTGGAGGAAGGAACTTGACACGCCAGCACTGGTGTTGCACGTTGATCGATGTTAATGGTCCTGTTACACTGAGTTTACGGCGCCCAGAGAGCATGATCTGATCGTCAGGGCCAGCTTGATGACAACGATGATGATGTTAAGGTTACTGTGAAAGATGGCTGCTGCTGCTGCTTCTGCTGAGCACGTACACGGTGGTGGATGCTGATCAGCAGGTGTTTATGATGCCTATAACACCCAGGAGGGCTTAGACACCTACTTATTCCCTGTCGTAGGCCGTTACATGGTTGACTGTCATGGGTCTGCGCTGTGCTGTATTTCTCCTTTTAATGTTCTCTTTAATCCGCTGCAGAACTATTTCCCACCTCTGATTTATGAGCAAAAGCTGCACCATGTGATGCTGCAGGAGGGGAACCTTGACAAGAGAATCTGACTGGCTTTTTGTCCTTTCCATAATTAGAGAGTAGTATCCAATTCGCCCCGTTCATTACCCCTGGGCCCGGAGACAAATGATGAGGAGGCCTGTTTTAATGCAGGCTCACTGCCTGTCCCGTTCAGGGTGAATGAGCAACAATGAAGATGGGAGACGCACTCACAAGGTAGTTCAATTATTATATTACATAAAATGTAAATGGGAATTCTTTTTTTTCTTTTTTCTATTTATAATTCACACATCCGTCCCAGAAAATCTCTGTTCAGTGAGATTTAAAGAGTGACTTTGAATTTTTTTTTTGCACTCTGCTAGAAAATGAATCAGGTACGAAGAAATATGTGTGTGTACATTTTTATGGTTAAGTAACTCTGAGGACCTTGAAGATGTGATGTGCAGGAGAAGAAAGCTAGTCTTGGCCGGTAATTGTGTTACTGCCTCTCTTTATGATGCAACTGCACATTATAAGCTGAGATAAAGAAAGGTTTCCTTTTTTAGGTGTGAAACCGTGCACCTTTGTGCCTTCTGTAAACCTACATTACTGATAAACAATTTGCAAATAATTATGCTATATGTTTCATCCAGGGCTCTCCACTGAATATTTCCATCTGTTTAGTTTCTATTTATGCAAATTGGTTAGCAGAAACACATCTAAATCCATCACAGTGAACCATGAGTTTGCATTTACTTATAAACCTAAAGCTGAAATAATTCATATTTTCATACATACATCTGCCTGTAGTTCCTCTCTGGTATGTTTTGGACTCTTTTAGCACATTGTCTTGGCTTTATGGTGAACTGCTTAGAATTCTTTAGGTTCCAGTTGTAGCGAGCAACTATTTTTAGCACATAAAAAAAAAAAAAATCAAAAAGAGCAATTAGCTGGTGAAGAAAGCAGAATATAATTTAGATTCTAAGTAAGAGTATCCACTTAGGCGACTAATAGAAAACGAGGTGCACAGAAACACTGTGACTGTGTAAAACAACAAATTTATCATTTGACATTGTTGTGTTCACAGCTTGCACACATTGCACACAGTGGAATAATAATAATCTATTAATGCAGGTTTAACTTTCTACTTCAGCCTGCAGTTAAACCTGCATTACCAAACAGGGAAACGTTCAGCAAATTAATGGAGAGAACATATTCACTGTGAAGGATTATCCAAATAATCAAATCGAGGAAATTTAAAAGGTTTTGGGTCGGCTGACTGATTTATACCTCATGACAAAATGAATGGAAACAACGGCAGCAAGAAAGGAGGGAAGAACATGTCTTAAAAATGATCACCATGAAGTAAAATGATGACATCTACATATGTAGTTTCCCAAATGTTTTTCCTTATTAATATATGCACCTCATTTTCATGCATCATTTACTGTCTGAATAATGTCTCATTTAATGTTGGTTTTATGACACATTATGACATTTTTATGACAGCATTTTATGGTTTTATTTATTTATTTCCAAAAATGTTTTGTATTGTTTCCATTATTTTTAGAAAATTAAATAATCTCAAGTGTATTAATTATGAACTTTTCTGTAAGACTGCAACCACATATGATGCTGATGCTGATGCTGATGCTGATGATGATGATGATGATGATGATAGTGATGATGGTGATGATGATGATGATGATGATGATGATGATGATGATGATGATGATGGTGATGATGATGATGATGATGGTGATGATGATGGTGATGATGCTGATGATGATGATGATGGTGATGATGATGATGGTGATGATGATGATGATGGTGATGATGGTGATGGTGATGATGGTGATGATGATGATAGTGATGGTGATGATGATGATGATGATGATGATGATGATGCGAACTAAATGTGGATCTTTGATCTTGTGATAACAGGAAGTTGTTTGTGAGGGCGACATTATAGCCCCCCGATCCAATTAATCCAATCAACTAATTGACTAATCACTTCAGTTCCACATACTCATAAAACAGAGCTTTGCTGCTGTAGCATTGCACTCCTGCAACAATCTCTTACTCATGATGGACAGTTTAAACAGTGGATAAGAGTCCATGCAGCAGAACTAGAGATATTGTGTTTTTTTTATTCTACAACATTCGTCTTTCTTGTCAGGATCTGGCACCTTGCCTTACAGACAATGCAACTCAACTCACCGCCAGCAGTTCAGTTGGAGATTCGGGTGTTGAAGTAGCAGGTAATGTAGCCTTGGGCCTCAAGCAGAGTGAAGAGCAGACAATAGAGGTTCTGTAAATTCACTTCTTTCTTACTCTTCTAGATTTTTACATTTTCAGACTTATAGCCAGAAGTTAGGTCAGTTATAAATCTACTTTGTTGTTGGCATCAAAGGAGCTAAAGCATGCAAATTCTCCTGTATGGTCCTTTAACTAGGTTGGGCGCAGTGTCTATTGTGGTATTTGCATCAGAGCATATAGCATGATCTCTGCAGGAATTTGAGGCTGGCTCCTTGTGTGATGAACACATTGTTAACACAATATTAGCAGCTGACGGGTCATTATGAGGGGAAATGAATGGATTGTATTACCAGATGGGACAAAAAAATGAAGCCCATTCAGGTTCCACTGCAAGTAAATTAGAAAATAGATAGGGTTTCCAAGACCGGATTCAATTAAATAACGTCAATCATCGAGACCATTCTCATGAAAACAATATTTAATCCTGGCCCTTTAGCCAGTAAATTACAGTCATTATACCACAATCTGTTCACTCGCTGTGTATTTACAGTTAGTGTAGCAGGGCCGGGACATTGTCCACTAGAGGATTTATTTGCTCTCCATGTTTGTTGACTGTGGCTCATCAAGAATAGGGTGATGGGCGTCCGTTGCTCCGAGCTGGCCTTTAATTAAATTGTTCCCTCAGGCATGATGGAAGAGGGAATCTAGTTTCAGGGGTGACTGGGCCACGAGTACAGAGAGAGAGAGACCCAGCACTTTGTGAGGGCCCCACTTTGTTGTGTGCCCCCGCTGGAGGTGAAACAAGCACTCAGAGTCTGACTTCGCCAAATGGAAAAGCAGCTCAGTGGCAATGCATCATCGTTCCCCCATCACTTATGCAACCAAGCAATCTTCAGGCACACGAACACAGTTTATATGTTCCTCTATGTGAGTGCTACCCAACCTAGTAGGGAAAAAAGATATAGTTCTATATATTGCTCATCCTTATATGTCTTTATTATAGTTTATTGTAAAACAGGCGTTCCACTGGGTGTTGTTCATGGTCCACTCCTCTTTGTAAACATATGTATACTGTAAATGATTTACTAAAACAGTGGCTCCTACATTTCCCATAATGCAAACGTCTTTCATTAGACACCGCGTGTCATCTTGAAAGGCAACACCACACCCCCTGTTTGTAACCAAGCAGCAACCTCTGATGTGAAGTGCCTGCAACACTGCAGTTTTAAAACAGCCGCTTGAGTCAGCCCTCATGTTAAAATGTCCTATTTACAGCCTGGTACAAAAAACAGTGTTGGTCTCTCTTAACTCAACTGTTCAAATTATATTAAGGCTTAAAAGTTATGCATAATTAACAGCATGGCTTTAGTTAACAGGTAGGTGGCGTTACAGATGGCTTGTTTGAGCACCCAGGCATCATTTGGCCCTCTTCAGGTCCACCGACAGTTCATGTCTTTGCCAGTTTTTAGATTAGCTGGGAGGCGGAAGAAGCAGCACAGATTTCAAGCTTCAAAGTGGCTCTTTAGAAACCTCCAGGTAACGTCACACATTATGGTGCCCATTCTTTATACTGTAAATGTTTGTAACACTTTATTTAGTGTACTAATATTAGACAGCATAAAAGTCTGAATGACCAGGCTCTTCACATGCTCAGTGCCAGACTGTTGACCGAACTCAAGTAGAAACTGTTTTCTGCTCAAATGCATGTTTTCCTAGATTCTCTATATTCACAGGCGCAGGTGTTTTGAGCTGCTTATTGATGTATTTATTACTTATTTCAACAATAGTGCACAACAATTTCTAACCCAATTCGACTAAAGAACTGCATTACTCCTCCTCTGTGCCACATCAAATCTAGACGTAATGCAAGCCTTTCCAAAACGTTGCTGTGCTTGCTGCCATTAACGTGTCCATCCTCCATTCCAGTTAATGGAAATTCACATTTGGTGTACCTAAGTGCCTCTCTCCAAGTGCTGCTCTAATGTCCAATTCTCAGCCCCCTCCATTTGAATCTTTATTGAAAGTCTTGCTGAAATCTAAAGAAAATTCCCCCGTGATCGTCAGTGGCTGGGAGGCGGATTCCAGTTTGTGTCCAAGGTAATTTCACCACCAGTGAGTGACTCGCTACCCTAATTTCCCTGTGAACAGAACAACCTGGTCTCTGTGGCTTCCAAGCCAAGAGATTGGAGGCCAGACTCCATTTAATGGAGCCGTCCCATCTCCTCCCTTGTTTTAACTAACTGAGGTACAGGCCAGGAGTCTGCCTCCCTCTTTGGCTGAAAAACAATTTGGCTGAATGAATAATGGCTAATTAACGTTCTGAATATGACTGTTTATCTGACTTTATGATCTGACTGTGTGCCAGTTTGTCTTCCTGCCTGTGTGTCGTCAGTAAGTCTATCTGAAGGCAGACCAGGCCACTACTGACGTTAGCAAAAAAAACCCCAAAAAAACCCCAGATGCTCTGGCTGCATGCTCCATGCTCCAGTGCTGGCAGCATGCCACTGCTCCTGCTTCACTAGGCTAATGTAAATGCACTGTCTCATCATTCGGGCCTGGAGGGAGGCACACTCGTCTGCCCCGACATGCTCACTCTCGCTGGGGGAGCAAGTGGGCCAGATGCTGGGGAAAGCTTCCTCGGTGATGAGGGAGCTATTGGAGGTCAGGAGTGAAGGACTGCGAGACAGAAGTCTGAAATCATTTGTAACACTGTCTGAGAGTGCAAAAAGTCAAGGTACTACTGCGTTTTTTTTTTAAAACCATAATTAAGTGCAAGACTAATTTCTTCATTTTAATGTCAGCTTCGTCTGGATAAAGTCTTCGACCTCTGGTGCTTTTAGCACCTGTTTTTATTTCTTAGTAGTAACCAGTTACAGGGAGAAGCAATTTCTGGTTTGGGATAATAATATGTCCATAAAAAAAACTCAAACAAACAATGGGCATAAAAACTTAACGTAGTGATATGTACCAGTGCAAATATCTTTAGTTTCATTTGTACAAGTTTTTAGATATCTGCCTCTGTGATTTCTTCTTCCATCCCATTACAACAGAAGGGAATAGACGTTAGCTGTGATTAAAGTCTTTCATTAACTTTAATGGATTTGAACTAAGAACTATTATGCACCGTAAAACTACATCTTACAGTAAATCCTTGAAGCACTAATAACAGAATAAATCTGGACACATACAGTACAAGTAACCCAACGGACATAAAAAGGTACGGATAGAATACATGAATATAAAATACGTTAAAAAGGATAACAAAAAAAAAAGAAGAAAAGAAATTCAATTAATAGTTAGAGGCTGCCCTTGCATGTTTATGTTCAAGTGAACTTGCCCCCTCATGGCCAGTAATTATGACGAGGGTAAAGGATTATTAAACACCCGACACAGCATGGGACAGTTGTATTTTTCTCATTTCCAGCAGCGAGTACACACTGGTTTCATTTCATGAGCAGTTGTTCATAAGCCTTAGACAAGAGGTTATTACGGTAACCATGGTAACAAAGGTCCCCTAACCTTAACAAAAAGGAAATCTTTTAATCCAATCCACAATGTTTCCCTAAACCTCACCCACATCCGTGTCACATCATAAAACTGATTTATTTTTCTACACCAGTTTTGGATCGTAAAGGTCAGTAACAAATGTCTCATTTTATTGCTTAATTTAGAGGATCTGGTATTTGTCCTTGAAATCAGTCGTTAATTTGAACCATTCGGGATAAACAGGTTTACAAGAGAGTTATCCTTGAAGCGCCAATAAAGCCTGCCAATGTAAGACCAAGTCCTTGTTTGGATATATTTGGCGTTTGGAGAGATCTGTCTTTCAATAACAGAGGAGATTCTGGCAGTTTATGCAACCACTTATACAATATTAAATGAAGGATTGCTCATTTTTACACTTCAACTGTAATGATCATCCATGAGTCTCATTTAGTACAATAACACAAAATTTAATTTGAGCCTTGATTACCCTCAATAGACCTTCTTCACAGCAGCCATTTTTACATGAATTAGTAGGGTAAACACAGGCAGTATCAAGGATACTAATTAAGCTTAAAATGGAACAGAACCCGGAATTGCTGTCACTGGTGTTTTGATGGTGAAATAGTTGGATGGATCCTTAGTGGTCGCAATAGTGGAAGAATTGGGACCACCATGAAAATGGCAGCTGGGGAAGCTGCTGGAGCTAAAGTGGTTGAGGTGAGTACCACAATATATAAATGTAAGTTGTAGATGTGTTTTATGTATATGTTTTTTGTGTAACCAAAGTATCTGAGTTGAGACCAAGTGGCTGTGAAGTGAAGGTAAGCCAATGCCAACAGTGTCACAGGTGGTTTGTTTGAGCACCCAGGCTTCATTTGACCCACCTCAGGCCCACCCGTGATCAACATTTTTGACCATTGTTGGAATATTCAGGACAGCCAAGATGGTGACAGCCAGAGCCACAACACTCTGAGCTTCAAAGTAGCTCTTCAGAAACTTGTGGCTCAGATATGAGGTCCATTCTTCAGGCCGCATTCAGACAGATTCCGCTGCTATTTCCATTCCTTTGAGTGGCGGTTGTCTGTTGTATGCCAGAAGACACTGTATGCAAAATTAACCCAGATCCAACTTTTGGAAAAAACGCAGCCTGAAGTCACACTGCGGCTGCCAATCAGTCACTCTGATTGGGCAAACTCCTCCACAGTCAGCCTGAAATGTGTCTGAAACTCAGGTGGATTCATGGACCAAACTCTGGTACTCTAACTGCTGTGTTCCGGCTTTCGTTTATTTCATGTACCCGGCTTCCAAATCTGTGTCTGGCTTCCAATTTACGCTCCAAAATAGAAGTTTAATTTGATTTGTGTCTGATATTTTGAGAGACAGAAACAGAGAGAGGGGGAGACTGAGTGAGCGCTGGCCTCGATAAAGCTGGTTACTGTCTATGGCTGAGTCACAGCTAGACAGTCACACAAAAGGAAGTTCCAGTGAAAACTTTGTCCTGGAGGATAAAACCAAGACTGTCTGCACAGCTACATATTGTTAGGGGTAAGTGAGAAATAAATCTGTAATTAAAATGCAATGATGAGCTTCTTACTTGTCAAACAAATTCACTGTGAATCAAGATGAAAGCTTTTTGTTTTAATGAGTTGTCATATTTTGTTGTTCAGTCTTTGTTTCCAGGGTTGTGCTGTGCAGGATCACAGTTCAGATGAACCACAGGCTTTTCATGAATTTTCAGATGCCTGCACGGAGCAGCAAGACATAAACAAACCGTGAATCGTTTCATCAAGTTTTTTTAGTAGAAGTAATCTCGCACAACATGTGATTTGTTTGGACCGATCTAATTTTCAGGAGGCTTTTGAAGGTTCCTCTGTGTGAGAATCCCCAGAGAGAGCGGTGCTGCCTCGAATTGTCCAGCATACACGCTAGGTTTCTAAGGCAGGAATGATAACTGCTGTGACGCTGTACTGCACTTCTCCTTATGGCTAAAAAGCTGCTGTAGCTGTTAGTGTATTTCAAGCATTAATCAAACTGTTGATGGATTTCAAATTTCCACCGAGTCGGCGAGCAGACTCAGTGAAATCTTTCATGTCTTCAGCTGCTTGGCATGGCTGCAAATGCACTGTGAACATCTCCTCTCTCTGCCTGTAAAATCATAAAGTATCACTAAGATGATTTGAGGCAGTTCTTTTTAGACAGACTGAGACTGGATGTAGTTTAATGGTTAGCAAAGCGGCTCTGTGAATTTGGAGCATTGCCAGGGGATAAACTCTACTGCATGAGAAATGGTCTTCACTGTCTTAAAAATGTCTGCTGAGGTGCTCAAGATAGCCAGTGATGACTGGGCAGTGCTGAAAAAAGTATTGAGATTATTCACATAAAAATATTTTTTCATTATTGTGTAGAAATTAGTTTTTTTGCAATTCAGTTTCCCCAGTTTTCAAGGTGTAATATCACTGGACACCTGTATGTATTTGATTATTAAACTAGCGAGCTGACGACTTTTCTACCAGACAAATATTTAGCAAATGGTACAACACAAGACAGCCAGCTAATATTACTTACTAGTCCAACAGCAAGAAGCCCAGCTTGGCGTCTATATTTACGAAGGTCTCGCCAACGACCAAAAGTCAGTCCCATATTTATTCTTGTCTGAACTTCTTGCTCACTCTCTCTCTCTAGCACCAGCTACACTTGGCAGCAATTTACTTCACTGTCCATCAGGCAACTCTGTAAATCACAGAGAGTTGAGGCGGAATAGCCAGAGGACATCCGATAGGAAACCAGAAAACATTTTCTCCATAAAATATGATCCAGTTTCACCAAAAATCAGTGAAATAGTAGGTGGTGTGTGACCTACTAATTCAGGTTTGAAGCTGTGCTCATTTGGGCTCAAATCGGCCGATACAGAAAAGTACAATGAAACGGTCTTTCGAGTCAAATATCCAAGTTGGAAAACTCGAGTTAGCTGACATAAACACACCCGACACTAGAGCAATATGGCAGCGTGAACAGTGAACAATAAAATTTTTACCTTATGTAGTGTTTGTGTTGTGAAATGTGCTATGACAACTTTACACTTTGTAGTTGAGTCTTTGCGAGCATGCAGTTGTAGCCTCCTCCTCTCTTTTTAAAGCGTCCTCAGTAGATGCTTTCACAGTTCAGAGACTTGCCATATAAACATTAGCTTGCTGTGGGCATCCATGTTTTCCCAAAGCAGTTGCACTGAGACGCATTTAGATTGGAAATCGGGAAAACGTACTCAGAACTATTGACCCGCATTAGCGGCCCATCATAACAGGTGCGACAAAGCTCGGAGAGTGTGATGGAAGTGACAATCAAGTACAATCTGTGCACACAGACCTGAATGGAGGCTGAATAACATCTAATTATAGTGCACCTGCTTAGGAGCGCAGTGCCTGGCCTAATGGATGGTTCGAAGTGATGAACCCAACCCCTCAACTCCGTGGGGTTTTATAGTCTATTCTGGATAACTGTATGGGTCCACTCAGCTGTTTCTATGGAGCAGGTGACAACTGTAGGCTACCTACCATAAACCAAACAAAGTTGGAGATGAGTTGGTGAAGAAAGTAGCGTACCATTTGGCAGCTAAAGAGGCGAGTTTCAGGGGTTGGTTGACTTCCATACTTACTTGCTATCTTGAGTACATAAATGTGTAGATGAAGCGGTTGCAGTCAATATTGCAATATATAAATTGTAACTTTATGGGAAACACTGTATCTTGGGTTGGACCGTTATGACCAAGCACACGGTACTGAATATGAATATTTTCTCATCTGTTTACCATTCATTAACATTGCGTAGGCACTAATGAAAATGATGATTACCTTGCAATGTCAGCACCAAACCCTCCAACGCATCCAAACATAATAATCCAAACTGCTTTCAACTACTTCACGGAAGAAAATTCACCCTCTCTGCGTGTAGCACATGAAAAATTTAGTTTGTGGGTGTACTGGGAAGCTCCCAGAGGAGTATCTGTGTGTGTAACTGTGAATGTAAAGCAGTATTTATTTCCAGGAAATGCTTCCAGTTGCTAAGCACTCCCCTTGATACTCATGCACCTTGAAAGCAGCTGACACCTCCCAGCAGTGCATTTGACAGAGCAGGCAATCACTTCTGTCTGCTGTCAAAAAAAAAAAAGGATGTCATCTGCATAAAACTGAAAACGCGCTGAACACAAATAAAGAAAAAAAAACCTGTGGCTAATGTATGTATGGAGGAATATAAATAGGCATGAGAGGGGATGATTGATTGTGATGAGCGATGGGAGGCCTTCCAGAGATAAGACCTTTCATAGAAATTCAATTACTTTTGGGCACACAGGAAATGTAGGATGTTATAAACTTTGATTACATCGAGGTTTATGAAAAGACGGGAGGAGGTAGTTGTAAATAGAAACATTAACTGAGGCATAATTCAGCTTGTGGTTATTCAATCTTAGCTCAAGTTGATGCAAAACACTTTCTTTCTGCTATTAAAGTGCCTGAATTATTGTAGAACATTTCCAGGCAGTACAAAAAGAACATACTGTATCTATATGTCAGCACAGAGATATTTTTGTCTGCGCTACGGCTCCAATTAGTCACAGATGAATGTTTTCTGTTGCCTCGAATAATCTCAAAATTGTTGGCATTTAGCAGCGGCGCTACCACTTTATCCCTCGACCACTCTTGATTCCTGACAGGCTCGATATGCTCAGAGAAAAGTGAAGATGGGAGGATGAGCGACTGCTGGAAGAGTGGGGGTGTAATCAATATAAACATGAGGCAATTAGTGTAGCACTCATATTTCTTTAGGGAGGTGGGTGTAAAAATGTGGCGATCAAAGTGATGTCTGCTCCATGCAAGTCATTAATGAGGCACCAGAGCGACTACAGAGATATATTGTTTAAAAAGTCTTTAACAAACCTGCACGGAATTAATTAAAGCACAATGCACTCCTCCGCCTTTCACGCACTTTAAACAGTTATAGATCACTTAAGAAGTTAGCAGACAGGGAAGAAATTTCTGCTACAAACTGAGAGCGGGAACAATTCCTGGAGTGGTCAGCCACTTTGAAACACACCAATTAACAGGATCTGGCAGGACAGACAAGTGCTGCGCCAAGTGGACAGGACAGAGTCCAAAAAGCATGATGTCAGCCCTCGATTTTGTCCACAGCCCTCATGAAACATGCAAATGAGCGAAAACAGGGACGCAAACATTCAAACGCGCAAATAAACAAACGCAAACACACTGTTTGGGCCTTGTACACAGCTGGAAAGCATCGCTCGAGGGAAGGTGATATGATGTGTTTGGACTTGACGAATCCCACACGCACCTGACTAATTGGCTGCAGCTGTCAACAAATAAGAAGCGGTCATTAGTGCAACAGATTAGTAAGACATGTAGGAGACGTGAGAGTTTTCAGTTAAGAGAGGAGATGTCTTGGACTCGATGGGGGAAAAAAGCCATCAGGGATAATTATAGTTTCAATAATTTATCAAAAACAATATTAAGATTCAGGGTGTTATGGAAGCCACGTGTGGGCCTTAAGTCAGTATTAGTTGTTTGGCTTTGGTTGAGAACAGGTGCCAGTCTATCTCAACACTGTGGTGGCCAGGGTCAGAGAGACCTATTGCTGCCTTCCTAGACATAATAGATAGCTTGTCATTGACGGTCCAATCTGCATAAACAGACATCTGTGTCTCCAGACTAGAATATGCTGACAATAACACCTGCATGGGTAAGGACAATCTGTTTCTGGGCGTGTAGTATTTGTGGTGTTATCTTGGGGTTTCCACTAGCACGAGTTGGGCAGAATGTGAGACTCAGACACTCCTGATGTATTTTGAGAGTGTCTCTAATTCTCCTTGGCAAAGTGTCAATAAATATTACAGCATACGACATCAGAGGCTCCTGAACACTTTCTGAACTCCTGACCTCACCATTGACCTTTGACTTCAGCAATTTTTTTCACAACACAGGGTACAAAAGTTGCGTGATGCCGATATTACTGGGCTACCTGTGAGCTACAAAATGATCTCTACAGAGAACAGCACAGTGAGGCGGCAAACCACAGTACAACTACAGCCAACTACAAGCCCGGAGCGTGAACATCGCGTGAAGCCACGACAAATGGTGCAAACTTACACACGCTACCGTGGAAGTTGGGACAAAAAAGTTTGTTTTGTTTTTGTTCTTTTGACCATTAAACAACCTCCAAATAATTAAAACTGTGTTTGTGTTTTCATGTTAATTAGGTATATAATTACCACTTTTCATCCAACGCAACTTTAAATGAACACTCAACATTCTGGAAAATCGGCTTATTCACTTTCTTGTTCTTAATTTGTTGGCGTGACAATTATTAGCTATCGCTCCAAACTTACTATAAATAAACTACTTTTATAGATAGTATGCAAGAAGATAATGGACATTATTATCTTGTACTAACAGGAAATCGTGCGTGCACCAACGGACGTAAATAAAACTGCAACTTCAAGATGTTTTTCTTGATTTTTCAAGATCTGTCTCACTAGAACTGTTTATTTTCATATTCTGCAGTTGTGAGCAGCTCCACGACTTCCCTTTCTGTTGTTGGCGAATAATATATTGTATAAATAACACCTAAAAAGTCAAGAATATTTAGTGTCCTTAATTGTTTATGAGTATATATATTAATGTAACTTTTCCAGTGTGAAGATGTTATCCTACGTACTAAAAAAACAGCTCAGAATTAGTATGTTATATGGAGTTGGTGCAAAGGTAATATGTTTTTATAAAACATACAAGATATGTCAGAATCTGAAAAATAACAGAGATGTGCTTCAAGCAGCATAAAGCGAGCCTTCATCTTTTTCTCTTTCTCTCGTCCCTTATATTTTATAATTACCACCCTAAGTGTCCCTGAGCTACAATAATGCTACATATTGTAGCACCATCTGGCCCCGGAGTGCACATCCTCCTGCAAATATGTTCCAGAGGTCAAACACTGTGCAAGAACAAATCAGCAAACAGCGAATTGAAAATATTCCAGTTGTCTCGTTGACCTTGCACAGTTAAGCTGCGCACATAACAGAAAAAGGTGATGCGTTCCAATTTCCAACGAGACAACAAGAAAGGCAGGAAAATAAAGTCAAATAAAAACAAGATAAATAATGTGATGTAATTGAGGTCTATCACAGTCAAGGCGACTGAAGTGAAAATGGAGGAATGTTTTTTTCTGCCTTTAAGGTAGACTTGAAAAGTTTTTTCTTTTCCATTCACCCGACGGCTCATTAGTTTCTCTTTTGTTGTGGTCTTGTGCAAATTATATCATGCTCGTTACTCTCATCCTTCACTGTATGGCTCCATTCAGCACTTCTGAGAAATGAATGGGCTTCGGAGCCACGCTTGTAGCATTTTTATTTATTATGAAGAGCCTGCTGACTTGAGCTCAGTACAAGGATGCTCGACACCTTAATTTATTACCTTATAAGACCGAGCTGAATGAAGCAGATCGAAACATGTTCGTCTTTGGACTGACTTCAACTGTCAATTTGTTAATAACACTATCCAAGCTTTGAACTTCAGGACCGTTATAGATTAACATGTTTCTAAATGTGTGTGAAATGATACGCTTTTGAAATCACAAAATGTCCATCAGGGCTCAGCCAGGCCATATTTCGAGGGGAACTTCACTGATTGTGCACATAAAGGTCACTTAACTAATCACGATGAGTACTTTTCAGCCTTTGAAAAAACCTTTAAAAAATGTCTCCTGCAGCTCTGGAGGAGTTTTGTCAAGTCTTGCTAAGCATGAGAGCTTGGAGATTACCAATCCTGACCCCTAAATAATACGGCTAAATGAGTTTTCCTGATATGATTTAAAGGAAAAATAATTGCTGCATGGATAATTGGCCGGAAAATTAGTTGATCGCTGTTCTTGAGCAAGATACTGAACCCCAAAGTGCTCCAGATGCTGCACCATCGGTGTGTGAATGTGTATGTATGGTTATCTCCCAAAAACTGATGAGCAGTTGGCACTTTGCACTATCAGGGTATGAATAAAATATGTAATGTAAAAGCACCTTGAGGGGTCGGAAGACTACAAAGGTGCCATATAAGTACAGTCCATTTAGCATAATGTTTTTTTTCCAGTCAAATAAGGTCCCGATCTCAACATATGACAGCAGAGGGTTCACCTGCTGCTTCCAACATGTCGTTACAGTCGGTTTACACCTCGTACACATCTCTTGTCAGCATAGATTTCTTTAACATGAATCTCTCCTTAGTCTAAGTGTTTAGGTTTTATCATGCCTTAATTTCCATGAGTGGATTTTAAATAGGAAACTAATTAAATCAGTTGTCTGTGAATGTTCTACAGATAAATTCATCACGTTGCTGTTAAATTAAACAAGTTACATAAAAACAGCTCCTTGTTATGTTGATAAAATCATAATCCATGAGGCATTTTCTGTTGTAAATTAACTGCATACAAATATTATTTTAAGAGACAAGTTTAGGCCACATATTTAGAGCTATAACACATCTGTTTGTTAACATGCAGCACTATGGACATTTTTGTCCATTTGGGCAAATGTGTTCTCTTTATCTGGCCATTATTTTAGCTGTGTTGGTGCATATTTATGAAGAAAAAAGGAAAACAGCTCATTCATAAATAACCATGTGATGTCAAGTAATCAAACTGGCATTTAAAGGGTTAACATCCTCACCATGATTGAATGTAGCTTTGCTTCTGACTATTCTTTCTCTAACCTGAGTTCCCCAAATCTACAAAAGCATGTTACAAGATTGATGGAGTTCCCCTTTAATTTTCTATCCTGATCCTTTATTCATCAGTGTAGCGTGAAAACCAGGAATGTGAGCATTATTATTTTAAACTCGTGTTCATTAATGCAGAAGTTACATAAAAAACCATCATGCTCACCGAAACTCCCAGAACCTTCTGAACTCAGCACTTCTCTGCTGCTTCACTGATGTTTCAAATATCTCATGAGACACCAGATTTGAGATGACAGCTCAGCTCGGGCTCTATTCATATAACATGAACACACTTCACCAGGTTTCTTACATTCAGACGCTGCACATCTGCTTTGTTTTGAAAGGATTTTAAAACATATAACAGGGTTTTAGGATTTCTTTAATCCCCAAAGAGAATAGAAGACACAGAGGACAGAATCCACATTGGTAAAAAAAAAGAACATTCACAATATATCTAAGTTTAACTAATATGTAGACAGCTAATGACAGAATAATACACACACTACATCTTTTTTTGTCGTTGTTTTTAACAAAATGTACATTTCAATAACCTGCAATAACCCATGCAGCATTTGGATGTTATTTTACCACGATTAAAATGTGTGTTAGCCGTGTTAGAAAAACAAAAAAACTGTGTTTATAACAACCTCAGTGTTATATTACATTCTATGTAACTTAACGTACACCCAAAGTTATGCGTTTCACAAGGACACTTGACCTGAAAATGAAAAGGGAAAGTGCTTTACAACACAAAAATAAAAGTACAACATGCACACAGGAAAAGCAAGGGGGAAATAAAATCCAATGTAATAAAAGCACTTGAGGCATTTGGGGAAATGGCAACAAGTACAATAGTCAAGAGGCAGTGAATAAAATGCTATGTGATCTGATCTACTGAGGTTTCAAGGTGAAGTCAGACTAACAATCAAGAGTTCTTTAAAATCTGGACAGTAATTACCTCGACTGATCACAGCAGGAAAAAGAGAAAAATTAGAGCATTTTAAACAGAGTAATGAAATTCACATCTTTGTTCCACAGACCTCGAGACCGAGACAATTTAATCAAGACTGTTTTTTTTCTCTGTTTTAAGGGAAGTGACCTTCAAATTGCTTTTTAACTTTGAGTTACACTTTCCCCCACAGATGTCTGTCGCAGAGCAGCTGAGGACAAGATGCTGGACAATGTTTTTTGTGTGTGTGTGTGTGTGCATGTTATTTGCATATATACAGCAAGGTACAAAGATGCACAAAGTAGAGGATGGATGAAATCTTTTCCAAGTCGCTGCTCAGAACATGAAATTAAAATATTTTTTAATCACCAGTTCAAGCTCTGGATGAAAACAAAAGAACCAGGATGTGAAATGAACAAAATATTGAGGCAAAAAATGGTATTAAAAGAAAAAGGTCAACATTTTAGGAAATCTCTCTGTACAGTAAATGTGGAGCTACAGTTAGCATCTGCTGCAGTTAGCCTAGGTTAGGACAAAGACTGGAAACAAGTCAAAGTAAACTGTTCCAGTAACATTTATAACTACAAACTAAAAATTAATCCTTTCTCACAGTACAGTATGTTGAAATTTGCTTCATTTGTCACACAGTAATCTTATGTTGTTGTTTTTTTTGTTTTACATGTAATGTATACCATTTCTCATCTCAGTATTACATATATGCAATGTGTCATGGCTCGACAGAAAAAGTCCATGAGATCAAGCGGTAACCTCCCTGCCTGTGAAGTAAAACCAATGTAGAAGTTGCAATTCCTCAAACGTCCACTTGAGGCTGGATACAGAAGTGAGTCAGTCTCCATAAGTCCCCATGTTAAAATGTCCAACTTCACAGCAGAAATAAACATGTTTACAGCCTGGTACAAAAAACTGTTTTGGTCTCTATAGCTAATTTCCATAGGGTGAATTTTAGCAGGTGAGGTGGCAGAGGCAGGAATGCCAACATGGTGATACGACGTCCATGATTAATACTGTCTATGATTCAGACATGTCTGTGAAAAACAGGAGGACCGAGTGCTGATGACTTCAGAAACAAAAAATAAGTACCTGTGGTGCTGCATTTTTCTGCACCCACAAAGCACTGTTCATATTTAATGATTTCTAAAAGCAGCTGCTGTAGTGGAACGTGCTTAATACTTCAGATCGACAGATGAAAGACATTCAGGATGAAAGATGACTTACAGAGGATAATGATATGATAAGCAGAACTTCAGCTCCGTATGTCAAACTCTTTCCTGCCCAGGAACAGCAACTTCCTGGAGTCTCAGCTGGTTGCCTGGCAACAGCTCAAAGCCAATGAGTAGTCTGGCACATTTCTTTTTTTTTTTCTTTACACTTTTTGTAACATTAAACAGAGGATATGTTAATTAGTGTGCATTAAAGGTGCATGGAGGTGGATTTTGCTACCCTTGCACAGAGGCGGGCTAGCTGTTTACCTTCTGTTTCCAGTCTTTGTGCTAAGCTAACTACTGGCTGTAGCCTCACATTTATAGATGGATATGAGAGTGGTATCGTCTAATATTTCATCTATCAATTGGCAAATAAAAATAAAAATGTATCCCTTAGAATTAAAAATATCAAATATCGTCTCTCCCATGCTGCTCGCACTTTTATTCATGGTGTTAATAATGTGTCTACAGATCTCTGCCTGTGAGCCATAGATGATTCACCGGAGCCTATAAAAGGGGCGTATGCTTCATAATGTATTGTACAATATGATGGGTATTCTTCCAGTGTTTTCAGGCTGAGAACAATGGAGTATTTGTTGGTCAGAAACTAACGCAGAGCACAGCCTGAAGCAGCACAAACGCGCGACCTGCAGCAGCAAAAAAACAATGCTGCACACAAAGCACTGCACCAACAACAACAAAATAACAATTTTTTTTTTAAAAAGGAGGATGGAAGATGAACAGAAGGAACACAGCACTCCTCTTCGGATCGTGAGTAAACACACGTGTTCAAATAATGCACCATAACGCATCGAAAACATGTCCCCCAGCAAAACATCACATCTTATCTTGATGCGAAGTGCTTTGCATTTTATGGCGGATGTACCGTACAGCAGAGGTAAAACTGATTGGTGGAGAGCTGCCAGTTGACTGCGCAATCACAGGCGGAGTGGCAAATGTATAAAAGATGTACTATAGTCATGTAACATGCATGACATACTGTATGGTTTCACGCATCAGTATCAAGGGCTACTTCCCCACAGGAACAGGAAAAAGAAAAAAGTATAATTTTGAACTCGTCCTGGGGCCCAGATTTTATTTTCAGGCTTTCTGAGGAGAAAAAAAAATACTATACTATGAGACGTTTCTGCTTTACACATATCGTGTGGTGGACACTTTGATCTGCAGCTGCTCACAGTGCTGAGATGCAGCGTACCTCTCCAGCACGTCGTCCCAGAGGAAATCGGAGCCATGACCCTGCCTGTGTTGCGGCCGCCGCCTAGCCGCCGAGCCGCACCGGGGAGGAATTTAAAATAGGGCATTTTTACATTTTGATGATGCTCTTGTCAGCTATGTTGACTTAAAATGAGTTGTGAGTTGTAGGACAGTCTTCTTAAGTACTGCTGAGGTTGCCTTGCTCTGTCTAGAAAACAAGAGAGATCAGACCAGAAATGTGCCTAAACACAAAGCTGACACACAGAGAAGTTTTGGTTGATCACAGGTCAAAACAGACGTGTGCGTTAACACCCTGAAAACTGGAATAAATCTAAAAGCATTCATCCGCATATTTGCTTTTTCTGGAGCTTTTATGTTACATGTTACACAATCTTCCCTCCATGGCACGTTTAGGACTTGAAAGAGTGGCAAAACAATCATAACTAAATTTATTTGAAAAGGTAATCATCTCCTTTTCAACCAAAAGAGGAACCAAACAACTCGAAAATGAAAAACTGTGCTGCACATGTCTGTTTGTGCTTCCATCTGAAGAACAGTAAAAGATTAAAATTGGACTGATGATAGATCAACACATGATGTTTTTGTTTTGAGATGCAATTTTTACGCTTAGTTTTGTTATGCTGTTTTTTTTTTGTTTTATAGTTTGGAGCGAGGAAATGGTGATTTGTTTGCTTCCTGTGTGAATGAGTGTTCTACACACGTTGGAGCCGCCTGAGGCTGTTTGACCAATCAAGCACACGTGCAAAAAGTGTGCCTAAAAATGTTTGTGTGGTGGAAAAAGGGCGAGTCATTTCAGACAGGAGGGGAGAGAAGAGTGACTGACGTACAGATGAATGTTTATTAGCAGATGATGTGTGATGATTAAGTCTTGACAAAGTCTTTCGACTCTACGGGGGGAGATTTTTGTGATCGAGGGGCAACGGCACCGAATAGCAGCAAGACAGATCGCCCCAATAGAGTGCAGACCTGGGTGGCGGCGGCTGATGACTCTGCTAAAGCTGATGGAGAATGAAATGATGAAGCTGATGAATCTGCAAAAACTGGGCAGAGATGGGGAGGTGGGTGGACGGGTGCGCGTTACGTAAGCGTGAACTTACTGTGACAACGGTACTTGAAGACAGCAGTAAGATGACTGGCTAACAAACATGGTGTGCTGCTTTGCTATTGGACAGATACGACCAAGACAGCAAGGAAATTACTGTGAGCATGCATGAGGAGGAGTGAATGACAGGACGGAAAGAGACTACTGGTCTAGCATGCAATTTTTTCGCGAACAGCTTCATTTGTGCTACAGCACTCCAAAAAATATGTTTTAATGTATAGTTAGGACCTGGACTGCGCTGAAATACAGTTGTTTGAATGCTGTTGAAACATTAGTTATATGTAACTTAGACACAGAGCTGTAGACAGCCACCACCCGCAGATAATTTGGACCCAAAACTAAAAAATGTACATTTTTATTATTTTGTGTATTTATTCAGTCAACCGTTCAGCTATATTTTCTATATTTGTTGCTTTGCAAGATCTAAGTTTGCCAAGTCACAAAGTGCCATCCTTTGGGGAAAACTGCTGAACCTTTTATTTCTAAATGTATTTATTGGCCTAAAATAAAGTCTAAAAGTTGTTGTAATTGGCTGATAAAATCCTCACCACACTATACTGTGCAAACCGTTCTATGGACTTCAGAGTAGCTACATCAACATTAACGCGTCTTTTGACCTGTAAATCAACAAATCAGTGCCCGTAAAGCAGTGTGACAGTAAACAGTACTCTGCAGTAAGAGTGAGACTGTGAAGCTCAGCTGCAGAAACACTCGTCAGGGACCTTGTGAATAAATCGCCTAAATTAGAAGTCTTTGATTCCTTCCAGTCCTCCCCTCTGGGCCACGGCTTTGACCGGGACACTAATCACAGCCTCGGAGGGGGTGGACGGGTGGAGTCATGGTCACAGCAAGAGTGTCTCAGCCCTCCACAGCTACACAGCCAACCTCCACACCTCAGCACTTCACTGATGATTTTTCACTGTCCTGTAACATTCAAATGCAATGGACCAAACCAGGAGACACGCACGCTGCGTTCAAAGACAAATGGGAAGATGTGTTCATGTACACAAAGAGGCACAAAGCTGGATGTAAATATGAACGAAAGAACCTTTCTCTCTCTCTCTCTCTCTCTACATATATATATATATATATATATATATATATATTTATATATATATATATATATATATACACACACACACACACACACACACACACACACACACACACACACACACACACACACACACACACACAATGGACTGCCAAGAATATTGCAGGCACAAAATGATAGAATACAATTAACTTCAAATGGTTTCACGGCACACATAAATCTCTCCCCATGCAGGGTCACAAATGATTTAACTCCTTCCGTAAGGATGGAGTTTCTAATTGCACATTGCTCTCTGCGCTGTGATGCTCACATTGTCAATGGCACACGTTTAAAAGGGCGTCGGGATCCTATCTCTGCAGAATAAATTATCAACCCATCCGGACATCGAGCCAACACCAAAACATGTCGCTTCACTCAATTTCACAGCATTAGAAAAGAAAACAAAAAACCAAGCTGACATCTTTAAGTTGTGTGACACAACCAAGGATAAGAATAATTAAAAAAAGCTGAGTCACAACTACACATCTGGTTTACCTTCCAGTTTGACTAAAATCTGTTTTTTTTAATTCACTTGTTTTCTTTTGCGAAAAGACCTTGTTTGTCGAAGCTTAGAGTAAATTGAAACCTGCCTTCAGTACTCCCTCAGTCTGAAATGAAGGCCTGACTGACGCTTGTTATAGATTAATTACAGCCTGACAGAAGAAGACAGACATCCAGTGGAAACAGAGTAGGCGAACTCAGACGTCCACGACAGCGTGACTTGTCTCTCTGCAGGAGCGGAGCTATTCTTCCAACTACAGTCCGATAAAAAAAAAAAAGAAAAGAAAATTAAATAAAGCCTCTGCAATGAGCGACGCCTGCAGAGGTCACTGCAAGTGGACGGGTGCTTGTTTTTCTACTTTGTGTTGTTTTTTTTTTCTTTTTATTAAAAGTTAGTCTTCGAGACATCCTTTGCTAAACTCACAGAGCAGCGAGTGGATCGAACAGTCAGTGATGAGTGGCGAGCGCTTTCTCAAATTAAAGTGAAAAAGACTTCATGATCAAGAAGCAGGAGATGTTTCTGCTGTCCGGGTTGGTCAAACCTCGAGTGAAAGTTTGTCTGATTGAGTGGCCACTGTCAAAAAGAAACAAAAGAAGAAGTACTTCCTGGATATTAGCCACCCAGGCTGTGACAGGCAACCCTCAACCAACCTTTTTTTTAATAGATATGAAGTGTAAGTGTGCCAAAATGGATGTTCGCACATGTTAGGGAACACGCATTCTGTCAGTGTCGTGATTCAGCTGGTGCCCAGGTGACGATGACGACGACGATGGTGGTGGTGTAGTGTTTCCGCGTCGGTTCAGCCAGGGTCATGACAGCTGCCAGGTTGGGTTGAAGAACTTAATGGCATGAGTTTTAGCCCACTTGGAGAACACAGACTTCTCCGTGATGAAGCGGTGCCCGCCGTAGGGGGCGCTCTCGTGGAGCAGGTACTCCGCACACTCATCCCGGCTGCCCACCTCGTAGTAGTGGTAGGGAACCTTTCTGTAACCTTCCGTCCTAAAGGGGAGAGGAAAGAACAAAAATAGATGAATTCCCACGTGTGTTCCCCAGGCTGTTTTATCTTTGACCATGTACCTTTTTTTAAAGTTTCCTGCAGTGTTTTATGGGAGTGCAATGTGGATTCATCCTTAACTGTTCCGTACTAAACATCAGTATGCAACTTCCTCACTTCAGTATGTCCTGTATAGTCTAATAAAGTCATAGAGTAGTACTGTATCGGGTTGGTTGCTTGGTTTTGACAGTGCACCAGTTGTTGTCTATCAGTTGCAGCGTGCTAGTGCAGTGTTAGTCAAGTTCATGACATGAGTTAGTAATGCTGTAGGAGTGGGTATCACTGTGGATGAGTGACCGTGCAGGGTTTAAGCATGTGGTCAAAGAGCTTAAGCTCTGCTACAATGTGCCTTCACATGTTAGTCAGTCTGATGTTCTGTTGTGGGTAAACAGGAATCTGTTGGTTTCTGGGCTTTTGGTGTATCTGGATAACTGGGCCACTTCTTCTGTAGCAACTTCATACGCAAGAAAGACTTTCTGAACAGAAACAGCCTCATAAATAATCGTCAATCGTTGACCCCAAAACCGAGGTACCAAGCGTCGAAACTACCTACACCCCTACTGTTTCATAATGGAGGCCTGAAATAAAGAGCGCCTGGGCTAACAACATCTGAGAATTATCACACACATCCAGTGGAAACAGAGGCATTATTTACTTAATGAGTGAGGTGACCGTTTAAACATGATAACGAGATGAGAGGCAGCGGGATCTTTTCACCTCAGTGAATGATTGATTGCATTTCATGTGCAGTTACATCATCGTGTTATTGACTTTTCGCTGAATCGAATCAATCCATTAAAAACAAAATCAGCTTCGATCACTTTTTGTTTTACACGTATGAAGAATGTGATCTCATCTCAACTATAGAATATTATTGTTTTGAACAGATATGAGTTATATAACAGCATTATTATTTGACTACATTTGTTGTGTTGTACAACACAGACAGCATGATGCAAAAATTGCTTCAACGACTGAAATCTACTTTTTTGTGTGTATATACACAAATAATACAAGAGGCATAAAAGTATATTGTTTTAATATAGTTTTGCTTATGAGACAAAATTTCGAGCGGATGCATTTTTGTGACAGTCTGACTCAAATTTCAGTCAGCAAGTTAAAAGCGGCCTTGGTTTTTATTGGCTCAGCTTTCCGGGCTATTATCTGAAATAATAAGCAAAGTAAATTATTAAACTATTAAAGTGAAGATCCTCCAGGACGGCATTCAGCAGTTTGAACTGATGCTGCCCCGGGCTAAATTCTGCACTCAGCAGGTTTCTCTCATTTGAAAACAGGAGTTTCTGTTTAGAGGCCAAATATTCAATAAACACTTTAACTGTGTTTATTTGGAAGACATCAAGATTCATTCCTGCTCTGAGCCAAAGTCAATCTGGAGACATCCCAAAAATAAACAGAGTAATGTACAGTATGAAAGTGAAGATATTCTGACCTGAATTTCATGGTGAGGCACTCTGTTTACAGTCTTCATCGTCAAACCATTAAAAAAAAGTGCAAGGAATCAATAAAAGCCGCATTAGAATAGATTAATTGTGCAATCTGCAGTCGGTTTCGGGTAACGAGTGACGGCTTTATGAGAGGATGACTTGTGCAACAATTTCTTTGGGGGAATGAACTCAGACAGAAGAGAAGCAGCCAGAGCCAGAGTGGCTGCCAGCCAGCTTACAGTAACACACCGCCCAATCACTGCCTCGCCTTTGTCTCTGTCACACAGCGCTGCGCAACAGCGCTAACACATAAATTCAGTTTCACCTTCCTCTGCGGCACCTGTTGAAGCTCCATTATCACACAACCGCTTAGGTCAATTCTGCCCAACATCGTCACACGAAACATCACTTCTTCTTCTTCTTCTTCTTGCAGCGAAGCAGTCGGCTGCCAGCAGTACTTTGTGTGACATTAAATTGTCCATTCAGAAAGCCAGTGAAACACAATATCCTCCCGTCTCACACAGGAAGGAGGGAAATAAGTGAGAGACAGGCAGAAGGAGTACTACAGCCCCATTGAATCAGAAAATCCTGTGTGCTGGTTGAATTATCACTCCTGTCTGCTGTGTGTCTTTGGCTGCTTATATTCCAACTCCTGCTGTGCGCAGAGAGCGTGGAGAGGATAAAAAGGCAGGGTTTTCACCGTGCATTAGGTAAAAGTGTTTGATTTGGGCGGGATACAGGGAGCTCAGGTTGAGGGGAGACGTAAGGCAAGCTCATCAAGGCTGACGTGTCTCGAGACTGAGCAGCCATGCCCGGAGCAACGGAATCTTGTTTGTCATCCCTCCTATGGCCTCACAGCGAGATAGTAATCACTCACCCAAGACTCAGAGAGAATATGACAGGCCAATATAGAAATAAAACTTTAAGCAGGGGAGGAATTGGGTGCTGCAGCCCAGCCACCTGCAGACATGGAGAGTCTGCTGCCTGCTGGGTATTCGAGGCAGGAAAACATAATGGTATTCACGGCACAGAGAACCCAATATGGATTTCAGCATAGAAATTCAGCCATTAAATCCAAACTGAGGCACTGGAAATGAATTCCAACAGGGCAGTCCGCAGTTATGGGAGGCAGCAATTGGCCAGCGCTGCTGTGAATGTGAATCTAGTTTTCAAAGTTTTTGTAGGAACGTGTGCATTTTTCATCCCGCTATGGAGGAGGGTGGAGGCGGTTGATAGTTGGGGTCTTACTTGCAGTATGTGTCATTTATCATGCCGTAGATATGGATCTCTTTGCACATGTCCATGGCGAGGATGAGCGTGAACCAGCCGGTGCTGAGGTAGGAGCCAGACTGGATCCTGCAAACACACAAAAAGACAACTCGTTCAATGTAATATTCAAATTAAAAACCATCTGTAGAGTTTCCAGGACGCTGTTTATGCGACCTTTGTACTCTGTGTTCTCGTGTGCTTGTAATGCAGTTGATCTGAGAATTAAAATGATTCTGACAGCTGTTCTTATTGTAGGCTGCTCTGGATACAAATCTCAGCTAGGGATCAGAAATGGAAATTCAAATGTAAATGCACTCACAGCGCAGTGAGACAGCCTTCAGGTTTATAACCATGTGTCTGCCTTACTTTAAGGTTCACACGAGTCACTTCTCTCATCTTAAAGACCCGTTTACTGACGTGCACGTCTGGCCTTTTCAATTGACTGAAGGCCAAATTTCACTGGGGAGCAACCAAGCAGCCGATCACACGTCAATCTAACATATGATAAAAATAAACAAACTACATGCACAGCACTGATGGAGCAGGAACAACGACGCTACGCAGCTTTTCAAGTAGTAGTAATAGTAGTAGTCCATCTCCAAACCATAGTCTGTTATAAAACATGGACGTAGTATCTGTGATGTCACCCACAGGACCTGTTGTGAAGCTCAGGATGTGGTGACTGCCAAACCTCTCACAGGGATCACAGTACAGAGTCTGATTTCATCTTCTGATCAGAGCCGTATTACGTTTATGCAGTTACAGTAAGCATGAAGCAACAGAGAGCTACAAAAAAATGCATGTTGGCATAAATGACAACATTAAAACTAGTGTGACGTTTTCTATTAAAAATGTACCTGTCTGACACTTTTCAAACTATTTGCAGGGTTGAAATAGCTAGTCACAGTTGATGTCTACAGCCCACAGATAAAACTGATACAGCACAATTGCATTCATAGCATGTTACATCTTTTGACGACAAATTTTTAAAAATGTTGCTCTCATCTACATTTTCTGGTTTTAAAATCTGAATTCATAATTGAAAAGCCTGGTGTACATCAATAGTTAAACAGATTGTAAAACACACACTCGGCTATATATGAAAAGGTTCAAAGGCAGAGAAAAGAAACACACTTTTATCGGGTTGTTGAACAGCTCACCACAACAAGCCAACAGCAGTACCCGTCATCCCCTGTGAATGATTCAGGAACCCCGTGGGTCAATCAATAACAACATGCATAATCCTTTCATCAGCATCAGACAAGTGTTGTACGAGTTATGACCTATCAGAGTTGGAAAATATGGGCTTTGATCATTTTCAGACACAGAACGCACGGTTGAGATTCATCTTCACTTGAAGTTTTTGTCAAAAACCAGACCAGTAACATCAGAAGTGGGTCAGAAAGCGCAGACCTGCAGCCCCCGCAGGGCAGATGGCCACGCACTCCCAGAGGGCCCACTGCCTTTCAGCAATGCAAAATACTACAAGGAGCCTTAGACCTTGAATAAATTAAACAGAGTGCACAGCATGATACTGATAATGAGGAGGGAAAAAAAGGCGGCGTCATAGGCAGCGATTATGAAGTCTGTTTTATTGAAACTAACTGGACATAAATACAGGAGTTAATAAAAAGAATGACAAATGAATTTTTATTGTCTCATTAGACATCATCACCAATACATTGAATGCATTCTTTGATATTTCAATCAAAATGAGGGTTCATCAAAAAGTATAAATATGTAAAACCACAAATACACAAGGCCATTTACCTGCTGCTTTTTAAAATACTTTTTAATGAACTCATTTATTCCTGTCTAATCATATTGTCTCCTATTTTTATTGTCTCATTAGACATTAGTTACTAGAACATTTTATAACCATTTCTATGATTCTACGGTGCTTCATAAGAGATTAAAAACAAGCCTTAAAAGCAGAAAAAGGGAAAAGAAAAACATCAGAATTTACTGGCATGCAACCTAAAATAACACATTTCAAACAACAGATCTCATTAGCCAGTGTGCATCCCGTCGTTGTGTTCAGCAGGAGTCCTGCCCATTATTGATGGATCACCTCGGACATCTGTTTCAGGATCAGCACCTTGGACAGCGGTCAATACAAACTCTGGTTCACAGTGTTCGAAATCTCTTTTCTCAATGTTTCTGTCTGGTGATTAAATAAATAAGAAGGAATATCTAATCGCTCACCACCTGATGAATGCGCCTATCAGCTGCAACCAGTTCAAACGAAGAGCACATGAATCATTTTCAGTCATGTTCAGTGATTCGCAGGAAAACAAGACCAGTGCTGTGTCTCTATTCACATACTCCGTAATTACACTTGCTATTTTGAGTACGTGAGCGTCTTCATGTTGTTGATTATGACAAAATGTGCAGTGTGAATAACCCGTCACAGTCAGAAAGTTGAGTGTGACATTTCTCCTACTCAGTGGTCGCCATTTTGGTTGAATAGCAGGAAGAGGGAGGAACCGTCAGCATTATGGAAATGGTGGCAGAGGAAGCTCCCGGAGATGAAGCTGTTGTGGTTGATACTGCAATTGAAAGCAGTAAAATGTTGTGATCGTTACTTCTAGTTCACGACAGCTGTACTCAAATTGTGACAGCACTACCCTGCCCTGCACCTGAAATTAGCACAGTACGCAAAGAAGTAAACAGTGTACTGCAAAGAAGTGTGCTAACGGAAGGATCACGCCGTGAACATCTACAGCCGTGCTAGCAGCTTAGTGAGGTTGTACTTAGACACAGCTGTGATTGGAGCTAAATGCTAATGCCAACAAGCAAACAACGATAATAATACTAACAGGTGTGATGTTCAGCTGGCGTAATGTTTACTGTCGCCACCATTAGTTTAGTGTGTGAGCATGCTAACGTTTGTTAAATCACCAGGATCACCAAAGTCAATAGGATTCATTGTCTGGAAATCATGAATGTCAGTACATAATTTAATGGAAATCCATCTCTTAGTTGTTGAACTATTTTAGACCAAAGCAGTCGACGGATCGACCAGCAGACACACCAAGTGATAGATTGGTCCATAGAGCCAGAAGGATGCTTGAGGCTGTAGCTGATCAACGTACATACATTCATTCATTGGCAGCCTTTGTTGTGATCCAGAGGTCTTAAGTGAAAGACTGGGACCATACGACCAATCAATAGTTGCACAAAGCTCAACAACAGCTTGCAATCAGCTCAGAAATCTTCAACGTGTTTTATTTTGTTGTGAGTCAGAAATGATTAACTGTAAAACTCCTTTCTGTCATGTTGTTGTGCTGTGAGGGCAGCTGGCCTACAACTAACACAGGTTTTTAATAACTAGACGTTCATTTCCCAAACAATTCACAGAAAAGAAATCTCATTTCGTCAAACATCCATTGCTGCTAGTTTTTCAAATGATAATTAATTATGAATAATGATTACAAGCTTTTGGACCTTATTAAAGCAGAAAGACACAGCAGGGTTGGATGATGGCACTGAGACGGGCTGGGGATAAAAACCCCATAGACATGCGTTACAGAGCTCTGTCCTAAATGTTGCATTTGAGTTTAAAATTTTGACCTTTAATTAAAGAGAGCTCATGAAATTCAGTGACTGTAACACATATGCGTAGAAACTTCTGAGTAAAAATCACTGTGGAAATGATACCACACATCTTCTCCTTAGTATTAATATTGATTGATTTATGGAACCTATGGTGGATAAGTCAAGAAGAACAGATTGCCTGTGAACAGTGAAGTTGCCATGACCTTAGCTGTATAACTAATTGCGTTCATTCACAAAGTGTTTCAAAGTATGAGTCATGTTCCAAACAGGAAGACTGCACAGGAGTCAGTGACACAATCAAAAACAGAGACTTGTATCTTATCTTCAGTTCAAAGCAGCGTTGTGTAACTTTTCTTTCTTGTGTATCTGTCATTCATACGTCTGTTTCTGAACTATGTAACTATGTGCGATCATTTGAGTATGTAAGCATGTAACACCACCAACTATTTGGTTGCTAATATTTTGATCTTAAGTAATATAATTATAACAAATACAAGTGTACAGCTTTCCATATTTACGACAGTGGTACTTGAATCTACCAATAGAAAGTAGCAATTTCTATGCAGTGCTGCTTCCAATAACAGTTTAAATGGTAAAAAAATGTAGTTTTTTTATAAGAAGATCATAGCCTTGACAACACAACACACACATAAGTGCATTCATTGGCTTACAGTGACCTCCTTCAATATATTCCAGAGTCACTTCAAAATCTTATGCAAACACACGAATCAATAAATGCAAGGGGGTCAAATTTGAATGTGGCAGAAACATTTACATTGTAGATTCCACATTTTTATTTCATGGTTATCAGTGCTGCTGGTAAACACTAAGCAAGAGGAGGCTGCAGCGTCTTGTTCAAGGACAGACATGCTGTTGAGAGAAAGCTCCATTGTGTGGATTGTACTTTTCCTCATAACGGACATTCTCTTTGGCCTCATGACCGGCTTGTGTACACCACCACTGCTTTTTACTGCCCTGAGTAGGTCTCTCCATCTTTGCAGCTCAGTAAAAAGTGTGGTGTTTATTGCCCCGCTCTCTTTAGAGATCAGTCAAATCATGTGAATGATCCTCGTGGCGTCTGTGTCCTTGATGAGGGCTGAGATTCTGTAGGTGGTGCTCTTATCATTGTCAGTTCAGCTGTGTTTTTCTTCTGCTCATTCCAAATTAACCTCCGTTGCTGCTGATTAACAAGTAAAATGTGTCATGCCCTCCTGAGGATTTGTTCTTAAGACGCAGAGTGTGATACAGAAAATGAAAAGGTTTTAATGAACTAGATCCAAGATGAGTCATTGTTTGGCTGCATGGCCTTAACCAAGATATGGGGCAAATGTATATGCAAATGCTGGCAGTCAAATGCTGCCGCTAATGCGCCGTCCTGTTGCAGAACAAGAAGAAGCGGTGCGATCGTCACACATGATAAATTCACAAAGGCCGTACTTGAATTGAGACAACACCTTTTAAAGGATCCTTAACAATTTAAGTGCCAAATATAAAACGTAAACTGCTGTTCAGGGGACTAACGGTGTGCGGAAAGCTAACTCTTGATTTTTTATTTTGGCGCCCATGTTAGCAGGCTAGAGCAGTCACCCACATGAGTGACATTTCAATAGAAAGTAGAGGCAGATGATCTGTTCATGGTCATATCGACATCATACCAGCGACATATTTACCCGTCATTACAGTTTCAATATGTATCTCTGGAATGAAAAAATCTTTTGAAACCCCCTCCTGTACCTATTTCAGATTAAAAGCCCTCTAGCATTTTTCTTATAATCCATTTCTTTGTTAACAAGGCTTTGATTGTATTGTATTCATCACGGGTCGACTTAATGTGGAAAGACAGGGCTGGCAGCGGCAGCGTCACAGCAGAAATGCTCTCTGTATGGATGACACAGCTGCAGCAGGTCAGCGAGGAAGCCGCCGTGCCCTCCTCAGACGCTGAGCATCTTTTGGTAGAAGCTACAACTCTGATTGGCTACAGAGGAGTAGGAAAAGTCACATTTTAGTCAGAAGAAAACTTTATTTCCAATTGCAGTGAGTTATATTTAGCAGTACGGCTCTGTTCTGGGAATTTCCTGCCACTCCATGTGCATCCATGGAAGGCCTAAGGCAAGGAGCACAGCAGCAAAGAGCCCCAGAGGGTAAGGAACAGAGTAAGCATCGGTGACAACAGGAATTACATCGATTAAATCAGATATAGCATTAAAAGGAGGAAGCAGGTTGGAAAGCAGCTTGCAGAGGAAGCTGCAATCGTAGGCAGGTTAAAGCAGCTTAAATAAGGTGCCGTGTGTGAGATCTGCCAACTGGATGCTTGAAGGGAGTCATCGGCTGATGGGGGTTGCTTGAGATCAGCTGTTATCAACTGAATGGTGATCTGAGCTTGACTTCATGGCCTGCCTGAACTAACACAGCACTCCAGTCTCTTTTGGTTTAGAAATTAAATTTTAATACTCATTCCAAATATACAACTATGCTTTACAACGAAATTCATGTAGATACGAGTCAGCAAACTAAACTAGACATGAGTTTAATACCAGCATCCCCTCAATACCAAACTCCGCGTGCTTGGAATAAATCCAACGGACTGCCACAAGGGCAATTGCACTATGTTGAAAGAGTATTGATGAACCATCACTGAGGAAAGATTTTGCCAAGCTCTTCATCCTATATTGGTGCAAGTTGAGTGGGTGTCTGTGTAATGTATGTATCAGTGGCAGACTCAAACTGAATGGACGTAGTATCTGTGACATCGCCCACAGGTTTCTGAGGAGCCATTGTGAAGCTCAAATATCCAGCTCTGGCTGCTGCCATCTTGGCTGTCCTGTCTCTTCCGCCTCCCGACTCATCTAAAAATGGGCAAAGACGTGGAGCTAAGACGAGCTGAAAGAAGCCCGGTTGCGCAAACTGGCAACCTGTGGCGGCACCCACCTGTCAATCAAAGCGACCTCGCTCTTAATTATACATAACTTTAAGCCTTGATCTAATTTGAACGGATGAGTTGTGTAAAAACTCAGACTTCACTTGTCATGAATGGGAAAACTGTTTTTTGTACCAGGTTGTAAACATTCAGACTCGTTCTGCAGCCAGCCTCAAGTGGGCATTCAAGGAACTGCAGCTTTGCCACAGAGGCTGCTGCTTCTAATTGAAAGAGAGAAACGAAAAACTAAACCAGTTTGAAACATCATTTCTGTAAAACGCATGCTGTAGTTGGATGTTTTGTTTGGGTAGCCCAATAAACTTTGTCTCTCACACAGACAATGGAGGTTGTGAGGAGGTGAAAAAAAAAAAAAAGGAGGGGGGGGGGGGGGGGGGGGCAATTTGTTGTAATAAAGGAGTGGAGGAGCACAGAAGGGAAATGGCACATTATCACTGATACACAGCTCGGCAGCCCTCAGCCGTCAGAGCTGTCAACACATCACTTTTACCCTGCATTATTCATTAGCCGTTTGCCACTCCAGCAGTAGACACACACACAAATACAAGCACACATACATATATTCACACACGTCCCCAGTCGAGTGCTGAATGTCCTGAAGCAAAAAAAAATGAAAAAAAAGGAATAAATAAAAGAGGGTGGGATCTGCTGACCTGATAACTAACATTTCAAAAGGAGATATCTGGGAGTGGAGACGCGCAGAGAACGACTGATATGATTCAAGGTCTACAACAGGCATTGTGTTTACCTACAGCAATTATAACGGGACAACTTTGCAGAAAGGATGCTCTTTCTGTGCGGCCAATTTAAATAAGAGATAAGACGGCCGTGTGAAGCGGCTTTGGCAGGCGACAAATAACATCCAGAGCCGGAGGACAGAGAGAGAATGCAATTTGCTTGTTTAGTTAAAGCAGGAAAAAGAAACACAGCCTTTTACTCAAAGATGGCAAACAAAGGTGTCATGAGGTCTGGCTCGACGCTACCTGGCTTTTCACTGAATATCTTCTAAGTCCCCACAGCCACGGATTTCTTAAAACATGACACATAATAAATTGTGTTTGTGCACGAGCAGAGGTGGAAGGGGGGAAAAACGGAGACAAAAATGAAAAGCTCAGTTAAATCTGCCTTTCCTGCTCTCTCTCTCCTACACAAAGCCGAGACAAGTGAGGCGGGAGTGATTGGGACTGACATGGTAGGACGCTGCGGTGCTACCGGCGCTGGGTAATGAAGGGTGTTGGAGAAATGAAGTCAGACACTCTGAGCAGGGTTTAAGTAAATAATCCCCCAAGTCTGACTGAGCTGCAGCTTATTGTGCTTTACCTGCCGAGTGCCAGAGGCTAAGGAGCAGTGGAGAACTGCCCAGGATCCACGAGAGACTCCTCTACCTCCGACTCTGTTCAATAACTCGCACTTGACATTCGCAGCAGGGGAGGTGTCCGCATGTGCAAGAAAATCCGCGCTGACGACCGCTTTAGTCGAACTGCGCTTTATAATGCCTCTGCAGCTGCACAAATATGATATGACACCTGTCAAAAACACTTAGTGGAATATAAGTCAACTCTATTGTAAGAAGTTGATCCTTGAGTCTGGAGGGAGACGTATCCTGACTGTATAAATGCATCAGACAAAAGTCAAGCACAGCACACACCGTTTCACGTAGTTAGGCACCTGCTGTCATAATGGACAGTTCAGCCTGAATGTTGATTGACATAATTAAAATCTAAACTTGATAATGGCTTCAGACACTTTTGGCAGGTCATAAATCACGACCATGGATTGAAGAAACAGCACAGCAGTGAAACTGTTTGCTTTCCTAGCTGAGAGTTAAATGCGAGAATATTGATGCCACTCTGTTTGTACTCCAGTTTGTGTGACCCAAGCACAAAAATAATAATCTAGTAAATGGAGCGTCTCTTCGTTGTACTTAAATTTTAGATTAGATCCTGCACATCAATGAAAGTAACATTTCTTACGACCTTTTGGCAAGCTACCTCGAAAATTAGTACGGGACTGGACCGAAGCTACACTCTGCAGGGCGTGGTAAGTGTTGTGGTTTTTCATCCCCTCCTCAGGGACAGGGATGAAACACTTTAACGGGAGACTCGAACTGAATGAACCTGTGTCTGTGGTGGCATTTTGCACATTGGGCTTGATAATTCTGGTTTAATTACTCCCACTGGTAACACTTAGCTTAGCGCAAAAATTGGAAAAAAATCTGCCTCTGCCAGCATCTCTGAAACTCACTAATTAACACATATTGTTTGTTTAATTTGTACAAAATCAAAGTATAAAACTCTTCTTTTTTTGTGGTTTGGTGGTGCAGCCACTTCCTGCATACAACTTCAGTGATATAATGTGTTAATTAGTAAGCTTTAGAGGGTCTGGCAGGGGGATTTTGTTACCTCTTAATGAATGCTAAATGTTGCTCTGTGTGTCTCCTGGATATGTTAATGAGCCGCTGTTTGCTAACACGTTCACCTTTTTTTTTTTATTAACTGGTAAAATGTTAATGTTGTGGTCACAGATGATTTCACTGTCCCTGAATGACCCCAAAAGGTCAATTAACACTTTTATTTAATTGTTGATTAGTCCTATTTGTTCCTTCAGCCCTAGCCTTCATGTTCTCGTATACACTGTGTGCCAGGTTACATCATCGGGCCTTAGTTGCTTTATTCTTCCCAATAAGCATTAACTGGTCGTTTGCAAGTCGGAATGTTTTGGAGGTAAAACTGACTGGACTAAATTTGGTTTAAAAGCTAACGACCCCTAATTTACTGTATCGTTCTCTTGCATTCATCTTTATTTAACCAGAAACTCTTTAGAGATACATCATCTCACACATTATAAAGCAATGATTATATAACATTTTATAAAATCAGTTCATTTCCAGCCATTTCTTTAATTACTGCTGACTGAAATGTATTTACGATCTGCAGTTAAACAGTCGTTTAAAAGCTAACGAGTCAATCCCAGATCCTCCAAGAAAAAGTCACATTTAAAAAGCTGGTGGCGTTCAGCTCAGTTAATAGAAGCATCCACCCCGTGTACGAAGGCTCGGTCCTTGCTGCGGCAGCCCAGGGTTCGAATCCGACCTGTGGCTCTTCAGCTGTCTCGAAAGCTTGAAAAAACAAACCGGTAAAATGATGCTTCCTGCCACCTCACAATCAATTCCAGACACAAACCTGTTGTTATATGGAGCAGAGGAATGATTTTCACTCTTTTAATGTCTGTTTTTATGGCTGCAGAACACTTTGTAACACAGCATTTGAAAGCACTATTAAAATAAAGTGTTATAAAATAAATAATACTATTCTAAGCTCCTTTGTAGCCTCTGTTCGTTGCAGTCAGGTCAGTGCTCGACGTGGAGTCACAACGGTCCTCCCACACATCCATGTTTTATCATTATTGTAGGGATAGACTGTCTCCTTCCGCTCTAACAGGAGGAGAGTCGGCAGTATATGAACATTTTACTTCTTTCTTAAGATTTTTTTCCTCTCTTCTATTCTGCCTCAAGGAAATTGCCACTTGAGCAGAGATTCAGTTGTATATTGTACAATCAACCATCACACATAAGGGCTTCTTCACCTGATGTACTGCTTTAAAAAAAAACTGATCCAAGCTCCAGAAACATGAACATAACATCAGACTCGCCTACATCGCCTCTTTGCCTCCCTTTCATCTGTGATCTTCTTCTCCCGGCAGGATGTCGCCTGATGCAAATGACTGTTTGTTATTAATTGATTACTTCATACAACAACAGGCCGCGAGACAAGTCGCCGCGTTTGCCCATGGGTGAGTTATGTATAGAGGAACAACATACCGTGACTTCCTATGTCTCTGAAGCAGCTGACGAGCCCCAGGGACAACACTGTGACAAAATCCCGTGCAGGGCCGCGGGGTGAAAACACGGCTTTTTTGTAACATTTTTCTTTTACAGACCACGGAGCACAGCAATTTATTTTAATGATGGGAATGAGCGTAGGCTTGCTGAGGCGTTTCTTAATTCTGCTGGGAGGCAATATGAAGCATCGGGGGTGACCTCCACAACCTGCATTATGGAAAAGACAATTTTCTTCCTCCAAGTCTAGTTGAGTTTGCTTCTGTACGGGCGTGCAACACTATAAATAAGCAGGAAGAGGATGTTAAACCTTCATGAAAAGACGCCTGTTGATGCAGAGAAGCTCCATATTTTCTTTGGAGGATGGAAAGAAGCGATTCCTTCAAGTGTTTTCATCTTTTCTTTCCCTCCAATGGCAAACATGTCAAAAACACAAGTATGTTCTCAATGCTAACAGTGTGGCTCAATGGCAACTCACCGCTTTTGTACAGACTTACATATCTCTAACTATGGGATGGCTCAACATGACTTCTACTCTAGCGCCACCATGAGGTTAACATCTTTAGTTTTGAGTAAAGAAGAAAATCGCGATAGTGACCATGCTTTTTTTTTTTTTTTACTGGCCTTGAAAAAAGAAAACATTTCATGTGTAGAAATGTATTTCAGGTGTTGGAAAGTTACTTTATATAAAACTGAAGCAGCTAATGTGGAAAGAGTTCTTTTCAAATTGTATTTTGTGAGTCTACAGAAAAGGGAGATTATATTATATATATATATTTTATATTATATTTTCATGCAGGGCCATGAATCTTTGAATCAATTTTTTCAAAACATTTCATAACATTTCACCATTACGTTATTGAATCCAGCACAAGAGAATGTATTTCTGCTTAGTCTAAAAATGTTCAAGTGCCATACGGACAAGGTCCTCTGTTTCTGTTTGTTTGCCTCCATTATAAAATAGCTTTAATCGCAAGTTCATGGTTGATTTGCATCATTCATTTCATCGACGAACATTTTGTTCACGCCAGTCAGCTGTACAAGTCATTTTCTTTGGTGCTGTAAATGTCATTGCACTGTTTTTTTAAAAGTTATGTGGCTCTGAGGTCAGCTGTTTTTCCTGTTAGTTTAGTGAAGCTTCTCTGGGTCAGCTTCGATATAATGATGGAGGTCTTTGCCCAAAACTGAATCTGGCTCTGCGCAGTTAAGCCTGTAATGAAATAACCTCTAAGTAGCAACCAAGACAAACGAAGTGAGACTAAAGTTTAACCGGCCTTTTTGAATTTGCTTCTGCTCACAGGAAACGTTTTAGTGAAACTAATGCCGGCCTTACACCAGGCGACTTTCCAAACGATTTCACTGTATAAACATCCTGAAGGTTTTGCTCCAGCTGCGGTGTGATCCCATCATCTCGGTCTTTTGGTGTGAGGTGGTCATGAAACTCAGTCAGAGTTGTCTTTTTCCTCATCTTCCGTCCCGATTAAACCAAACATAGTTAATATTATCGGAGGAGCGCTCTCTCTAACGCCATCAGGAAGCGGGTGACTGGCTACACAGTCAAGAACGCAAAGTCTTTGTTTTCTTGTGTATCATAATTGAGTGCAGAAAGTTAAAAAAGGACATCAATTGCTGCGGCCCTTGAAATGTACTCAGAAAAGCTGCTTTTGTTTCTGCTCCATTGTTCAGATTTTCTGCTTGTAAAGGATGGGAAATGATCTGAACATGGATCTAGTTGTAGTCTTGTAACAAGTGACCCTGCAACGTGCTCAATCGGACTCCAGTTTTACCTTTTCCCCATTCAGGGAGCGTTATCCACGTCCTCAAATCATGAAATCAGTCACCAGATTTCACTTTTTTTCCATCCACGTCACAGAATCAGATGATGGCTTTTAATGGAGTCATGTAAAAGGAGATAATAAACAACAGAAAAGCAGAAATACATCTACCATCACACCATACTTTAATGCTATCATGCTAATTTTCAAGCTCCTTTTTCTCAGAAAATGAGCTTATCCAAGGCGCCTCCCAGCTGAACGCGCAGACTATTTATAGACAGATCAACAGGTGCACGCAATGTCCCAATCAACACAAGTGGGAGTCCTTAAACTAATGAAATCAGACTGAACAAAGAAAGCACACAGGAAAAATAAGAAAATGAAGCCCCGACTGTTACAAGAACAGGTGTGTTAAATAAATTAGCTTTTTAGTCAGATTACTGCAGGAGCAGTTGTTTGTTTAGAGTTACATGATATTGTATCTGACGTTCATGTTTCTCACAGTCTGTCTGTTTTAGAAGTCGCTATAGAAGACTTATGTTGCTGCATTCAAACTCACTGTCAGAATACAACAAGTCTGGTGTTTCTCACGGTAAAGATACATACAGTATATCTACTTCTATCTTCCTGGGATCAGGTTTAGTCTGGAACACTATAAAACTGTCAGTGCCCATTTGTCACTGTGCCGCTCAATGACTTTAAAAGATAAGGATTGCCATATTCTATATTTTTCTTGTCCACGAATCCCACGAAAGAACAAAACCAACGATGATTTGAAGCATTGTCTGTATAGTAAAGATAGCTATAGTATAACCAGATATATTTTTCCTGTGCCAAACAATTTATATGTCATCAGCAGTGTATTAATCCGCAGCTGAAAATAGTCCCCGACAAATCTAATCTTTTTTTTACTCCACCAGTGCCCAGCTGTTTTTAAGAAAGGCATAACTAGGTCAAAACCTGGACGGCTGGGCCGTGTATGGTCAATTTGCTCCTGAGGATGACTGTCAGCGCCTCACTGTAAAGCTTTGTTTGTGTTCTGTGGAGTGTCTGGGGTGAGAAATGTGACTTCATCGCACCTCTCACTCCCAAGACATCACGGTGCTGGTTGTGCGTCTGTGGAATATGACCTCAGTTCGTGACATTGCAACTGCTACAAATAGTGATAAAAGTAATGTTTAATATTGAAGTCTCGAGAATTAAAAAAATTATTTTTTAAATGCTTCAGAAACAGGAGGAGATCTTATAATATTATGCCAGCAGAATCAAACTCAATTAACACGCTCTTCAAAGCCACCAGACTTCATTCACAAAATATGTAATTTTAGCTGGCAGGACACAAGACTAGTTTTTTATTTGTCCAGCCAGTTCTAGGTGTTTGTTGTTTTGGGGAGGTATTTTATGCTTTTTTTTATGATAGTGCCAGCTGCAGAGACAGACAGGAAATTCAGGGGAAAGATGACGTGCAGCAAAGCACAGAGGCTGGAATCGAACCCCGATCGCTGCAGTAAGTGAGCCAAGGTGCCTGGCTTGTGTTTAAGCTAATGGACGATCATTTCAATATTTTTTATTCTGAATTTTGTCATCTGCCATGCTACACAGCTACACACTCCCTCAGTTCAGTTTGTATTGCTTTTATCCCACAATAAAATCTCAAAAGACAGTTTGTTCAGTGTCTTTCTTTATTTTGTCTTTTAATATGTAGCAGTCTATTTTCTTGGGGATTAGTCATTTGTACTGTAGTCCTTTAGGGCTTGATGATATTGGATTTTAGTCCCCTGGGGGATCTCTTTGTTTCTGGTTCAGTATTCTTAGCTGCCTCTCTCTCCCACATGACCCTTTTTTTCTTATTTCCTGTTCACACTCGATCTCTGTTCCTCTTTGTTTTTATCACCTCTATCCACAATTTCTCCGTCTGACCCTTTCAACTCTTGTCTTCTTCCCCTTTCACTCTGTTTGTTCCTCTCTCTCTCTGTTCTGACCCTTTGTTCCCTGCCTTCCCCTCTCGCCCGAGTTAATGGCCGTGTTGTCCTCCTAAAGCAGATGTCAATATGAGCGCAGCGAGAGGACGGAGGACAGAGGGCTGGTTTTAAAAAAAAGGCTCTGAACTCCCCGTGTGGAGGTTGATGTCCCTGCAAACAGCCAACAGTCGTGGCACTGCTTTGACATTTTTCACAGAGGATTTTGTTGAGTGAAGTACCCACTGAATAGCTAATCCTGGGTACAGTGAGCTTACTGCCACCGGAGTGCTCCATTTTAGTGACAAAGGAGAGTAGGAGGGAGAGGACCATGGCAAAACCATAATACCATGAAAATGCCACAGTCGCGTAGAAAAACCTCCCCTAAAGTGTCCCCAAAAAGACAAAAAACAGTAAAATATGCCTCATTAACTCCAGGAAATGCTGCAATGTGAAAAGGGACAGATTTATAACGGCGAGTCTGACCAAAGTCCAGATTCTGGTGCCTCTCAGTTTCTGATGAAATGATTTGCCTGTAACCTTCTGAGGGTGCTTCATGCATCATTAAAGGCATAGTTTGGATCATTTGTGTCGTTGTGTGAGGTATTTATGCATAGTCACCGTCACACAGCGGCCACTGTGATCCCACTTTGGACAGACGTAAAACAAAGCTATCCAGTGGACGGGATCAAAAGAAAGACGCGCTGTAGCCACATTAAAAAAAAGGACAGGTGTCATTATACTAAGGCCAAATGACGCCTGGGTGCTCAAACAGCCTGTGGCGGCTGCCACTTGTTTGTGCGTCATGCTATGTAGCTATCTGCACAATTCTACAGATTGCTGTCGACTTTAAATGAGTTAGCCACCTCACATCGAATGGACTGTGTTTGTACACGCTCAGTTTGTGTCTATGCTCTCAGCTTAGGTTGATGATATCATCTCTCCAAAAGAATAAACTCCTGACAACTCTGTCATGATCAAAAGGGGCCATGGGTGTAGATGACGCACTAAGAGGAGTATGCCATGTGCATTCAGAGGTGGAGTACATAATGATCGTATTTTCTTCATAGAACAGCTTCTCTGTTGACTGAAGATGCACTGGCAGGATTGATAAATTACTCACTGCTGATTAGCTGGACCAAAACAGACCTGCCTCCATCCCCACTCCAGTTCTTTTTATTCATCGTTCATTCATTTTCCATAACCACTTATCCTTTGCAGGGTCGCGGAAAGGTGCTGGAGCCGACCCCAGCTGACAATGGGCGAGGAGAAAAAACTGTTTTTATGAAGTTTCAACAGAAATGGGGGCGCTTCTGAAATGTGCAAACTGGTTTTAACATTATCAATTATGTAAAAATCTAACAGATTTGTCTAACTGTATGTTGCACATTTAAGATGACTGATGATGGTTTTAATGACACAGTTGATGCTCTTTGTCTTCTCTAAACTCTCTCACTTCATATTAAGGACTCTCATTTGTTTCCTCTAATAGCAGGTCATGTTTCAAAGTCAATGATGTTTGGATTTATTTATGTTGATCTAATTTTGTGAACACCGGAGGAGAGAACAGAGAAGACACAGTAAGATGCGCAGGACACGGCGGAGTGCTGCCGCAACCTCGCGTTTTTGGCGTGTACAGTTTTCCCCCTGCAGAGCGTGTTAGCGTGATCCAGACTGCTGTGTTCACTGACACTCTGCATGCCGACAACATCCATCAATCTAACTTACTCCACGCTCAACATTTGTCTCCTGTCGTGTATACAAAAAATTCCTCCACAAACACCCAAATGACTGACCAGATGGTGCAAAAGGCGAAAGCCAAAAAATAACATATTTTCCCCCCCGCTCTCCGCCTCCCTCCTGCATCCTCAGCCATCCTTCCCCTCTCCTGACACGGATGGAGCTCACGGCGAGGGGTTTCCACTGATCTCCTCATCTCCGCCTGGCAACTAGCACTTTAATAATTCTCTCAGTGCAGAAGAAGGCATCTGATGCTTTTATGCCCACCACCACCCTAGCAGTTTTCTCTCATTAATTTCGCAGCACCCCAGTGAGTCTGAGGCAAAGACAACACACTTACATCTTAATCCGTCTTTCACGTCTAGGAGAAACGCGTCTGAGCTGTTTGTTTTACAAGCAACATTTCTGCCTCTATGTGGGCAAAATAAATGCACAATGATGTCCTACCTACCTCTCCCCCTGATGGTATTAAACCCGTGTTATAATCCATAAATCAGAGCCATTCAGTGTTTGATTAAATTCATTATAATGCTGCATAATTCCTGGGCAATATATCATCATTAACTGTGCTTATCTTTAACATAGACCGCTGCCAGGTGGCATTATCTTTGAATAAAAAGGCAGAAGTCTAAAATCCTTTAGAAAATTCAGCTATAAAGAAGATTTTTTTTACTGTGACAGAAAAATAAGGGTGTTGTAATATTGTTTCCATTTGTTCTTTTAATCGAGTTCAACTGATCGCACTCAAAAGCCTCAAAAGTGGTTCAAAGTCAAATCCGGCTGCACTGCTAGTTGCTTCACACAATCACCGCCCAAAGATAATCTCACGCCGACGGAAAAACTTCAAAGCGAATTTCCCTTCCGCTTTCGTCTGAAACAACAGGCAGATATTTCAAACTGATGATATAACCTTGTCTCTCATTTTGAAAGACAAAACCAGACTAATCAACGAGCGCTCAGCTCTGAATCAAAGTGTGCCACACACACACTCACACACACACAGGCTAAGCGTAATTTCTGTTACATTTTAGGACATTTAGCTGACGTGTTAATCCTCAGCAATCCAACAATGACTGGAACAGTAAATTCCTACTTGGGTTCAACTGATTTCGGGTATTTTTAGTTAGCAATAGCTCATGTTTCGTGCCAGTACTCTGTGTATTTTCTGTATTCAGCGTCTGCCCTAAATTCTCTTATTGTCTCAGGGAGAAAGGCATCGAAACAACACTGAGATCACCATGAGACACTTAATCTCTCCAGTAAAACCCAAATTAATGTTATTTCAAAGCAGGAGGACCTCCTACACGCTGCAAGAACTCAACAAATAGATACAAATGTAAAGAGTCTGCAGTCTCTGTGAGGCTTTAGCATGCTAACAGGCTAACAACGACAAGTATGCTGATGCTTAGTAGGTATAATGTCAGCATGTTAGCAACACTGGCTTAATACAATGGCAACCTCCACTTGAGGCTGGCTACAGAATGAGTCAATCATCACCAAAGCCGTGAATCCTCTGGGGAAATGAATGTCTTTAATCCAAGAGTTGTCGAAACATTTCACTGAAACCAAAAATATCGACCTCGTGGCGGCACTAGAAAGTCATAAGGATTCATCATCTGGGGAAGATGAATGTTCAATCCATCTTATGTGGTGAAAGACTGACCAGCCAACCAACCAGACAGACCGACACTGCCTTCAGAAGAGCCGAACCACTAGCAATGTTTTTCTGCAGCTGCGTAACAGAAGGAGCGTTCATACTGTCATACTGTTGGACATCTAACATGAAATGTTAGATGAACAGCCAAGATTTTGACATTTTAGTCAAGTCTACACGAACAAGACTGTAACCAGCCAAAAGAGGAACAGGTGTCAGATTCATAGCAACTTACCAGCCTCTGTATGTACCAAATATGCCGTCTCACCACGAGTGACTTGTGGACTGGTAATGAGTATGTGCTGTGGTGTCATGGAAACAGGCCACCTGTCAACCAGCAACCTTCCCACAACCCACCTGTCACCCTGTTTTTTTTTTTTGGACGGGGGTGATGCAGACACCGTGAATGGCAGGTTTGAATTTTAATTGACTCTGAGAGAAAAGAAAGAGCCACAACAATAACAAAAGGAATTTTTAAAAGCCTCTCTTGCTGCATCAAACCCGAACTGAATATGAAAAGGTATATGAATACGAGAGGTTCAACAGTGGCATGATTTGGTTTTTCAATTCAGAATGATTCCTCTTTCCATGAAGCTCAATAATAACACTGATTTACAGCTTGTTTGTTTTTAATTGCAGTGAACTATTTGCATCCGATTCCCTAAAGTCTGTGTGCATCTTCAGTTCTTCAGCACTACTGCTGTTAGCTCTATTTTTGACTTGCACAATAAAGTGGTGTAGAAAGCAGCAGAAACTATTTTTGGCACCTGCAAAAGTCAGATTGCATGTAAGCTTGTGAAAAAATGACCCAACTTCTCATGTGATTTATTACTTGAGTAAACAGTTTCCTGAGACTTTAAGGACCCAGTCGCTACTTTCAAGTCTTCTTTCACTCAGAGTGACATTTCATTTCACTTAGTCACTGATGGTCACATTTAGAGACAAATAGATGAAAAGGGAGGGTATGATTTAGGAATCTGTTCCTGCCTTTGCCGATTTCTTGTTTCAAATGTTTTCAGAAACAAATTTTAGTGTAGCTGTAATATAGTAACTTCAATGACCAGACTTTTTTTCCTGCTTGAAATGAAGGCTAAAGCTGTCAGAAGCTTTTCTGTTTTGTCTCTTTCATATCATGGTCAAATGAATATCTTTCTGGATTATAATTTTAAAACATCATCTTGGTGGATGTTTTATGATGTTTTACAACTTCAAACATGGACAAAACGATTAATTTATTATTGAAGAAAAAAAAAACATCACACAAAACATTGTATATGCCAGATGGAAAAGTTCCGTTCTTCAAGTCGGCAAAGTTGAGTTTAACAAGTAATTTATGTAATAACATTTTCTGCAGTTCATAGAACAACATCTTGATAAAAAAGAAACCTAGACTTCATGGTTTATAAGCCCATTAGCTTCACTTATCAACCCCCTGACAAACAGCCTTGAGTAAAAGAATCCCATCATTATCTATGACCCGAGCCAAGAAGTTAACACATCTCAGAGTAAACAGCATTTGTTATGCTAAAAGAGAGGAGTCTGATTTATGTATTATTCAAAGTGGGTATAAAGTGTCATGGAAAATGAAAGCCTCTTGCAGATGGAGAGGTTTATCCTAACCATTTTGAGTCAGTGACTTCAAGAATAGGCTTTACTGAGTAACATCTTCAAATCTTTGCCTTCAAAGAGAATTAAAGTATCAACCCTGGAAGTGTGAGTGCCACTTTCTCCAAGCCAGCCTTTGCAACAGCATTGTCTGTATGCACAAGAGCCGTAAACCATTTGTGAAGATTTATTTGGCAGAAAAAGCAGCATAACAAATGGTGGAAGGTCAGAAGAGGTGAGTCTGAATGGGTTTGGCAAAAGTGAGCCATTTTTAAGAAAAATCACACGAAAACAGAGGGAGTCAAACAGTTTGAGGTAAGAGGCAGAGTCAGAACACTCTGCAGCCTATTCAACATGTTAATGGGATGCCTGCCCAAGACCAGGGAGTAAAAAACCAAGGATTAACAAAACAGATGAGGACCAACTTAAGAGATTTCTCCAGGGACAGAGATCAAGACAAAGACCTAAGATCCAGAATTACACAAAGAGCTACTGATTATCATTGATCTAAAGCTCAATAATCAATTAATCTCACTTGTACTGATGAATAATTTAGAGCAGCCTCGTCTCTAGTGTCACACCTTGGAGAGCTTCACAATGGGGAGTAATCCCATGCAGGAGTCCAATAACAGAGGTATTATTAAGCTCACCGTGACTGTTCACACCGAGACCTCTCTCTTACAGTAAAGAAGATTTATGGCTGCTCGCAAAGACACGTGTTACGACCTTAGTATGCAAAGGCCCTCCTCTCGCTCTGACAAAGCGGCACCTTACAGGCTTACAGCGCACGCTGCCGTGATTTTGCATTTTCACGTTCATCACAGCACATTATGAAGACGGAAAATGATGGTGCACACAAATCAGAAATCTGAAAGGTGTGACAGACGGAATAATGAAGTGATTACTCTTCTTTGAATGTGAAATACATTCACTAATTTGACACGTTCACAGAAGAAGATCACATCTATTATGTATCTAGTTTTCATAGCGAATTACAGCATAGACATTCATGTACACGCACACTAAAGATTATTTTTAATACTTAATATATGTATATATTCGATTTATCATATTGATTCATTATTTCTAAATGATTCAGTTAGTTGTTAGTAGATCACGGTTTCTCAAAGCCCGAGATGACTTTCTCAAATGTCAACGTTTTTGTCGACAACCCGAAGATAATTTGTCATAAACGACTAAAGACACGAGAACACAGTCACACTTGAGAAGCTGAAATCAGAGAACATGGACACTGTGTCTTAAAAAACAAGAACTCTTTTTTTTTAATTTATTAATCAACTAATTATCACTGCTCTCATTTTGAAGTGCCTATACTTCACTTGATTTCCGTATGTCAGTGGGTGGGATATATTAGACCGCAGACCTCAGAGTTGATGTGTTAGAAGCAGGAAAAATGGGCATGGGGACGAATTACGATGGCTAGACGACAGGGTCAGAGCATCTCCAAAACTGGAGCTCTTGTGGGGCGTTCCTGGTCTGCAGTGGTTAGTTGTACCTCAAAGTACCAAGAAAAGAAATGAGTCATGGGCACCCGAGGCTCACTGATGCACATGGGAATAGAAGGCTGATCCATTTCGTCAGATGAGCTACTGTAGGTCAAATTGCTGAAAAGGATAATGCTGCCTCCGATAGAAAGATGTCAGAACATACAGCACGTAGCTGCAGATCAGTGTGGGTGTCGCGGCGAACGCCCCCTTCGTCAGCTGGTGCGCAGCGCGAGTGCGTAAAGTACTCACCTTTGTTCATTCAAGCGGAAACAACCCACTTCCTGGTTGTGAATGCGGACTGAGGCTGCAGCGCAAAATACAAACCTGTATTTCTTACCAGGTTCCTGTCGAGCCGTGCTGGAGCTAGTACCAAAATCAAGACCTGAACAGACAGCCGTCGTGTTTGCTGTTATTAATCCTCATTGTAAACAGGATGAACTCGTTGCGCTGACGAGGCATTGAAACGCGGGGAAATTGTTTGCGTTTGTAAATATTCACGTGGTGTTCTGTGTGAATGGTGGCTGGTAAATTTAGCTATGGTTTGTGTCCATACTACTGTGTGAAACGTGGAGTTAAACGTGCCTCTTTATATTTGTGTACAGCACATGGTAATTGCACAGAGAATATAGTTTTCTAACATATATTTAAAACCGTGGTGAACCTTGCTGGTTGCTGCTGACTTCATTCATGAGTTGGTCTAGTAACCTATTTAATTCATTATACAACCTGTGGTTAAGTTAAGTATGAGTAAATTAAGTATATTTTTTATATATATGTGTATATATATATATATTCATAGATGGATTTACAGTTAAACAGTTAATTTAGCATTATCAACTTATGCATGTATTTAATGTTAAACTTTTGATGTTGATTATTTGACTCTTGTGTAACTGCTTTCACAGAAACTGTACAAATTGGTTAATAAGTGGTTTTGTTTGTCTTTTTAAGGTTTTTCACCTGCTACTAACAACAACAGTTGTAAATGTCTGGGCCACAAAGGTGGAAGGAAAACTAAAAAGGGAAAAAGGAACAAAGGCCTGGTTATGGAGTGGATTCCAGCTTTAACGTTCAGTATTGGTACTACAATTCAAGTGTGGGACAAGCACAGCAGAAAGGAGCATAACACTTGACAGTGGGTGTCCATGCTGACACCTGCCCACTGCTGAAATCACCCACAATGGGCATGCAAGCATTAGAACTGGACCACAGAGCAATGGAGGAAGGTGGCCTGGTCTGATCATATTTCATCTGGGGAAGACATGGCATCAAGATGCACCATGAGAAGAACCAAAGTCTGTAGAGGCTATGTTCTTGTCTGCAGAGGCAATGAAACCTGCCATTCATGTAGATACCTGAGCATTGTTGCAGACTACGCCCATTCGTGGAAATGGTATTCCCTGATGGCAGTGGGCTCTTTCAGCAGGATACTGCGTCCCACCACACAGCAAATGCTTCAGGAATGGTTTGAGGAACACAACAACAAGTTCAAGGTGTTGCCTTGACCTCCAAATTCTCCAGATCTTAATCCAATCGAGCATCCGTGGGATGTGCAGGACAAACAAGCCTGATCCACGAAGGACGCACCTCTGGATTTAAAGGATCCCACATGGTGTCAGATACTGCACACCTTCAGAGGTCTAGTAGAGTCCATGCCTCCATGCTCCATGTTAGGCAGGTGGTCGTAATGTTATGGCTGATGGAAGGAGCCGCACACAAGAGACAAAGACAGAAGGAAAGCAACAGGAAGTTAGTTACTGTCGCCTGGCCACTGATTTGGCCACTCACAACAGTCAGCAGTTACAGCAGCAGCAGCAGCAGCAGCAGCAGCAGCAGCGGTGGCTGTGACACACAGCTCATGGAGGCAATTAAAAGTTCCCTGCGGAGTTTCAGACCTCTAAAAAGCACTATGAAGCTGCTTTTTATATGAGTGGGTGTCTGTTTTGTTTATCCTGTGTGTGTGTGTGTGTGTGTGTGTGAGACGCGATTAGGGTTGCCACCTTCGATGTAGAAAAATAAAGGAACACCTTATCAGCGGCCCAATGCCCGAGGGACATATATTAAGCGAGGGGGTCTGGGGGTCCTCCCTCATGAGATTTTGAGTGTCAGACACTTCATTTCCTACATTCTGGTGAATTTTTAAGCACATCTGCGGCATAAATGGCTCTCTCTCTGAGTCATAACTCAGTCAAATCTGAACACACAGACACAGTACGCATATTTTTACACTTTCCAAAGATATCACTGTCTTCTACATCCATAAATCATACAAATAAAGAGTTTCATGACTTCAGAACTTGCCTCAAACTCATCACATGCGTAAGTATTTCTCAGTGTCAAAGTAATCCAGTGGCTTCGGGTTACCCAACGAGGTGTCAGCTGATTAAACTTTACACAGTCATGTTGTTAAGCTGATGTTAGATAGCTACTTTTAATGAATCGTGTCTTTGTAATGCCCTCAGCATGACTTTTATCACATGATATAGTGGTAATGAACTAATTCATTCACCGTTATATCTGGTTGAAAAAACATCTTAGTTTCCACTGGCAGGGTTTTTCTTTCACCATCTCCCACGAATGCTAATAACGTTAAAGTGAGTATTCTGATATTTTTAATACATAAAATGATTGTACATTATGATTTTTATGTCTGTAGTGGCTTACATTCAGTCATGGTGAGGTGGTTAGTACTGTCACCTTTTGTCAAGAAATTTGTCTCCAGTCCCCTGCAGAGCTGGGTGAATGGATAAAATTGAAATGTAGTCAATAAACTGTCAAATGTGCTCAGTTCATATCAGATTTCAGAAGTTTAAGAAAGCAAATAACACTGATGGCGTGTACGTCTAAAACTGTGGATCTGGACCTGTGAGGCCGATGACGTTGAGAAAGCTGCAAGCAGAACTACCCATCCCGACGAGGCATGCTTTGAACTATATTTTGCTGAGCATAATAGGATATAAAATTAAGTAAGAAATGCATCAACGTTACTGAGACTTGAAAGGCTCCGAATCTTTCAAAGCTGACCAGAAAGTGAGCCATCTAATTTTAAACGGGTCCGCAGACGCCCAAGAAAATGAATCGACAGTGGAAGTCTCTCACCGGGATTACTGTGATTTGTGTGCCAGTGCTTTAAAAAAAAAAAAAAAAAAAAAATCGAAAACAAAATGCAGAGCAGTAATGCCCACGTTAGCTGAGTGAAAAGAACCCCGAAAGCTGGTAGCAAATGGCTAAATTATTATTTGTCTGAGAAATTCTCAAGAACAGGCGTCGCTCTGTTTGGAGAGATGAAGGCTTGACAATTTTACAAGCAGATTTTAATGCCGCTGCCAAGAGGTGATTGCTTCTCTTTTCACATAGCGCCGCGCAACCATAATCTAAAGTGACTAGTTCACATCCAATTTAGAGCTGAACATATAACAGAACATCACTGACAGGATGCATTACAGCTGATGCTGCACTGAGCATTATGGCTGCACTCGTTCTTCTTTCTTAAGACGCTGATAGATCCATCTTTGCCCTGCTCGTACCAGTAAAAGCATCGCTTGACATCACAGAGTGAGCGTTGTTTCAAATTATTCAGCAGGCTGAACGTCTCACGTTTTTGCTGATTATTGGATTGTGATCTCACAGTACAGAGAGCATAAAGAAACAAGTCTTCAGCCAGCCTAAACATGAGAGAAAAGCCTGTTTAAGTCAGGCGGTGTTAAGAGGATCCGCGAGACATGAAGAGAGAGCAAGTTATCTGTTCTGTCAGGAGACTTTGAATTCAGTACCTGCTGCAGTTAAAATGTCAAACACCGGCCTGGGAAAAGAAGAAGAAAAGGAAGGAAGTACGCAAGGCCATCTGCAGACCTGATTAATGTGAAGGCAAAAGATATTCACAGACCAGTTCTTTTGCTGGAAACTCACATTAGTGTTCTCAGTTTGTTTTTCACCCTGTTGTATCTACACTTACACACACCAGAAGGCTTTAATTTATTCAGAGACAGATGATTTATGTTATTCATTTGCCTTTATATTATCATTCATAATTTTTTACAACACCGTGTTGATATCCGGGCTGACGCTGAATACTGTTTTGATGATTTTAGTCTAGAAACAAGTGAAAAAGTAAAACTTTTTCTATCAAAGAACATTTTTGACCCCTTCAAAAGTATTTCAACAGTTCAAAATATTTTTAAAAAAAATCACTTTGCAAAGATACAAAACAGAGCAAAAGAACCAAGCTGAGTGGGAACTAGAGAATGGCTTACAATTTTTGCAAATAGTTGTCAATTCATTTTTGTGTGGAATGCGTTATGAAAAAATATGTTTCAATTTAATTACATATACCTATTATTATGGGGTTTTGGAGTGAATTTTATGCATTCATCAATGATGAGTCAATAGAGAGGAAGCTTTATTGAAGCTTGATCGAGGAGAATGGAGGATTTATCAATACACTTTAATAAAATCTCCTCTTTTCCAACAAGATCTATAAGAATTTACGTGACGACGTCGCCTCACTTCCAAAGAAGCTGTCCTCTCTGGCTCGTCTATGTGACCTCAAACACCTCCCCGTCCCTGAATCAACATTAGTCAAGGAAATACCCTTAGTGGTCCCACATTGTGATCTGTAGAGGTTTCTACATTATTCACCTATCTGCTGTGTCTATGGAGCCTCTGCTCTGAACAGAATGGAGCCTTCTTTCCTAAAGACAAACACACAGCTGCTCTGTATCTCAAGGAGAAGCCATGCATATGCACCATATGTGACGTGCGTTCCCTCACACCATCAATCTTCCATCAGTTGATTATATTTCTATACTTTCAACTGTCCTGAATACCCTACTTTGTATTTTGCACATTTTAAGTATGTTCTGCAACTGAGTCCTTGTACTGTTTGCTGCTGCAGCTATATAATTTCCCAATGGAGGCCAAGAAAGTTTCATCTTATCCTCTCAAGGACAATACAGCTCTTTAAAGGACAAATATAATTCTTATAGAATGAACAAATATGCACCAACTATCTTGGAGCCGGTGCTGCAGATGTATTCTTAACACACCGACAAGACAGCCACGGAGCCTTGTGTTATGAGGCTATTTCATCTCTTTAGAGTGTTATTTTTCTGAGGCCACGGAGCCATTTGATCTAATAAGGCTTATTAGATAGGGTTGGGTTGCTACATTACTAGTGATGCAGGTGTGTGTCTGGGAGATTTCGCCCAGTCGCGCTTATTGAATCAGGTGCTGCACCGCAGAACATTAAATGTATTTACTGCTTCATGTGGCTGCGGGGCGACCATCATGGTGCCTACCTGCGATATTGTCCATCTGTTAGGATGACCGTGATTTTGTTGGAAAAGAGGAGGCTTTATTGAAATATGCTGGAGAGCAGAGACGAGTCTTCAGCGAGGATTTTGGAACATAGAGAAACCAATCAGACATAAATATGTGGGAAGAGGAGAAGGAAATAAATGAGCTACGTGGCCAACAGAATGTGAAAACAATCATTTACATTATTCCATTTAATTTGTGACAAGAAGCAGCAGTGGACTACACACATACTAACAGAACTGGAGACCACATTGAATAATAAATAACGTTACACTGTTAGGCTGCTAGATTTGTTAGATGTGTGCGTAAATGAGAAAGAGCGGATAATTTAACCTTCCTTCAAGCTGTTTATTGTTTGTCTTCACTAACCAAACCAGCACCTGACTGTTTGTTGCCCGGAGCCGCCCTTGTTCGCAAAAAAACACAGCAGTGTCCAAGACACCCCAATGGTAGATACAAAATGATAAAATGTGCAAGAAAACGTAACAATGTCTCTTCTAGAGAACTCGGAAGAGTTCTCTAGAAGAGACAGTGGAGAAAACGTGATATAGTGCCCTCTAGGAGCTCTTCCAATGGAGAAAACTAAATATAGAGGGACGAAAATGTGATAAAGTGCCCTCTAGGTGACCTTCCAGTGGAGAAAACTGAATATAGAGGAAATAATAGTGATAAAATGCTCTCTAGGTGACCTTCCAGTGGAGAAAATGTGATGTAGTACCCTCTAGAAGCTCCCCGGGTTGAGAAAACATTATAAAGTGACCTCTAGGTGTCCTCACAGTGGAGAAAATGTGATAAATTGTCCTCTAGGGGCTCTTCCAGTAGAGGAAATCTGGTGCAGTGCATATAGCTGCCCTTCACAGTTCGCCACTGCTAACCAATCACAGTTCATTCTGTCGTCACATGGATTCTCCGTGGCCGACACAACCCTGATGTGTGATGCGCTTCTTGAGGATGTGCGCAGACTCCAAAGCTAAGTCATAACTCCTTTAATGCACAACCATAAGCTCTGCATTTATCAACCAATATCAGTATCCGGCCACGTGGCTGAGCGGCAAAATATGCCTTATAGTTCTAGAAGAGTGGAGGCTGCTGCAGCAGCATATTAATGCCAACAGTCGTTGTGTTGCATTAGATGTTCATCCATCATATGGATATGTCATGCCTGAGTGTCCACATACTTGACCACGGAGTGCAAATAAGATGATTTATTATAAATCTAAAAGGGGAGAGAGTCAAAAGGCAAAAAGACTACTGAGTGATGACTTTCAAGCAGATTTCCCGCTTTACGTACACCCAGAATATAGACGGGCTTTGAAGAAACCAGATCACGGACGTTTGCCTTTTTCAAATTCGACATAGAAACCCAATGTGCCTCCCCGGCTAATAGTTTTGACAACATCCTCCAAGTGTCATTACATCATTAGGACATAATGCAAATGGACTTTAAGGAAGACTGCACTTTGCCTTCAGCTGACAGTTTTCCTCTCTCCCTCCGATTGCTGCCTCGTGTCTCTCTCAGATGGGGTCAGAACACAGAGAGCGACGAGTCGTTGATCCCCTCTTCCCTTTCGGAGCGAATACGGTGATGACTTCCTCGTTCCTCCGAATTGACTGGTTTCGACCCGACGAACCGCCGCCCAGAACGCTCGGCTTATTTGTGTCTCGGCGTTTCCAGTGGCTTCATTTAATAAGATAATTTCACAGCAATTACAAGCTTTCAACACAGAAATGTAATGTCATTACATGCTTACCCGGTGACAAATTCTCAGTTTGGATGGAGAGCAACACGCTGAGTGATGATTTTTAGGGCCGTCCACGGTGGGAATCAGGACTTCGTGTGGAGAGAAACACAATGAATCCTCCTGCTCGATTTTCCCTTTAAACGGCTCGTTGTGATAAGCATGAAATTACAGTTCTGTGGCGATGCCGCGAACATTGTGTTTCAATCTCCTACATGAGCCAACAGCAACACTCCTGCTATCTGCTATTTCTTCTTCTCTTCTCATCCAATACACAAAGCAATTATAGATACAGTCACGTACTGTGCACCCTGTAAACAAAAGCCTGCGCGCTGGTGGGGAGTCATTTGACATTGAGGCTTTCGATCACATTAGGACGCAGATTGCATCGACAAAAGTTCAGCGTTCGCTTCTGTCACATTCTTTCACTCTGGGTTGGAATATTTCAGGGTCAGGCAGGCAATTTTCAGCTGGTTTGTCTGGAATATTGCACACTTTAAAGCCGCACTGGAGACCATTCTTTCGATACATAAAAGCACGATAAAGTCAGGCTGTAAGGAGGAAAATAATTCCATATCCGTTTATGTATCAAGTGTAATGATTTGTAAGAATTTGCCCAAGTATGGCGGCAATTTTTGTTCTCTTTGTTAACACAAAACAGAAAATACAGAGCCACAGATGACCTAGACTATGAGGAGAAATGTGTGGAAACATTTTAGATTCAAACTTCTGGATGAGAGTAAAGGTGTTTTCCGCTGGGAACGGCTCTGTGACGTTGCACCTGCGATGCTGTCTTGTAGCTTCAGATGCTACCCGCCAGATTTTGTTGACTTGGTCATTTATTCTTGATTTTTGTGCTTTTATCAGGTGTAAGCAGGCTGTGTAGGTAATTTTGGTCTGTTTTTACGATCTGGAGTTTGTACATTTTGTACAGTGTGTCTTTGTTTGACAAATAAAGTTTTTTTTCCCCTCTCAGCAGTAAATCTGGTGGTCATAGCTTCTGAACAGAACAATTCAAATCGACCTGATCTAACTATGTGTTGGACACAGTGCTTTGATGTCATCCACAGGTTTCTGGAGAGCTGCTGTGAAGCTCGGAGTGTGGTGGCTCTGTACTCCAGCATCTTGGTTGAACTGCCTCTGCCGGTTAACGGCTAACTCTAATGGATTAACATAAGTCTTAACATAATTTGAATGGGAAAGTTAAATAAAAAATCACCCTCGGAGGGACAGTTGTCTTGAATGGGGCTGTGTCAGGCTGCAAACATGTTTATTTCCTCTGTAACGTTGGGCATTTGAACAGATTATGATTATTGACTCGTTCTGTAGCCGGCTTCAAGTGCACATTTGGGGAACTTCATTTTAAAGCCACAGAGTTTGCCACTTGATTGAGACCTGGGTTTATATATCGTGTACTGCTATCAGGAGTAAAACCTAAAGCACTTTCACAGACAAAATTTAGTTTGTGTGTTTATACAAGTTTACCCACTGGGATGTTGTCAGTTTTAAACCAAAAAATACTCCGCCATGCCAAGAAAATCCTCGCAGGCGCTTCCCCGTCTCGAGTCTTTCCCAATTCAATCAGCTCTCGATGGATGAAGGATTTTCTAACTGCAAACATCACAACAGAGTTTTCAGATCTGATTTTTGCAGAGAGCTGCTCACATTCACAAACACTGAACGGCATAACCTCTCAGACCACATTTAGAAACACAGAGGAGCTGTTGCAGTGAATGATGTTTCATTTTCAACCCCAAACTATTTTAGGGTGAGCAAGCGCCGACTGCCAGCAGTGCTCACACTCGTGTGGAGTGGGACGGCTGGAGATTATGAAGCATGATTACGCAGCTGTGACATTCATGCTAATAAAAGCAGATTAAAGTAAAACTCACTACATATATGGAGGGGAGCATCCGCTATTAAGTTAATCTACGATTAGAGTGACTCGCTCCTGATGATGAATTACGCATGAAACATCCATTTTGGGTTCTCTCATCAGACTTAACCTCAGGAATCAGTCAGCCCTTTAAGGATAATTTGCGTCACTTTCCCGACCTCTGGTTTGTTGCCTCCAAATCCAGATAAAAATAAATAAATACGTATAAATCAATCAAATTTAAATTAGCGTTCCTCATTTCACTCTACCTGAGCATTTTCAGAGTTTTCATACAGCAGCTGCTTTGTATCACAGTCTAACTACTGTCATCTAACAACCGCAGCAAGAAACCAGCAAGTCTTCATGGTAAAATAATCCTAAAAAACATGTCACCTTACAGATTTCGCTGTCACATTCTTGTCTTCTTACTTCCAGCGTCTCAACAGGGAGTTCATTTTGAGCCAGATGTGACACCATGAAATATTGAAAGCAACAACAAGTAATCTAATTTCACGCCGGCTGCGTGCGAGGATGACTGAGAGTAATGTGAACCGGAGTACACAAAAGTAAATGAGCTATGACTAAATGGCATCTGTGTTCCTCTGAAGTTAAAGGTCGCGTGCGTGCGTTCTTGACCACGTTTTGATGGGCGGGCGCTCATATTGCATCATCATCATCGTGCCCCGCTGTGCACGATGATGCAGATGCCGTCGCAAGGACGGGCGTAACGTGCCGTTGCGACTGTTGGTGTTTGTTGGGGTTAGGTTTGTCCGTGACGCCACTCGTGTCGTCTTCTTGAAGATGTCTCTCTGCCAGACGGCAGATGTGACGCCGTAAAGTTTGCACATTAAAAGCAAGTCAGTCTAATTTAATCTTCTATGTGTTGGGAGTGACTGAGTGAAGTGTAAGTAGACAAAAGTAAATGAGCTGTATCTAAATTACACCTGTGCTCTCAGGTCACTTATGGTGTCTTTTGACCGGTAGTTATGTTTAAAGAGCCGATCCCCGTATTGTGTTCAAACAGGCAAATGAGGACAAACATGTCCAGCATGAGTGCGAGGGCGACTCTGACTGCAGATGCATTTACAAAAGTTCCACAACCCAACAAGCATTTCTGTTGAGATAGTGATGCCATTAAGTCCAAATCATACTACTTCAACATCAGGCTTACGCAGGCTTCACGGTGGCCATGAGGTCAATTTTTGCAACCAACAAACATGTCCGGTGTAGTATAAACAGAACCATGTGACTATATCCAGCTATTTGTGTTAAAGCTTGAAGCCATGAAGTACAGACCTGGGGAAAAAGACGTCACTGGCCTTTTGGACACCCTGAAGTTTTCTTGAATGCTTGATGAGGTGTATAATCATGTTACACCTACATTTTCCTGAAATAATACAAAAGTATACAAATAGTCGCTTTTTTGTGGCATGAAAAGGATTGATACTGTCTGACTGGTTCTGATACTACTTGGGACCCGGCCCTAATGAAGTCATATCACGTTATGTCGAGGAACCAAACTTCCTTTTACCTCAGAGACCGTGTCTATCAGTATTATGACACACTTGTCTTTGAGACGATAAAAAAGGTATAAAAGTGTGTGTTCTCATGCATTCGGTGTGATTGACTAATCTTTTAAATACACATATAATTCCAATTGTAGCTTGGAAAGAACTTTCCAAACATTAAAATGGTAAAATCATGAAGAATCCTGATTCTGTGGACTAGGAAAAGACCACAGCAAAGAATAAGCACTAACAGGCATAAATAAAATCGCCCACACTAACCCACAATAAGAGAAATAGAGGGTGCCACACCTGTGATAGCACACACATCCACACACACAAACCAAAGCAGATACACATGCTTTGAAGGAGCAGCTGGCTGGGAAGCAGAGACCCGGGTCATGCAGGCCCAGGTGGCAGCGCTGTAAAGTGACACTGTGATTTAAGTCCTGTGTCGTCGTGAGGTCTGTTATCTAGCGCCGGTAACAGGGCCGCGCCGATACGGTCCGACAGCTAACGACCGCAGCTCAGGAGGCAACACCAATGACGGATAGGTTCAGCCCGTGAAACGTGCAGCCGCACTGCGCAATTATATGAATCATATGTTTAAGCAGCTGTCAGATACATTTGCATCCGAGGCTGTGGTCACTTTGTCTTGGCTGCGGTTGAAAATGTTGCTGCCTGTTTCCTTTAGATTATTTTTTTGCTTTGTGTTTGGGGAGTTCGCTAAAGAGGATGACTCGATGAATGTCCCCGTCCGGATTTGAACCGGGGACGTCACCTTGATGAACAGCTGAGTCATCAAGCTACACCTTCTCTTTGTTTGAAAATACATAAACACGGACATTTTCCCTGCCAGCAGACAAACACGGTCCTGCGCATGTAACAGCGTTGGATCTATTGTATATTCAATAACTGAGCAGAATCTCCTTGCACATTATTTAGAGGATCTAATCAATTTCGATTACACATTACATACAAATGATGTGTAGTATGTGCTGTATAATATTCACTGTTTCCTTTTTTAGCATAGTACAGTATAGTTTACAACAAATCAATGCTTTTTACTGTTTTGTTCCTGGTGCCAGCAGACATTAATTACCCTGTGACTATGAAACACCTCACAAAGAGACAGATTTATAATAATTAGTTTGCTTTCTGGGGTGTTAATCATTACTGGCTTCCTTTTGAAGCTCCAGTATGTCAGATTTAGGCTGGATTCAGACCAAATCCAGGTTTCTCCATTCATTTGAGTGGTTGTAGTACGAAGAAGTTGAGCCAGATTAAACTTTTGGAGAAACACAACCCGACGTCACGCTGCGGTGGCCAATGAGACGATCAGACCGGTCACACTCCTCCACAGTCAGCCTGTGTGTAGTCACCTGAACGTACAAAATGTGTGTGTTGCTTTCATCTAGATAGTGTCTAGATTGTCTAGATCTTTTCGCATGTTTCTCGCCCACTGTAATTTCTCCTTCATGCACCTGCAGGATGGAGCTCAATCAGCAGCTACAGATGCCACCGGTCCTTTTAACTTTAACTTCCAAACCTCTGTTCAGAAAAGACTGAGCTTCCTGGCAAACCATCCACGTGGACTTTTAAATTACCGCTGCAGAGACGGTTACTCTGCTGACTGGTGAGTCAGTCAGTGCCGTGCTGTGCCTGATCAGCAAGTCAAAGCGGAGGCGGCGCATCTCGTAGACTTGCTTGAGGCAATATGGATAATTAGAGTTGTGTTCGATCTCCACAAAGATGATGATTATGCTCCGTACCATGCAGCAAGCGCTAACAGTAAACCGGTGAGCACACACACAAATGACAGGGTAAAGGCGGACAAGCTGCGCCAGGAAAAGTGTGTTATGTCGTTGTGTACCTGGGGACATTAAAAAGTGTAGTCTGCATGGACGAGCAGAGAAATTAAGTTTAATATCAGAGTTTTTAAGGCATTGCAGTTGCTTTGGACTTCTGGATCGCACGGCTAAGTGAGTCAGGTAAAGAGCTGTAGTTTATTTCTAAAGTGATATTAGTCTCTCCGATTACGTTAAAATATACTGCGTTACTGCTGTCCTTCAGGCTGATTTAAAAGCTGTTAGCATGGACACTAATTACCTCCCGGTGCTGTGCCGCCACGTTTCAGACAAACACAAACAATGACGGACAGGCAGGGAAACAGACGTATAGACAAACCTCTCAGTGCTCATCACATATGCATTAGATGCGGTTCATTGTTCACACCTCGGGTTTGGTCTCTGTTACCAATCAGTAGTGATTGAAGCTCTGCATCACACCCAGGAGCATTATGTCCTGTAATGAGATTCTTCTCCCCGAGCATAGCTCCCTAATCCCAGGTCTCTATCTGTGCTTTGTGGGCCTTCGGAACAGCTGAGCCAGGCTGAACACAGACGGTCTACATGAAATTTGATGTTAACCCTGCCATCATGAATAAGAGCGAGACAATGGAATGGATGCTACGCCTATTACAGAACATGTTAATCCTCTTAAGGAGTTAAGAGAGGTCTTGATGACATGTGGGAGAGGCAGGAGTGTGCAGCTCCGCAGAAATGAGCAGTGGCTAGTCTGAGAAATGAGGCTCATCCTAAACAATAGGGAGCCTGGAGCCTGGCTCTCATAGTCATTAACCTCCAATTCTCTTTCGGCAAATTGATAGAGAGTAGGAACTACGTGGGTGCATGTGTTGTTGTTAGAAAATAAATACTCTTTCTAACTTTCTAGCTCGGTCTTATTCATTCTGACCACGAGAGCTCTTTAAATTTGTGCGTAGGCTGACAAAGCTGTCGTCAGGCGAGAACGACGCTTTTCTTTTCTTTCCTTTCTTGGAAAGCCTTGGCACTCTCGAAAAGCCCTTTACAAATAACATGAAAATAAGTGAATAAAATTAATCCTTTACTGATCTGTAGCTTGAATAATTTCACCGTTTTTGCAATTTCAAAAAGTGCCAAGATGCTGTCAGAGAAGTTCTGAGACCAGCCGCAACTCGGGTGTTTAGAAAGACTGCCAGCATCATGGTACCTCATTAACCGGATTTTCCCCAGACCGGCATTTGGCCGATGTCTATAACCCAGGCAGCGCTTGCATGCCTCTGAGGTGCCTCATAAAAGCTTCTCTTCAGAGAATGGCCTCCAGTGGCGTGTAGAGCCTCTTCCGAGGGAAACTTAAGTAACTTACTTTGATAAAGCCTCGTGAAAGGCAGGATTTGAGATGAGAAAAGCACAGATCATTGAGCAGACCATCAGCGTCGATAAGGTCGATATTATAGCAGCGAAGAGAACAGTGAATGTCAAAGCACTGAGTGGTGAATTTGTCAGGGAGAAGAATCGTACGTCTGCTGTGTAGTGATGCTGTGCCAAAAACAGGAGCAAACAAATGAAGAAGACTGACTCACCTGTCTTTTCCCGTCTCCTTCTTGAAGACCATGTCGCAGTAGTTCATCCTGTCCTCTGTGGTGACGTAGATTCGTGCCTGAGGGTAGTTCTCTGCCGCCTGACGCAGCATGTTGTATACGATGCCCTTCCCGTCCTTCCTCATGTTTCGTAGCGGCCCCCACACAACGTAGACGGTGTCGTTGCCCTGGCCAAAGAAGTACTGGGGCTTCTGCAGCAGCAGGGGGACGCTGGTGTGAGACACGACTCTCAGCGTGGTCCGCTGGCCCACGTCGTGCTCGAAACCCCGCGTGGGTGCGTTGTTCATCCGCCAGATGCAGGGAGAGCGGTCGATCTGCGGGCCGGCACCCTGGCCCAACATCTGTCCGGAGCTGGACACAATGCTGCAGAGCTCACAGTGCAGCTTCAGAGGCTGGAGGAGTCGAAGCAAATCAATTACAACAATTAATCACTGTTATATCATAATTGCTCAGTTAAGTCTTAGTCAATAGAGACAAGTGAGTTATGTCTCACGTGTGTGTCAAGGTAAATCAAGTCTAAAATGAATTAGTCCAAGTCAGCTCTCAAGTTAATCAAGACAGGACCAAGTCAAGTCTCAAGTCAACAGAGACTGGGTCAAGTCAAGTCTCATAGCCAAATCAATCAAGGCTAGTTCAAGTCAACTCTCAAGCCTCAAGTTAATTAAGACAGGACCAGATTAAGTCTAAATCCACAGGTAGAAATACAAGTCAACTCTCAAGCCTCAAGTCAACAGAGACAGGGTCAAGTCAAGTTTTGTAAGTGAAGTTAAGTTAAGTTCAGTGGAGTGAAGTTAATGTCAAGTCCTGTCATGTCCTAATATCATCTAAAGCCACTAGTCGTTTGAGACATGTCAGGGTAAATCCCAGGTCAAGACTAAAATTCACAGGGACCATGTCCTAGTCAAGATCCAAGTCTCAGGTCTTAGTCGGGTTCAGAATACTGACTATACTAATGCACAGGATTAATAACAAAATATGTTGCTGTCATATTTGTTTTAAATGGTTTAATCAAGTCAAAACTTCAGTGTGTGTTTCCTGTTAAAGGGTCTGTCAACTCAAGACGTTACGTCTCCAGAAAGTGAAGTCAAGTCCAAGTCTCACATCCTCATTTCTGTGACCTCGGTGTGATTAAAGTCCAAGTCTCAAGTCGAAAGGTGTGCTTAAAGAGACAATAAGCAATCTAGAGACATTTATCAACTTCTATCCACAAACAATGCGACAATCAGCAGGCGTGGTTCAGCTCACACAATAGAGGCACGGGTAGATAACTAGACCCGAGAGAAAGTATATATCCCCCAGTGCAAAACGCTGCAGTGCTTAATCATTTTCTTTCTCTTTTTTTTTACCCTGTTTGTATGGGTTTGTATCCACAGGTAACAGCATCCTCTATCACAGAGAGGCTAAAAATGCAAGAAAGTTGGAATGGGAACTTGGATTGTTTTCAAAGTACCATGGGAAAACAGAATAAAAACAACAAGATTAGAATTTAAAACTAGAAAACTTAGCAACCGGTGAGGTAATCGCTGCCATTGGACTCAACTCATTCAGCTCCTGCTGCACTTTATGGTCATTTTGTGTTCAGGGACACGGAAAATCTTTTTTCGCTCGAGTATTTAAAAAGAATGCTACACGTTGCTCTGCAATGACCTCAAGCAAAAGATTTCAAGAATGTTCTGAAAATATAGGAATGCCATTCAGACCTCCACCGATGGACAGTTTTAAAGGTACAGCTACCGCTCAGGAGAAGCTACTACTCCTGAGGTTACTTTAGATGAGGGTCTCATTTTGACCAAGGGCGCCATCAAAGGACCAAGGTTGTCAACACTACTCCTTAACATATTTTTAATAACTGTCTCTGATTATTATATGTCTTCAAGTTACAAATATTGTTTATGCATTTGCAGATTTAAAAATATACGGTATAAGCGCATTGTTTTGTGTTATAATAACGGAAACCTTTTTAATTTATCAGGTTAAGAAACCAGATAACTGCGTGTCTCTTCGGCCAGCTGTGTTGTCAGATTTCCTGCTAGTTTTCTAACTCGGTCTGCGATGGTGTTTCTTGACAAACTTCTATTTTTTTTTTAAGCTTTGTATCTGGTCGGGGCACGACTGTACACAAGCTTTTGGCATGTGCCGATTCAAAAATGCTTCTTCAGAAAAATACACAGATTTCTTCAGACAAAATAAGGCTAGCTTTCACTGCTGCATCGTTTTTGACTGTAGATTGTTGTGAATACATCCTGCAGAGTTTGCTTTCCCACCTTTCGTTAAGTTGCCTTCCTTCTGCATCAATTTTTCTCTTCTTGGACGTTCTGGGATTTTTTGTTATTTTATATCTCTCAAGTCTACTTTCTGGAAAAAGTAGTGTGGAAAGACTGCAATCTATTGGCAGGATGCCGTCACTTTGCAGGTCACAGAGAAGCAGATTATGGTCATGGTATGCTTTAAAGCAGCATAGACTATTTCATGTGTTGGTGGACGTCAGCAAGCTGGTCTGCATGCTAATAAAAGCCAAGATCAGCGACAAAAGACTAAAAAGCTGCCTTTAGTCTGATAGCGGCATATCGCTGGCAGGAAACATGTTTTTCTCTCCGTTCACAGTCAGTAACCGGACAAACAAACCGGTAATGTGTCGTAGGGACAGGAAGAGGAAGAGGAGGTGAAGCAGTCAGGGCCAGGTGAGGGAGGAGAGCCAGAGGGGAGGCAGAGATACGGGAGCAGGAGGAGGAGGAGGAGACCCTCCAAAGGGGCAGAAGAGCAGTAATCGAGTGCTGTAAATCTGCCTCTTGTCTTTAAAGTTTTTAACTAATTGAGTTAAAAACGGAACAATAACCTCTGAGTGTGGTTTGCTTCACATTCTTCTCATGATATTATAGTTTGTGATATATACTTGTATATCTGTGCAACAATACATTAAAGTGATGTTTTGGCAAGGGGCTTGTGTGATCAGGACGTAAAAGAGAATGCACTTGGTAATTATTTAGAAAAAAAATAACAATTCATCAGGGTTTTACAGCCCTATATAATTTTCTTTTATTTCCTAAGATTAATGTCACCGTGCACAGAACTAACATTGATTAAGTTAATTGAATTTGGGACCACAGAGGTTACAACAGGGTCTTAATGCAACAATGGAGCCAGGGAGTTGCGTCATTTATCTTATTGTAGATTTTTTTATACATCTTATTATACTTTACTGGAGCAGGGGGATTTGTAATGAATCTTCAATAACAGCTCTTAGCCACGCTTTGCCAAGAGAGGAAGGAAGCTCTCTCCGAATCCGCAAACCGGAGACCAAACTGAAGCTAATGTGCTTGGTTTGTTTTGATGAGATTAAACTTACTTAAGAGAATGAAAGCTCGAGAAAGTTAGAAAAGAAAAACCATTGTATCATGACTAAGCCCTGGTTGATCATTTGCTTAATGGAGAATAACTGTAATGTCGCTGGTTTGCATACAAATTGCTTTTGTGCTGCGTTCTGGATGACGAACATGAAACTCTCTCTTGCATGTTCCAGTTTTAATCAACAAACAAGAGATTTTTTTTTTTTTTTTTAGGGTGCAAACAGAATCCCACGAGTAAATTGTATGACTAATTGTTGCGCATACAGATCAACTGCTCGGAAAGGAAGAGAAAAACAGTGTTCTTCCTGATGAGACATAATAATAATCCACGAATTACTCCAACAGAGCTACCTATTATTCTTTTTCTCCCATTTAAGGGTTCAGTCGTGGGTTAAAAAATGATCCCTGGACCTGGGCTGGTGGTTCTGCATTTACTGGCTGGTTGAGACACACATCACCGCAGCCTTGAGCTGTCAGCAGCTCGTCCATCATCACCCGCTCCCCTTAGCCCGGCTCATAACTCCATCACGCCTTTCAGCACACACAGATTGGTTGAACTCTGTGGGGAACACTAGCTGGCTAACTGCATGTCAGACCAAAACATGGGCTTGTGACTAGAAATGAAACCGCAGAGGAGCTCCTGAGCAAGGCATTTAATGCACAGCTGCCCCTGCAAAGATCTGGAGACTGAGGCTGCGCTTAGAAAAGATGTTTCCAGCGTCAATTAAAGGTTCATTTTGAATTAAAAACAGGCATCTGAGCAGTTCACGGTCACAAAGATAAACATGGCAGCGCCTCCTCTGAACGCTAATGACTTTTACATGCAATGGGGAAGTGTGTAAAACCTCATCTAACAAATAAGAACCCTACTGGAACAATTTCATCTAGCATATAGGGCTGGGATCTAGTCTGAACATTACATCCTGTAAATCAATAAAATGTTATGGCCTCTTCAACCCTTTCAGCCGTGATTCATGTTTCAGTTTAATGTTCATGACGGCGCTGTTTCAGTGTGCCGCGCAGTAATCGCAAACAGAGTGCGCTTTTATAATCCTAATAATTTTGGCACTCTCTGATAAGTACAAAATCTACTCAAAGCCTCAGATTGTAATGCATGAGTGTGTTAAAAATAAAGTGGGCTGTTTTTTTTTTTTTAAAGCAGGCTTAATGTGGGGAACACAGTCATCGTTGAATCATAGCACCGGGGTGTGAACTTAACCTTGACATTCATTAAAATGCTCTAAACACGATTAATTAGTAAGCAATAATAATTACATTAACGTGCCAAGTCCCGGTGTTGTGGCACTTAAAAATTCATTGATTAGCTGTAGCTGTCTGCACGGGGAAAAGTGATTAATTCAAAACGCTCCTCTTGGGACACACACATTAGACTTAAGGAAAATATGGTTTGTGCCTGGAACAGCATCTCAGAAAACAAGTGGAAACATGACTAAAAATGAAATAAGCTGCTGCTGCTTTTGCTTTGTTTTTAGCCGCACTAGCAGTCGGCTGGTTGGATCACCGACTTTCACTGTGCCAAAATGTACATTCTCACAGAGCGGCTAGTCTTAGTCCTCTTTATACGTCATTGCATTTTGAACCAGGAGCTTTTGTTCAGTTCAAACTTAGCTGCACCCTCAGTGATCACCATTTTAGCTACTTGGCGGAATGGGGATGAACCCTGGCATTGTAAAAATGGCAATATTGCAATAAACAAAGTATGTAACATATGTTTTATATTTAGATTTAGATTTAGGCGGTGAAGATGGTATTTCTATTGAGACAACACTGCCCTAACAGATTAGTGGATAAGTACACTACGCCAGGAAGTACATGGGGCACATAGTCTACTCCATAGAAGTGTACTAATAGAAGTATCTGAATTGAGACACAATATTGTTCTTGACTCAGTCGTGCTGTGCCTTGGTCTTGTCTCAGTTCGGATACACTCTGGTCTTGGGCACAGCTTGTTCTCGGTTTAGGTGTACACTGTTTTTTTATTCCACTGTAGAAACTATTTAAAGGATATATTTCTACAAAGCTCAAACAAAATAGCAGACAGTAAATATAGTAAAAAAGATTTCATATTTTCTCCATTTATAAAAATATAAAAATAACAACAGTTCATTTACTTTGACCTTAAGGTGCTACATACATTTCCTAGCAACTGATTTACACATCTTTAAAGTCTTCAGCAGCTGACACATTCCTCAAGCTTCACAGTGTAAAACTTGCTGGTGGTTACTATGAACTTAGAGAGAACTTTACAAACAGCTGGTGCAACCCAGGCCAGAGGATTTCTCATTAACATCATCCACAAAGCAGTCCAAAAATAGAAGCACTTTCCTCTCTTGTTGGCCAGTATGCGCATTTCAAGGGGGCCTGGATTTAAATTTTTTAGGTCTAAATGAAAATATTGAGTTTCTGTCTCTGTCTGTGATAGACCAGGGGCATGAATGTAAAGTGCCAGAAGACAAATGTTTTCTATTTCTCCTGAAAAGCAGAGCGGGAACAATTTATCACACCTGGAGGCAGACTCAATCAAATGAGGAAAATAAGGCAGACCATTCCCCTGCTACGGGGTTATGCATTATACATGCTTGCAAGAGGTTTATAACACCTCAAATGACACCTCACTGTGGCTCATGTAAGATTGCCTTACTGTCCAGGAGAAATATTACTGCTTCTTAAGGCGTTTGCTGTGTGCTTAACAGAGGCCGACAGCTCACGCAGCAGGCTTTCACTCCGGACGTAATCTCTTACGACACCCAGCACAAGACTATCACCTTGACCAGACCTCGACAATTCAGTCCATCCTTTGTCAGTAATTTTCGGCGAGCGCGCTGAACACTTTTGACACTCACGTTTGGGCCAATCACTGCCTCTCCTGATTCGCTATAGAGAGCTCACTGGTTGGGGAATTTGAGCTGAAAAGCAGCCTAATTCTGCGGAAGCTGCCAGTCTTTCCAATGATTTGCATAAATCTCCGCGGGGAGAGGGGCAGTGATTTAAGCAGGCTTGTCTGGAGGCAGAAGGAGGTGCAGACGTAGAGATTGGTGTAAAACGTGATTGCCTCTGGGCCCGTGTTGTGTGGATCAAACTCTCCGGAGGCAAAGGATGACGCTTCACATTAATCTGCCAATATCAGTCTGCTGTATATGAGGCATCCACTTCTCATGAAGGAGCAATACATCCATCGCTACTACAAATCTAGATGCATTTCAACTCAAAGCGAAAGCACAGTCCTCATTACCTGTCAGCTGGAAATGTTGCATACATCCCGTACGAGCAAATTATACGATTTTTCCTGCTTGACTTCCCAATATCCACCAGTATGAGCACAATTTCATTTTTCGCCAGCTGCCTCCCCGAGCAACAAACACACCGCTTGGTTTTTACATTTTGATGTGGTGGGAATTAAAAGGCTTTGATATTTCAATTTCCATAAATTGTGCGGGGAATATACAGCAACAGAGCTGTTTGAAGGAAGAAGAATAGGATCACGGACACGGGTGTTTGGAATTACAAAGAAATAATGCGCGCAAGAGACATCAAACGGGCGTTTTCAGAGTTCGGAGAACCTGAGATAATGAATTAAGAAGATTCTCAAGGAGGTGCAGTGCTTTTCGCATGAGTGCATCTGAATACGCCTTCATTATCGAAGGCAGGTTAATGTTAAGAGAGGTTATAGAATATGAAGGCAGCATAAAAGAAGAGGTTACCTGCGTGCGACACTCACACTGTAATATGGCAAATGTAAAAAGTTTCATTGTAAAATATGAGATGGAAATGATTTTCATCTTCAAAAATCTTCTAAGGTTTCTGAGGTAGCTTCCTCTCAGCTTAAAAAGCCAGAGTTTCTCAGTGTTATCGCTCATGGATTGTTGGCTTTTTGAATGTGTTTCAGTGTTGTTCCGAGATGTTTTGACACTCCACATCTAAATCTAAAAATGGGCAAAGACGTGGATCATCGGCGGACCCAGGACGGGCCAAATTAGGCCTTAATATAATTTGAACCGCTGAAGTTCAGAGGGTGAGGGTACAGAACTTCTGTATTGGATTCACATCAGAGACATGGACGTTGCCACTTGCTTCTGAGTGCTGATATAGAGATTAACAATAGACTGTAAGAAACAAAGATGAACATAGTTCTACAAGTAGAAGAAACTAAATATGATTACCACATCATGCTACATAATGGCTGATAAATAGGAGCTCATGTCAAGTCTAGTTATCTGCAAACAGAAATCTTAACGGTTTAACTCTGATGTGTCTCTTTGTGTCTCTCACCTCCTGTTTGGGGATGCTCACATAGCCCAGGTGAGGCTTGAAGGCTTTGTACGGCTGCTTGGAGAACATCCAGTGGCTGCTGAACGTCTGGCCGAACACCGGCTGCAGGAGGAAGTAAGGCTTCTCCGAGTAGTTCACCACCACCACGAAGAGCGACACTGCCACGATCAGACTGGCGCCGATCAACAACTTCCTCTGCGGGGGGGAAAGTAAGCGCATTTATGACAAATCTGAGAAGTGAAGCGACGACATATTAAAACATCAAAACATCATTCTTGGTTATTTATTGTCAGGTGTTTAATAGCTTGAACTGAAGAGTAAACAAAAGGCTTTGCATCCTAAATCTGTCAGCAGTCACAACTGTATTTTTTTGTGACAACAACAAATATACTTATGTACATTAAGGCAAGCTGAATATACTGCAAAAAACCCAAAAATTGAAATATTACAGCAACAAATAAACAGCATAACAACAGGTCACATCCCTTGAAAACAACAAAAGGCAGTCTGAGCGGCAGACTGGTTTGTTCATCAGATAAAATAAAGATAACAATCTATTTTAAGTGTATTAGCATAAAGTAGTCGTGTGAAAAAAAGAGCATCCTTCCGTGTAAAATCTCTTGCAGATAGATTTATGGAGGACTTATAAAAGCGCATCTCATCACGAGTCACTTTGATATGATCTGACCAGTGAGACAGAGAGACGAGAACACTCTTAGAGCGAGAAGACGCTTCTGAAGTAGCGGAGCGGCTTTAAAGCATCGAGGGAATAAAGTGTTAATTTGATCACTGTGTTTTCTATTCAACACAGATGACTCATGGCAGCCTCTCCTCTTCACTTCAGATGTATCAAGTGTTTAAAAGATCTCTGTGAAGCCCTTAGATAGCAAGTTGCTGAGATTAACACATAATCTCTGCAAATTGCCGCACACAATTTCCACTTGTCACTCTTTCTAGTGTGATTAAGTTATAACTTATTTTCTGCTCCAACTCCAGGGAAGGCAAGTCTGAGAGTTAAATCTGGACTTGCTGTAGATCTTGTAAATCTGCAACCAAGTCCACAAGACTTGCCATGCCTAGTTGCTCTAGATTGAACGCTTCTCAACGCAAGATGACCTGGATGACCAAACTATTGACCAGGTTTGTCAAGTTGCGTCAAGAAGACATCTTGGACGTCCAAGGCACTTTAATATGGACTCAGATCAATCCAGGATCCTGACATGTGATCCGAATGAACAACAGTTCCCTATTAGGTTTGCTTGTCCAGAGAGAGGACGTCTGACTACAACAAATGTTCTACAGGTCATAGGTTGCTTGTTCACCTAAAGGCTACATCTTATATATAAAAAAAAACACTCTAACATTGGCAAAAAGTTTTTTGAAATATCCAATTTGGTTTAGAAAGTCTGGAAAGAAATTATTACAGGTCAGATCCGAATATGGAGATTTGAAATATGATTCCACCTGGATTTATACAGATGCATCTCAGTCCAGATGCTCCGGCAGCTCATATCAGATTTTGAAGTGTCTTTTCTTTGAGTCACTCAAACCATGAAACACGTCAACAACAACAAATCCAGAGCTGTCTGGATGCACAAACCTGATCTTATCACTTGCAAATAACAGTGTGGACAGTCTGTCTCAAAGATCTGATCTGAGAAACAAATCTGATTTGCCCACAGTCTGACCAAAACCCAAGTCTAGTTTTATTAAAGTCAGAGGATTATAGACCTCGGCCATTGTGCAAAAATATGGAAATCTATTTTTCTGTTTCGCCATCTCTACCAAGAAAGCAACAGCCTGGGTGTCGTTTCATACATTGCAAAATAGCAAAATGATCGTCTGGAGGTAAGAGGTATTATGGCTTGGCAGAAAGAGCTGAGAGTGATGAATAATGGATAAGAGATGGGAGGACGAGGAAAGGTCTCACAGAGGAGAAGCTATTGGCAGAGCTGGAGATCAATGCCCAGAAGAGAGAAAGAATCAGACAGATAAAAAAAAAAAATATCTGTGGTGCGCTACGACACCTCAGAGCCTGAGGTGATGATAGATTTCAGCAGTCTGTTTTTTTTTTTTTTTTCCTCAAGAAACTTCAATAACATGCTGCTAATCTAACAGACAACACTGGTGGGAAACTCTGGATTTTTTCAGGAAGGTGGTGTTTCGTGTGAGACTTTGAAGTTATCTGATGGTGAGAAGATTGGATACGGCGCACGGTGAAGCCCCCCACTTCCATAGTACCTGCACCACCACGAGCTCTGATCTCCAACATCAAACGTCCCAAGGGAGGCGCCAGAGGCTTCGCTTCTCCGAGATGAGATCAAACATGTGAGCGTGGTGGTGGGGGTGATGAAAAAGACGGTGACCATTTGCTATCTCGACAAGCCCATCACATTTTACCAATTGCATGTATGTTACATCACGCATCATTTCATGACATTACCGGCCATCTTTGATCACAAACAGAAGGGTCCCGACTTTGATCTTGTATGACACAGCACAAAGAAGACAAATGGGAAATCCACACTTGCCTCTTTGTGCTTGAAGTATTTTACAAAATAAAAAGATATAACTTTCCTAAAAGGACGGTATGTTCCATGGCTAACCGAGAAAGAAAAAGCAGCAGGTCGTTTTCTGAAAATTTCCTGTAATAGCCAGTCATCATGAGTCCATTATGTAGCAAGAAACCAATCCCTTATACAGCAAGAGGTTTCTTGAGGAAGAGACAGAGAGAGAAAAATACCCGAAACAACCCTCGGCTCAGTCTGCACTGCAACATCCATCTGTTCTCATGAGGACAGAAAATTTCCTTGTCTCCTTCAACCTCAATCTGGTCACAAATCACCGGGGAAATGATGTGTCAAAGTCTGGAGGCGATTGGACTGCTCCGCGTGGGCGTAGTGGGGCGCTGAACCTCCACTAGCTCGAGTGTAAGACTCATGACTCCTCTCCTAGTTCGCTCATCCATCAGGGCGATCAGTAGTCGGCCTGTTGAGCCGTCTGACAGAAAAGTTGAAAGGCTCGACGTTGAGGAAGGAGTACAGTAGGGGGAGTAGGGGAACGCCAGACCAAATGGGGACCATTAACACCAGCAGCGAGGCGGCAGAACGACTATAAAGTTTCAACATTAGAGCTTTCGGTCAATGTTAAAACATTTTGCTTGAGGAATATGACTCCATATGTGGCTGCAACGACCTTGTTTGCGACCATCAAATCAGACAATGATGGCCATTAACTGCAGTGCCACTTATCCTCGTAGCCCGGGGATGTTTCATTTAACACCAACCCTCCACCCACCCACCCACCTAAAGCTTTGAGGAGGCTATTTTTAAAGGTGCTAAAACCTACTCTGAGGGGGTATTGATCTGAGTTTGCAGACAGGCTGTGTGGGATCATTGGGACCCAAGACACGAGAGAGCCATAATTTTCCAGCAGTCTCTCCTGCAGTGAGGCTGTGTGACCAGATTACATATCAGAGGGGAAATTAGCAGAAAGTTATTGATGGCCACCTCATCCACTAAAGGCGATGACGTAGCGGCAGTTGTGTATAAATTGAGCCAGTGGTGGAATAAAACTAAGTACATTTACTCATGTCCTTTAATTAAACCCGTAAAAATAAGTTGTGAAGACTCACTGATCTGACAAATTTGCAAGCAGCAACCTTCGTGAAGCCAATGTGGAAGTGACAAAAACTGCAGTTCCTCAAACAGCCACTTGAGGCTGGCTCCAATGACACTATATAAATTCACCCTCAGTACAGTTGTCATGAATGGGGAAATTAGCTATAATGACCAAAACTGTTTTTTGTACCAGGCTGTAAACATGTTTATATCTGCCGTGAAGTTGGACATTTTAACATGGGGACTTATGGAGACTGACTCGTTCTGTATCCAGCCTCAAGTGGCCGTTTGAGGAACTGCAGTTTTTGGCACTTTCGTGTTGGCGTCACTCCACAGCCGCGTAGGTTGCTGCTTGGGCCGGACGGATAAAAACCAAACTGAAAGTTACGATAAATCTCTGTAAAGCTGAGCAGAGCTGCAGATTCAGCTGATAAGTTTCTGTTGGCTCATCACATTGTCATTTGTCGTCATGCACATATCTATTACAGCTGCTTTAAATAACATTTTGACTGCTGAACTTAACATATTACAACTTTTACTGAAAGGAACTGAATTCTTCCTCCACCTTTGGCAATACCATATTCTGTATGAGGATGTGGCCGTTTCAGCTGCTGCTCATTATTTGTATCTACAGGTGAAAATAAATGTCTGAATTACTTTCCATATCATTCACTGCAGCAGTTGCCTTGCGTAATGTACACCAAATAGGGAATAAATCTGAAAATTACAGAATAATCAACAAGTAGTGCCCCATCGCTGTGTGATGAATGAAAACTCCAAGCACATTAGCTATATATATATTGTGTAATCAAAATTTCAACTCCATCAGGCTCTATCAAGGCATGAAGAGAATACAATTTCCCACAAAGACTCACGCCCAAGCTCAGTAAACAACAAGACCACACAGTAGTTCAATCCAAAAAGCTATCTGCAATGGGTATTGGAATAATGAGAGGCTCAACCCGAAGAAAATGGCTCATGAAAAAACATATCTGGTAGCTATTTTTCGAGTGCCTCCTGGGCAATAGGCAAAAAAAAAGAAAAAGAAAAAAAAACACAAAATTACATTTGCAATGCAAAAACACTCCTGTCCCTGGCACCCGATTCTTGCCACCACGGTCTAGCGAGCAGTTTAAAATCCAATTTCAATTAGGGCGTTTGAGAAAATATTTACAGAGTCTTTCTCTCACTCTTCCTCCTCTCTTTTTAAGCCTTAGTGCTCTTCTCCGGGGAAAAAGACAGGAGCATAAACAAAAGAGCCACTCTTGAAATTGAGAATGGGGTCCAGACACATTACTTAATTCGTGTCATATTTCCAGCACGAAGGTCTCGCTTCGAAAAGTTGTCCAAATGCAAGATAGTAAACTCTCCAGGAGCTTGACTCCTTGCTGCTGGCAGCACAGTCATGCACAAGTTCCCATCCAAATTTCAACCACAGGGGCCCCGACTGCCACAGGAAGCGTGCAAGAGAATTAATATAATTTGTAGATGTTTTTGCATATATATTAGGTTTATGACTGCATGATTCATTTACTTCAGGAGCCACTTTAACTTAGTCTTTTGGGTTTCTACTCATAACATGGATACGTTATTGTTTTCTTTCTATTCCAGTCACAAGTGGAATAGATCACCAGTCAAGTCTTTCTTCGAACTTCTTTTTTTTTACTTACTTCCCACCACTTTAATTGTTTCACTGCGTTAATAAACTGACGTAGAGTTGAACTAATGTCTCTTTATATGCTGCGTTCATTCAGAGTCAGAGGAACGCAGTGGGTTTTGAAGCTGCAGCAGTATGACTGAACGAGCTGCAGCAAAGTTCATCACTCGTCTGGGAGGTTCGGATCCTGCTGGTCCCAGCAGAGTCCAGCAGAGGGGGCAGTCACCTCGCACAGCTGTCATGAGGCACCCAGATGGGAACAGAGGAGCTCCGGCTACCGCCTCACATCTATAAAAAAAAGGATCAGAGGAGTTTCTCTGATCTGAAGAAGCCTTTTAAATATTCTTTTTTTTAATGAGTTACAGTGTGTTAATCAGCCTGATTTCAGCAGCAGGAGGTTCATTTATTTTCATGCGTTCTCCGAGACACCGGAGCGAGTCTCATGCGAGACTGAGTGTTTACTCTGCAAAGGCAAACAATCCAGCTCATTCATTTATATTTGACTTCCCAGACTGTTTGTCAGAGGCTGGGATAACCAATAAGACATTTTTCAGAATCAATCATCTCTGTATAAAATTACTTCTTACTGAATTTAGGCTGTTGTTAGATCCAAACTTGAATAAGATGAAGAGAATCTGTTTGTTATGTGGGTGAAACTCTGCAGGTGGGAACAATAAGGATATTATTTATCAAGATCAATACTTAAGATCACTTTTAAAGAGCTTTTTTAAAAAAAAAAAAAAAAAAACTTCCTGAAACTTTGCACACAATCTATTTCTTGATGACATGAGCTTTAGTCCAAAATATTAGTAAACTGAGAAAGAGCCAGAGTTCCTGCACAATGATGGTCTGTTGCAACTGTTTACCCCTGGCATTAACACACGTCATGAGTGATCCAATCACAAGTGGACAGGTGTGATTGGATGCACTGAGATCCAATACAAAATGCTCAGGCCACATGGAGGAGGGGTCCCATTAAAAGACCATTCGACTATTCAACTGACCTTCTGTAAGTACACATGAAAAGACGCAAAAATGACTGATTCCTTTTGGGATAAGTTAATCGTGGGCCAACTGAACTTGGTTGAGATCCATCATGGGTCGTCATGGTTTAACTCTTCTCAAAGAAAGACGACCAGGACAACTGAGAAAAACCTTCATTGGATCTTTATATACGTTTCTTTTGTTGTGCAGACGAAGCTTTAATCACTCCTGATATGGACAACACTTCCTTCCTCCTGTATAATAACAAAATATCCTGATGCTGATACCCTTGATACCCCCTGTGCACACTACTTCCGCTGTATAAACCTTATCGGCGGTGAAATGTGTAAAGAAAATCCTTCAATCCAGGTCAAATGAACACTAATCTGGTCTGTTGGCATGATACTCATACATCATTATAGTACAGAGCATCACAGAGAATCTTAATCTGTTTGTCTTTATGAGGATGAGGCACTGCGGGGGGTAACAATAAGGAGGAAACACAGCCATAAACAACAATACTGCAAATCCTTACTCAGTGCATGCGATGCAAATGTGTTTTTGCACGCGTGTATCCGCACACGTGTACTTGTATGCGTGACTGCGATGGATAAGCAGTCAAAACCCATTTGACTAATGCATATCTGATATCAAATGGAACATAATCCCCACAAGTATGAAGGATTAAACACTCTACAATATTCACTTCTCCATCTGGATCCAGAAAACTTTTGGGATGAGGGAGCAAATAGAACTAAAAAATACGGCCATATGTTTGGAGAAGCTCCGCGCTCTGCTGCGTAGGTTGACGCTCGCGCTCTTCGGAAAGAGAAGAAATTTGTCAAAGTGAGAAAAGAAAAAACTGTTTTTTTTTTATTTTTGGGGGGGTGTTTGACTTTGAGGAGACGATAACCTGCATATATGCGTGAGTCAAATGAGTCTACCTGTCAGACACAAAGCAGATTGAGATTTTATGTTTGACTGCAAGTTATTCTGCTGCTGTCTCTCTGCCGTGTGGAGACATCAGTGTCTATTTCTCTTCCTCACAGCACTTAAAACAATTGTTTCTCAGGGCTCTTTGTTTCATTTAATAACGCTTTGTCTCGGGTTGATGACATACAGCCGCTTTGTTCCAGAGATGTCAAACTAGGGATATTTTTCCAAGTTGTACTTATCTGACATTATCTCAGCACGGTGGTTTAATCCTTTAAGCTGCTATTATATCATTGATTAGTAGTATTTTTATATTAAGGTTGAGGATTTATATTGAGGTCTGTGTTGTGCAAACCCACAGAGAGTTAACCGCTCAGTTCTACAGAGCATTTTAGCATCTTTCAGCTCATTGTTCCGGTTTTACAGCCACTGCTTTTTTTCCTGTTTTGGTTCAGTCTCACAGTTTTCATCATGTCGTGTTATTTCAGACCAAGAGCCAACTGCGGGTGTGAAATGAAGCCAACCCAGAAGTGCCAATTTACGTCTTTGCCCGTTTTCAGATTATCCAGGAGGCCGCAGAGACAAGACTGTCAAGATGGAGGCGGCCAGAGCCATCACACTGAGCTTCACAACGGAAACCTGTGGGGGACATCACGGATACAACGTCCATGTTTCATACGGTAACAGCAGGCAGCTGTTTTCAATGATCAAACTGTACACTACCTGCCCGGCAGCAGACAAACTAAGTTAAAGACTAAATGGTGAAGAAACTGGATAATTCAGCAGCTCAAAGAACCACAAGAAGTGGGTGGAGACCCAAAACAGAGACAAAATGTATTTGTTTAACAGTATGCGTGTCAATGTTTCACAACCTGTTTCTGCTGCCCCCAAGTGGTTAATACAAGTTTAAATAGTTTCATTTTCTGCACTGCACTGAAATTCAAGTGTTGTCGTTGCATGTTAAAGGCGTCTTTTGTTGGGTTTTTTAGTAAAGTTTTTCTTCTGCTCAAACTGAGGCTCTAAGGCTGCCGTGTGCCAACAACAACAAACATGTATAAAAGCAAAAGTAACATTGCTGCTCCGCTGTGGAGGAGTATATTCCAAACAAGGGAGAAACTTCAGTCGTTGTGGAGGAGTTTTAGTCATAAAAAGGTCAGAACTACTACAGAAGTGTAACAAAACAAAGCAAAGACATCCAACTGAGTACGCCAAGAATCACAAACATGAGGCCTGATCACAATTAGAGGTGCATCAGGTAGTGAAAAAAAAAACTAGGAATTTGCAAAATTATTCTGCAGCTACTTTGATATGTTACTGAAATTACTATATTTAGATGACATATGATATTAAACTGAATATTTTGTGCTTTTGGACAGTTGGTCATCTGAGAAATTATAACTGGCATTTTTAAATATTGAGTATTATCTGTTTTATGTGTGACAATCCTTTTTTTTTTTATGTCTACCGGTTTCTTCTGTTGGAAGAAACAGATTGTAAAACTTTAAGCACGGTGCTCACATCAGCTCGTATCACCTCAGCTGTGTTTTTAATGTTGTAACCGCGTTTTAATTTTCTATATAACTTCTTTTGTTGAGCTGCTTTCTGTCAGGTTATTGAACTTTGTTAAAACTAATAAACTGTATAATAAAAAAAAATGAATAAACACAGCGAGAAGACTGGGACAGCCTGGCTATAAAGATACAGTAGCTCCATGTATCAGACCACCTGCCACACTCGCTTGTCTTTTATGGGTAAATGGAGACTAATGATGTTCCCTCTTCTATAATATCTATAACTTCTATTGTCGGGGGTTATATTAAGAGAGGACATTGAGTGTGAATATCTGCCGGCATTCAGCCAATCACAGCAAAATTACTTCTGCTGCTCGCTTCTGACATTTTAGCTTCATCCTACAGTAATATCTGAGTTTTTAAGTGCTGGCTCTTATTGTCGCAGATGGCCACCGGGCAGGGGAGACCACACTGCCGGCCAAGGACAAAGCTACTGTATAGTCGCGAATCTGCCGCTCGCCATTCGCCACAGATGTCCAAGCTTTAAGTGAGGACTGCAGACGCTCGGTTTGCCAGAAAAACTACAAAACACAACAGCAAATGCAATACGGAGCAGATGCCGTGCATCCATTTTTGAATTACCGTAGAGTACTTTACAGCAGAGCAGCAATTATTCCTCCCAGTCGCTTTGTGTTTGAAGGGCAAAACGCAGGGAGGGATCTGGCTGTTGAGGAAAAAACATCGACCAGAGAAAATCCATTTCAATTTGCCAAATGCCAGTGCAGGATTACTGACATTTAGCAACTGATATTTTCCCTGAAACTCAATAGTATCCCTCTATAACTCCATAATACAGCCTCTCATTGATAGTGATTACACACAGCATGACTGCACACACAGTGAAATTTGAGCATATATGACATTAACGGAATACATGCGAGGATCTGAAAGGATTAAATAGACAGACTGACGCGGTACGTCATCTGCAGGAAGAGGGGAGCAAACAGTGTACCCAATTTCCTTCTCCACTTGACTTAACAGACGTCCGGCCTCTGCAGACATTTTCCTAAAGGTGTTATTTGTTAAAAGAAATGTGTCTGACAAGGAAACTTGTCCTCAAGGCTGCTGGAGAAAGAAAGCAGAAATGCGCGCTGAATTTTCAAGTGGCTCAGCAATAAAAAGGCACTTGTCCTGTTTGGAGCTCAGCACTCAAGATGGATGACGGCTAAGATATCTTGAGGTTAGACGAATGCATTGAGAGGTTATTCGCCTCTTCAACTAATTTAGGTGTTGAGAATTTTTAAACAAAAACACCTCGCAGTTAATCCATTCAACTGAAGAAGAAAAGGGGGAAGGAGTGGAAGAAGAACAGTCTTTATTCCACTTCCACCTCTTCCAGATTCTCACGCTGGACTAGAAACACTTGATCATTCTCTCCTTCTTCTCTCCTCTCAGAGAGTTCATTGAATATTTTGAGATTTTAGGGCAAAAGTCTTTTCATTCCACGTCAAGTCAAGCTCTAAAAATGTTGGAGCCTACATTTCCCATAATCCAATTTGATGTGTAACCAAATTTTTTTAAACCGATATTTAAGAAATTTAAAAAAACAAAAAAAACCCAATATTGGCCAAAACTGAGAATGACTTATTACAGCTTTGAGATCAACCTGTCAGCGTCTTCTGTCACATCTGATAGTAAATCATCACATTTTGGGTGTTATATGGAAATAATTCTTTGTGACACTCCTTACTGGACGAATGATTAATGGTGATGTCAAGCACCTCAGTTAAAAACCTTCCCTAAATGGCTCTTGGGATGAGATTACATGCCAATCAGTGCCAGGCTTAAGAAAAGACGGACATGGGGGAATTTGCTTTTATCTTCCTGAGCTGCAGAACAAATGGGATATGTTGGATGGGATAAAGGATATGTTGAATTTTTACATTTTTACATCATGTCGACTTTGAATATCTACGGTCGGAGTTCTTTGGGAGGGAGAGAAAATCTGAGTCAATCAAATCCTCTTTGTTGACAGCAGATTTCTGAACACGGAAACATTTTCCAGCGCTGCTTTTTTTTCTTTTTCATTAATCCTCTTTGAGAGCTCGGACATCAGCATCGTGAAAAGTTGCACGCAATAAACAAACCGGGCCAGGTGAACTGAACCGCACGGCTCTGTAGGACAAGCTGGTGTCCAAGCTGGAAAGTAACAATAAGGCTGTAGAGTCATAGCCTCTGTTACATGTGCTTCAAATCGTGTGTGAGTTAATGTGTGCCTTTTCTACCTTCCATCCATCTTCCATAACTGCTTATGGGTAACACTCACATTCACAGCGAAAGGCCATTTTAGGGTTTTTGTGTAACCAATTAACCTCTTAACCTGCATGTCTTTGGGCTGGAAGTGTTCGCTGAGAGAAGCCGTGCAGACTCCACACACTCCACACAGAAAGGCCCAGCAGGCTGGAGGGTTGAGAGGCGACAGTGCTAACCATTTTACCATTTTACTGCCATAAAATAACAGGTTTGAAATCTTTCTGATGCTTCCTTCACCTGGTCTTGCCCTTTGTAACCCTGCCCAGTCACGCACCACCAACTATTTCACTGATTTTGGACATATTCTGTGGAGGAAATATTTTCTGCTGATCTGCCTCAACTCTCTCCTGGACCACCAGGAAGAAGAGGTTCACAGAGCCAGGCTGTGGGCGATGCTGATGTGGTGCAGAAACCGGTGTCATGTTAGAACCAGAGCCGGGAAAGTGGGCCGGGCTCAGCAGACAGAGGCGAAAAGACTAAAGAGGACACTGATGGAGGAAGCCAAGAAGAGAAAAAGAGAGATGGACTGAGCATCGGACAAGAGTAAAGTGGAACTGACTTCTAGTCGTTGGTGAGAGACAGACGCCGAGCTGGGCTTCTTGCTGTTGGACTACTAAGTATTATTAGCTGACTGCTACGTCTTGTGTTGTTGACCTTGCTTGATGTTTGGCTGTTACTTTTCGACTTACTAGTTTTTTATCTTAGGTAATTTAATCATAGAAATAGGCGAGTATAGCTGTCCATATTTAAGAGAATTACACCCTGCGTTAAGGTTGGGGAGGTGTGAGCAAAAATAACAAAAACAGCTGCAAACACCTGCCGTCGTCTGGGAGATCAATAAGAGGCCAAACTACAAATCTGGACAGGAAAAGCAATCACAATCACAAAACCACCTGTGAAACCTCAAACACAACGGTGTGACTCGACAACCAAGCAGCACAGGTTCCTCACAAAACAACAGCAGGCCTCTGTGAGCAGATGCAGCGTTTTCAACCGCTGCCTGTTTCCTTTTTTTTTTTTTTTTTTTTCAAAACCACAACAACAGAAAGTTCCAGGGCAGAGGCAAGCATTAAAGCAGAAGGGGGATTACATTTCATGAAAAAAAAAAAATGACTGCACTTTATTTAATGTCCTCACTTAACCGCCAGGCTCTATTTGTGTCTGTCAACCTCTTGAGTTCACGGAGGCAATCAGCCTCCCGGTGCTGGCGCCCAGAGCACTGCCAGGTTTCCACTGGGGATAATAACAGAGGCACTGAAACCTTTTATTAGCTGGCTTGGTCAAGAGCCCTCCAGGAAGGGGCCTGTACTATGACCAGACCCGGCTCCCACTGAGCACATCGCCCGACTTCATAGCACCACCTGACACTTCAATGAGAGAGAGAGAGAGAGAGGGAGAAAAGAGGAGACTGAATCAAAGCCAGGATATTCGTCAAGGATATCTGATGTTGTCTGCAATTCTACAACGGGATGAAAATAAATCCTAACATGTCAAGGCAATAAATCAAGCTAAAAAGCCAAGTCTGGAGGGAGCGGGCGTGGCACGGAGTGTTCTGTCGGACAGCACTAATGCAATTACAGGGATTTTCTGCTTGCTCAGAGGCAGCGGTTCAAGGGCGGAAAAGGGAAGGAAGCTCCAGGCAAGCTGCACAAACTCAGCAGACTAACAGCCATGCCTTATTTTGCCACCTCACTGTCTGGAGAAGCTGTTGAGAAAATACATGCGGGATTACAGCAGCGTGGCTCTGAGATCAAGGGTACTCATGACGCGTCCAACCTGGATCAAGCTGAGCCGAGCTGGTTATTGTGGGGCAAGAATTCAGCTGCGAGAAACAAGGATGCTACGACTTGAAACGGGTTTTTCCTAAAACTATGACGCTGATTCCAAAGAGGGATTTTACTTGGTCCTTCACACAAGCAGCTAAAATGTCAGGGTCAGATACAAACAAGCAGCTAAACAGGAATTCAGTATTTTGCTTGAGGACTCTTCAGCAAGACATACTCTTTTGTTTAACAGTCTCTCCACTCAGTCTGATACTTCTCTCTACCTTTCTCTTTGGATTCTGTGAGGCTTCTTTTTGCATTATTTGGACGGGACTTCTAAACCACATCCAAGTCTACGGAGAGCACAGCTAAACACGGCCTCTGCTGATCTGTCTCTTTTGGGGCTTTGGATGGCGCCTGTGCCAATGGGCAGTTCAGCTTTGCCAAGAGTACAATGTGCAGTGGGGGGGAATTGCCAGACGTAATCCAGCAATGGTGCAACACGCTTCAGTGAATCCAACTGGCTGGGAGTTGTACGACTCTAAACACTTCATGTTGGGAAATAAATAGAAATCAAGGACATAAATGCTCCTGAAAGACGCTAAAATTGAAAAGTGTGTGTGTCAGGGGAGAAAAACTCATATTCAAATCAGGTGTTATTTGACTTGACTTAAATATGGTAATTATCATGTCAACAGTTTTTTATATTGCACTATAAAACTTGAAAAATATCCCAGTGAATCAGTTTTCCTGCTCTATGTGGAAAATCTTTAAATCCCTACCCTGCTACGACACACTTGAGTCGATTAGCACTTCAAATCAACAGTAATTTTGGGCTGCAATTTAATCTACCAATCATATTCTCGATTATACAACAGCCACTTCCAACCAAGTAAACTGATGAGTCATTTCATGAGTGCTAATATAGAAAACAATATATATAGTAGTGTATATATACACAATACAGTATTTTAAATTCTTTAACTGTTAAATTGTGACAAACTCTGCAAAGTAGAACATTTTTCCACAAATAACATTTGACTTAAACTATGGCTGGTCGTCAGAAGAGGACTAAGAGAAGGAAAGAAGCCTGGAGACCTCCAGGTGTGCTCATACAACATCAGAGAAATTAAAGTAGTAAAGAAGCACCCTGAGGCAAACAACTTGGGCTTTGAGCGGCTATCAGAGGTAGCTAAGATTAAAAAATATCAACACCCTCTCATGAACTTCTTAATTAATCATTTGGTCTTATAATAAACTGAAAAACGTTCATTACAGTTCACTAAAACCAAAGATGACATCTTCAATTTCCTTACTTGTCTGATCAATCATAGTCTAAAATCCTCTGGCATGGTTTGATTGACTAAATGATTGATCAAATAATAATTTAATAAAATATTATTGAGCAAAAATGGACAGGAATTGTAGGTTCCGTCTGTGTTTGCTGCTGTTTCATTGTTAAATTTGCATCTTTGGCTTTCGGAGTCGGATCAAATATGATATCTGAAGATGCCCTTGGGCTCAGCGATTTTTCACGGTTCTCTAACATTTTAGTTGACAGGAAAAATAATTAACAGATGTCGTTAGTCATTTTTTTTCAAACAGAAATGCCAAATAACTTCTTATTCCAGCTTCACAAACATGAATATTTGCTGATTTTCTATGTTTTTATATTGTTATAAAATGAATATTGTTGGCAACACAAGACATTTGAAGGTTTCAGCCCTAACGTTGTCTATGTTGCACAAATAAACCCTCCAATGCTACAGCGGGACAAACAACTCTCAGCACTAACAGACTGTTCAACCCAGATTGTTCACACTATGTCACATCTCACACAGACATTGGTCATTCCTTCATACATACACAATGTGAGGCCCATCCGGTATTTGTCATTCCCTCGCAGCAGTAAGTTGGCACATCACCTCCTGCATCATGTTCAAACGCAGAACTCCAGAGTTCGCCCAGGAAGCCGTCAGGGCCAGATGACGCCATCTGACCACCGACAATCTGCTGTCTTGGCAGGTCTGTCTCTGGCTCACAGACTGGACTGATGGCACTCGGTCAGTCACTCTGTCTCTATCTACCAGTTCACAGAGGTTCACAACTGACTGAGTGAAGAGTTAAAGGCCAGCCTTAATCCTAAAATGTGGTGTGACCTTTTAATCCAAGAAGTTGGATCAGACAGGTGTTGTTAAACACTGTGGCCATCGGAACAAACACTGATATATAGAAAAACCAGAAGAGAATAATTCAAGATGTGTGGATCCCGGAGAGATGATTTATTTAAATCTGAAAAATGGAATTAAAATGTTTTAGAGATACTGAAACTAGACCTGAAATAATTAGGAGATCAATCAATTAGTGGATGGACACAATAATGTCCCCCTGTCTCCTCTAAATTACAGTTATATATTACATAATTGTTCGTTTAAATTAAGTCACTCACTCACTCACTTTTCCTTCAAAACTTATTTTACTAGGGGGTTGAAAATGTGAATTCAAGCAAAAGTTCTGAACATTTTCTAATTCTATTTTCTCAAATTTGCTGCGCTTATTTGTCTCACGTCATAAAGTTGATTATTCTTGGATTTTGCCATGGTAATTGGATAAAACCAGACATTGATATAGTCTTTACGGCATTGTGATGAGCATTTAAATACTTTCTGACATTTTATAGACCAATGAATTAATAACAGAAACAACTTAGTGTTTCAGTCAATTTTCAAGCAGAAATGCCAAATGAAGATTTCCTGCTTTTTTTTCTTCGTGTCCAGGTTTTGGATAATCATTCATCCAAATATTAATCCAAATATTAAAAAGAGAAAAAATCCTGTCACTAGTTGGTTCCAAAGTGCTCCTATAGTTAACACATGGAGGCAAATCTCTGATTTGAGACTTTAAAGTAGTTTTGAATTGTTTGTGACCCCAAAGAGAGTCAAAATATCCCAAAGAACGAACGAGAGCATCTTGAAAGCAAAGAAAAAACTCCAACAATGAATCAAGCATCAGAAAAGCAATAATGACTATCACCATCACTGAAATTCACAGACAGGATCGGATTTTTTACCCAATACAAGGAAGTCAAAAAGCTGTATCTCTAATGGCTTAATTCCACTGGGCATGCAATGCATTCCTTGTGTGCCAAAGCTAATCGCCATCGCCATCGTCAATGTTTCAAACCCCACCAGAAGCACTAAAGTCTGTTCCAGAAGCGGCTCTCAAATCTGCTCCATGAGAATACGAGGCTGTTCTGTTTCTGACGGAGGCCGCGAGCAGCCCGCAACAGTCTGTACAGAGCAGATCAAGTTGGCCGGAAGTCAGACACAGAAAAAGCAAAGAGGATCCAGTCAATTTTCAAAATGAAACACCCTGTACAAACTTCCGTGGGTCGGGTTGTGGTGGCAGCAGGTTAAGCGGGGTGAACCAGATATCTTTCTCCTCAGCAACGCATTTCAGCTCCTCCTGGGAGATCCCAAGGTGTTCCCATGCTAGATGGGCCATGTAGCCCCTTTCTGGGGTCTGAGTTCTGGGTCTATCCCAGGGTTTCCTCCCAGATAGATGTGCCCAGAACAACTACAAACAAAGGCACCTAGGGGGCATCCCCCAGATGTCCAAGCTCCTTTCCTTAGCTCTAAGGCTGAGACACCCACCAGAGGAAGTTCATTTTGGGCGCTTGTATCCACAATCTCATTTTTTTAAAACTACCTCAAGCTCATGACCCTCATAGGTGAGGGTTAGAACATAGATGGACTGGAAAATTCCTCCAGTCCTGTACCATTCTCCATTTTCCCATCAATCGTGAACAAGATCCCTGAGATACTTCACTTGGGGGTCACTCCGAGAACCATGGTCTCAAACTTGGAGGTGCTAACACTCAAGCTTCTACTACAAGCTTCCAATCGTTAAAACAGCCAAAAAGGGAAATAAAATTAACATAGCATATTCACTCATGGCAGAAGCACGTAAACCAGGAAAAATGACCAAATCTGAGCAACTTAAGTCTGGAGGGCAAAACGCTGCGCTCCTGGTGGGACCAGGCCAAAACAGCTTAACCACCAAGAGAAGTAAAGGCTGTGACTATGTTCTTTTGAAAGACAAGACTTCATTTAAGTCAACGAGGAACTTTTTTCTTAATGCTCTACTGTATTGATTACATTTGCACTTTCTTCCGCTGTCAGGAAGAACAAAGGCAGATTAATAACCGCACTTAATTCTTGTCTACGTGAACACTGGCTCCATCCTCTCGTTTCAGGGTAATTAAAGTACAAACCTTCAACCTTGACATCAGAGTCTCAGAAAGCTCCTCTGTGGATTGAATGTACAGTAATAATAGGGGTTATGGCCCAGAGGTTCTTTGTGAGTGACATGTAATTTTATGCTGCTGACCGTGACTGCAGTTACGGACTGGGACTTAATTTGTAGTCTGCCATAACGCCTCGTTCATTAAACTCTGGGTGTCTTTTCTTTGTATTTGGTCCAAATAGGGGTGAAGAGGGAACACACACAAAGGCGCAAGCCAAGAAAATGACCAGCGCTGGCAGGAGAGTTCAAGCAACTCGAATTGGGAGATTGGCACAAATTTAAATGATTAGAGACTACCTGAACAACGCGGCCAATGACACAAGTAAAGCCTTAAGTCTTCCCAGATGTTGATAAGATGTCTTATGCGTGCAAAGGCTCAGCTTGTTGGCCCAGTTACTACAACGACTGCAGCAATGTGGATTAATGCCAGATCTGGAGGGAGGTTATCACCCTTGGTTACCACTGTGAATAAGCTAACCCTTTGCACTAGTCTCTGCAGCAGTGTGTGTGTGTGTGTGTGTGCGTGTGTGTTTGCACAACAGATGTAGGTTACATTACCATGATAAAGAAGCCACACGCTTAAATGGTACCCTGCTGGATCAAAAGGGTCTTAGAGAATGGATGGAAACAGAGAAGAGCAAGACAAAGACTTGCTTTGAGGTCATCCAGTCAGGGAAAAGTTCAGAAAAAGTCAAACTGAAATTTGAATTCTCAGTTTTTTTGTGAAGAAATGGAAATTATTTATATATTTTTGGAAACTGTGTCAGTAGAACAGCAAAGCCTCTCATTACTACGACTTGAAAGAGTCCATGCACCCCTGCTGCTAGCCCTGTAGTCACATCATTTAAACCGCCTAAATTATCTACTTTTGCAGTGACCTTCGAGCGCTTCTTTATTTAAGTAAAACCAGATCCACACAAACAGAGTGAAACTCATTTTAAACTATATTAGTGTTAGTAGTGTATTTAACTTCAATGTGGCAGCCAGCAATGGAGGATTTGTTTTATGTTCATGTCTGTGCCTTCCTGTCATGTATGTACAATTGAACCGGGGTGTGTGTGATTTTGCAGTTACTCTGCAAAGCTAGGCTAATTTTCTTATCCAAACTTGTTTAGCTGTTCTTTTTTTTTTCTTCATCATGAGATTAGTTGTTAGTTACGTGGGTTAGTAAACTGAATTACCAAGACATCTGCTCTTTTTCAGTTTTCAGGTTGGTTGTTCTCAGCTCATGAGGAAAGTAAATTCAGTTTTAGTCTCCGGCTAGCTTTCACTTTATATAGCTCTCTTGTTTTAGCTGCTTGTCTTTCTGTGGCAGAGCTGCGTTTAGTTTTATTGTAACTGTAATTTAACACACCGTTTCCACTGAAATTCTACATTTTGCCACTTTTTAAATTAGTTTTGGGGTGTTTTAGTACACAGGACACATACTGAGTGGGACATGACAGAGCAAAAGTAAATGGATCAGTGCTCTCTGGTGGAGAAACCACATAATGGAGACAGTTTCTAAATGACCTCAAACCTAGTTTGGCATTTCTATACTACAACTTATTGCTATATAATTAAATATAATCCAGTGACCTAATCAGCCATTTACCCGTGCAGCTCTACAGAACAGTTATTTTGGGGGGTTCGCCCATTAAATACATAAATAACGTTAGGTCCTACATTTAGCAAATTATAGTGCTGACACTGTCAGTGGTAACCATTATTTCACACCCTCTAGAGGCAACACGACAAAAATATATATTGGTCTATACTGGTAAAAAAACAAATATTAATTTTGTTTTATAAAATTATTGCTTCAGGTTCTGCTGTGTATTTTCTATTTATTCATCTTCAGCATATTTATGAGTGAAACTAAACTTCTGCTATAAAGTGACTTTATCGTGACTTCAAGTATCATTATTGCATGAAGGAATCTATTAGAAATCTGTTAGAAACTGATGTACTGTAGCATTAAAAAAGGACCCTGTGCAGCCACATTTAAAACTATAACACACTGTATTTCCAAAGATCTCATGTAAACTTCACACTCAACACAAAGGCACAAAGGGAAACCCGAGCCCGGATTTGATAAACCTCTGAATAAAGACCGGTGTCTCAGCCTCATTCAACATCCTGCTGGTGCCCTGTGCTTTCTCTAAAACTGTGGTGGGGCACTTTTTATCAGCCTGGCTTCTCCTGTAACACAATCACATGGGACAAGGGGGACTCAGAGAAGTGCCATTCATCCCTGAAACTCTTAAAGAACTGGGGCACTCACTGCATTCCCCATGGCTGTTCCAACACCTCTCGACACACACAAACGACTGTGTGCATTCATTCATTCATTTGAATGGATGCACACACATTTCTGTGCGTTTGCGCGCTTTGTGCCTCTGTGTGCCGACACGAACTTGTCACAAACTTGCTCCGCTGGCCTTATTCTGTCACATGTAGTTAGTTAGGACTTACAGCACCATCGCCGTCTTTGGATGAGACGTGATGGATGGAGAGCTCATCCTGAACCGTTATGATGGAGGACAACAGCCTCAGCCTTTCCCAGCTCGAGCACAGCTCTTCACGGATGAACTCACGCCAATTAAAACACAGGCTAACAAAGAGGGAAAAACTGCACATCAGAGCTCTCTCACCAATTACATAAACATGAACTAAGTAGTACACTACAAGTAGACAGCTCTCAGTCATGAGCAATGCGAGGGGCAGGCTGGTGGGTTAAGAAATGCATGGACCATATGTCATTCTTGCTGTTTCTACCAAGCGGAAACCTCCAGTGCTGGAAAGTGAAAGTGCTAAAAACTGCAGTTCCTCAAACGGCCACTTGAGGCTGGCTGCAGAAGTGAGTCAGTCCGTAAGTCCCCATGTTAAAATGTCCAACTTCACGGCAGAAATAAACATGTTTACAGCCTGGTAAAAAAAAACAGTTTTGGTCTCTATAGCTAATTTCCCCGTTCATGACAACTGTACTGAGGGTGAATTTATATACAACTCACCTGTTCACATTATATTAAGGCTTAAAGTTATGTAAAATTAACAGTGTGGCCACTTTGATTGGCAGGTAGGTGCCATTAGAGATGGTTTATTCAAGCACCAACTTGCCATTCAGTCTGCCGATGATCCACATGACGGCAAATGTTTACATAATCCAACATAGCAGCAGCCAACACCGCATACTTTCCACTCAAAACAGCGAAACCTATGTCAAAACTACACTTCCGCATTGGTTTCACTTCACAGTCAGGGAGGTCCTCACTGGTTCTGGTATCGTATCACAGTGTGAGCAACAAGTTGACTAAATAAGAGTTAGCAGCTGATTACATGATGAAGCTGACAGGAAACAAGAACGCTGGTGTCATTTAAATCAAAGCTACAGCTCATTTACTTGCATCCGCTCCTAGTTTACATTTCCTTCAATCACACTGTAATTTGTATCGTGTAATTATATTTTCTTTTTTTTATTAAAATACAACAGGCCAGTCTGGTATGAAATTATCGCCTGTCTCAGATGACAAAAACAGCCTGAATGACTCTGTAAAGTGACGCATTGCTGACAGTTTTCTTCCCGTGGGTGTTATTGCGTGATTGACAGGAACCAAAGCGCCTTTGAATGAATGAAAACTCTCAAGTTTGGCTCAATAAAAATGTGACGGACTGTCCAACTGAAGACATATAAGCATGTGGATTCCTCTGAAGGACGCTTTATATCTCCGACTTCGACTTCACCAACAGGGTAAACAGAGAGGACGATCTTTATAGTGAATTTAAACCTTAGTTATCACCACATCACCTGCTCTTGTTGGATAACTGATTGGTCAAATGTATCCTTCCAAAGAAGCTAAAGAGTTTGGTAATGCAACAAGTGGAACATTTGTGTGATATACTGTGATATTTTAACACCTGTAGCAACACAACACAGAGTTTCAGTACCACTTAAAGCTGAAAGGGCGTGTCGATTTTGATGTCATTTTTCAAACACAATAAATATCAGAAAGAAAGAAATGTTTCATTTTGTTATGAAACACAAAAACAGCCACACCAGAACTCTCACTGAATAAAATACTGCCTAAGTTTGCGAATTTGTCATGTCACTGATGAAAAATAAATAAACAAGACGAAGAATCTAACCACTTGATGCCAACTTTCAGTACTCTATTTAAGGAGGATTTGCTGTCTTTCTCTGTTTTATATCTGTGGGCTCTGTGATGGACATTTTTTACAATTTTATGACCTTTATAACTACAATAAATTTGTCAATGGAATTAAAATGAAGCGCCAACAACTGATGAGTTAAGTCATTTTATCACCAAAAATCCAAAAGTCCTTTCCAGCTTCACAAACACTCACAAGAGGTCACCTTTAACTCTGTGATGGACATTTTTCACAGTTTTCTGACACTGCGAGTAATTGAAGAAAAGTAGTATAAACATGTCACATGTGATAACAGAAGTTAGTTAAAGACATCCTCTTGAACTCTGGGAGTGTGTAACACACATTTTTCTATATGTTATGACCTTTCAGAGCCACAATAATTAAACTATTTGTCAACTGACAACAAAAATAATCCCAGCCAGTTGAAGAGCGTCATTTCTAGCTTCTCAAACTATTTGAAGATGTCATCTTTAGCTATAAGAGACTGGTGGACAATGTTCACTATTTTCTGACCTTTTATAGCCACAATCATTTATTTATTTATCAGTCAACAACAAAATTAATCACCAACAGCTGATTAGTTGTCACTTTATCAACAAAACCATGAGTCGCTTCAGTCGTTTCCAGCTTGACAAATGTTCTCAAACTATCTGACATCCCCTTTAACGCTGTTTTATGACCTTTTATAGCCGCAGTGATTAATCTATTTGTGAACTGACAACAAAAATAATCACCAACAGCTGATGAGTTGTCATTTCATCAGTCGTTTCCAAAATATTCTCAATATTCTCTTAACTTATGCCTTTAACTCTACAAGGCTGTTTTCTGACCCTTTACAAACAGTAACAGAGGATAAGTACTAGCTGAAGCTCAGACTAGTTCTCATTTTCAAAGCTTCAGCTCTCTGAAGTGCTAAATGAAAGTGAAAAGGAGAGAAGGACTGAGGAACTCTGTGTGAACTTTGCCTCTTGTGTGATGAAGGATGCTGTGAACACAGCTGGAAAGGCCAGACATGAGCCTGAACAATAAACACAAACACGGACTGAGTGCAGATCATTCAGAATAACATACACACACACACACACACACACACACACACACACACACACACACACGAGGCTGCTTGTTCTTTCATGTGCACGAGTGAAAATCACAAATCCAGTGTCCAAATGACAAAAAAACAAACAAACGGTGACACAAACCAGAGGAGGGTTCAATTACCTCCACGGAGCATCACTACCACCACCATCGACACCACCACCACCAGCAGCAGCAGCAGCACCGGCACCACAGCTCACATTTCACCCCAACATCTGCTCACATGCACACGGCCGTAAAGCCGACCACGTCAGCTGGCTGCTCGCGTGTGTTTCCCCTGCATTTCGCACTGTGATGTATGTGACTCTCTTACCTTCCACATCCAGGCCATTCTTATTTCTACGCAGACAATGGTGGACCGCTTGATTTTCCTCAGTCCCCCCTCCCCAGCCCTCCCCTCAACAAAACCGCCGATCACCGCGTCCGTCCCCGGAGACTTTTATTCATGTATGCGCCACAGGAAGGAGACACACGTGCGGTGTGGTTATATTCGGCTCCATAAATGTTGGTGTGTACCGTTATTCGTCTCCTCTCTCTCGGCGTTTTTTTTTTCCCATGGAGCTGCTGGGACCTGGACCGACGCTGCGCTGCTACTGGCCGGCTCAGACGCACAGACCCGCCCACACCAGCGTCACATGACCGCCGCTGATTTCCCGACTTCCTTGACTTCTGCTTTTTTTTTTTTTTTTTTTTTGCCAGTGTGTGTGTGTGTGTGTGTGTGTGTGTGTGTGAGAGAGAGAGGCCAAATAAGCGACAATACAACTGTCTGAGATAATCCATCTAAATATTTAACATGTTAAAGAATCTGAATGATTTCAAAGAATGAATAAATGTTATCCAGTGGCTGCAGCACCCCTAAAATCAGGCATAATAAAAAATAAGAAATAGAATAAGAAATAATAAAATAAGAGTTTGCATGTCCTCCTTGTGTCTCCATGGGTTCTCTCCGGGTACTCCAGCTTCCTCCCACAGTCCAGAGACATGCACTCAACAGGTTAATCAGTGACTCTAAATTGCCTCTAGGTGTGAATGTGAGTGTGAATGGTTGTTTGTCTCTATGTGCCCTGCGATAAGCTTGTCCATGGTGCACCCTGCCCCAAAGTCAGCTGGGATAGGCTCCAACCCTAGGAGACCCTGACGGATGTATGAATGGAAGATAAGCTCGGATAAAATAGAGTTTGATGGTCCTGCGCCGGGTAAATTCACTTGTCACAGCAGCTCACAAGGTGGATAGGAAGTCACTCATGAATAAGAAGTGTGTAGAAAAGAGCTGGTCATGCTGGTGTTAAACACTGACAGCATAAAACATAGACATTGTATGTTTGATGTCACTCGCAGGTTTCTGAACAGCCGATTTAAAGCTCAAGAGCTCTGGACAACGCCATGTTGGCAGCAAGCGCCACTCCCTCTCTTGCTTTGGGATCTGTTGGTCCTGGTCCACTTTTATTAAACATTTGATATACATTAATGGGAGCATCGAAAGGTCATTCAATGTAATCCCTGAGTGACATGACGAGACATCACTGTAACAAATGTCTAGAAATCAAATTCACAACAGCTGTCGACATAATTACACACCATGCACTCCAAACAGTGACATTATGATAGTTTATTGTGAAAACTTGATCTTATTCTGTGGAAACAAGTAAATCCATGAGACAAGATCCATTTATTGTCCTTACAAGTTATTATATTATGGATTATGGGTCTTTTCTTGTGCAAAGAAATCAATTTGTTGTGGGAACAAGTCGTGATCTTAACTTCAGAGAAGTTTATAGGTCCTAGATTTATAGGCAACAATTCTTCTTGTGGGATCAAGATACTGCATTTAATTGTGGGAAAAGATCAATACATTGTGAAAACAAGCTATTACCATATGGATAACACGTACAGGGCTTGTGGAAACAATATTACATTGGGGAAATGTTTAATTTATGAAAAATGACTCCATTTCTTTTTCTATTTTCTGATGCAGTGTTTTTTAAAGTGTCGTCTAGAGGCCTGCGGGGCTTCTTGTAAGAATGGCAAGACTTGTCAAGACACTGAAGAATAATTTAATATAATTCAATTTAATTTTTTTTTTCCAGTGTCTCGCTCGTCTGACTTTAATAATGCAAGTGTCTTGGGATGCAGCTGCACTGCTGCCAAACCTTTTCCCTCCTCTCTGCAGATCTGATGTCAGCTATTTGGATCTTCGGGAACAAGGAAACAATACACAGAGACAACAATACAGAAAAATGTGACGATCAGTTCCATTTAACCTTGATGCAATTTTATCATTTTTGCTCATTTGCTCAACACTGTAGATTTGTAGTTTATCAAATCGTATTTTACTATACTGTGATTTGTCTATGCATCAAAGACTATCCAAACAGCCCCCTGATTTGTGTTACTGGGCTACATGCTGTAAAGCATTAAATACTTCTTGTAGGTGATCGCACCTGCAGCACAGTACAGCTCAGTTCAGGTTTCTTTAGAGCCGTTTTGGCTGCTGCCATATTTGCACTCCCTCTGCCTCCCGGGTAATATATACATCTGCAAAGACACGGATCGTCGGTGGACACGAGGTGGGCTAAACTTATGGAGATTGACTCGTTCTGTAGCCACTTCTGCGTTGATTTCACTTCACAGCCACAGAGTTTGCAGCTTGATATAACTATGGGAATATTGACCAAGGCTTTAAACATCATAGCAATATGCATTCAAGACTGCGTCAGCTAATTGAGTGTGATACAGCACCTCTACTCCTGTAAATCATCAGTAAAATCATCTGATCCTGTCAGCTGGGCTCTGTATGGTGTTTACATGTTCTCATCGTGACGGCTTCTGTTTCCTCTGAGTGCTCCGGTTTCATCCCACAGTCCAAAGACATGTACAAAGGGTGGACTGGATACTTGATACAATAGTGCAAATGTGTTTTTCCCTCTGTGTGATAGACATGCCGATGATGTCTCATGGTCCTCCTGTGACCCTGAACGAGATAAAAGCAGACAGGTGAAGTAAAAGCATCGCCGCAATCACATCTGTGTGCTGTGATTTCATAATGATTGTTATTAAGGGTATTTGGTGATTTATTTTTAAGAAAAGTTTCCCAGTTCCAACTCTTAATGCAACTCTTGGACAAAAATAATCTGAAATAGCGCAGCCTCTTTCAGGATCCCTGAAAGGTTTCCAAGATATCAATTTTGCTCACTGCAACATTTTTGTATTCAGGGGAATTCAGGGGAAAACGTATAATATATCTGCAGACCCGATGGTTATCTCTTTCTATACTGTCGCCACGCCAGAGCAGATAACATAAATATTTTTAGACAGGGCTCCCTAAAAAAACACAACTGATATCCTACAAGCTGAGCGTCCTAAATGCAACCATGTTTTTCTCATTTTATGAGCATGTCAGAAAGAGAAGATACATATTAATGTGAACGAGCTGCACAGAGGTAAGTATCCTTTTTATTAACCCCAGATTGTGCCTCTCTCTATTAGCATACATTTGGGCCACAGATGGTGAGAATTAAAGTAACATTTTGTAACTTTTATACCAGAAAAATAACAGATTTTATCTAATCAGGTGAATGCATCGACTCTGTGATTTACAGAGTTTCCTGATGGACGGTAAAGTAAACAGCTGCCAACTGTAGCTGCTGTTAGCTAATGTTAGCTCAGTTTGTTAGTCGGGCTGCCTGGACTGTGAGCTCAGAGTGCTCTCGTTGTACCACAGGTGGTTTGTAGGCAAAAAGACTGAAGAGGATGCTGATGGAGGATGCTAAGAAGAGAAAAGGAGAGAGTTACCGGGGAAGAATCTGGGACTCTGGGACCGTTGTTGGTGAGAGCTTGGTGAAATAAAAGGCTGAAAGACAGACACTGAGCTGAGCTTCTTGCTGTTGGACTGGTAAGTAATATTAGCTGGCTGCTATGTCTTGTGTTGTTGCACTTGATGTTTGTCCCACCCTTCATGACTTCATTTAAACAGAGCTCAGAGGAGGTGTTACATATTGTACCTTTAAGCCTGGCAGACAATATGTTTCAAATTAACCTCCTTTGCAGAGATACATTTCAGAAATGATTTGGTTAATAATATTTATTTCCTGAATATTTTTATACAAACTGTTAGAAGAATCAGAAAAACATCCTGCCTGTCTTCGCCGTCATGTTATTCAGATGTAATTCAGATGCTGCCTTTGTGTTTTGCCTGCCTGTAATTGAGTTCAGCTGCAGTCTGCCTTCCTGCCAGATGACACAACACCTTGAGTAAATAGAAATTCTTCAAGATGTCAGTCTTGTTTGCAAATAAAAGAAACAAATCTGAACTTTTTTCAACACAAAATATATTTGAGACACATCGTCTTGATTACTGGTAAACAAACAAGCATGAATCTATGGAAGTATAACACATATGAACCCTCCGAGCTGGTTTCCATGGGTCACTTCTTTTTATTAGCTGTCAGCACATTGATTAAACTTCTCGCCAGGTGTGAAGCAGGTCCTCTGACCAAATCAATACCTCTATCAGGGTTATCACCAAATCTCCCTTTTCTCTCTCTCTCTCGTGCTCTCTCTCTCTCTCTGTCTACCTCTCATCTTTTAAAGCTTTTCAAACAGAGCATGAAAAAAAGTAATCCTCCAACTCTTAATCATGGATTAAATTCCCAGGAGTGTGCACTCCGCTCAGAAAGAGAAATTCAAGGTCATCTGCAGACCGTGCATCTGAAATTACCTCCGGATGATTAAGAGACTGAGGATGATACACGGTCACATCTTTAGGATGTGATAAACAACCTTCAAGATAAAAAATATATATATATATTTAAGTCACAGATCTTAGATGCAAGTCAAGAGAAGGACAGGTTTAGCTTCCATCGAGCAGCACATCTGAGCGCTGAGAAGTTTACTTCCCAGTTTCATTCAACGTAATGTCTTTCTTTCATTTGTGTGCAATCTGCATGTTCTGTTCTCTTCATTTTAAACACTGTACAGCCAATATTAATCTTAAAAATATATATATTTGACATTTCAAATATATTTTATATTTCTGTTATATTTATGATTCTTGACTTTTGCACAAGTTGTCTTTCTTTTTATTTACTGTGTTTATTGAGCCCATTATGTACAGAAATACAGATGCAAAATTCTACTTGAAATCTACTTGATAATAAATTGATTTCTTATTTTGAGTTTGATAAAACGACCAAAATTTAGCATTTAACACAAATTACACAATATGTGCACTGACATCAGAAAAGCTTCAACTTCACAAACTTCAACCTCAAAAATGTTTTTTGAAGACTTAACTTAACTTGTCTGCAAGCCAAGTTTCCCTTAGACGACAATAAAAGCAACTGAACTGGTCTAAAGTACACAGGAAACTATGAAGTCCATCACTCACTTCAAAAACTGTAAAGCTTATTAAACCAATCTCCACCAAGCCTACGGTGCATCAAAATGTTTGACTGTAAACAGTACTGTAAACATATACTAGCATATAGGCTACGGATTAACCCGTAAGAGCCCAGACCGATTTCTCCATCAAGAAAAATTATGGAGGAGATAAAATAAACAAATTAGACAATAGAGAAAACATCTGACTTTTTATTTTTAAGAATAGCACTCTCATGTCAAGAGATCTGAAATATTATATATCTGTCACGTTAAGAGTGAGTCAGTTTAAAAAACAGTGAAACACACTGACACCATGTGTCCTTCCAAAGTTAAAGCTGCTCCATCAGCTGCTGTTGCTGTCACTCAGATTTAGGTAGTTTTCTGCAGTTTTGCATTATGGCCTCCAAACCCATCAGCATCACATGCTGTTGTCACATGTTGGCTCTGCAATACTTTAAAAAAGTAAATAATTAGTTCTTCATACTTTTGATAAACTGGAAGCTTAATTAGAATCATCCCAACCTATGTAACATCATTACATCCTTTCTCCAACTTTCCTGCTCTTTTCTACTGAATGTCACTATTGCAAACAGATTATGTAAAGCGACTATGAACAGCCAGCACACATCAACCAGCTGTAACTTAACCAAGCACCAACACCAAGATCATAAAAATGACACGTTACGACCGGAACCAGATTGCTCCACAAAGGAAAAACTGGACAGCAAGCTAGCAAGCGTTTGCTGAGGTTAATGTTACAGGCTGTGGTCGGCACGTTAAAACTGGGTCACAGTTGTAGTGATATAACGTTACTGTACACGCAATTTAACGTTAACTAACTTATATGTTGAAATTTCTCTTATTCATTCACTAATTTAACACACTGTCTGACCTCAGTCCCAGTGATTTTTCCTCTCTTCACGTCAGTCTGCGTTTGATGAAGTGTCATTATAGCCCGTCCGAGCGGTTCATGCCGGGCTCGAATCAAACCCACCAATGTTGACGAATGTCATCAAAACACGCTTTTTTTTCTCAAAAGGTGTCAAAGCTGTGTTGACTGGAAAGAGGGAGACGAGAAAACTGCATAACGAACTGGGGCAGTGCGGGCGGGGCATCAAGGCCACCGTGGCCTTAGGACAGATTTTTTTTCAAGGCCAAATCGCAAGGGCACGAGGGCCATGGCCCTCATGAAATTCCTTCCCTGGTCTGCACAATATATTATCCCTCTTTGCACATTACGTGCTGGGATGGTAGTGTACATTAACAGCATACAGACTGACTGACTGTTATAGTGTGAATAAGTGGCAGAATTCTCATTAGCTTGTGTTTATTAGGACGCAGCGTCCACGGAGTGTACAGACATGCCGGCAGCTCACCACAGCAGTGCTTTGAGCTAAAGGCTAACATCATAATGTGATTACAATTACAACACGCTAACATGTTAAATTCATTTAATTAGTTAACTGAGGTCAGGGAGCAGGGCCACGCCTCAACCGCACTTCTAATTACCTGTCAGGCTACTTTCACTTATTAACCCTCCTGAACCTGTTTGCCTCAGATTTCTTGAACCACCCTCCCTCCCCTTCCCCTTCATCGATTTACTTCACTACTTCATCCCTACTCAGATCCCTTCATCCTCTTTTCTCTCGTCCTTTCTTATCCAAGCTTGTGCAAACCTCTCCCACATCTCATAGGTATCGTCTGAGGGCCTGTAAGCAGTTGGAGTGAGACGAACACCTTTCCTCCCCTCATCATCTACATCACCTGTTCTTCATATTAACGTCTCACAAATTTCCACTAAACCCACTAAACATGAAATATCACGGTGTAGTCCTTGTTCATGAGGCAGGTGTCATACTTCACATCATGTTGACGCTACACTGACTTGTAATCAGTTATGGTGTCTCTGTCATCCCCACTCTGTTCCCTGCACTAACTTTGTACTCCGAGTACGATTGCCCATGAGAAGTAAGTAATGCTTTACGGCACAAAGTCACATACCACCAACTATTTCACTGATTACGGTGAAACTGGATCATGTTTTATGGGGAAAATGATAATGGCTAATGTTAGCTCAGTTTGTTAGCCAGAAACAGAGTTGGGCAAGCGGGCAATGTAACCTGTCTCAGCAGCCTCTGTAGACATAATTATAGAGGTGAAAAGACCGAAGAGGACGTTGACGGAGGAAGCTAAGAAAAGAAAAGGAGAGAGTGAGGGAGCAAGAAGCCACCAGACAAGAGTAAATCTGTGACTGATAGTCAGATACTTTTAGTCGTTGGTGAGAGCTTGGTGAAATCAAAGACGTCAAGCTTCTTGTTGTTGGACTAGTGACTAATATTAGCTGTCTGCTATGTCTTGTGTTGTTGACCTTTTCTGATGTTTGCTAGTTGTTTGTTAGATGTTTGACCATAAGTGATATAATCATAGGAAATACATGTGTACAGCTGTCCGTATTTACCACAGTGGTATTACACCCTGAAATGTAATGCTGCATTAATGAAAGATTGAAGTTGTGACTTGCTTGTAGTTGTTTCGCTTGCAGTCTGCATTGTGGGGAGGCAGCACCCGGGCATAACAGACCCCCTTAGGACCCTCTGGAGGGGAAGATACATGAAGAGAGAAACGAGGTGGGAGGGAGGAGGGAGGAGACGGTGTACGAGAGCAAAAGAGAGGGTTAGGTGGGTATTTATAGGAAAGCGCAGCGGCACAGTTGTGGTCCTGCTCCTGAAACTCTGCTAGAAAGCTTCAATTGATGAGATATTTCAGTCTGAACTAAAAATGTCAGCCTCGTTTTGGCACTAGAGGGAGTCAGGGGGATCACCAAAGTTAGTAGGATTCATCCTTTGGGGACCATGAATGTCTGTAGAAGATTTTATGACAATCAATCCAGCCATTTTAGTCACTGCCAGCACTACAGCCGGACCATAATAGAGTTTCTTCTAAACATCTGATGACAAGTTTCCTGCAAAATCTGAACACAGTGCAAAAAAATTGCAATTTACAACTGCAGTAGTGGCTTTTATTGTATAATTAATAAGGTAAAAAGTGTGAACATGCGTGGTCCGTGGACAAATTTCAGGTACAGACTTTTTCTCTCCAAGCTTTCGTCTAAAAATATCAGACACCACGCTGTGAAGTCCGGCTCTGGTTTCAGCGTCAGAGTACCTGGGTTCATTTTGCTCGATGAGAATGGTCATCGTTGGTCTGGTTCCCAGGCTTCAGTCCAGTGAGCACAGTAAGAGGATGCCTGAGTGATGATGCCCTCGCTGCTCCCTGAAACCCTCCTCCTCTGCTGACAGACGCTCACACAAAGACACCGGTGGAGGTTCCCAGCTGACGGAGACAAGTCGCTCTCTTCACAGTCTGTCAGTGTGGAGGTGAAGACAAAGAGACGGAAAGTTTCTAGCGGAGTTCCGGTTAAACGTTTTCAGTTGCAACATTTCAAGTAATGACAGCAATGACTAGCGAGGAGTGTCATAAAAAGATCACTGACCTGAAGGAAGACATCCAGCGAGGAAGACAGACTTGCTCCTAACCAGTTACCTGACTTTTGGCATGCCCAGGCAAATTGGTTCGCTCTCTGCAGCCCTCCAGGACACAGTCGCCTGGGATCCAACCTGTCCATTCTCCTGAGCCATCCTGTTCTGACGTGGTTGTACATTGCTGCAAGGGGGATTTGGACAGGGCTACTTCGCCCCCTCAACTAAGACTCTCCAAAGGCTATGGCCCTCTGTCTGCTGAGGGCCTAGCTTGTCCAGCTGATACCCTCCACAAGGTCAGCGCCCACTGACACTGCAGCCAAGACTAGACTAGAGGCAAGGCGACCCACCACTCCACTGTAGAGCTAGACTGACCACCGGCTCTCATCTCACCTCACACTGAAGGAGGCTGTGCTTCGACACGCCACAGGCCCTCAAGAAACTGAGTTAGCGGCAGAGAGGGGAGAATTACAAAATAGAAGACACAGTGCACAACAAGAGTTGGCAAATACTCACCTTTGATGGCATCTGGCACTTTAGAGAAGTATTCTCTCTACGTATGAACCCCTTTTTTACTGCACAAAGCGGATCGACCGAGCAGCGTGCTAATGTTAACATGTGAACAGAGGTGGCGGTGGGGTTACAGCATCAGTAGACATAAGGCACAGAGAAACAAAAGCTACAGACGACAAACACAGGTGTTTTCTTTCATCTGTGACGCGTTCCTGAGGCCTATTATCCTGCCACTCATCCCCCAGCATCGCTTTGTGTTGTTTCTGTTGCCATGGCGCTGTGTGGTTGGCAGCGAGTTACTCTGAGGCCTTTTCTGTTTTAGTTCTTAGTTTCTTCAGGACTTTTTTGTGACTGAATGAACTCACTTTCGACTCGCTGGTAACTCTGGACGGCTTTCAACTTTGTGAAGGCGGACAACTGAAGACAGACAAGAAAGAAGGAAGAAGGAAAGAGGGGGGATGACACACAGCAAAGGAAACATCCATGGACCACAGGAGGGTGAACAAGGTCACTGCAGGACGGACTCAGTCTTTTGTATGTGGGCCACCAGGACGCCCCTATTTATTTATTATATAGAGTATTTTTCTTACCCACCTTGTATATAGTGAGCTGCTCTAACAAGTGAATTTCCCCAATGTGGCATCATAAAGTCTATCTTATCTTATCATCCCTACCCAGATCCCTTCCCTCTTTTCCCTCGTCCTTTCTTATCCAAGCATGTGCAAACCTCAGAATTGGAGGTGCTGACTCCTCTCATCTCAGCCGCTTCACACTCGGCTACAAACCAGCCCAATCTGTGCTGAAGGTCACAGTCTGATGAGGCCAACACAACCACAACATCTGCAGAGATGCAGGTTTGACACTGGCTGTGCCTCCCATCCATGAATACCTACTATTCATGGATCTACTAAATCTTACACTACATATACACTGATGTAAAATTCACAGAGAAAACAAAGATGATCAAATTATCTGCAGGAAAGAAAGAAAGAATAATATTTCACTCTCACAGTTTTATTCTAGCTCTTGTGTAAATAACTTCTTTATTAGCTTTTAATGAACTATTTAAAATTTAGCAGCAATCTAATAGTCGCTTTCTAGAACAGGTATAGTCTCACCGTGACCTGAATAAAGTGTAATTCAAGCAGCACTTTCACACAAGTGGAGCATTCGCACATCAGATTGCCTCCAGCTACAGAAACAGTGGATAAGCACTTGTCCCATGTTCCTCTCTGCTTCCACCAGGATGAATCACTTCGACTCAGTACGACAGATGTGTGTCTCCTGACACTGAAAAGAAGCATAAATGGAAATCTAATTACCCCGTGTCCTTGTGCACGCTGTGTCATTTTGTTAATGAGTGTAATGGGTCAGCTTTAAAACACACGATTCATTCATTAACTATCATTGAACTAATCTAAACAAAATCAGGCTTTCACATTCTATCTTGTGTGTTGGTGGTGATCCGCAGCTCTCAGCCTTCACAAAATCAATCCACTTATTCTTCACACAGTCTTCTTCATTTATACAAAAATAAAAAATCTGGAAAAAGGGGAAGTACAGTGATCAGTGTCATCCACTCAGCGCCAAAGACTGCAGGTATCCCATTTGCAGCTCGCATGCACAGTCTGTGGCTTTGCCATTGATTTTCCGTGAATGACAGAAAAAAGAATTGACAGCATATGCGTGACGTCGCCTTTAGTATTCTGAAGAGCTGTTTTGAAGCGCAAAATATGCACCACCGCCATGTTGGCTGTCCAGCTTCTTCCTCCTCCTGGCTAATCAACAAACCGGCAAAGACACGGATCGGCAGACCTGAGTCGGGCCGAATGACACCTGGGCGCACAAACACCTGTCAATCAAAGCAGCCATAGTTATTTCTACTTTACAGAACATTGCTGCTGTTTATTTCTGCTGTGAAGTTGGACATTTTAACATGGGGACTTATGGAGACTGAAATGTTCTGTAACCAGCCTCAAGTGGCCGTTTGAGGATTTGCCGTTTTTCGATAAGGCATTGGCTTCATTTTCCATCCATGGAGCTTGCCACTTGGAACAGACACTGTCCAGCTGCCAGTCCATCATAAGTCACCGTTCATCTGTCTCTGACTTTAGCTGAGGGAAAGGACTTAATTGATACACAGCTGCAGGTTTTTTTTTTTATTCTTAGCTGCAGCTTTTTGAGGTCATGCTGCTGCAGCATTCAGACTTTTGTTTAGCAGAGTTTTAGATGTTCTGCTTTTCTTCCAACGCAGCTCTGACAGAGTGATTTTCATATTTCATGTGTATCTGTCTGATACACACAAACACACGCATGCATGTGAAATCACTATCAGTAAATGAGTGACATGATGTCAGCGAGTGTGTGTTTTATGAGCGGCATTCATTGCCATCATCATCAGTCCTGTTCTTACAGGGCAACCTGGATGAGATTGTACATCCATAGATCAGCACCTACGGGTTACTTCAATAATTCATCATCTCTGTAACCAGCACCTCTTTGATATGATGTGACCAAAAGCTCCAGAAGAGCCGCTAAAAGAACACTGAGGTAGATTGTTCTACATATTTTCACATGAAATCCATCTGTGTCAAGAAATGTTAAAAATCTCAGATTACTTCATGGAGGAAGTCAGCTAACCCTCCACTGCCTTGGAGGAGGTGACAGGGGATTTTATGAATACTAAACTGTACAAGAGTAAATGTAGTCTTGTTTTTTCGAGCTCATCAGGTCCCAGCAGGGACAGAACAAAGGTCTGGAATGAATAATAATAATAATAATATTTTCCAGCAGTAGTAAATTAATGCAGTACAAACTGCAAGCATAAGGTACATATAGTGGAAAGGCTAACAGCCCCAGTCTAACCAACTGCAAGCAGAAGCTTCATATTTTAATCAAATTAAATAGAAATTAGTATTTTTGCAATTTAGCGCACCCAGTTTCAGAGTGCAATATCACTGTGGTAAATATGGGCAGCTGTACATGATTATATTATATTGACAACTTTGCAAACAGGCAAACATCAAGGAAGGTCAACAACACAAGACATAGCAGCCAGCTAATATTACTTACTAGTCCACCAGCAAGAAGCCCAGCTCGGCGTCTGTCTTTCAGCCTTTTAACTAAAAGCCAGTCCCAAATTTACTCCTGTCTGGCGGCTTCTTGCTCGGTCACCAGACTAACAAACTGAGCTAACATTAGCTAACAGCAGTTACAGTTCGCTATCTTCCACCAGGCTGCTGATGATTTTCTTACTTTTGGACAGGGTCAGGTTGTCTTCAGTCTTTGTGCTAAGCTAAGCCAACCGGCTGTAGCCTTATATTTAATGTACATGCTGGTATATTTTATTAACAGACTGAAGGTCTCAGCAGATCTCAGAGATCAATTCTTCTTCTTTTTTAGGGCAGTGAAGTTTTTCTTCAGCTAGACTGTAGTCGTAAGATTTAGACATTAGCTGATATTTTCCCAGATTTAGCAGAGTACTGTATGTCTATATTTACACCTGAATGTGTGACAGGTGTGTCAGAGGGGAGCACAACTTTGACCGAAGCAAACCAGCCAACAGCAACTTCTCTGTCAACAGAAACTGCAGCAACTTGATGGGTAACAAACTCCACACTGACGTGAGGTAAATTATGAATTCACCCAAACAAACTTTTCCCAAACAAAAGTCTTCAGTACATAAAATCAGATCTTTCCAAAGCTGTTGGGGGTAAAAACATAACAACATATCACTCTATCTGCTTGACAATAACCACAAAACTGGGTGAAAAGTTGAAAACAAATCTCCTGTGTAGACTTGTGAGTCATCTCTACAATGTGGTGGTTTAATTAAACATTTATTAAGTGATTGTCTGCTGTGCCTGTGGTTCAGCAGCATTTGGCTGCAGCCCCTGTGGCCTGGACTAATCCTCAGTATTTTGTGCTGAGAGATAACAAGAGGGTGACAGGACCGAGACAAGGAGAGGAGAGGAAAAATGGGTTTGCGGCTTTCCCTGCAAACAAACAAGACTGAGAGGTAAAACCTGTGATCCATCCATCTGTCTTCCTGCGTCTTTCTCTTTCTCTCTCTCTCTCTGTCTCTCTCTCTCTCTCCGATTTCCTCGGTCTCTGCCTCGATCTCTCACTCACACTTTTCTTTTTTTTATCCCGTCCCCCACCTTCTGTCTTTCTCTTCATCTCTCTTCCTCACTAATGAGAGCCGGTGGGGTTTCTCAGTAGCCTAACAACCAGCATGTTTGTCTCTGCCCAGACACCGGGGGCCCACAGCTTACTGCTCCCCCACCGACAGAGTAAATAGACAAATAAATACAAAACTCACAGGGCTGCCAGTATATTTTTGCGGGCCCGTGCTGCACAAAGAATATGAAATGATGAAAAATGCATGAGGCATGAACAGGCGCAGAGGCAGAGGGTTGGCCAGGGATGGCACAGGCCCGCTACCTGGAATCTGATTTACCCCTTGCTGGCCCCCAAACAGAGTCAGAAGGTGACAGATTGTTGGTGCTTGTGACTATTATGGGTGCGTAACTAAATAGACCTACCAGGTACACACCCAGAGTTGCTGTATAAAGTCATTATTAACGACCAAAAAGAAATATGATGCAAAGTGACCACAAATAAATACAAAACAACTTCAAAGAGATACAAAATAACGAGACAGAGAACAACTTCAAAGACATGTAAAACAACAACTGGGACAATACAACTACAAAGAGACACACGACAACCTCAAAGAGAGACTCTAGAGACTAGAGAGACTACAAAGAGATTCAAACAACAAGATACAAACAACTACAAAGATATGCAAAGATAACCAGACAACTTCAAAGAGATGTGAAACAACTGGTACAGCTACAAAGAGACAGAAGACAACTACAGAGACAGATAAAATAACTACAAAGAGACAAAACAACTACAAAGGCACAACAAGAACTGGCAGAATACGACTACAAAGAGACGCACAACAACTGAAAAGCTGCATGACAAGTGCAAAGAGACAGAGAAAGACTACAAAGATGCATGACAACCCCAAAGAAATGCAAACGATTACAAAAAGATACAAACAACTAAAAGAAAAACACAAAAACACATCATGACCATAAAGAGACAGAAAAAGACCAGGGGGCCCTGAAAGAAAGCCTCTTTACGAAGTGACTTTAACATTCCTTGCTGTAAAGTTAATTAAACAACTATATACCATTCAGAGATTGAAAATGGCCACAAAGAGATGAAAAACAACACATTCTTACCATTTTTACTACTATTTTTAAACCTTCCCCTGAGCGTGAATACAGAAGCACATCAGAATATTAACACGAACGGCGTCTCCTTCTATCATGGTGCAGTAATTAGGGCATGGAGATAATTATGTTCCACATATTGTTATCACTTGATCATCTGTGTGACATTTTATGAAAGCCATTGTTCCAAGCAAAGTGTCATTTTCTTATCAGGCAGTACGTTGCAGGGGAAGTCTTTATCTTTATTACATGGAGGAAAACAGGTAGGAGTGAATTACCTGCCACTAATTACTCAGGCAGAGTAAATCAATCTTTACACCGCTCCATTATTACAGTCTGTCACTGCTATGAAACATAATATCTCATACAGCATGAGTTGTGGCATTTCTGGTGTGCTGGTGTTATTACTACGGCCTCCCTGCAATTAATCAGTACAGATGTGATGTGCATGAGAGATTACAAAAGTGTTTCCACTGACAAACTAAGTAACAAGTAACCCACAGTTAGACTTTCCTCACAGCTTTCGTCCATCTCACTGTATGAGTTTTAAATATGAGACAGTTATTGAACGATTTCAGAGACGTGCAATTAAAAGTTTGCTTCAATCACTAACTACACATAATTTGGGTATTTTTTAACAGGATCCCTGTTGATACTTTAACATATAGTTTGCAGCAACATGAATGCATTTTGAATGGTAAGGCTGCCACCTAGTGGCATCCGCAGAGCCCCTACTGTACATGAGAAGATACTATCTACATTACACTCCTGTCTGTACATTTGAAATTATGATCAATATTACTTTTATCTCTTATATAGGCTTCCTGTATATGTGAGTGAGTATAAAGAAGGGTCTGTAGTAAACAGAAGAATGGCGTCTGGAGGTCTGCCCCCCCCAAAAAATGAAGATGGAGATGTGTGTGTGTGTGTGTGAATAATCAGGGTAATTAGGGGGAGATGTAAATAGATTACTCAATTAATAACTGATAAGTAACCTACAATTACTGTAAATGGCAGGTCCCAGGTCTGGGACTGGGTCCAAGGTACAGGTCCATCCATTTATTATCTGTAACCACTTAATCCTCATCAGGCTCACCGGGGAGGGCTGGAGCCTATCCCAGCTGACTTTGGGCAAGAAGCAGCGAGGACAAGTCGCTAGTTCATCACACCACTGACACTCACATTCACACCTATGAGCAATTTGAAGTCATTAGTTAACTTGTTAAGTGGATGTCTGAACTGAGTTAGACTGGATGACTTACACAGTGAGATTTCGTGTTTGTAAAATGCTCCTTTAAAAGTCCTCAAGTGCAAAAACAAACTCGGTCACGGTTGAAGGGAAACATTTATTGCCAACTAAGATAACAAATAAGTTACATTAATATACACACATGGAGCTGTGCAACAGCTTTTGTGGATTCGGGCTGCCCACACGACACGAAGACGAGACTGTGTGGATTGACAAGTCGTTGATGCAGTTAGAGTTTTTCAATTTTAAGCAGCACAACTCTGAGATTTAAACCCTATGAGCACAACACAGACATTTAAGTAATGACTGCATTCATTTTGCATAACAATGTCAATTAATACGTTGTTGAGTTATCAGTCACTTAAATTGGCTGCAGATCACATGAGTCAGCATGAGTTATTTACCTTCTGTAACAATATGAACACTGAACAGTTACCTGACAACAGATGAAATGTGGAGTAAGACGAGTGCAGCGACACGAAGATCCGTTATTCTAAGAGTTTTAAACAAAGATGTAAAAGAAAATAAAGAAAAAAAGACAGCTGAAAATCATCCAAACATAAGACTGAAAATATTTCATTTCACACACAGTGTGTTTGCCCACAGCTGCATAACAAAGCTGGACTAAGTAACATGGATTTAAATAAATCGTGTAACTGCGACTGTGGATAAGACGTTAAATATACTTGGCAAGAGACGACGGCGCTGCAATGTGTTTTACCTCTGGGTGTCTCCAGCGACAAACAGAAAACTGCCCCTTCCTCCTGCCTAAAATATTTCCCGTCTTATAAACCAACATTAATAAAAAATCAGCTCGCAACAAGTCCTGTGTTGCGTCTCCAGTTGTGAGGCCCGTTAGAACAGTGTTGGCAAGATTGCTGCGGTGTAAACAGATCGAGGGTAGTTTGCCCTTTACGTGCTCCTACTTTTCAAACACAGAGGTTATTTTATTTGAAACAGTCGGCGTGTGAAGTTGGCAGCACCCTCCAACAAACAGAGAAAAACAAACCAAATGACTGACAAAGAGTCAAAGTGTCTTCTGCCCCAAAACAAATCGCAGAGCAAACTTGATCATGCGTGTCTGTTCCACACAAAAAATCCTTCTGTTTCAAGCTCAAGTGCGCAAAGCTGTCGAGCACATGACGCCCATCAGTGCCTCTGTCCAGTAATTAGCTACAGTGATAAATTCCTTGGCTTGTTGACAAGCTAGAAAGGTGACGAGAGACAAGACAGAGAGAGGAAATCGACTTCTGTGACAGTTTCATGCGCTAACAGTTTTTTTTCTGACATAGTGTCAGAAAGTTCAGGAATGTTTAATGATTTCTAGCTTTTAGCGGTGATGGTTACACTTCAAAACATCTTTCTCAAACCGTTCTCTCACAGTGAAACCAACGTAAGTGACTTGATAACATATTAAGAGGTTGAGGGTTTAAAGACACGAAGCCTCAGAGGAATCGAGTCAGAGCTGCATGACTCTATTTGTCCTTAGTGATCAGAGATCAAAAACCTGCATCTAAAATGTGTCTGTAGAGCTCAGCTAACACTACAATGTGCGGTGGTCCTCGCTCTCTGCTCCCAGCTTCCAGCCGTGGTGGTGATGGTGGTCATGGTGTGGCTGGATGGTGCTCAGCAGGGCAGCTGTGTCTGCGTGTGGTGGGATGACGGATGTCAGAAGGCTAGCTGAGGAGGTCGGGCTGCACGTTGACCCTCTGCAGGACGTCCTCGGGCATGCACAGGACAGGATTCACCGGCTTGATCTGTTCGTCTCCGAGAAGGGAGAGACCTGCAATCCCGAACAGAGTGTGGAAAGGATCCACCTGGACAAGGGTAGTGAGGAGAGTTGAGAGTCAGCATGCATCACGGAGAAGACGTCAAATGGGCTCAAACGGCAGATGTATACTACAGAAGCCTTGAGAATAACCCAGGTCAAAAATCAGACTAAAAGCACTCACATCCATCGCTGATGATTCAATACAGTAAATATCTTACATATTGTTCCTTTAAGAAGTTTCTCTGTGTGCTGGACAACTGCAAGATAACTTTTATCCCATCCAGAGACAAAGGACAGGATCACTGAGGCTTGCATAAGATAAAACAGGAGATTTTGGTCTGATCTGTTTCTACTGCAGTGTGCAGGAGTCAGCTTTGTTTGACAGCTCACCATGTCTCCCGGTCTGTCAGCGAACCCTCCGGTCTCCTCGTCTTGACAGGCCAGAATAAACGTTCGCAGCTTGGCCTTGTCGATCCAGTGAATCCTGCCGATGATTTTCAGAGACGCCAAAACCCACCATGAGTAGCACACATCCGGAAGCTGGATGAAAGATTAAACAACGGAGCTGGGTCATTTACGTGACTACATCTATTTAAAGTGGTGTCATTTGAGGTACAACCAGCAATATTTAGCTGTAGAAAGAAAAAGCTCTTTGATATTTAGTATAACTGATATTTTACAATATGTCTCTCAACCGACAGAGAATTATCACCTGAACCTGCAGCTCTGCTCAGCTCTGTGGAGCCTTATAGTGAGTTTCGGCTCATCGTTTAGCTGTCTGGTTTTGGTTCGCTGCTCTCAAAGTGTTTTCAGCTGTAGCAAACAGCTGTTTTCAGAGGGAAAAGCTCTAAAAACCCACTGAAGAATGCTTAACACCAAACAGACACAGAAGTCAGAAACTGGCTGGAGAACATAGTGGAGCATTTAGCAGCTGAGGAGCCAGATATTTTTCTAAAAAAGAGTGAATACTGGATGAAACATTCATCGGGCGGCCAAAAACACGACTCCAAATGAACAATAACGTTGAATGGAACTGCTGGACGTGTATAAAAACTGCTAGAATTTGTCTGATGAACAGCTGTGTGGACTGTGAACACAACAAACAGGTTTTGTTCAGTATAACTGGTGATGATAAAAACACACCACAGATATGATGAAGGAATCAGTCGGTCCCCATAAAAATCTAACAATGACATTGTTGCATTTCATTTTAAACCACCAACCTTCTCCGGGCGTCCATTCAGGCCTCCGGACGGGAGCTGCCTCTCGCAGAGCCACCAGCCGAGCAGGTCGGCGTTGACCTGGTGCAGCTGACCGGTGAGCGACAAGAAGCCGGTGCAGCAGTAAATCTGACAGAGAGAAGAAAACCTGAGAGTTTATATGCGAGACAGATTTTAACGCACTCTGTAAGCATTCATTGACAACACTCCCACGAGACCTGGGACCTGCAGCCTCACATTTGTGATCTATGAATAATAGTTTACCTGTTTGATCATTTTCATGTGTGAACAAGCAACTTAACACCTGAATCCTTCTATTTAACTTCAAGTTTAAAAAGGTCCAGCATGTAAGATTTAGTGATATCTCAAGGCGTAGCTGCTAATTACAAACACAATATTTGATACAAAAAGACTCGTTCTAAGGTAACAAAGATGATTCTAAACTAATGAAAACATAGTAATAAATATTATATTCCATTTCTGCCATATTCATATGTCACGCACTATATAAGTTCATCAGTGGACTCACCTGACCAGCATGAGACTCTGAACCAGGTCTGCATCCAAAACCTCCATCAAAGTTCATACAGGACAAGACGAACTCTACAGCTTTGTCAACATTAATTGTGTCCATCTTGCCCTTTGAAGGAGGAGAGGACCGAGAGTCATCTTCAAGTATTACTGTATTAATTACAGTGTGTGCACAGACAGTGTTGCACAGAAAAGTGTACGTGATGATAGACGTACCAGTAATGCAAGTGTAGCAACAGCACAGAAGGAAAACCTTGTGTCTATTTCTCCTGTAGAGACAAAGAGGTGTAATTATGACGACATGATGATCATTTAAATGAATGAGAACTACTAGTTTTTATTTCTGCTATAAGCCCTACATGACGAGTATTACAGTTGTATATCTGAACAAATATATTTCAAAGTAAATCTTGCTCACCCCATTTGTCTCCTGCAAATGAGCCGTCTTCCTGCTGCAGCCCTTTAATGTATTCCACCACTTTGTCCACGTCAATCGCGTCCGCGCTGTCATATAAGCATAGAATCTGAGGCAGAGATAAAGAGGATGAAGAAAGAGTTTTCTGAGCTAAATAAAAATATCGCATTAATCACAAAGATCCTTCAGGAGTAAACATTTTAAGAATACAAGTAATGACGCAGCTCAAGAGAGCGAAATAAACAGGATTAACCAGTGCTAGAAAATGACATCAAAGTGTTGTCCTCCTACTTGACAACAAATCCAACCTCTCGTAACATTAATGTTGCTAGAAAACAAGGTTAAGTCTGTGAATCTGTCAAATTTCAAGCCTGAGGAGTCACCTGGACGGCGCTTAGAGTGTAGAGCAGATGGGGGTCGTGTCCGATGCTTGCACTGATGCCTCCACACTCGTGCTGACAGGCTTTGATGAAGTCTATGATCTCCTGTCGATTCATCCTCGGCAGCTGACCCATCAGGTCCATCACCGTCAGGCCCCAGTAGATACCGCTCATCCTCAGGTATTCTGACAGCGTGTACTCCTGAAGCAACACAAACGAGACATGAATGTTCACGACACCAGAGCCTGCTTATTACGCAGCCCATACAAAAGGGCATTACCACCACTGAGGTGCCCTTGAGCAAGGCCTACTACTCTGTGGCCAGCAGATCAGACTGCGGTCGTACTGGCCAACTTCCAGGTGTGACTGTGTGAATGCAAACAAGGCGTTCCTGAAAAAAAGAAAAACGAGAGCGTTGCTCTCAGTCAAATTCCCAACTGACTAAATAAAGGTGGGGGAATAACAAAACAAACAAGTTTGTGGATTCTGCATAAAATCTGAACTTTATACAACGAACACAGCAAAAGCTGTAGTGCCTTAGGTAGCAATAAAGAAACAGTGCTGACCAGAGAAAAGAGCAGATTATTTTATGTCTGAAACTGAAATTACACCATAAATACAATGAGACACATTTGGCTCCCTAAATCAGATGACAAAGCAGCAAATCATGAAAAGACAAAAAGCAATATAATCAAATTTATTTCAGTGCTCGTTGGATAAAATCTGTCTATATATGTCATTTTATTACTTTGTCTACGAAATGTTAGAGACTAATGTCCATTTTCTGTAGCCTATCCCAGCTGACTGAGGACGAGAGGCGGGTACACTGTGGACAGGTCACATGGAGACAAACAACCATTCACGCTGACACCTACGGGCAATTTAGAGTCAGTGGATTGATGGACAGCCACACAACGGTGACCTGGGAGTAGTTAGGGATTCGGTACCTTGCTCAAGGGAACCTAAGCAGTGCCCAGGAGGTGAACTGGCACCTCTCCCACTACCACTCTACCTTCCACATTTTAGCTCCTTGAACTAGCTGCGCCCTGATTCCCAAGCCAAATCTCTACAGACTGAGCTAAAGCCGCCAGTATAATGAATTATAAACATAAATATATGAGAGTATTCTGGGGCGCACGGAGGCTCAGTCCTTGCTGCAGCGGCCCAGGGTTCAAATCCGACCTGTGGCCCTTTGTCGCATGTCATTCCCCATCTCTCTCCCCACATTCCTGTCACTTCTTCAGCTGTTCTTATCTAATATAAGCTTACAAAACCCCACAATATTCTGGCACCTGGCTGCAGGGTGTTGATCCAGTGGCTCACAGCGGGTGTTGCAGCTCAGGACAGAGGTGTTGGATGGGGTTGAGTTTAGGACTTTGTGCCACGTTGAAACAGAAACGACTCTTCCCCAAAGTGTCTGTCTGCCTGTGTTCAGCACTTCTGTCTAAATCTCCTTGTGTATGCTGCGGCATTAAGTTTCTCTTCTAGCTCAAACAAGAGGAAACAGCCCAGAGCAAAAGTACACAAAGTAACACATCTAAACATATTACTCACATAATCGTCTTTTTTGGAGCCGTAGGCAGCGATGTAGTCTGCGTGTTTGTCCAGCAGCAGTGTGCTGGGAGCGTCAGGCTTAATGATGACATCTTTCACTTGGGTACCCTGACATAAAAAAAAAAACACATCGAAATATTAAAAATATTAAACCTAACTGACTTCTTTCCAGTGTGACAGAATAACAACACCCATCTTTTCGCTGTCAAACATGAATTAACTCATATTATGAAGCTAAATGACCGGAAATGAAAATAAGAAACGAGTTGTTGACAGGTCATCGAGGAGCTACATGCTAACACCGATGCTAGCTACGTTTTAAGCCACTTTACTAGCTGCTTTCACGGGTTAGCGGTCAACGTGAGGATGAATCTGAACAGAGCGGACATTTCCACCCACTTGGGCTGTAGTGTTATCTTAAATTAAACGCATTAGATGTGACAATTACAACATAACACCGGTTACCATTCTGCATGTTCAGCTTCTTCTTCTTCTTCTTCGTGTGTTTTTACGGTGGTTGACGCATTACCGCCACCTCCCGCCTCGGAGCGAGTACACAGACTGAGCCGTTAAACTGTGTTATACTACGACTGAACTCTGTAATATAATGTTTGAACTATGTTTTCATGCATGTATAATCGCCTAAAAACACTTTTTGTGTTTTTATAACTTAAAAATTATCCTTTTATATCTACAGTCGGAGCGGGGTCCTCTTCCATAGAGACCACCATGTTGAAACACCATGTTTCTACAGTAGCCCTGAACAGACAAACTAAATACTGACTCTAGGCAGAGCTTTTCAAGTGTTGTTTCTCCTTTACACTGAGGGTGATGTGAAGAGACTGCAACTTCTATGGAGTCTGTACGCCAGCGTGAAGCGCAATGCTGACCTCTACAGTCAATGACTCGTACTGCCAACTAACTCTACTCATCAGATGGTTAAAGGTTTAGTATGTAACTTTTAGGATTATTTACCAGCAGAAATGGGATACAATATGCATAAACTATGTTTTCAGTAATATATAAACACCTTATAGTACCTTAGAATTAGTTGTAAGTACTGCCACGAACACTGAGATGACCTATTTTTCTCGACAAACACATTTGGTTGTTCTGTTGACCCCTTGTTAACCTACAAATGACAAATAAACTGAAAACTGAACTAACCTGCTCCCACAGAAGGATGTGAAGGTTAATCACATACACTGATGGGGTGGAGGTTTATTGGATTTCTAATCATTATTTGCTAATTTGTTTTGCCACTAAAGAAAAATATCAACTCAGATAGGAAGGGCTCTCAAGCGTTATTACCTGTTTTGCCTATCTGTCTGAAGAGCTGTGTCAACATGTGGTGTAAATCCCTGAATAAACGTGTGACTAACACAAACAAATGTGACTTAAAATAAGTCACCACCCTCAGGAAAACACGGTTTAATAAATATTTACAGTGAGCCACTGTCAGGTTTTCCACCTGTTCAGTAAATGTCAAGTTCCCACAACTTAACCCTGCTGTAAAATATTTGAAGTTAACCATCATACATGAAATCTTATGCACAGACTTATGTGCAGGCTGTCTGCTTCACAAAATGGCATTATTGTGGCTCAGTTCGGTTTTAATCCAAATTGTGGAGCCACTAGTGCTCGAGTTTGTATGTTGTTGGTGTAGTTAGATGATTTCTGCGCTAACCACTGCACTGCAAAGTTATAAGAATAAAAGATTTTACATATTAATATACCCCGATTAAAAAAAAGCTTAGATGCTGTATGAAACATCGATGAAGACATATAGTAATGATTTGCAAATCCTTTTCACACATTGCGGACAAAATTTAAAGAATAATTAATATTTAACTATAATTAAAACTGATAAATTCTGAATGTGATGCATTCTGTTTTTTATTTAGACTTTTTACAACATCCCAACTTTTTTTTGGGGGGGGGGGGGGGGATCAGTGCAGTGTCAGTGTAGTAATCAGTGTATTATGTATATTAATCTATGTTGCACTATATGATTTTGTGTCCCAGTAAATCAAATCTACACAAACTGTTTGAGGGTTTTAGTTTCTTTGGTTCACTGAACTTCAAGATGAAAGCAAAAAAAAAAAACATGACCAGTTTGATTGGATGGAATAATTTAATAAGTGAATGATATACAGAGTTTAGATGAATTCACCATTATGGCATGAGTAAACTCAGATTACATCCATACTTTCTGCAGAGATTCTCCATGGTTAAGTGCTGTGCCAATGCCTCTCTGTATTGGATAGCAACATTGAACTGACAACAGTTGTTGAGGATTTAATTAGCTAAATCAGACAGAAATATCCACTTTTAAGGCCAACAGATCTTTATATGTTCCTAACACAGTCTGGTGAGAATGTTCATATACAATTAAAAAGCTTCTATGGTGTTATTTTCACTTGTTTCTGAATGGCTGTGAAATACACACAAACACACAGTGTAAGGATGAAGGTCAGCCTGAATCTGCCCGTCCTCCACAAAATGAGACAACCTAACGTCACAAAAAAAAGCTACAGGTGTTCGTTTGGGCTCGTCAACCTATAAAGTCAAATATGTCAGAGTTTAATGCTGAATAAAAGCAGTATGTTTTGTGTTTAATGGCACATTCAGATTCCAAGAGCAGCGCAGTTTATTGTTCACAACCTTCACTTAAATGTGGTGATCCTCATCATCCCAGTAAGTCATAAAATAAGGCCACAGTTCAAGCTGCATTTCTGATTAGAGAAGGTGGACTGCTGTCTACCAATCCAGTCCAAAAAAAGCAAGGCAGGATTAAATGATGTGAAAGCAAACAACATTTTACAACTGTATCCTGAGTTTAAGTAACCAGATCTATTTCCAGGAACGCGTTTTTATAGAAAAGTTACAATAAAGTACATTTGAATGACGGCGATTCAGGCGTGCACAGTTCATTTCATGTATTTTCCCAGGTGTTCTCGGGCAATGATGAGTCTTTGGATCTGAGCTGTGCCCTCGTAGATCTACAAAGGAAAGAAGTCAATTAAAGAAAGTGAAGTTTTGCCAAACACCTCTGTTGCGAGGCACAAACATCGTCACCCACCTGGTAGATCTTGGCGTCTCTCATCAGTTTCTCTACCGGGTATTCGCTGTTGAAGCCGTTGCCTCCAAATACTTGAACCGCGTCACTGGCCACCTGATTGGCGATGTCTCCAGCGAAGGCTTTGGCGATGGAGGCGTAGTAGGTGTTTCTGCGGCCCTGGTCCACTTCCCAGGCGGACCTCTGGTATGCCATCCTGGCAAGCTCCACCTTCATCGCCATCTCAGCCAGGAGGAAGGACACGGCCTGGTGCTGCGAAACAGGAGGAGAGAGTTGATCCCATCTCATCGCTGCACTTAATGAACAGCTGTGTTGTCAGTTATTATGACGATTACAGTAATGACAGAGCTGCCACTCTGATAATTTCTGTAATTCAGTGAACTAAAAATGAGACACATCAGCTGCTGAATGAAGTGAACAAACCTCAGCGATAACTTTCCCAAACGTCTTCCTCTCCAGCGCGTAATTTGTAGCTTCATCGAGCGCCCTCTGTGCCAGGCCTGTCGCTCCTGCTGCCACCTGCAGTGCAATAAGAACATTAGCAAACATCTTCACACACAAATCTTCAGTGACAAACACACCTGACCAGGAGTCTCAAATGAAAACCTAATGAGGGTATGTGTGGTAGTAATGTTGATGATTGATTCATGTCCAGATTTTGACACTGTTGTGGAAAGTATTTGAATTCCACATACTGTCTTATAAAAATGCATAGTTTCCTCCCTCTACTTGTTGAAACCCGTTTACTGCAATTAAATGTCACCACTGGCTGATCTGGAGGCAGGTCATGTATATAGTGGCAGCCAGTCTTGTAGTACTCGAGATCGGTCTCAAGGCAACCTTTTTAAAAAGGTCTCGGGTGTCGAAATAAACCACATTTTACTCTGTCTCGTCTCGGAAGGATTTTATTTCAAGACTGGTCAAGACCACAACTGCAGACAGACAGACTAGTGTTTCCCCATTCATCAACTTATGTCTAATTTGTTCTGACAGTTATAATAATAGTCAACTGAAAATAGTTTTACACTCCAGGCCGAAGCAAGAGTAAAGACACTCTCCCTCAAAGTCAAGTCAAATATGTCCAAACTGAAGTGTTTTGTACCTTCTGATCCCTATAAATCCTTTGAAGTGAACTCCGATAAACACAAATTAAATCCTGTTTTCTACTCAAGAACAAACAGAAACAGTGAGTCACCTTTGGGGGTGGCACAAGACATTTCAAAGTGGCATCACAGATGTCCAGTTTAGTCACAGTTTAAAGACTTACTGGTGGTCTTGTGTTGTCGAAGGCACCCATGGCAATTTTGAAGCCGGCTCCCTCTGCGACCAGGACGTTCTCCTTGGGTATCCTCACATCCTCAAAGGTGATGCCTCTGGTATCGGAGCACCTCTGTCCCATGTTCATCTCCTGCGGGCACAGAACAGACAGACATGTTATCATGACGCAGTGTCTAATTATTGGACAGCACAACAGGAGTAGATTACGGGACAATCACAGCTGGATGGAATATGTTTCCCTATTAATTCTAACCTAATTGTCTAATAATAATAATAATAATTCATCTACAAATAGAGTTTATTATCTGCTTCACAGAGACACAGACATGATATTCCACTGAACTGAAGTCTCTGAAGTCTTGAAGTCTTAAACATTTTTTGTCTTATGTCTGCACTGGAAGGTTTAAATCTTAAAAATCCTGATTTTGCACCTTTTATGCAACACATCTTCTTTCTTAGTGTAATGCATATGAAAAAATGTTTTGCTTTCAGCTTAGAGGTTAAGAAATTAACCCATTAAAGAAACATCCAGTACAGATTACACATTTTTAGTTGTTCAGAAAATGACTGATCTCAGTTAGAGGAGTAAAAATAAATATTTCAGCTTCCTCTTACCTTCCTCCCTACTTGAATTCCTGGAGTATCAGCATCCACAATGAAGCCAGTAAAAGCTTTGCCGGCTGGACATTTAGGATCTGAGTTAGTGCGGGCTAGCAGGAAGTACCTGGAAATACGAAAAGACATTTAAAAATTCAAAATCATACCTTTAAGGATACATATGTGGTGGCAGCCAGGACTACAGATTTTGCACTTCAAAGCTCTTCAGAAACCTAGGCAGCACTAACATACTAGACAATAGAAACCATGGATACCGTCTGTTATCACGGAGAACCTAAGATCTCTCCCTAATAAGATGGAGATAATGGCGCTAAGCAAGATACAGTGGGAGTATGGAGAGTGTAGCATCACAGATCTGTCTGAATGAGCTCACTTTGGACTCGCTGGTAACTTTGCTTTCAGCTTGTGAAAAGCAAAGACCAATTTCTTATCCAGCATGTGTTTACGAGCAGCTGTAACAAGTGAATCTCCTTAGTGTGGGATCAATAAAGTCTAATACGACAGTACTGCAATGAATCCACTGCTGGATGAACGTGTTAGAGAGAGGTTGTTTCAACTTCATGATCATTCAACAGCACCACAAACTGTAGCCATTAAAAGGGAACATAAAGTTGAATCAACATAAACTGGCCATCAGAACGTATATTGTTACGTTGTAATCGTTCAGTCAGAGAAGAGGTGGCGAGTACGCACCAGTTTGCTTTCCCGCCATTGGTGATCCACATCTTCTGCCCGTTAACAACGTACTCGTCGCCCATCTTCACAGCTTTGGTCTTGATGCCGGCCACATCGGAGCCCGCCCCCGGCTCTGTGACACAGTACGCCTGCCAAACACACACCACACAGTGTCAGCAAAGTAATGATATGCCAGGGCTTATGTTATCTCACACACAGACACATTAGGATTGGTGAAAATTGATATCTCATACAGGTGTTGTGCATGGGTGTGCTGTAATGGCTCACTAGCGCTCCTGAAGGAAGTAGCTCACTTCAGGCCTTTGGGCTGTTAAAAAGCTCAGGAAACCCTGCAGCCATTCCTTAATGCCGTGTTAAAACGGTTTTAAATTAAACTCAGACTGAGACAATCTCACTGTCAGTGGTGCAGCACTGTGTGGCAAGATTCAACATCTTAGCAGCATGTGAACAACTTTTTAAAACCCAAAGACATTCAGTAAACTGTCACACGTGACAAAGAAGATTCATGTTCTATAAATAAAGTCCCAGCGCAGTGCTGCACACGTCCAACCTGAGCTGGTCTAATCAGCAACATAACTGAAAGCACCTGTATGGGTATGAGAGACCCATACAGGGCAATAGTTAACAGTGACTGTTAAATAAATGTAATACTTCTGCCTCAACTCTCACAGGAAAGGCGTGCAGAGGGCGGATGCCGGAGTTCAAGGCCTACAAACATGAGTTTAGTTTAAAATATATATGCCCTTTTAAAATTTAATTCTAAAAAACATTGTTGCTGGAGTTTTCAGCTCTTTTCCCCCTCTTCAAGTTGTTGCGCAAATCCCCACTCTGCTTCCAATAAATTAAATACTTACACACATGAGAGGCTCCTCGGTCATCCTTCCCAGGTATTTCCTCTTCTGTGCATCGCTGCCAGCTAAAATAACAGGCATTTGCTGCGTGGAAGAAACAGATCATCAGTTGCAGCAGTGCTCTTAAGCTCCCTAATGCCTGACTCTGTTTCTAATGAAACAACATTGAACTGAACAACGTGAGAGGCCTTGAACACTACAGACAGATCTGCATTACAGGTTGGATGCAAAACTTTATGCTCCTGGTGGATCCAGACTATTGAGTTTCTACAGCACACTGTAGATAATATTTGTATAAAATGTTGCATTATATAGGAGGAGTAGGAATAGGAGAACTCAAGAAACACAGAATAATTCTGGGTAACAACACTGAAACAATCCTGATAAACAACAACATACTCCCAGAGAGTTTGCTTCGATGGCAGTCTGTACTCCCGTGCAGCCATAGGCCAACTCTTCTGTGATGAGGCAGTTGTCAAAAATTGTCAAGCCCATTCCGCCTGAACACAAAAGAGACAAACATAATAGGTGTTTTCAAACAGAAGTCAAGACAACTTGCATGAAATAAACCCAACAGTCACAGAGAAGAAAATAACATACCATAATCCTGTGGAATGTGACCGTTCATCAGACCGAGCTCCCATGCTTTCTTGATGATGGGGAAAGGATACTGCAAAATGACAGGACATCACTCAGATTTATTGTGCAGCACCATGGTCAAGGCAGACACCGAGCTCCAGGGTCATAGGCTAAGTGACTTTCAATAATAACCCCCCTAACCCATATTTAAATCGTACATATAGACTAACTGCAGCCTGATCTTTGGGCTATACTCACTTCACCAGTCTTGTCATAAGCTGGCGCAGCAGGGACGATCTCTTCACGTGCAAACTTCCTCGCCAGCTGTTGGAACTCCTTTTGTTGATCTGTGAGCTCTGTGGGATCGAGGGAGCAGGAAGACACATGATAAAGATATTACAATATAATGATGAGAGACAGAAATCATCTCTGGTCTCTGGAAACTTAAGTATATCCTTTTGCAAAGAATAAGGATGGTGCTTTTTTTCCTGGTACTGTTTTATCATTCGCCGTATGGACTCTACTCACCAAAAGCAAAGCCGGATGCTACATGACTGCCGTGAGATGCTGAAGCGCTGGCTGCAGCAGTGCTGGATCTCTGCAGTCGGACCCCAGTCCGCACACTGGCTTTGAGCAGCTGTGGGTGGAGGAGAAATCAGCAATATATGATGTTAAAGTTTAACCGCACGCATCTTATGTAATAGGTTACTAAAGCATTAGATTGCTCCAGTTTGTGCCTTCCATGTATTCAGTTTCTCTAAGAAACAAATAGCTGTAATGGTTAAAAACCTAGAGGTCACTTAAAAAGGTCCAGTATGCAACCACCATAGTTTCTCCTTCATGCTAGGAAGAAGAAGGTTAACATGGCAGTTAATCTTAAACACTGGTCCTTTAAATCAGAATCAGGATTACTTAAATTGGATGTGTGTGCGCACATACAAGGAATATGACTCCGGTGTCACTTTGTCTCAATGTCACTTATTTATTTTTATTTTATTTTTTATCTTTTCATCTATTAAATTTTCTATGTTTATTGTCCTTTATCATTTATTTTATTATCTTTGAATCCATCATGATAATCATCATCATCATCATCATCATCATCATGTACACACAGGCATAAATATAGCTAAAAACAAGGACAACAAGCTTGAAAGGTAAACATTGTAGACAGAATAGCGTTAATTAATATAAGAATAGTGCAAGAATGTTAAAATAAATATGGTTTATGTAGCAGGTTGCTTTATGAGATAGGTGCAATTGAACGACAGTCAGACAGACAGATAGATATTCTGCTACGAGGTGACACCTCTCGTCTTCGAGTCTTTGCCTTCAGATTGGTGTTATGTTTTATTAACCGACCCTCTGTTTATCTCCAAAGAGAACCAGCTACTCACATGTTAACGTTAACACATCACAAATTTCAGGTGAACCTTAAACTGGGCCATTCAGTGTACACATGAAAAAAAAATGTGAAGCTAACGTTAGCCAGAGACAGAGTTAGCTCGCTCGCTAGCTGGTAAAGTTTTGCTTTGAAGGAGGCAAATGTAGGTCAGGAGGACAACAAGCGACAGCGACCAATCTTAAATGAACTAAAACTATGAAAAAGAACCACCACAGCTAAAGTCAATGTAAAGACACTAACCTTGTTGAGCAGCATTGTGGATGTGCAGTATAAACAGACGTTACTAATATCCACAACCTTTGTCCCACATACGTGCGTGCATAATGAGCGCCTTCTCGGCCAATCACAAGCAGCGCCATTGGTCACGTGTCAAGCGTCGGCATCCGGTAAACGACTTTTGCCCCACATTGTTACCTTTCATAACCTCCCTGTGACATAACTGCAAATTAATCCGTATTTTATGATTAGAATAATAAAATAATTAAATACCAAGAAGGTCATGAGGTTCCAAAAGATGCTGTGTATTTATATATAAAAAGTAACTAAAATATATGTTGAAATTTACACTTGTTTGTCATATAAAAAAGGCATGAAGGAGCACACTGTGTCTTTTTAACTGAGATGTTGTTCAGATTGGTCAGTTACATTAAGTAGAGAAGCCAATCACAGTTTGGTTGCGTTGCAATAATGAATAATAAAATAGTGGCTGTGCCATTAGAGATGCATATGAACCTATAGTAAATTATCTTATGCGTACATCTTTTGGCGTGGCATTTGAGCAAGGAATTGAAATCAGTCCCTACCTGGACTGCTTGTACTACCTGAAACAGTACACCAGAGTGCAGCCAAGAGACCTGGTTAGAAGCTGCTATAATATGCCACACAGCCAAGGCAACTACCAAACAACTAATATAGGAACACTATGGCAATGTAATGATGATTGCAGTAGCGTACATAGAAAAGGCCTTAACATGGCCACCAATAAAGTCAGAGGAGGATGTAAGTTCTCTTCAAGCTTTTATGTTGTTTTTGAAAGGATGCTGTAACACGATGGGAAGCTTACAGACATGGATACACCATCAAACCTCAAACATCCTGTGATGAAACCATTCAACCATCCATTCAAGTTGAGGGAAAAATGGAGGATAGCTGCTTGCACAGTACTCTTAAGTCAACTGAGGACAAAAACAGGCTTCCTTGAAAGTCCTGTCAACAAACTTTGTATGTTAATGAAATCATGTAGTCAAGAACTGACGGTAAAGATCGGAGCCCAACGTTGACTATGTGCTTGCAACCTCCGGTCAATGAAGAAATTAGTTTTTGTACTCACATGGTTATATTTGGCTAAGGGCATGTCAATACAGTTATGAGGCCAGTATAGTAGGCACTTTTTGATTTAACCACTAGGGGGAGGTCTTTGTGTGTATGGATGTTGTGTTTATGAACAGGTGTCTTAATTAGATAGAATTAGATTAGATATTGCAAGGTTAGCGTTAGGTGGTGACAACGCACAACCAGAAGAAATTTAGAAAGAAATTTAGGTTAAAATGATTAATTTCAATAGTCAATAAATGGGAACGTAACCCAAAGGAAAGTGTCTGAAACTGTGAAACAAGTCAAGAACATCGCATCACCTCTGAAGTGACTGAGATTTTGAAGCTTTCACGATCATTACAGAAACTGAATCATATGTTATGGAGAAAAGTAGTGGCTGCAGCTCAGGAGGGGGTCGTCCACTAATCATATAATCGGCAGTTCAATCCCAGGCTCCTCCAGTCTGCATGTCAAAGTGTCCTTAGGAAAGATACTGAACTCCAAATTGCTCCTGAAGGCTGCGCCATCAGTGTGTGAATGCATATGAATGGTGAGCTCAGAAAACTGATGAGCAGTTGGCACTTTGATTGGCAACCAATGCCATCAGTGTATAATTGTGTGTAAATGAGTGAATGAGATATGTAGTGTAAAAGCGCTTTGAGTGGTTGGAAGACTAGAAAAGTGCTAGATAAGTACAGTCTGTTAACCATTTACCATTTGTCCAAAGAGGGTCAAACACAGCACCTACCATGCATACAAAATACTTTGTTTAGAGCACACTGACACCTTTGAACTATCCATGAAACACCTTGTTTGAGAAAACAGTCACCAGAGAGATGATCTGATCAGATGTCAGACATTTAAACACTCCATGTTCTCTTTAACGCTACAAACTGTGTGGCCATGTTAAAATAAATTCTCCTATTTATATCACCGCCTAAAGACCGCCTAAACCTCATGGCACAGAGAGTCAGAAGTCTGATGGCTCTGACAAATAATGAATAGGAAGGGTTAATAACAGAACAAAAGACAAATGTTATCAAATCCACATCCTTCCTTCCCAGCCAAGACAGCCCCTTCTCAAGCAGCAAGCCTCAGATCACTCACCAGACTTTAAGGAGACGCTGTGATGATCTGGTCATCCCTTACATCGATGAGGATGAAGAGCTCACCGCAGCATAACGCTACAAGTTATAATATTTAGAATATTCTTAAGTTTGTGTTAACAGAAGAGCTGTGTTACGACAAAGAGGCACTGTGCACTTTGTCTCATAGACATTTCCATTTGTCAGTGCTGCCAAGTAAACAACATGCTTTTAAAATTTATATACTGTATATTTAATGGGAGATTGCGTGGAGAGTCCCGATGGAGCTTTTAAAACGTAACAGATCTGGAGTGAGACAGCCAAGACTGCTCAGCCTCTTTATACCAATACACGTTACATGATTATGTGAACATATTTCAGAACTGTACTGTACATGTTTTATAAAAATGAGGTGAAGTTGTTTTGATCACACTGGATTGTACAAATGTACCTAATGAAGACTTTCCTGACATGTTTTTGTAGTTTAAGTTTGCAGTTATGTGTAAAAACTGTAATAAATGATGACTAAATATAAAGAAATAAATAATAATACAACTTCTCTGCCCTGGTGAAATAATTTGTTTTTGGTTTTGTGATACATCCCTAGTTTGATTTTCATCAAGAATGTTCTTCAGGAGTTTTTAGTGACTCACTATAACTCTCTTGAAGCTACACACACTCCATGACAGATTTGCAACACAAAAAGTTTCCTTTTGAATCATTTCCCTGTATATTCTTGTTACAGGAATCTAATAGAGCATGGTTTTTAGCCATTGTGAAACATGTTTTGAGTGTTGTGTTTTGACTGCCAGTTCCCGAAGCTCTTGTTTCTTCTGTAAAATAATAGATACCTCAAAATTCACAGGCATGTTTTATACGTGTATTAATTGCTGGTTAGAATATATCAGTTATTTTGTTGATCTCATGTTTGTGAGCAGAAAAAGAGCTAATCTAATTCAGCATTTCTCTGTAACCGTAACAACATAAACAAAACAGACATGTGTCATCCTCAGTAGTATTTTACTCCAAACAAATAGTGACTGTCACGCACAGAATTGCATCATCATCAGTCATGTTTAGAATGAACATGAGGTTCAGATTTGTATCAACTTCATGCAAGTTTAATGTATTGCATTTGTTCTTTGTTATCTGACTCCAGATGTGAAAGAAAGGAAGAACTGGTTTTTAGATTTGTTCACGCCTGACTTGTTTGGATTTGATTACATTGCCATTAAGATGGGAGAAACAAAACTGTTACAGAGCAGTGCATTTTTATGCAACTTTTATTGGTAATTTTTTCATTTTTAAAATGTTAGTATTAGCCACGGGCATCTTCACATTGTCAAATCTGGCCCTCCCTTATAAAAAAAAAGTGAATTTTGGACATTTATCAAGCTCCTAAGCTGTTACATATTTTCGGTACTGGAACATTTTTTATTAATTATATGTCTTTTCTCTTACTGGGCTCAGACCACCAGTAGCTGAACATCTTGTACACTTTATTCATGTACATATCCAATCACCATATAAGGGATTTCCTCTATAGACACCGAACCCGCGGTGTGTTGTTCGCAAATCACCATTTGAGGATCAATAGCACCAACGTTTTTTTCTAACCCAATCAGACGCAGAGTCTGTACTAGCTGTTTTGTCATTCAGCCAATCGTCGAGCAGTGTTGCAGTGGGCGAGGGCGGGTCAATATTTAGTCCAGGAAGACTGGTAGAAGTGAGGTGGGGATGAGAAATCATCATTAGCTTGCTGCTAGCTGCCTGGTGCTGATGCCGATGTGTTGTGAGCGCCGTGGCCGAAATCAGTAGATCATTTTAGTTTCGATAGGTGCGACGATGGCCCTCTGACACCAAGAATGGACATAAGTTAACAATGACGGGGGAGAAAAAGAAGAAAAAGCGGCTGAACCGCAGCATTCTTCTTGCAAAGAAAATTATAATAAAAGATGGAGGAAGTGTGAGTTAAATATTTATTTATATTCGTTAACTTGCCACTTGAGCCAAACTGGCTTTCAGGGGCGCTGAAGTTTAGTTAGCAGTTATTTATTCCGTGAAAACGTAGCGAGTCGAAGCGGCGTTTTGTTTGTAGCTTTCTGCCTTTCGATGGATGTTAACCGTTAGCTGGGTCCGCCGTGCTAACTGGCTAACACAGCTAGCCGTGAGCTAGCGTTAGCTGTTAGCGGCCTACGTCTGCTAGTCGTTTACACGTCAGCTCAGGTGTATAACGCCGCTAGCTGGCTAATGTCAACGTTAGCTTTGGGGTTTTTTCTTTATCTACCCACTGCTTTTGTTCGCTTTTACATCATAAACCAGCACCTCATGTTGACATTTCCACGCGTTTGTTCAAATCTCATTGCGTGACAGACAAACAGGGGCTAGGTTAACGTTAGCGCACTAGCATATGTGTTTAATTTGCGTTATTTTGCGATAACTTCAGCTACACATAAGCTACATTTTGTACCAGCTATTTAATTGATTAAGAGACAAAGTAGGGCCATTGTGAGAGATGCTCAGTCGGTAGTGTGGTTTGTAAATGTGACATTTGAGCACTGGGTTTGGCAACGTTGATTGAAAACAAGCGAACAACGTTTGAGTCAACATCACAGGAAAGCTAAAAATGCTAAACCTAACATCAGCTGTTTACGGTAACTTATCTTTGAAGCTGTTGAGTATATAGAGCTAATTATTGGTTAAATATCAGTAGTCAGGGCTTGTCGTCTCTGTGTTTACACTTCCTTCTTTGGGGTCATTGACACCTGTAGTTCAGGTCTGTTTAAACCGTCATGTTGCCCTTACATGGATGCATCCTCAGTAGACAGATCAAATAGTCAGCTAACTATCATATAAGCAAATCTGGTGATTTGGATGGTGTAAGTGCTGGTTGTTCCGAAATAGGCTGCTGGCTGTAGGATTGTTATAAATACAGGGAGGCATCGGTGCTGATTATGTAATCAGTTGGACAGCTAGATGCTAAACATGTTGGATATTCATATGAAGACCCACAGAGTTGTAGACCGACGCTGTTGTTGTCTGTCAGTTTAGATCCTGTCATTTCGTTGACAGACTCGTGTCTGTATATATATCTTAAACGCCTGACAGGAGTGGCTCTCCTCCGATGAAGATGATTGTTATTGCCTTACTGTAGTACCACAGCTACGTCTGACCACTCAGCCATTAACATTTCACTTTCCACATCCAGCCATAGCATCTAACACTCACACGTCAGTAGCAGATTGTGTGTACTGCAGCCGATCGTCATTTCAGTGGAGAGGAAATTGCAACATCCACACAATGAGTCGCTTAGAGATTGTTACTCATTTTCTGAAGTGAAGCATTCTGTGTGGCCATAGACGACAGAAACGGGCGGATTTTCCTCTGAATTTCTGCAACACTTTGAGCCTCTCCACGTGGGGAAATGACAAACCACATGAAGGTGCAAGCTTGCAGCAAGTGTGTTTTTGTTACGTTGGCCCTGGCCTACTTTTACAGTCTCCTCAATTATCACACCTCAGCATCCGCACTCACGCCATCAGACTTCCTGGCTATTTGTGTTTTACTCAGTACAGATATAGGTCTTTTTTTTTTTTAGAGTGACCCAGTAAACTATAGCACAGAATAATTGTTATATTAAACAGTTTGGTGAAGAAACACTTAACCTAAATACCGTCTACTACTTCTTTTGCTTCAGTCTGAATTTACTTGTCATTTGTAATCAGTGTAAGGCAATATAACTAATACTGCAGATGTCGTGTAAACAGCTTAACCGTGTAGTCTCACTCACATTAAGTAAGTACAACTGGATTAATAGACCCGCGGCGCTCGCCTGCTTTTAAGTTAGTCTTGCCACGTATGCGGCTTAGTCGCTTTTTGTTTTGGGCTTGTCGGTTTGGATGCTGCGCAGGCGCAGCAAACCTCATGTTGTACAAAAGATACAAAGTGTGGTGTGGGAGGGGGGAAAAATAGAGTGGTTTGTTTGTGGTGGTGAAAAATATAACCACTTCATTTTAGCAGCAAATATCTCATAGCTAAAGTCAGCTCTAGTTTGCGAGTAGGTTAGTCAGTGTAGAAAACGATACGTTGTGTTATTTTCTAATTGTCTACAGGATGCTGCCGGGGTCCTCTTCCATGGAGGCTGCCATGTTGAAACACTATGTTTATACAGTAGCCCAGAACAGACAAACTAAATACTGACTCTAGACAGGGCCATTCAAGTGTTGTTTCTCCTATACGCTAGGTAGGCGCAGAGATTGCAGCTAAATCCTACACACTAGACCTTTAAGGAAGTCGCCATGAATCATGTAAATCAGTCCTAAATTTCCCTTAAGTTATTTATTTATAGTATTCAGATCATTTGTGTAGATGTAAATCTACTTATTGTTGTCTAAGTCTATTGTGTCCTGTGAGCAGATGTCAGTTTATTCAGTCTTGTTGCTGTTGCTGCTCAGTGCTGTAAGTCAAATTTTCTCCTGTCGGACAGCTCGGAGTCGGCCGGTAAGCGAAATTACTCGCCGGCTGCCCAAGAGGATCAGGTGATTCTGTTTGTTGGTCCTCAGCCAATCACCTTTTGTGTTTGTGTGTGTCTCTCTCTGTCTCCATCCAGCCTCAGGGAATCGGTGAGCCGAGTGTTTACCATGCTGTGGTGGTCATCTTCCTGGAGTTTTTTGCATGGGGTCTCCTTACCACCCCAATGCTCACGGTAAGCCAGGACACACACACACACTCGCATAGACACATTATGTAAACTGACATAACGGTTTGTAATGTATTCATACGCCTACACCTCTGTTCTCTGGAAACCTAGCCAAAGAGTGGCATTTCCCATTGACTGGAATCAAACAAGGCCCAACAGTGTCTATGAATGATTGAATGCCTAATCAAATAAGCAAAGCCCCAGTGTGTGTGTGTGTGGTGCGTTATTGTGCTGTTGGGTTTTTTTTGTGCACGTATGTGCTGGCAGATGTTTTGCCAAAGTGCTAATGGACTGAGAAATATGAAAAGGGCATCAAACAGTTGTATTGTCCAAGCACCAGTTCTTTGTTGAAAAGGCTTATCAGGAGAGGGTCACTGGTTTGTGTTGTTGGGCCACAGCGCAGATGCCTGCCAGGCAAACACCGCGGCGCACTGTGGAGTAGCACCGTTTAAGTATTTGCGAGTCGAGCGAGCATTGTTTTTGAGGATTTTCATTCCAAAATGCAACCTGTGTTTTTTGGGGGGGAAAAAAATTGGCAGCGGAAAATCAGTTAAAAACCCAAAACAGACAATCCTCTAAAGTAGATCTCATTTGAATCGAAGTGCTAAAATGACTCATTATGATGGTATGCTTTATTTCATCCCAGCAGAGACTGTGTATTAATAGTCTTTCTGTCATTAGCGTTCATTTTTTTCAGCCAAGCTGTGAATTCAATTCCTGTCCTTTTTTTTTTTCTTTTTTTTTTTTTAAACCAACGTATCTTTCTCAACCAATCTGAATTATTTTGGCTAGAAACTGGTATCTCAAACAGATGATGAGCAAACATCTGTGAGCCACATGATGTAAACCAGACAGGCTTATGCAACGCACGCTTTACAGCAGCAGCCTCTTGTTTGTAACTGTTGAGCATTAATTACTAGGGGTTTGTTGCCCTCAAGATCCCTGGGCGGAGGCAGGATTTGCATTTTGGGCTAATCAGAGGGCGCCTGAAGATGAGAGGGACTGCTTCGCTGCTCCCAATGAGCGCACAGTGCTTCATTAGTATCCAGCAGAAACAGTCTTCGCTGAGCATTCACAGGCTGTGTGTGTTGGGTAACTGACTCCCAGAGGAAGAGAAAGGGATTCTTAGCCATGCCACGAGCTTCCCCTCTGTACCCTCAAACAATACTCAGACCCTGATGCTCAGCTTCTGTCAAGCTTCACATGCCCTAAATTAAACCGAGGTTTCGTGTTCGCGCACCAGTGTCAATGACACTCCGTTTGCTTGCTACGCACTGACGTTATGGACTTTGAACTGAACATCCCTCAGATTTTAACAATGTGAACAGCACTTTCACCTACATTCCCACAGGGAACAGAGTGTCTGGCTACATCCTGAAATACTTCATTATGGTTCTTTTTAAATTTGTCGCACAGCAGCTGTCAAGTTCTGCTCTATGTTTGTGTTTCGTGTGTTTTTAAAATAGAAGCCATAAAAATTCAAAATCGAACAATACGCAAAGTAAACTTTTTATTAATATTTTTTTTATGCAAATCCAGCTGATTGTGCCGCCTCGCACGGATATGGATACTTCCTAGTCTGCAGTGGAAGTTGGTTGATAACAGCAGTTTCCCAGAACAGCACAAAAAAAACAGACGTCACTAAAACTCATATGGGATGTGACCGAGATTTGACAAAGAGACAAGCTTTATTTTGTCACGTTTGAATGAGGCTCTCTCCTCTCTGTGGTCACACTCTGACCAACTGCCGTATACTGAAAGGATGAATGTCAGCAGAGCAGAGGGAGATGGACAGTTCATAACAGGGAAAGATACTCTACTATCCAGTCTATTAATACCAATGAATGTCAACCGTAACCATGACAACACTTGATAGAGAGCAAAACTGGAAAACCAAAACTTTGGAAACTATTAAGGTCACTTGACTGCTTTTACATCAGTGGGAGTGTACCTGTCAGGTGTAAACAATACGCTTTCCTTTCTGATGAGTCTGTATTTAGTTCTGTTGAGGCTGATTTGGGTTGAAACATGAACATGTGTTTTTAAATCCAAACTCACGTTCTCGATGGTGGAGACCTTTAAAAGGTTGTGTGTTGTCTTTACGACCAAACGTAAACGTAAATTTAACAGGATTTAGAGCTCACTTGAGGAATGGCAACCATGTTTATCTGCAGAGTGATCCCAGCTTTTAACCCCCGGCACCAGACTTTTTTCTAGGTATTGGAATGTACTTGGAAACCAGTACGGTGCCATGCGGTACTACTAGTATAGTTTTTTAAAGAAAGCACATTTTATTTAATGAAATTGAGACATGAGTGTAAGTATTTTAGTAAATACAGTTTGGGCGTGCCGGTGCGCCCCATGTGCGGAGGCTCAGTCGTTTGACGCAGCGGTCCGGGGTTCAAATCCGACCAATGGCCATTTTCTGCATGTCACCTTTTTTTCCTGGTTCATCATGATATAGATTTTTACTGCAATACCGTTTTTCTGCCAGTGATTCATTTTAACTTTGTTTTCTTAACTCCAGCATTTGCTAGACTTTTGTCCGATGGCGTCACACTTGTTTTCCCACCGAGCTGAAGTTTAACCATGAAAAGTACATACACAGGTGGAGGTCATTGTTTGAAATGTGATGCAGACCGTGTGGATTAAGTGGTTCCATGTCGTGTTATCTGTGTTTGTTCTCCAGGTATTACACCAGACATTCCCCCAACACACATTCCTGATGAATGGGCTTATCCATGGTGTCAAGGTAAGACACTGCTGCATTACTGTATGGGCTTATGTGACCAGAAAAATAAATACATGACGCTGTTTCAGTAACATCAGCAATGCAAGTTTGTCTAGCTTTTGGGAGATCTGCTGAGCGTGTGTGCTCTTGTTCAGCGACGCCCTGCCTGACACTAATGCAGTGACATGTTAACACCTGCAAGCTGTCCAGTAACCATAGCAGGTTTCCCAGCTGGCCACAGAATAGCTCACTGAAGCACCTTCAGAGGGTGAAGTGCCTCAAGTGCACCTTGACTGTCAGTCGGAGGGCACAGATTTTCTATTTTCTTGTCGTTAAGGCTGCTGTGATGTCGAGAAAAACAATATTCTTCGCTAAAGAAGTGATCACCGTGAAGAAGAGCTGATGTTCTGATGCTAAATTGAGTTGACACTTCTATTATTGACCCCCGTGAAACCACTTCAGGGCAATCCGTTGTCTGTATGTTGAAGACAATGCACTGATCGGTTTGTCAAGACAAAAAAAGAAACGTATTGTATTTTTCATGATGACAAATGAAGTATTATTAGATATTTTCTATTAGCAAGATGAGATTATTTTAAAGTGTGCCGCATCACCACGTGTCAGTCAGTTCTCACCAGCAGGCCTTAGGTGCTTCCTTATAGTCATGTCCTCTCTGGCGTCACGTCTTTATTTAGCGTTTCTTTCCAGTCTGCCAGCCACAAGACAAGACTTCACAGTCCACGGACAAGAATGTAGATTGCCCAAACAATCGATGTAATCGTATAGATAGCATGTCTGTAGATACTAATGTGTCCCTGCGGTTCATTTTTTACTTCAGAGTTAACCATGAGTGCAGTTTTAGCAGAGACTGTTACATTTTTGGACATTTCCCACTAACAAACCTGCACGTTTAAAAGCTGGCTTTGTGTACTCGAATCACAATCCCCGTGAATCTGTAAGTGCTAACTCCACTCAAGTTATCCATTTACAGCACGTTTCTGATCCATCCACCACCCCTCTGTTCCATCTGCCCCTCCGTCCCTCTCTCCTCGTCCTTTCCAGGGCCTTTTATCCTTTCTCAGTGCTCCTCTGATTGGAGCGCTGTCAGACGTATGGGGACGCAAGTCTTTCTTGCTGCTTACGGTCTTCTTCACGTGTGCACCTATTCCACTGATGAAGATCAGCCCATGGTGAGTGCAAAACACAGACGACTCCGGACAGTTATTTTATTACTACAGAATATGCCACAGCTCCAAAAGCCATTTTAGTTCATCTGTGCCAACAAACTCTTTTCTTCTCTCAGGTGGTACTTTGCAGTCATCTCCATGTCCGGCGTCTTTGCCGTCACCTTCTCTGTGATCTTTGCCTATGTGGCGGATATCACGCAGGAACATGAGAGGAGCACAGCATATGGTTTGGTAAGGAGATGGCCGTCTTTAAACACCTCCAGAATTATGTAATCCAAGGCTGCATTTAAGGAAAGATCAGTCCTACCCTGGTTTGCTCATCTCCGGTTTAACCTCCGTCCAGGTATCGGCTACCTTTGCCGCCAGCCTGGTCACCAGCCCGGCCATTGGAGCCTACCTGTCTGTGGCCTACGGCGACACCTTGGTGGTGATCTTGGCCACAGCCATCGCCCTGCTCGACATCTGCTTCATCCTGGTGGCCGTGCCGGAGTCGCTGCCTGAGAAGATGAGGCCGGCATCGTGGGGAGCACCCATTTCCTGGGAACAGGCGGATCCCTTCGCTGTGAGTAGCAACATAATACTGTTAATAGTTCAGTCGGTTATGACCCAGCTTTATGTTCAGGTTGTTTCCAAACAATCAGCAGTTGATTACAGAGAGTTTTATCAGTTTTTAGGCGTTTTATTGGAATAAAGACAAGTTTGCCTCACTGTTGAGTGGAAGCTTTTACATCACAGTGAAATCTGTAAAGGACCTCATGCTGGGAACGTGCTTGATGCTGCAAATTATGCGCAGGAGCGTGTTGCTCACTGTTGAGTGCTTTCCGTCTCAGAAAGTTTGTTTGATTTAATCATTTTCCTGCACATTAATGCTTTAGCTTTAGGCTTGACTTGGTTTTTTATAGGGAAAAGTAACTATAGTGAACTTTTTGTTGTTTTTGTGTGTGCTGGTCTGATCAGATTTTATTCATCTTTGCTGCTTAAAGTCTCATAGTAGCATACGTTTTCAAGTAACATGACACCAGACTGAAAAGTGGCATCTTGCTGCTCACTGGTTTAAAGTTTCAAGCCCTTTTTCACCCCTGACCACACACGGCATCACTGATGGATGCGGTCAGGAGTGTGTTTGAGTGAGTGTGTGTGTGTGTGTGTGTGTGTGTGTTATTGTAACCGCACTCAGCGGTGACGTTAAAGGTTCCTGGAGTACACATGTATGTCAGTGCAGCAAGGCAACAACAAATCCAGGACATTCAGGAAGTTTCTCTGTCATGGATGAGTGCAGTTCTCAGTTTGCGTATCGGTACATTGATCATATCATAGACTTCCAATGAAAGTCACGGGGACAAAATCCACAGTCCTCCCGTGCAAAAGCAAACTCCAGTGTTTATCTATAGATGATAGTCAGCACTCGGAGTGAGACAAAGTATCTTCCAACGTTACACAAAGTAACAGCCTTTGAAAGGACACTGTGGAAACTCTGTCAAGAGAAACAAATAGAGGGAATTTTGTACCAAACAAGCTGAAACTTTGGAAAATACTCGCTCGATTTGATGACCTCAGACTGCTGGAGTTTTGACAGCTAACACAGACGGTGGATTTTGTTCCCTGAGAATGAATCTGTTAATGACCACTGTGAAATGTAGGAATGATTACGACAAGCTAAACCTGTTTGAATGTTCACATGAGAATGTGAACATTGTTTTAAGGGACAGACTTGTCCCTGACACAAATATAGACTATATGCTGATCGAAGCTTTAGTTTTCTTGCATAACCTTACAAGACCAGATGAAATATTATTGGTGATTATGAAACGTTTGGCAGCAGAGGTTTTTCTTTTGAATACCTGATGCGCACTGATGAGACGGCCGTGAATGCTGCTGACTTATTTAGCTACGCAACAAGTTGCATCATTTCTCGCTGTTCTCTTGGCCAGTCTCTTCGCAAGGTGGGCCAGGACTCCACGGTGCTCCTCATCTGTATCACAGTGTTTCTCTCCTACCTCCCCGAGGCCGGCCAGTACTCCAGTTTCTTCCTCTATCTCAGACAGGTAACACTCCGCTCCTCCCTCCTTACACATCTGAAAAATGAAAGGTGTTGCTTCCTTGTTATTTAAAGTTGTGGTTTGTCGTCATCTTTAGCGTCATACTTTAGCGTTTTGTGTCGCTAATAAAAAGCTTAAACTGCCGCTGGAAAGCTCAGGGAATCATCTCAGCACAACTCGAGGGGGGGGAAATCTGCCCAACACACATTTTCACCCACATTACTTTAAGATGACATCAGCAGGTTTGGCGAGTGGCCTTTTAGTGTGTCTCAGCTAAATGCTAAAGCAGGCAAACTGATGTATTTTAAAACGCAGGTAGACAGAAGCGGACAGCTTCGGCCGTTACATAATGGCACGGTAGCATCTGGAATCAGCTGGCAGCTCTCGAGATGAGCTGCTTTTCCAAAGAGCCTGAAATAAGGGCTGTTAAGTTTGTGTAAACAGTGTGTGTGTGTGATGAACCAGTCTGGCGAGTCTGACACACACACACACACACATACACACACCGTCTCCTACTTCTCTGTGTGACCACCTTGAAAAAGACAGCAAAGTAGGTCTGCAGTGTCGGCTCTAACAATGCTCTTCACGCCTTTCTGTCTCCTCGTATGCAGCAGTTGCTTTATCATATATCTCTCCACGTCCATTGTCATAAATTATACACACCGTGCAGCAGCTGCCCTGCTCCTGATGCTGCACATTTGACCTAAATCCACCAAAGAACACAAAGAGGAGTTCAAAGAAAAGCACTTTTGTTTGTTTTTAAGGTGCAGTAGTAAACGGCGTGTTTTTACAGAAGTGTGTCGCGTGAAAAACGGCTGAATGAGATGCGTGCATGTTTCTGACTGCTTCTCGTCATGTCCTAACCTGTGTTATCTGAATGCTCTCTTACCCCTCAGGTCATAGGCTTCTCATCAGAGACAGTGGCTGCCTTTATCGCTGTTGTTGGTATCCTCTCAATACTAGCTCAGGTACTGGAAAACTTCTACTGCTTCTGCTGTTGAATTACATGAAATATTTCGCCATCTCGTCCTCGTGTTTGCAGGCTTTCAATCGTTCGTCCCAATGATTTGGTTTATGAAATACTGATAAATGTCCTTGATTTCCGAGAACTTCATTTGACAACTTGAAGTCAATTCAAATTTTATTTGTATATCCTGAAATCACAAATTTGCATCAAAGCCTTTTGCTGTTTGTACAGCACACCACGCTCTCTGTCCTTAGATCCACGGGTTGGGAAAAGAAACGGCACAACTCCTGAACATAATACATAGTAATACATAGTAAAGGCATAATTCATAGTAAAACAACAACAACAGTCAACACAACCCAAAAATGAATGTTTATTATCAGAGAAGAGAAGACAATTCTTAATATTTCAACGTTTATTTGAGATATTGTTGCACATGCTCTATATGTCCATTAAAATTGATGATACTGGTGATATGCTACTTGATGCCTCCTTACAGCTGTGATGTATGACTTGTGTGTGTGTGTGTGTGTGTGTGTTTCCTGCAGACGGTTGTGTTGGGCATCTTGATGCGTTCCATAGGGAATAAGAACACAATCCTGCTCGGTCTTGGCTTCCAGATCCTCCAGCTGGCGTGGTACGGCTTCGGCTCTCAGCCCTGGTGAGTAACTTCCACACCTTGTTTCTCTTTCTTTCTCTCTCTCACACACACACACACACAGACGCCTACCTTTCCTTTACATTCATTCAAATGAACCGAGACCACACACACTAACGGCTAAAATACATGAAGCGCTGCTCATCTCTATTTTAACGCAGCATTTTTTTCCTCTCTACGTGCGACTGTGTGGTATTTGAAGACACTACACAGACAAATACATAGCTCATGAGACCAGTGGCAGTACAGCAAACAGCAATAAGTACTAGGGGAGGAGGAGGTCCTCTCTGAAGAGCTGGGTAGTAGGCAAAATAAATAAATCCATGTATGTCCATGATCCTGCAGTTAAAACAGTCCAGCTAATTAATTCAGTCCAATTCATTTAATGCAGCCTCCACGTCCAAACGCTGCATTACCGAACTGCATTATCACTTGGCAAAACTCCGTATGCACACAGTGAAGCTGGCACACACCCACACGCAACTAGATGGAGTCTAAAATATGCTCCACTCCACCTGCAGGACTCATCACATCTGAAAGTCAGTCCAAACACAAACTAAATATGTTTTTTTTATTATTCAAATAATATTCCAAGAACCTGAAGCACAGCTCAGTAACAACCAGAAACTGTAATCAAAATCTATCAAATCTAAACAAAGCTTGAGCCCATGTGCTTCAGGTCCAGCCTCCCAGTGAACACTGCTCATATACAGTACAGTTTGCATTGCAAAACAGTACTGTTGTAATGCCCCAATGAACCACCAGAGGGGAGCAAAGCCTTACTCAATAGCAGTGTGAGCAGTCGGGTGTGGTGACGAAGTAATCGGATATCTGAGACTCTTTAAAGGTATCAGAGGGTTGTCAAGTTAAAATATGCTAAAAATATATACTAAGATGATTTACTGGGAGCAGAAATACGAAATCGTTACCGACTCATTGAAATCACAGTTTGAGGTTCAGTACTGTTTGAAAGCTACTGAAAGACTTTTCAAAGAAAAATCAGTAGTAAAACTCTGCAACTGTTTTTGTGTGTTCGCCCACTTGAAACGTGTGAATATGAAGAAATGTGGTTTAACCAAACAACCACCGCCCGCATGCACAGGTCACACCATCAGTTTCATTTCTCCAGAAGTGAGATCATAACGGCTCCACCAGCTTCTCTCAATGTTTTGCCTGCAGGGGGAAAAGCAGACCGACCATAATATCTATTGATTCTGAAAGAAAACATTCACAACACGCCTCCCCGTTGCTCCTCTCTGCTTTGGTCAATACCTAGAAAATTAAGTTAAATAAAGGTCGAGTTGGCCTTATATATATATTAAGCTGAGAGTCCTTTCTGTGTTCACAAAAATAAAGTGTCCGTTCCATCTGGTCTTTTTGGGGTGATTTATTAAAATGACTTAAAATCTGAAGCAGTCAGTTGATGATGAAATCATACAACTAGTCATCATTGTTATGTTTTTAGCTTTTCATAAATGGAAGAGGAAGTACAGCTCTGTCTAAAATTAGCATTGACATTTTGGACCTTAAAGGCTCAGTCCCTGTTTTTATAGCTACAGTTTGCTTACAGGTATTTTTTTAGCTTTAAGATTTGAACCATATCATACTATATATGCCTCTTCGTTAACGTTTAAATAAAACTTTGTGTCCTTGATTAATGTGTGTTGTTTGTTTGTTTGTTTGTTTGTTTGTAGGATGATGTGGGCTGCTGGAGCTGTTGCAGCCATGTCCAGCATCACTTTTCCTGCCATCAGCGCCATCGTGTCCCGTAACGCAGACCCCGACCAACAAGGTTTGTTTCTCAACTCTCAGCATCATCATATATATCATTTATTCATCAGTTTATCTTAACATGACACGAACTTTGTCCAAATATAACTGAAATTAGCTGAATGATTATTTAAATCACTAATCTGTTCACAGATTTAGTTTTTTAGTTTTCTATTGTAGGTTGAAGACATATTTTGGTCAGTGCATCAGTCTCATCAGATTCTGCAATGGTCAAAATTGTACGATGGTTCACGTCATGCACACAGTGTCTCAGCTATTGTCACAGCCACACACTGAGCAAGCCTCCACCACACACGGCTCACCTGCTGCTCACCTGCCGTCAAAAAATGGAATCACAGGTGTAAAATTCCCAAAACAGAAGCTGTGGGGTTTTTTTGGGGGGCGACTTGGTTAAAAAGATACTGCTGACGACGGGGAAAGTCAAATGGGGCAAACTGGTTTGAGTGCAGAAGTGTGGGCGTGTGGGAGGAAAACCAAGATGAGCAGATTAAAGTAGTTTGTGAGTAAACAGTAAAGTAAGGTGGAGCTCTAACTGTTGTTCGTTTTCAGTTGGATTTTATCTGAAGAAAGTTCAGCCTAACTTTTATTTTGAGATTTGTTTGAGTGAGAAACGTCAAAGATTAAGAGGTGAAAAGATAAGAATAAAAGAGACAACATAAACATTTTGTGACGACTTCAGTTGACAATGAAATTTCCCTTCATCCTCAAGGTTTGCAACATATATCTGTCTCCCACTCTATGTAAGAAAATGGGTCTTGCTGCTCCCTGATAATTGATGCTTTCAGGTTAAGTTGTGTGCTCTGCCTTCTATATACCAACTACTATGCAATCCTTGACAGATATCTGTAATACTCAAACTGGGCCTAAAATGAAGCACCACCCTGACGGTGTTGTTTATATCTGTTTGCCTGTAGGTGTTGTCCAGGGGATGATAACAGGAATTCGGGGCCTGTGTAACGGTTTGGGCCCGGCTCTCTACGGTTTTGTCTTCTACTTGTTCCATGTGGAGCTGACCGACTCAGACGGCTCTGAGAAAGGTGCCAAATCCAACATGGCCAACCCAACTGATGAGGTGAGGATGAACCCAAAAAAAAAAAAAACACAATCCAAATAAGCTGCACATGGAGTCGCTGTACTTACACAAACAAATGTTTCTGTTGTCTCTTCAGAGTGCCATCATCCCGGGTCCTCCCTTCCTGTTTGGTGCATGCTCAGTGCTGCTGTCTCTGCTGGTGGCCCTGTTTATCCCGGAGCACACGGGGCCTGGCATGAGGCCCGGCGCCTATAAGAAGCACAGCAACGGGGCACAGAGTCACTCCCACAGCCCTCAAGGCAGTGGGGCCGAGGGCAAGGAGCCGCTGCTGGAGGACAGCAGTGTATAACCTCAGCTAAAGGGGGGCAGACACCTTCGCTCCGACCCGACAACCCCCCCCGCACACTCGGACAGATACACACATTTTACCACACGGACACACTCTCACCTCAGGCACACATCAAGACTCAAGTGCCGTGAAGAGGTGTTTGTGTCCACAGCACAAAAGTGGGCACTCCTTCCTTCGCAGCCCTTCTCTCTTTCTTTTTTTTTTTTAAAGCAGGGTTATTGTGAGGACTCTCTAAAGACCCTGCGTAAAGAGAATGTGTTGAGTATTTTTGGGGCTGCAGTGGAAAGATGTGTGTGACTTGGCTGAGCTGGACTGTAATCCTTGGTTTCTATAAAGCAGTAACAGCGTGGAGTACACAACAGCTTGCCCCCCTCCTCATGGTGCAAAACAAAAGAGAACAGAAGTGATTTGGTTTAGAGTGCGAGTGGCGTATATCTCAAAATGTTACTAAACCCCCGCGTGAGTCTTCATATTCCTCTGTAGCAAGTGAAGTGGCAACTCCATCTGTTTGTCCATCGAGGGGGTAACAAACAGTCAGTTGAGCGCTCGTCTAACGGTCGTCCACGGGCTAACATCTGTCGTTGCGACTGCGGCTCTGCTGAAGCAGCCGGGAAGGGAAGCAGGGGAAGCACGGCGACTGTGCGTGCCTGTGAGGGGAGTCTCTGCAGACCTGCGTCGGAGCGGCGCTGCCTAATCTGGGTTAGGGCGGGTCGTTCGGTTCAGATATAAAAAGCTTCGTGAGACCACACTTTGTTTAAACAACACACTTCTTACAGGGAGAAGTGTGCGAGAGAGACCACTTTATTAGCTGAAAACTGTTTTTCAATGTTTACTTGCCATTCTCTAGATAAGTAGTACAGTTTGGGTTGTATATTTTTCTCTGTTCAAACTGAAGGCTAGTTGTGCTTCAAGTTCTTATTCAAGAAACAAATGTTGCCTCGAAGTGACTTAATATATATATGTATATATATATATTAATTACGTAACCTGTATGAAGACCGAGGTCTGAGAAGGCTCTGTAATCTTACGCTATCGCTCCCATCGGAGCCGTTCCACACTTTTTATTCCTTTTTTTTTTTTTTTTGGTTTTCAAGCCCTTCCTGTCGCTTTGTTTCCTGACATTTATCACCATCAGGGTTAAAGGCTTACAACAACCATGGTTTTATTTTGAAAGCCTCTGGACCATTTGGAGCTAGAGCGTTGCTATCAGCGTGTCAGTGTTGGCACTGACTGTTAATACGGAGTCTTTGAATTAATATCATTAGGTAAAAACAGAATATCACTCGTGCTGCTGCAAGTAGATCATTCAAAGTAAGCGTGATGTCATGTGGTAATTGGATATGAACCATGAAACGGTTTCACTGAATCCCTGACGTGGAAGCTTCCGTACAAACAAACTAGTTACTTAACAGGCACTTCACATTTCTCAAACAATAAAAACTAACACCTGATTTTAAAATGTGAAGCACCTCCAACTAAAAGTGTCAGATTCACCACAGGGAGGAGCTGTTTGACCATTTTCAGGCTAGTTCTTCATCTGCTGCGCCACCTATGGGCAACAAAAGTTAGTCACAGTAGTAGTTCAGACACGTGGTCGCCCTCTACAGGCAAGGATTGTAAACTTTTTTTTTGTGTTTTTGTATTTTCCTCAAACATCTTTTTAGCTACACAATTTTTAAAAAATCATTAAATCTTAAAAACATGGAAATAATGGCTAAAAATAAAAACAATACAGAACATCTTTAAATAATACAAGAAAAAAAAAACAATTTGAAAGAACAAGAGCAACGTTAGGATTAAAAATACAGTTTTGTCCTCCATTCTACCCAACTAGTAATGTACATTCACTAGAGCCTCTGTCCAAACTGCAGCGTCGGTTATTAATTTTCTTGCCTGTAGATGGAGCACCTGTTTAAGTTTAATCCACTGCTGTTCTTGTTGTTTTTTGCCAGTAGGAGGCGCACGTTGAAGAAAATAACTGGAGGTTTGGGTGTTGTTCCCTTCCCTGTTCACATACTGTGTCAGCAACTGGTAAATTATTCTTCGTTATCGCTAAAGCGTTGATTTAAAAAAAAATGCCTCAAGTGCATTTAAATAGCCAAATTACAACCTGAAAACGAATAGTGACTAACAGTGGGTTTCATGCTGTTTAACATCTGTCTGAAGAGAAACGTATGTCATATATATTTTGTGCCAAATTATTTTTTTTGGTTTGCTTTTTCATACTGTGTTTGTGTGCGTACGTGTGCTTGTGCACTTGAGTGATTTGGATTTTTTTTTGTTTTCTCTTGTCTTAATTTCTTTGGTTGGAGATTTAATTTTTAATGCTATTTTTTTTATAGCTTTTAAAAAAAGAAAAATTGTGGCTAGATGGTAAATTATCGAATGTCCATCTGTCTGTTTTTTTTTTCTTTCTCGGTCTTCGTTTGATAACAAGCATTTCACTGTGTTAAGTTACATTTGATAAGGTTATTTTCTTTCCTCCACTTTCTCAGTAGAGCATAACAAAAGTCACCGAATGTCCCAAGCCAAGCTGTACATGTTGACGACGCCATACCCTCAACATTTTTGACTTGACCTGTCTTAGTTTTTATTATTTCAGAGGGGGTGTTACTAGACAGGAGGCCATTGGTGTTGATTTTGATCTCCAAATATCATATATTTTATTTAATTTGTCATTTAGTGGACCAACACATCGGTAAACCCATAAATTCAGATCCTACTTAAATTGGTAAGATTCTGCACCAGCCCCCATGTGCACTCGTACAGCTTCCAAGCAGACGACTGTAAATGTACAAAAATCACCTGTACGTACAGCAAATGTATATATTCATTGCTCAAGGAGACGGCCACCTCTTGGTCTATTTGGTTGTATGGTGCAATTATTATTCTATATTTCTCAAGACTTACCTGCTAGCCACTCCTGTTTTTAGTACGATGTGGTTTGTGGCCTGAACCCCCTCTCTGTGTGCCTAAAATTAGCCAAGAAATGAGTATGGCAACATAAGTAAATGGTGGTTATTATGTAAATATGGGAAACTAATGAAACTATTTATTAAAGGTTTATTGTACAATGAAATGTTTGCGTTTGCCTCTGTGGGTTTGGGGGGTGGTGTGTGTGTGTGTGTGTGTGTGTGTGAACCATGTTATAACAAAGCTAATCGAGTGATCCCGAAAGTGCCTTTAACCAGCTAGTAGCCCGTTAGCGTTGTTAGAAACAGGCATCCTTAATTAAACAGCAGCTTAATCTCATCGGATCCCATTACAAACAGTTAGCATTCTTAATACCAGACTTTGAATGGCAGGATTACTAAACAAACAGAGTTTTATTGCGGCTCTTAAGACTTCCCTCCACCTAGACACACTACATATATAGCCAGCTATTATTAATGCACAGACGTAAGCTCATTTACTTTCTGTGCTCTGAGCCTTTCTTTATTAAAGTCACATGGAGGCAGTAGTAAAGTCTGGCAGAAATCCTGAATCAAGGTCCTGCTTTCCTTGAACAGGCGTGTGTAGTCGCGGTGGGTGATACTGCAAAAATTGGTTTGGATCCAATGTAAAGTAATCCAGTGCCAGAATAGTATGGTCTATTATTAAAAGCAGCTACTGTAATATGTAGGAGAGAGAACTGTGTTCATCCGGAAGTTTATTTCTGGACGTATTTTGATTTACCAGCTAATAATTAAACATTACTTTTTATTATTATTAAACTAATAAGTTCTTGCTGAGTGTATGAACACAGAAACATGATTAAACGTGATCAAAGCGCTTTACCTCGCCCGCTGTCACACTTTTCCCCTGTGCAAACACGATCCTACACGAGATTAATGGTGTTCTTACATCACTTTCACTCTCTTTTCAGAAATTAGCCTACCTAAAGACTAAGAGACGTGAAGACTTGTCAGCTACTGTAATGAGACATTTCCATCCACATTTATTGAATAATCTCTGCATGCCCGAGCAGACGGCCTCGCCGGTGTTTGTTTCTAGCTGCTCGAATACGATGATGTAGGCAAAGTGTCTACGTGGAGCAGCAGGTGTTCTGTGGTCTTAACCTCAGATAGAGGAGATAATAATAAGACTCTTAACTGTAATCCATGCCCATTGTTTCCTGACGAGCCCTCTAGCAGTTCTGTGCACTGAGTTGGATTTAGTTATGATGGACTCGGCAGCACAATGGGGTTTCTCATTGAGCATTCATAATCAAACTACTGTGCATAATGCAAGGAAATCCAGCGATGGCGTAAGAAAGACGCCAAGACTTGCTGCTGTTTTATATCACGCTTCAATGCAAGTCCCCTCTGCACATGAAGACTTGCAGACACATGTTTGACAAGTCATTTTTTTCCTCTTTTCTCATGGCACTAAAAAGAGGCCTCCAGTGCTCGTAGCTACACAACACATCAACAAACGGCAGGTTCGAGCTTTCCTGGGGAATTAGGGGCACACAGCCTTGTCAGGATTAACAGCTCTCTGGCAGGGAAAGGATTGGGCATGTTTTAACAAGAGCAACTCTAACTGAGCGCTTTAGAGAAGCTAGCTGCTCAGATCACTTCCAAGGCGCAAGTGTGAGTGCACGAGCCCCTCTAGTGTTTCCCCCCGTCGTTTATTTGTGCTCACGTTGGGGATGAAAAGGGGGCCATGTGACTATTTGGGGGAGCCGCTGGAATGTATTGTGATGCAGAGTCGCTGTCATAGCACATTTACTTTCCAGGCTTCAATTAGGTGCACGAGAGTGGAAGAGTGCTTACATGTTTGAAAACCTGGCCTCCTGGACTTGGCTGAAGGCCATTCACGGTCCTCGGGGTTGTTACTATTAATGTGAGTGTCCATTAACCTCAGAGAAGCAGTGCATCCATCAAGCTCTACCTCAAACCCACCCTAAAGTATTGTCTTTGCAAACACTGTAAATGTCAGCAGGAAGAAATCTTTCTTTCGAGCAGTGCGCCTTGAGGCCCCCGCAGACGCACTGGGAAGGGGAAATGGGCCCAGTGGTGGATGTCCCACTCGGCTCTGACACACGGCAGCATCTTTTCCTGTGGTGGAAGAGGGTATCGTACTGGCGTCTAGGAAGAGCCCCGGGATGAATCATGTGTGAACCTCATTGTTCTTCCAGTCAAACAGGTCTGTGTGAACCTGGGTTTGTCACTAACCTCTGCCACAATACCCGCTTTCCCATGATCTATATGCAGACCACCAGTGTTTTTCCCTCATATGACTTCCTAGCACATGCGGTTGATGATTAACTCAGGGATAGGTGTGGACCTCCGGGCACTGGCTTTTTCATACACAAGGTCCTAACATCTATGGATACTTTTTCCTCCAAGGCCATACTTTGGAAAAAAAAAAACTATATTTATATTTATTCTCAGATATCTCCTTCGTCTCATATAGATACTGTAGACTGACACAAACAGTATGTCCATAATAACAGAGTGAGTCAGTCTTATCATTCTGAACCCTGACCCTGTTGTTTCTGCTGTCACATTCAAAAAGAGTGCTACCTACATACCTATGTATGTGCTGTAATAAGCTAAAGGTTAAGACAGTGTGGTTGTTATTAATGCAGCAGCAGGCAGCGCACACCTAACGAGTGTCAGAAAGTGCAGCTTCAGGCTTTTTACGTAAGAGCACTTTAATCCCCCCCTGCTGTGAGCTGATCATTTCAACCAGATGTACGTCACTACCGAGAGAGACTGAATATAAATGAACGCACCTGTGCGGTGAGTGACAGTTGAAATGCGACACTTGCTTCCCACCACAGACTATATTAAACTGCTTTTAACGCCCCGTGAGTCTCAGTCTCATCATAGCCTTGAAACCACTGAGTTACCACACCTGTGTTCTAAAAGCTGCAAAGCTCTGTACGGATCTTCACAGCAAACCTTTTTAGAGTAACATTACATAGAAATCTGTATTTTTGCAATGTAGTGCCCCGACTTTGAAAGTGCGATACTACTGTTGTAAATATGGACAGCACTTGCGTATTTGTTATGATTAAGTTTACAACAGTCAAACAGCGAGCAAGTGCAACAACACAAGATCGGCCCAGCTCGGTGTCTGTCTTTCAGACTTTTATTTCATGATGCCAGGTCCTCTTTGTTTTTTTTCCCTCTGTCATTACATCCATAAAGGCTGCTGAGCCCAGTTACATTGCCGAGCTCTGGTTCTAGCACGACACTGGCTCCACTCCCTGTCAGCATTGCCCTGCGCTTCAGGCCTGAAAACCTCCAAAGGCGTCCAAAATGCCTGTGGTGCAAACACTCCCCTGGTGCATCAACAGCTTTCACTTGATTACAAGTTAGTGTAGTATTAAAATGATAAAATGTATGTTAGAATTGTTACATGATGTTGCTTTAAACCTACTTGTTGTTGTTTTAAACCTACTTAACCCAAATCAGCCGCTCTAGGCAGCTCATAGCTTCTCTAGCTTTTTTCGTTTTTTTTACTGCTTGGTTCAGAGTCACTACTCTCATCAGTTTAGTTTAAAGTTTAAGTGGAAAATAAAAATGGCCATTAGATACTGTAGAACATCTGGCAGCTGAAAACATTTTTTTTACAGGAGTTGGAGAAGACCAAACCAGAAACATGACTTCAGTGAAATTGTAATGTTGTTTCTTGGAGGTATAAAAAGCTTACAAGTCATATCATCTCAATACTTTTAACTTCTATCAGCTTGTTTGTGTGGTGGCCACAAAATCAACAGCTTTAACGTGTTACTGAAATTATATTTATACATATCCGTGATTACATTTTCTAAACTCTAAGCTTTTAACCACAGTCCATCAGCTTTACTTATAAGAAGAGTTTACTCAGGTTTATACATTTTAATTGCTTTTTTTTTTTTTATCCCTATGTTCCATTTAAAGCCTATTATCTATTATTATCCATTTTTTATGGCTTAATGTGTCTGTTGTCATGTCTGGTTCTTTCACATTGTTTTCACCCTGTGAACTGTGTAAGGATCGAGTGCCAAACAGTACCCTTTTTGATGCCAGTGCCAAATTCAAAGTCCATTCCAGGACATCCATGTTTGCTTATTGTTTGCCTTCCGGGTCTGATTTCCTGACAGCATACCTTGTGAATCCAACGCCTTTCGACAGCCAACATGTAAATATTGGAAACCGAAGCTTCCTTGAAGGCACCACAAAGGAAGAGTTCCTCCAAGCAGCGTTTATTGCACAGTGTGATGACAGGAAACCAAATGGTGGGGAACTGTTTCTAGCAAGTTTCAGCTCTCATCAAAATGATTTTCATATTTAAATAATAAAAAAAATATTATATTATTATAATCGGAAAATGATGCCTGTTTGGAAAAAATCTGTCTGAACATTTGTGTGTGCTTTGGAAAATGGTAACCAATGATTTAAATTATTCAGCATGTAATTTGTTGATGGGTTGATGGATGCAAGACCCATGTGTTTGCAATTTTTGGCTCCTTAACTGCAAATCATGTATACTTTCCAGATTTTCTCATGCAGAGGTGTAGTTTTTTAAACGTGTTCTGCACTTTCCATGGCAGCAAATGGTTTCCATTGATTTTTGTGCAGCTAAAAGATTGGTGACGCTTGCTTGGGCTCTGTAACCCATTACGTCGAACATTACATCTGCAATTTGCCATTATATTCCACATCTGTATTTCAACTGACCTATCTTGCAGCGTTAGCAAAAGTGAAAAATAATTAGTGTGTCCGCCATGTGATTTGGATCCGCTCCAAAAGTTAATCAGTTATTTCTGGGTCCATGCTAATCCTTGTTTTGTAAAAATTCAGGCCAGTAGTTTTCCTGTAATCTGGATAGACAAACAAACAAAGGGAAAACATGTTTGCAGAGGTAATTAACTATAATGTCACAGCGGCAAAAAATAAATACAGACTTGATGCTTTGTTTTTTATTATGCTTTGTTATTTATTTGATGTCCTTTAAAGGGGCAGTGTATATGATTTAGTGGCATCTAGGTATAGCTGCTGATTTTTAACAACCATCCAAAAATTCCATCTCCATGTCTTCTCTTTATAGGTGTAGCTGAAGTTGATTTAAAACACCACCTTCCTGCTCTTTATGACACCTTGGCCCTCCACTGTTCATCCGCACTGAACTATAGCACAGTGACGGGACTCCTACAGTCTGACACGACCCCAGCAGAGGTCAGGATTAAAAGGTCATCAAGAGTAGTTAAAGCTCAAAAAACAACCTCGTTTTAGTCCCCAGCAACACGCAACAGGATGTCAGCATTCACATCATGTGTTTATGAGTCATCTGTTTTTTGGTTCATCTCAGCCTCAATAACACATCAATAGTTCTGAGCCGTAATGACCCTAATCTGGTCAAAATAGCACAGTGGGGTCTGTACTCAGCTTCGGCTACACTGGATGAAACAAAATATTAAGATACAAGTTGTACTGGAAGTAACTTGGTTCCTCAATAATAAACAATTTAGCTTTTTTAAAAATATAATTAAAGATTAAAGGTCCAGTGTGTAGGATTTAGTGGCAGATTGCAAACAACTAAACTGCCTCCACACCTTACCCTCTTCTTCCAAGCATGTAGGAAAAACTCGGCTAAGGTCACAAAAGAAGCAAAGGCCCTCTATGGAGCCAGTGTCACCAGGCTAATCTAAAAATCGGGAAAGACGTGAACTGAGCTGGGCTGAATGATACAGAGTTGGTCAAACAAACCGTCTGTAACATCATCCACCTATCAATCAAAGCAGTCACTTTCTTAATTCTGCATAATTTTAAGCCTTAATATAATTAAAACAAGTGAGTTCTATAAAAATTCTGCCTCAATACTGGGGGAAATTAGCTGAAACCAAAACTGTTTTTTGTACCAGGCTGTAAACATGATTATTTCTGCTGTGAAGTTGGACATTTTAACATGGGGACTTATGGAGACTGACTCACTTCTGGAGCCAGCTTCAAGTGGACGTTTGAGGAACTGCAGTTTTTGGCGCTTTCACATTGTGATTCCACAAGACAAACGTTGCTGCTCAGCTAACAACCACATCCAAAACACGTACGCTAGAAAATCAGACGAAACTTGAGAGTCAAAAAATAAAACAGGGGCTCATGAATGAGAACTGGGACACGGCTTTATCCGGTCACTCAGCAGGCTTTAATCTCACTGCTACAGACTGCACACTCAATATGGGATTATGTTTACAAAATAAAATGCACAGCAATGCTTCCAATATAATATAAAATGTTCCTGCATTGCATGTCAGTCCAGTCAGCGCGGAAGCTTATAACTCTTGGCAGTTAGTAACCTTCCTCTCCCTCTAGCTGCCCAGTGAGTGCTGCATTGAAAGGCGTTAGCGAGCATCACCTCTTGACCCTGTTGCTTCAGTGTTCCTTCCACCATGTCAGACGTGCTGTTGTGAACACGTGAGAGCTCGCGGTAAATAACTCTGATTACCAAGTGCTGATATTACTAATGAGCCTGCTTCACGTAACGCTTCCCACTGAATCGATGCCTGCGTCAACAGAGGACAGGGTTCGGTGTTCTTTCACACCACCTGCCTCGCTTGTACAGACAAATCTCAGCCAGAGAATACTTCACAATGAACTGATGATTAAAAGTGTCGCAGCTGCCGCAGAATCCTGTAAATGGAGCTTTTTTAGTATTCCAGTAAAAAAAACAAAAAAAAACTATTTCAGCAAAAACAACAGGACACGATTATCTTGCATCAAACATGGCAGGATGTAAACAGGTAGTGAATTAGCAGTGGTGATGGAGGTGGCACGATTACATGCCGGGAAGGACATTCTCAGATATTTTCAGCCTGCGAGAGCTCAGTGTGAAAAGCGTCTTTTATTCCACTGGTCTGTCTGAGTGTGAGCAATTCAACAATGGTTGAACCACACGAGGATTTTCCTTCCTTGTCTTTTTTTTTTTTTCCCTTCGGCTTCCTAAAATAACATCTTCAACATGGAACATGTGCAGAAGGACCAAATCTAACACGGATAAAAGGTTAAGGATTGATTTTTCTTTCTTGCAAAACATTCCTGGGTAACATGTGACCTTGAATTGAATCGAAAGGAAAATAAACAAACACTTCATGTCCACATTTTTCACAAATGTTCCCCTCCACGATCTTCTCTTAGCCGGGTACATGCGTGTATATCTGAGATAGGACTTGAAATTTGACAGACAGGTTGTACTACGGCTCTTTCACATCAGTTTAAGCTCTTAATGCAACTTAATTATACTATTTTTACCTTTAAGCAGAACATACCGTGCCTGCATACAATATGCAGATCCTTTAATCACATGCTCAATTTTTAGAAGACTGCTGACAAGCAGTGTTTACAAGCTTATTATTAGACCAACACGTCATTAAATCAGCACAACAATTGTGCTAGCTGATTTGTTGTCTTGCTACTTTAAACAAATTAGTAGCAATGAGCTGCATAACGACATAATTATTAACATTACACCACATTAAAAGCTATTAGTAAACCTGTATGGCAGCGGCTGAGTCAGTGTTGTTGGTACAGTATTGTCCTGCGAGGTGTGTCTTTATGTAACAGTAATTGCAATAGGTCAGTGGGTTTGCTAATGCATATTTGTTGCGGTAGAAAAGGTGCAATTAAATACAATCAAAAGCATCATTTGTCTTGTTTTGTGTTATTATAATAATCATGTAACTATTCTGTCATCTATCTAAGACTCGTACACTGCAGGGTGGAGGTGCAGGGTGGAGCCGTGCTCTTATTATTTACTCAAACAGCTGCGTCTTCTACAAATCTCAAAGTGTAGAAAGCTCACTAGCTTCTACAATCACACAGCTAACGGCTGTGTAAACACCTGTTGTTGCACTAAAACTGGGCATGCTTTAGCTAAGCTGTACACTCGTACCTCAGTGCATGTTTATAGATGCAACATATGTGTATTTATAGCCAGCTTTACACCGCACCGCACTGTATTTGTAGTCCTTGGTATAATGTTTGTGCACCTATTTTCTGCTGCGTTGACGTGATTCTGATTAATAACTGCTACAGTAAGGTCTAATTAGGGAGAATAATAGACCTCTGTCGAGGTCTGTAACATGAGCACAGTAAAAACATGAAACTTTCCTGAATGTGTCACGTTTTCTGTGTAATAAAACAGTTGAATAAGCTGCCAACAATCGACAACAACTGAACTATCTCCGTGACAACAGAGCAAACTCCACCCACTGGCAAAGGCGGGAGATGTGTGGTGAGATGTGGACTGAAAGGTCTGTAAGATGTTAGTAAGAAGTACTTGAGTTAAGATTTGTTGTTTCATACTCACGCAGGGGAGGGGGCCAGGCCAGTAATACTGATAAGCAATCACAGTAGTGCTCTATGAATAATTATAATATTGTGATAATGTTAATGATCCCCCAAAAGCCTGTTTATATTGCAGTTGGAGGGTTTGTTTAAAAATCATGATTTATCTAGACATTTGACTTCAGGATGAGCAGCTTAATATTATCACTGTACTATACTATTATTGTTTAAGTGTTAATAAAAGCATTTCCTAGATTAATCAATTAATCAATAATTTGTTTAGTCAATAAAATGTAAGCATGTATTTAATGAAAAAGTAACAAATGTCAAGTATCATTGTTTCTCAAAGAGATTTCAATGCATTTGTTTTCTCTGAGCAACATTAATATTAATATAATATTTAATTTAAAAATAAATTAAATTTATGATCATACAAGACAAAAAAAAATCTGTATTTTAAAATTACATGATAACTAGACTAGATAATGGTAAAAAAACAACAACAACCTAGCAGCCTTCAGGAATTATTGAACTCAAGGGGAAGAATTTACAAGCTATCCAGATGTATATTAAGAAATATATTTTTGGTATGCTATGTGTTGTAAAATTTGCCTGTTTTGTATCTTACAGAAGCCCGATACAGTCATGCATTCATACATTTTATTTATGAGTTATTTATGTCATTATGTTTAATAACAAATGTCATCCCGACATCTCTCAAGGTCTCAAAATATTGAATCATCATTTTTCAGAGATAATGCCACAATCAATTTATGATCTTGAAACAACAAAAGCATAGTCTAGAATATTAAATAACTGCAATTATTAAAAATTCCTGAAATTAATTATATTGTTACCTCTGGAAAACAAGGTTTGGTTATTTCATTTGTTATTACATAACTACATAATGACAAAAATAACTCGAGATCTCAAGAAAACAAATTACAAATTAACTGATTATCATGAGAAAACGGAAGAAAATAAAAGATTTGAATGTATGACTGCTTTGGGCTTCCGTAAGATACAAAACAAAACAATTATTACAACATATAAAAATAAAAAGTGCAGTACTGGCCATGAAACCAACAGCATCAGTATAAAGTAGTATATTATTATATGTATATATATGTTTATATTTATATTTACTTTATATACTGTTGGGTAGCAGAATGTATGGCAGCTTGGGGCTTCCATAGACCAGGAGTATTTTTAATTCCAAAGGGACCTTTAATGGTTAAATAAAGGTTAAATTAAAAAGATTAAGATTTATCAGCTGCAATCCAATATTTTTTTGTTATATGTTATATTTTGACGCTTGTACTTTTGCACTTTTACTTCAGTAAATGCATAATTTCTACTTGCAGGGGCAGTATTTCTGCACTGTGGTATCATTATTTTTAAGATCTGGAGTAACTGCATTACTTTTTAACGCCTTACCACCTGACAGTCGGATCAGTTTGTTGTGTAATCCAATAAGCTCCAGTCCGTATTTCCCCTCAAGCCCATCTGGCTCACTGGCAGGGTTTGTTTACTGGCGGAGAGGCTGGGAAGAAGGGGGATCCTACAGGACCTGAGAGACTGTACAATCTACCTCTGTGTGTGGAAGAAGAAAAGGAAAAAAAAAAGAAATAAAAAATAAGTAGAAACTTTATTTCATCTACTTTTCTCTCATTCAGATACACGCTTAGCTGTGGGAGCAGTCAGCTGTGTGGAGCATAAAAACTTATGTGGTGGGTTTTTTTTTTATTTCCAAACAAAAAAAGAGTGGAGTGCTGTTGAGCCACGACGAAGTCCCCGTCTGTCAGGCTTCCAGAGAGCGGAGGTCTCACTCAAATCTCTGCACTGACTGAAGAGGAGTTATCGCTTTTTTGGAGCTAGCCCGGGAAAAAAACACCTAATTTCCCCGGGAAAAATAAGCCAGCTGTCGTTAAATGTTTTGTGCTCGTTGGAGGATTTGAAGGGATTTTTCTTTTCTTTTTTATATATATATATTTTACGAAAGACACGTTAACGTTACGCCACGCATGCCACAACCATCGAGTCAGCAAGCAAGCAAGCTGAAAAAAAATTCCACTTTAAATTTAAGTTAAGCGTCGCTTTTACTGCGGTGTTAACGCGTGCAACTTCTTTGTTTTTATAAAGAATGCGCAGCGCAGATGTGCGGGTGTGTGGTGAGGTTTCTTCGAGTTGAAATTAATTGAGTGGTTTGCTTAAAAAAGCAGCGCAAACTTCACTTGTGGCCTGGACCCGAGTGGTGGAGCCAGGCTAGTAGGCAGTTAGCTCGTAGCTAGCTCGTTAGCTCAACTGCCGTTCGTGCTAGCGTTAGCATCTGCTCGGCCAACAAGTCTGTTGTTTTTTTTTCCTCTCCCCCCCACCACCTTCCCTCCTCTGGGACACAGGCAAACTGAACTGGACCAGCTTATTAACCGACACACGCCGTTGAAGACGCGACAAAAAGGAGCGCTTGTGTCCCGTGGTGTTGTTTGTTAAATGTGCTTTTCGACGAGGAGGCTAACTTTAGCCGCAGCAGCAGCGTTAGCCTGTGTTTGACTGAACACGTTGGACTCGTTCCTCCGCCCATCTTCCGGGATGTCTTTTATTTATTTTTGTTTACCTGTTGGCCCACGCCGCAAAACAAAACCAGTTTCCTGAAGGCATTTCTTCACCAGTGTGAGCAGCCCTCCTTTGCCAAGGATTATTCTGCATTTGACCCGGGAATAGTGCTGGATGGTGTCTTATCCCGAGTCAGTTATGTGGCTCCGGACTTTGTGTTTTGTTTTGACCGCTGGCTGCTTAATGATGAGCTGTCATCGAGCGAGTGGAGAGGGTAAGTCACATTAAAATATCACATTTTTATCATAGTTAATATGAACTATTTTAACTGTTTAAAAATGCCCGAATTAGTGTCTGTACATGTGATTGTGTGTACGCTTCAAAAAACCACAAATTATACACGACAAACTAAAAAAAACAGACACGATAAACTACAGATACTACGTAACATTTGATTAAAAAACAGTCAAATATTGCGCAATTTTCTGTCTGTTGCAGGTGAGTGGATTAACACTGAAATCAAAAAACCATTACACATTCCCTAATTGTTTGTGGTAATGGGTTAAATAGATTATTTTACGTTTTTCTCAATTTTTTATAGACATTTAGGACTCCAATAATTAATATATGGCTATATTTACACATTTTGAATTTTGCCAGTAAATAAAATGCGATTTTAAACGAAAAACATGCTGAGAAACAAACATCATATTAAAACATACTTATTTATGAAGCTACCACAGACATACTTGTAGACACCCTGTGTGTGATATTGTCATGCAGATACTGTTGTTTTGTTTTGTTTGTGGTGGTGATTTGATGAAGACAGGCAGGCAGCAAACAGTGGTTTTATAGACAGTCACTGCATTGAAGGGACAAAGGTTAACACTTATCGGCTATTTGAGCCTGCAGGGACTGTAAACAAAATGTTTTGTCCCAAATAAGTAAGTAGTCTAGGAATTTAGACGTATTAATTGGCTGTTATTGTAGCATGGAAAGCCTCCGGTTTGTTGCTGTGGTCAGTACAGGAATGTAACAATAAGCCCTCTTTACAGCTCCTGACAATCCCTTTATATTCACCAGCCAACAAGCTTGGATTGATGAGAATGAATGAACACATTTGCAATCACCCGGAGACATTTTCACATTTCTCACACACCACAACGTCTGCACACACTCGCCGTTTCACTCTGTCACACAAGCAAATATTAGTTATATTTTTGAGGAAACGTCTAGCAAACCTGTGGGACTGCTTGCTGGCTTTACACAAGACCATTCTGGTGAGCGTGACACACTGTCCCATATACCAGGAAATGTTATCATATTTATCCAAGCGGTTACTTTGTGATTTACAGGTGAGGGTATAATCTCACAAAGTTAACAGCTCATCATGGAGCTTCTCTCCCGTTCAGATGTACTGAAATAGCAAAATAAATATAGCTGTTCTTTTGACACTTGGCTTTGCATAGTTGGCTTGTGTTCAGGTTATGTGTCATTACTTTGTTTTGTAATGAACTCTGAAAGTATTGCTAAATTAGGTCACAAAGCAACGTTAATTTAAAATCTAAACAATAAAAGTTGTGCTTAAAATATCAGTTAATGCTCAAAAGGTTTTACAAGTTACTTCAGAACAGACAGTGCATATCAAAACATATATAATTATAGATGCTTTTATTAAGATTATCTGCTAAATTGCTCCAAAGGTTCACCCATTCATTTAAAAAGTGCTTTAGGGTTTGTTTGTTACAGTAGTCTTGACACGAACACAAAAACAGTAACACACACTCCCACCTTCCTTCAGAATAAACACACACACACACACACGCACACACACACACACACACACACACACAATGTATGTAGCCCCAGGTAGCTTTTAAAACTCCTACTACTGCAGTAGTACATGGCAGTATTTTGATTTAAGAGGTCAGAGCTCAGACTCCATCACCTTTTCATCAGGTTTTTAGCGAGGGGCGAACCGAGCGATGTCATCAAACCAGTTTGAGCAAGAATTTCAAGACATAATTCAACAGTTGTGTAATTGCACTGCAACCCCCCCCCCCCTTCTTCTTCTTCTTCCTCTTCTTCCTCCCATTCCTCTCAGACTTGAGAGTGAACCACAGAAGGGAAGCGTGGAACCTGGGCCTCACACTGGCTGATTTCATAAGCTGGACCGACCAGTGTCGAAGTCAGGAAATCTTCTGAGCTACTTGTTGGTAGCTGTCCAGCTCAGCTTGATGGAAAAATTCACCTAATAATGAAAGCTTATATTTAGTGGCAGTATGAATTGATTTAATTTATTTAGCGTCAGCGGTCCATAACTGCAGTGTGTCCTTTGCTTTGGTACATTCAGTTAGCTCCAGTTTGGGCCTCTCCTGTCGTAACATTACATTTTCCTGAAAGATAAATACTCAGTCGTCTCTATTTTTAACAATACTGCTGTTATGAAGGCTTGGATGTAAAACTCTCTGTTTGAGTTGTGTCAGTGTTTCCTGTGTTTTTAATGCTAAACCTCTGGCACTATATTGTTTTTATCTTTAATACTTTGTGCAGCAGTCAAAAGTTTGATTCAGTCAATGTTTTCCTTTATTTTTATTATCTTAGATCAACATTGAAGACTGTGAAATAACATAAATAGATGTCTGTGGTAAACAAAAAAAGGATAAACAAAGAAAATTATATATGTTTTATATTATATATATTCTTCAATGTAGCCTCCTTTTGTTTTGATGACAGCTTTGCACACTCTTTGCATTCTCCGTCTCAAAGGAGTTCCCATATATGCTGAGCACTTGTTGGCTGCTTTTCCTTCGCTCTGCGGTCCAGCTCACTCCAAACCATCTCAGCTGGGTTTTAGGTCAGGTGATTGTGGAGGCCAGGTCATTTAATTCAGCCCTGCAGGGACTCTCCTTCTTGGTCAAATAGTCCTTACATAACCTGGAGGTGTGTTTTGGGTCATTGTTCTGTCGGAAAACAAATAATGGTCCCACTGAGCTCAAACCAGACGGGATAGCATGTTGCTGCAGAAGTCTATGTTACACATGGGGGTTAAGACCACGCCATCACACCTCGTCCTCTTTACTTTGTGGTGGGAACCACACATGCAGATATAATCCGTTCACCTTTTCTGTGTCTCACAAAGACAAATTTGGACTCATTCAGCAGTTTTCTTCTTCTTGTTTGTCTCCCTCAGACATTCAACCGTGGAGACCTGAGTCACACAGTCTCCTCCTAACTGTTCACATAGAGAACTCTGTAAAGCATTTATGCTGGCTTTAATCTGAGTTGGCATTAATTGGCGATTTCTAAGGCTTGTAACTGTAATGAACTTATCCTCTGCAGCAGAGGTAACTCTTGGACCCTTTCCTGGGGCGGTCCTCATGAGAGCCAGTTTGATCGGAGACACATTCAAAGTTTCTGACATTGTTTGGATTGATTGACCTTCGGCATCGGACAGTTGTTTACTGTTTGTCGCCACAATATGGATTACTGCAGTGGTTGAATAGGACTACCTCTGAACAACTGATTATCTGATTGACTAGGTCATGGAGCTGGTTGAGAGACAAGAACGTGCAACACTTTGAATAATCTAAAATGTAAAACCTATTCTGCTTTGTTTACACGTTTACCATATAACTACACGTGTTATTTTATAGTTTTGATGTCAATGTAGAAAGTAATGAAAATAAAGAAAAAACATTGAATATTTGACTGGTTTTGTATATTATATTTAACGTTCTTGTATCTGTCTTGTCTCAAAATCAAAAGTTATTCATAGTAATAGTTATATCTGTCTATAATCCTACATTGTGGACAACGTTTTGTTTTTAAACTTGTACAAAGGGGGCATATAATTTCTGCCTACCTGGTTAGGAAACAGTTTCTGCTGTGGAACAGGTTAAAAATATTTTTAACACAGCATATTTTTTCATCCGCATGGTTAAAAATGTGTTTGAGGAGTCTGGAAATACCTGTGAGAACAGCCGTAAGTGTTGTTTTAGAGCGTTTCAGGCTTTTCAAACGTCTGTTTGTTTATTATTCCACAAACTGCGGTTTAACTTACCGCTCTGCTCACCTCGTGGCCCTGTTGTCAGACTGCAGCGTATTGTTGTGTCACTAAGATAACACATTACTTTGTCAAAGGCGAGTGTCAAGCGGCTGGGGCTTGCCATGAAGCCACTGGCAGCCTGTCGCTGAGCACCGATCCGGTCAGCGCAGATCTCGGAAGGAAGTGGCGTCCTGTTAGTGACCTGGCACTCTTGATTTACGCCTCCTGACAAGGAGAGCAATTGTAAGGTGATGAAACTGTCACCCGCCCCGCCACCTCTTCAAAACCACTGTCTCAGGTACCAAAGTCATGAGTTGTTTGACGTGTATACAATAGAATGATTTTTGCACTCGTCTCCCTCAACAATGGCTGCCTAATCCTGGTTGACAGGTTCACGTTTGAAATTATATACAGCGTGAAAAAGGAGTGATCACCTGTAGTTTTTCACTTTGACCACACAGGCGTCTTACAAAGAGGCCTTGTTTTGTCAGATGTTTACCCTTGACACTGACCCGGTTTAAAGTTAATGTGCTTGTTATTGTGCTCTCACACTTTAAGTAATAATTACATCAATGCCAACGTTGGCAGAGAGAATACATTTGTAAGAGAGTGCAGCTGCTCGGGCAACTGAATCACCAAATGATCTTTGGTCCGGAGCCATTTCTCTACAGGATACACATCAAACAATCCCAAGGGGGAACTTTGTGGTTTTATATTCTCTCTCTTTTACTCCATTTCACTCTATTTAAAGACCGAGCCCTGAATTACTTTGGTGTCATTTTTATTCCCCAGACTTGAATTGTGAATGTGCTGCACTTGCCGTGCCACCCTTACCCAAACAGCTGGCACATTTGATAACTTCACCCCCCCCCTCCCGGCCGTGCTTACAAAACATGTAAAGTAGAGTGTGTGCTGTTGAGGATGACTCTTGAGCAATTTCACAACAGCGTTGTATCTCTTACAGTTGTAGTAATGCCACTTTCTAACTGCTGTAATATCTAATCCTTTGCAGCCGAAGAGATGTCAAACCTCTCAATTAACTGTAATTGCAGCCAAGAGTGTTTCTAAATGAAATGGTTGTATGCTGACTCATTAACCGTCTCGTTTGTGGTCACATCCAGAACAGGAGTATGTTTTGTTTTATATGTCATTGCTACAATCCAGGAGAGAAAGAAGTTGTTGTCTGTGCCTTTTTTTAAACTGGATGCTGATTAGATTTTACAACCCTTCTTGCATCCCATGTCAGTTTGGACGCGTAAACATCGTGAACATGCATGTGGGTGACCTCTGCGCTTTGTGGTTGGTTTGCAGCCCAGGTTAGAAAACAACAGAACAGCGAAACCTTGCAAAGGGAAGTGTTGCAATCACTGAGTGTTTGTGTTTTTGAATGCTCACTGCGGCCTCAGCTCTCTCCGAGGCCCAGTCATCAGTCTAACAGTCTGTTGCCCCCTACCCTCCACACACTTGTCTCTTCACCATCAATCAATGCCTGTCGATGCTTGCAACTGTAGTGAAAGGATTGTGCCACTGTGCACACAGACTCTGCAGCGCTGACTTTAGACTGACTTAGATATGTACAGTGTTTGTGTTCACACGTCAGATTCACAGTTCAGTACATTTACAAGGACAACGTCATCATTGTATATACACTTGATATTAACTATCTGGTCTTGTTTGCAGCTTGTCTGCATTATTGTGCATAATTGTGACGTTGTAAATGTGTAAGTGGGGTCAGAGAAGTCAGCTGTCAGATCTCAACAAACTGACTTTTTCTTCTCGTGAGCGGATTTGTTTTTCTTTTCCTCTCAAACATGATCAGGCTGTATTGATTTCCTTTAACTCTGGCTGACTTTGACTGTGGTCTGATCACAATGTGAACCAGACCGCCTACAGATGTGGCTCAGTGGACAACGCCTGAATGTGTTCTTTATAATGTGCAACTGATGATTTGCACCATTGTGTTATTGCGTCATCCTCTGCTGAGTAATCACAGTCTATGAAATGTCAAAGAAAAAAATAAAGATGCTCATGACAACTTCCTAGGGACAAAGATGTTGCGTTGTTTTGTTCAACCAAAAGTCTACAGCAGCATTTTAAGACCTGAAAACAGACAATGCGTGCAATCTTCTACCACTCATTTTTCTTGCACGTCTTGCAGCCAAAAGTGAGGGTGACACAAGGTGGGGTTACAATCCACAACTACACCTACACACTGGACCTTCAACTCACAGCATGTTCGTTGTGACAGAAATCTGAGTCTTTTGTATTCTCCAGAAAGAATATAGAGCTGACTGTTTCCAAGGTTAAGAGTGAACGTTTGTGCTTTAGTGACATTGATTTTATTTTCTTCTTTGTTGTGTTTTTAAATGCCATGCTGAGGCCCTTCAGGTGAGGCACCTTGATTTGCCTCTGTGCTTGAAAATTGCCAAATAAATGGGATTTTACTTTATTTGTCAGTGGAATTAATTGGTTTTGTTTTTTGTCTTTGGATTCATTACTGATTAAAAAAGAAACCTTTAAACTTGTAATCTCTCTAATGTGGTTACGCAGTTATTAAGAACACGTTTTCCCTTGCTCACAGTGTTGCTGAAACAAGAAACCATCATACCGCCACTTTTTAATTAACCTTAAAAGTTCATGTGTCTTAGAGATGCAGACAGTGTGTGACTTCTGATGGCTTCGGCTAATGAAAGTCTGCCTCTCTAATGGCTCTAATTGTCGATTCAGAGCACCGTGGCTGTGTTTTCAGTCTTGTCTGGCTCAGGGTAGGTAATGTATTGAGAGCCTAGTCACCATAGTAACCTTTGTGATGTCTCCCAGCCACCCCCCCCCTTTCCCAACCATACAGGGAGCATTTAAATTCAGCGATGCACCTGATTTGTTTAGCTTAAATCATATCAGGCTGATTGTCGACTGCAAAACAACACCAAAAAAAAAAAAGTTCCCACTCGTGCCAAAGTTTTGTTTCTAAACTAAAGTATTCACACATGGAGAAGTCAGCCCGGACAGTTCTTTCTCTGCTGCCGCTCTAAAATTCCTCACTTACACACCAGGGCTGCCATGTTCCAGTTTCCAATGTGAGCCACTATCGGGGCGGCCGGAGTGTATTAGATTCTCTATTGGGAATGTGGTGCTAAAAATACTGGCCTGGCTGAAAGTGTACACTGATAGGAGCCTGGACTCGCCGCCCTGTGATGATTTGCCTTCTTCGCGGGGTCACTCAGTGCTCTGCTGGCTGACTATACTGCGACAGCAGAACCACCGACCGTGCCCCCCCTTGTATCGTTACACCGCCAGCGTCTTTGTCCATTAAACTGTTTTGTTCGACTGTGTGTGAGGTCTTGTACGAGAAAGAGGGAGGCTCTTTGTAGCTGTAAATGTGTTCCTTGATGGACACGGCAGTGAGCAACATTTGCAGCACACTCCTCTGGCAGTTACCGTCAGTTTGATAGGAAATGTTACATTTGGAGGTGGATGTGTTGAAATTACAGGCTTGTGGCATGCCATTCATGCTTACGATTCGGCTACACTCCCAAGACCACAAAGAGAACTGCAGATCTAAATGTAGTTTTAAAAAGAGAAGTGTACTTTTTAACATGCCAAGTTGCTTTTAATAGCTTGCAGCTTAAATCCATGTTAGGGCATTTTGTGTGTACTTTAAACAAGCCTCAAAGTTGTAGGCTGAACTCTAGATAATTGCTGCAGAGCGAGCATGCTGGTTAAGGTCATGGAGTGAAAAGCGTGTTGTTTGGACACCGTGTGTGTATGTGTGTGTGTGTGTGTCGGTTGTCTTGTACTGTTATGCAACAGAAGGTGTAAAATGAGCTGCTGCCATAAAGAGGTGCATGCCTAGCTGTTATACCGCTTCCCCACATGGTTGACCAGTTAGCCTGATGTGCCCAGCTCAATGGTGGGTCGGTTGGTAAACAAATACAGTCCCTCTGAACCAGGCAGCACACCTCCCAGCTGCACCATGACTTGTGAACTGTAAAATCGTGTGCCTGGAATGTCCCACATCGCACCTGCAAAGGAAAACGGTCTTTATGACTGTCATTACTTGTGTTATGTCACACAAAGCATATGCCCGAGAGTTTGGCTGATTTCCCAACGAGAGAGTTGAGGAAATCCTCATTACTGTCAGCTCTCTCCATACAGACCACCACCTGTGTGTGTAATAGTGTTTGATGTATTTTCCAGGAGGCTCAAGAGCACTGTACCGCGTGTACGGTTTGATGTAGAGCTGAAATACTTGGCTGATTAATGAATGGAAATGAAACTACTTGAGTATTGTTCTAATAAATATAATTTCCTCAAGCAACAAGTCCAAAAAATTTGCAGGATTTAGCTTCCAAAATGTGAAGATTTACGGCTTTTCTGCTGAGTATTGAGTTGTTGTTGAACAAAATATGTAATTCGAAGGAATCCTTTGCCGATCTTATAAATTATCTTATCTGAAACTAAGATTAGATTAGTTAGAAAAATAACTGTTGCAACTGCTGCAACCCTCTGCAAAATTTTGTGATACAGCAAATCTAAAATGACTGTGACAGTTAAAGTGTAAGACGTCTGCACAGTAGCACAGTTCAGGAGTTTCTCATCAAACAGGATCATGTGTCTGGAGACAAAGACTGACAAAGCCACAAATCTACTACTGCTCCAATACGCGGTCATTAGTACAGTTCCCCCCTCACAGACAAATATTTTTAATGCATTAGGTAATGTTTTTTATGGTCTTGAGTTACAGAAGGAACTCCACAAATCAACTTAGCGTAACTAAGGATGAGCACAGCCCCACTGTGATGACAGCACTCCATATTTGACAGTGGCTCACGGCCAGCTATGTGGTTGCTAAACAAAATGTCAGTGAAGATGGTCTGGTCTTCATCAAAGCCAGAGACATAACCGCATATTTTTCAGTAAAATATCTCCTCTAATTACCAAGAGAGCTATTTTTTCCCCCTCTTGAGACCATGTCTGACTTCTTCAACCCTGTTTTTCCAGTTTACAGTGCAGACGTCTTGCCTAACGCATCATTCACGTTCAGCTATTTGAGAGTCATAACATTTCCTTTTCATAAGGCACTTCTGTCCAGTTAGACATCAGACTTCTGTTACTACACACACAATACTGTTTGAGCCTTGTTTTTATAAATATACATAGTCATACATGAAGGTATCAAGTCTCTGAATTGTCTTTCCTTGTGTGTCTTTTCAGTTTGTCCAAGCAAGGACATCCGGAACAATGTGACCAACCTGCAGACACTTGAGAACTGCACTGTGATCGAAGGCCACCTGAAGATCTTACTCATGTTCAGGACCAAGCCCGAAGATTTCAGAGGCCTCAGTTTCCCCAAACTGATAGTGGTCACTGACTACCTGTTGCTCTTCCGAGTTTACGGCCTGGAGAGCCTCAGCGACCTCTTCCCGAACCTAACTGTGATCAGAGGCAACAATCTGTTCTTCAACTACGCCCTGGTGATGTTCGAGATGCTCCAGCTGCGAGAGATCGGCCTCCATAGCTTGATGAACATCACCCGAGGAGCCGTGAGAATCGAGAAGAACCCTGATCTCTGCTATCTTTCCACCCTGGACTGGTCCAAAATCCTGGACTCGGTTGAGGACAACTACATCATGGCTAACAAGAACGACAGAGAGTGCGGAGACGTGTGCCCGGGAGCGGCTGTCGGAAAGACCACCTGCCAGACGACCACCATAAACGGGCACTTCAGTGAGCGTTGCTGGACTCAGAACCACTGTCAAAGAAGTAAGCAGTATTTTGTTATATTTCTGTACCTCTCATGTCGTATGTATTGTTATGACTGTTGCATACAAATTGACCAGATTCTGACTCTGGCCGGCTCGAGCTGCCTTGTAAAGATTGACTGGCTGCTCATGGCGTCCATCACAGTGGAGACCCTTTTCTGGTTTCGGACCATGGTGCTTCCTTTGTGGGTTGAAACATTGACTAGATCAACCATGATTGGCTCTAGCGGTTGCGGTGCACACAGAACACGTCGCATCTGTGTCCGGTGGAATTTAGCCTTTGGAAGTCACCCCAAGTTTGTCTTGTTACTCAAGACAAATTTTCTAAGATGATTGTCTTCCACCCAGCGATGTTTCAAAATCATTTTCAAAGGTCTTTCTGCAGTAAACTTTTTATGTTTATCAATCATCAGATTGATAAACAACGAAAACAGTTGTTAGTTTCAGCTGTAACATTACTGAGTAAGATGATAAAACCCTTGAAATTCACCATACTAGTACATTTTTCTGTTAAATCATAAGATCATAATCTGTCAATGTCAGCAGACAGATCTTGCTCAGTTTAGTCACAGTTTGGTTTCTACATATTTTGTAGTTGAGACTGTTACAAAACTGCATGATTAGACACATTATTGTCATATAAATGTTTTGTAGCTGACCAGTAGCTCATTCTGCAGTTCTTCTCAGCTGCTTTCCACCAACACATCATTTTTTCCATTCCCCTTTTGCTTTTGCTACACGTCCAACCAGTCTCAACATTTACAGACTTCAGCTCTGCATTTGGACCAAATAAACGCACATGAGGGTCACTGTTTAAAACAAAAATAGTTCTTTATTCGCGTGAGAATCACAGCACAACATGTTTTGCCAAAAGTGAGTTGTGTTCCTTTTTTTTCTTCTTCTTATTTTAGTGTTGAAATGTCAAAGCTGTCATTTACTCAGGTTTTGTCAGGTAGGCCAGCTTTTGTTCTAATGCAGCATGAACTGATGTGACGCAACACCTCGCCAGTTAGTCTTTGAATGTTTACCCTCAATAGACTGTGGTGTTGTCATTGCTCATGTCGTGTGGAGGGGGTTGCACATATCTCACTGTGCCCTTTAAGCACAGCTCCAGTGACACGGGGCTGTTCCCTCCGTGTCCCGGCTTTTTACTGTAAGATGACAGGCCCTCCCATCTCGCACTGCCAAAGAGTTCAAGTTCAGGTGCTGAGAAGAATTTTGCATACTGGTGCTGCCTGAACACCTTGGCTCGCACCATTACGCAACACACGCTGGTTTAACAGCTCTTTTGAACGAGTTTATCTGCACATTTCTGCTTTTTTTCAGGGTCGTATTATATTGTTTGGTGTGGCAGGCTACATGCTGTTTCTGTTGAGCTGAGCGCTCTTGACTCTGAAGACTTTTGACTCTTATTTTTCCCCACTAATGACTGTACTTGAGGTGATTACTCATAGTCATCACTTGCAGAACAGGCATGATTTTCTAATTGTGTGCAATGATGATGAATCAAGAACCAGGAGGTGACTGGCAAGCTCTGATCTTCAGTCATGCGTCTGCATTCGGCAGGGGCAGGGCCTGTGGTCTTGTGGTCTGTGCCCTGCGGTTTTTTGCCTACTTTCACTAAAGCATGAAAAGATCCGTTAAGCCCGAGCTAGAACCACAGGATAGAGCGCACGGCATTCGGTGTCCTCTTCAGATGTACCGTTACTGCTTTTTATAGACCTACTGTAGTTGTTAAAGTTTCCCAAACGTCCCAAACAGATGCTGGATCCGATAAAACTAGAGATGGATAAATGTATGTCTTATTAGTCTTGGTGCAAAAAAGTGTCTTTAATCTCTCTTAATATAAAACAACTGAAAAATGGTTGAAAAAAGTTTTGTAATGCAAATCAGCAGGTAAGTGCACCGACAGAAAACAAAGCTGTGGGACCACAAGACTTGTCTTAGCTCCCATGTTTAGAGTCACAACCCATTTCGCTTCCCTGCTTCTATAACGGGGGTAATTTGAGTTTCTCCCAGAGCAGCCACTGCTAATTTCCCCCTCCTTTTACACCAAACTGGGTGCGTCCGTTCAGCAAAGTGGCAAAGCAAGGTTGCAGGAGATGCTCATTACCAAAGCTGATTAGATTTGAGCGACAGGCGCGCACACACACACAAACACACACTATCTCAACAGCTGTAATAGTGGCAAATGCAGGACAACAACATCCGTGAGGCATATTTCTCATATTTGTAGGTAATTCTCTGAAATTTTGTTCAAATTTGGGCTAAATTATGTTTGATATTTTATGGAGTTTTGTTAAAGATAAAGTGTCAGACAAACACAAGGAAACAAGGAAAGAGCTTTCTAACCAGAGCTTGAACACTTACATAATGCTGAGCATTTTAGGGGCTATTTCTGTTGTTTTGCCACATCACAAAGTAATTATTGGACATTATAGTGCATTCAAATATGATATAAGGCTGTCACAATACCAGAATTTTAAACTTTGATACAATACTAGCATAAAAAAACAAACAGTATTTGATACGTCTTTTGATATAACGGCCAAAAAAGCACAAAAAGTACCAGTGTTATTTGATGTTTAGTTTACCCTGTTTCTAGCAAGTTATTTATGTTAATAATGTAATTCTACTTAAATCTCCATTTTATTTTAGTGTTTACTCACAAACTAGTTTAATCTGCTCACCTCCCTCTCCTTTCTCCATACACACCGACTTGCCCCGCCACACCTCTTTCTGTGTCTCTCTCAAACAGTACAAGCAGTACTTTTATAAACTTGGCCAAAAAAACAAAATCTCACATTTTGGATTTTTTCCACCTGCGATCCTGTTTTCACAGCAGCAGGTGAGCCGTGTACGGAGGAGGCTTGTTGTTAATGATGCAGCTGATCAAAACCAACCACCACCCAGGTGTGTTCACTGTTTACCATTGCCGCCTGTGCTTGTAAAATAAACACCGTGTCCTCATCTTCAACAAACCGCCAGATAACATCTCGCTCTCTCTCTCTTTGTGTCTCTGCAACGGAGCATGTGCGATTGTTAGTAGACCGCACCGGAGGAAGAGAGCCAAGAGAATGCCGTCACTCTGATTGAGGATGTGTTTTTTAACTTTATTTAGATACTATTAAATATATAATTAACAGTTCCTATCATGTAAAACATATGGTATGAAAAAAACAAAGTATCGATACTCATGATGAGAAGTTGGCACCTTGCGAGGCAGCCTCTGCCAACAAGTGTTGTAAAAATTGCTTTGAGTGGTTGGAAGATCAGAAATCAGCTATTCAGGTACATACAAATGCATTTACCATTTAAAAATATCAAGGACTATTTTAAAAAAAACGTTGCTAGTAATAATCAGTAACTTTCAAACATATAACCTTAATATCTCAAGTCTGTTATAAACACAGGCTTATTAAACATGTTGCAAAACAAAGCAGACCTTTATTTCCTTTTGAAAAATTGAATTGCAATTATGAGCAGACATGGAGGGAAATATTACTTAGAGTCTATTTGCTCGTAATGAAGGACTATTTCTCGCCAACAGTCATTTGAAGATAATGGGCATTTGATTATGTTTTGGTAATGGCTGTTATGTGGCACAGCTTTTTGGCTGTTAGGATGTCAGCTTAGCTCGAGCCCTGAAAGAAGATGGCAGCTGAAAATATTGGCTGTGACTCAATTAGAAATCAGGGGCTTCCCGTTGGGATATTTTTTTTTCCACTGCTGAACTGCACTGACAGATTGTCCATCAAATGTATTCTTTTATTTAGCGTGTATTTTTAGGACAGTTTGTGTTTTTATATAGTTGACTGTAGAGAAAAGAAATGTACGTGACAACGGTGGCTGGCCAGATTCAAACAGAGGATGCACCAAAAACATCAGGTCTTCAACCCAATGGTGCATATCTAATTATTTTTATTCAAATTTAGGGGGAACGAACGAAGAGGTTTCTGAGTCATATCGGTGCACATAAGTTGGATTACTGTAAAATGAAATCCAGTGTTTCCTTTCTCATTTTGATGTGCATTAAATTCTGAGAACAAAACATCTGTTAAGTCCTTCTACTGTAATTTACGACGTAAGCGCGGCGTCACCCACGAAACAGTTCTGTCATGACTGTTTTGAAGGTCAGAATGTAGTGGCTCTGTCCACCACCGTGTTGGCAGTCCTGTCTCTTCCGCCCCCCAGCTAATCTTAAAATCGTGCATCATCAGCAGACCCAAAGTGTGCCCAATGATTACAACGGCACCTACCTGTCAATCAATCGACCACGCTGTTAATTATGAATAACTGTAATAAAATTTGAATAGGTAAGTTTAAGAAAACAGACTCAGACCGGCTGCAGCTGTTTGGGTGCAGTAGCCAGCTAGGGTTAGCGGAGGACCTGTGGGGGTGTTTCCGGGGTGTGTCAGTGCGTGTGTAGGGAGAGAGACGTGACAGAGCTAATGTTGATAACGCTATATGCCGGTTTGACTGCGTATTTTGGTGTTCGCTGCGGCCCACAGTAGCCTGTGTTCAAGATGAGGAGTAAAGACCAGCAAAACCAGCTCATGCTTCATAGCTCCATTATTATCGCTCTCTTCCATAGTGCCAACTTTACAGTCCGTGTAGAACATGATCCCCGGGGTGGAACGCAAGTGACTACTTAGACGAAATGAATGATTAAATGAATACTCGAGGCAAAGAAAACCGCTCTAATATGTACATTGATTTAGTTTGTCCCATTTGCTAAAATGAAGGGGGCAAAGTTTATGACCTGATGATCGAGGTTTCACTTTTTGGGAGCTTCCATGTTATATACAGTCTGTTATTTCCCTCATGGCTAGTATTTTATGCACACATTATTAAAAATAATCTTAATTATCTACCCTCTGAAGGGTATGAGGCACCAGGGGAGCCACCATCCTCCTCCTCAGCAGCTTTCGCGAGTGTAACATATTTAATAAGCTCCCATAAGGTCTCTTAGCAAACACCTCCACCTCTGATTGGCTTGGCTCTTTACACACTCGTAGCATGTGTGCCGCTGTCACAATTGGAGTATAGCTATGAATCACATTTGAGTCAGGTGAGGTGAGGAGCCGGACCCTTCTCGATATGGAAGTTCCAAATTTAATCTTGGCTCGCATCTCACATGTCTGACCACCAATCACAAGGTGGACTTGGAGATTTGCCAGGGTCAGCGTGTGTAATGGCAACACAGACATGGGTTATAAATCACACAGGGACATAACGTCTGTGTGGACAGAGCGGACGGCTATTGTTTAGTCTTGCTGCTAGGAAACAGGAGAGTAACACTGTGGTGTAATCGTGGATATGAACACATCAGTCATTCACCCAGCCGGTATCAGAAGGAAAAGCGAGGTCACCGGTCACTACAGTGGTGAGGAGGGTGGGTTTGGGGGGTCGGATCCCACCTCACCGCTGACGCTCAGCTCTCCTGTCCGCTGACCTTGTCGCAGCTCCCACACGCAACGGTCAGCGCTGGCGCCACGATCCTCTCCCACTCCGAACAATGGTGGTCGTAGAAGTTCTCGGAGCGCTCTTCCCAATTGTTTCCCGTCTTTGTTCGTCTGCTTCCTCTCCGAGGTTATGAATGGACGCAGGGGCCTGAGGTGCTGTCTCGGTAGCGGCGGACACTTTTATGAGACCAAAATACTGATGGGTGACCCGTGGAGGTCAGCAAGGCAGGAAAGAGGACAAACTTAGTCGCTAGTAAAGTTGTCTGTGGGGAAATGGAGGATATTGTTGCTAGGCTTTATTATTTTGAGATGGAAGTGACCCCTGGTGTGAATAAACCTGAAGGAACTCAGACTTTATTATATTGCCCACATATTGTTCATAATTGGCACCGAAAACTTCAACTCTCACTTCATACCTGCCAACTCTGACATGTTGAGAGCTGGTATAAGCAAATTTCAGCAGCCTGTTGGAGCTTATGCATTCATTGCCTGTAGCAAAGCTTTAAAAACATGAACTATGTTTGAAAGCCAAAGCAGCCTTGTCCTCCTCCCATCACAGGAATCATTCGTACTGTTCCTATTTTTGTCATGGGCCCCATTAATTTGGTATCCTTCTATATAATATTAAACCTTACAGCTTAAATCTGGAACTTTCTGCAACGAGAAGTAAATAATATTCAAACTAAAATAGCTGTAATAAAAAAACGAGACTTTTTACAACCGTGCTGCGCGTCAACGGTTATGAAATGAATGAGAATGTCCTCAGTTCACCAGCGAGGAGAAATTTACTTGAGTTGTCCTCCCTGTGAGCAAAACAAATTTACAGTCACAACTCCTGTGACTAAATTACACGCCTGCAACATGTGCACAGGGATCTCATGTAGCGTTAAGCCATCCGTCATCCAAATGCAACAAATAATGCACATACTGCGCATGCACATATGGCCAGTAAGTTCACAAGGGGGCCATAGATAAGCAGATTATCTGTCCAAAAGACACAGTACAACCCCGGCATCTTGTTTGAATTCCTTTTCTTTTCTTTATTTGTTTCCACTGTGCAGTAGCTTAAAAACAATATTCAGTTCGACTGTGAGCTATTTGTCTTTCATTACTGAGTTCTTTGCTTCTTCTACATTTTACATTTTGGTGCAGAAAATTATATTTTAAAAAAAAAATAGCGCTCATGTAGCACTCAAACACAAACACAAAAAAGTTTAACACAAAGACAAGCAAACATTGTTAAAGAATGGGAACATATCACAGCAAGGAAGCGGTGATTAAAAAGATCTTGAGATCAGATTTAAAACACTCAACAGAGCTGTGTCAATGCCAAAAAAAAAAAAAGAAGAAATAGAGCTGCGCCGATGTTTGTTTGACTTGGCAGGGTCCAAAACTTGAAATCCACACCAGCTATGTGTACTACCCTGTACTCATGTGATTCAGGAGATTACAACGCATGAAACAACAAATGGCAGAAAACGCTTCACTTGATCTCATGTAAAGAGAGCTGTATAGCACAATTAACAACAACAAGTTGTAGAATAAACTTGTTCTTGTTCGACCTGATCCGAGTTGCAAAACTTTGTTATCATCCATGAAAAGAAAGCAAAAGGAATCAGACAAGATCAGACAGATGTGTGTAAGTCGTAAAAATCTACCCAGTCTTCTCTTTTAGTGCCTCAGCATGCCGAGTGCTATTCTACTAGCCTAAATCCAGACTGCACTCAGACCCCCCCTACACACACACACACACACACACACACACACACACACACCATGAGTCCTTTCCTTTGAGCTGACTTAACTGCTCTGGCACTCAGTCTTGTGGAGCTGCACCCTGCGAACCCTCGCCGTTCAGCTACTGGAGCCATTCCCATGGAATCCCAGACATTTCAGGCATTTGTTAAAGCTGGGCCGACAGGCGTTTCTTCACTGCTGTACGCGCTCACACTCACCACAGCCATGCCGTTTACAACAGCTCACCGCTGTTTTACTGCTGGTCAAATCGGCCCGGCGTGAAAATCTTTCTTTTTATCGACTCGCGCAAGCTACGTGCCACCGTTATCCGCGTTTTATTGGTTTATTTTTCTATTGAATAACATCGCTAGTCTGTCACACCAAATAGTTTGTTTAGCGTGCAGCGTGATAAAATATCACTTTTGTCTAATATCATAACACCAAACTCTGCCAGAGCCAAGCCTTAATGTCTTATTTTTGTGTGTAAAGGCTCCACAAAAATGGAAAAATGAAAACCATTAGTTAATACGACTTTTGAAAACCGTGTTTTGTGAAACGGAGTTGAGTCAGAGTTAGAAGTAATTCACTTTGGCTTCTTGGTGCTTTTTAAAGGCTTTGAGTGAATGTTTTTACTGCAGTCCAAGAAAAATGACAACAGAATTTTACATCAACACAAAATTTACATTAGTGTTCATAGGAGTGTAAATTCATCATCAGTTAATCTGCAAATCATTTTTTTAATTAAGTAATTAATTAGTAAAAATAATTAGGTAAAAAAACAATATTTTAAAATATTTATTGCTAAAAAGATTGGTTACGGTCTCAAATTTCTTTTGAATTATTGTGTCTCTCAGAGGAGGTCTCTATCTATCTCTGGTCTTTGTTATTCCACAAATTAAAACAATTTTCTTGTTTTATTACACACATTTTGATGTTACCAGTGCCGGAAACATAAATCACAAGCACTCAAAAGACACGCATGACATAAATAAAGACCTTCTTTGAATGGGAGCACCAACTGTGCACCTCCCTGACTGTCCTAATAAATAAATGAACCATTATTAGAGTGAATGCCGTGAAAAACAGCTCCAAACCTCCAGCGAGATTAAAGAAACACAAATGTCTCCTTGCTGATTAATTTTGGTCTGGACATTTCTGACATTCACTGCGTTTGAGACAAGGGTTGTGTGACGTTGCATTAATGACATAAATGTGACACAAATGCTTTTGATGTCATAACAAGTAGTCAAAGACAACCATAGAGGTAGTCATTATTTCACTGAGCCCTGGAAGGAAATGAAGATTCAAGGCCGTGCCGTGCGTCATTTGCCTGTCAAGCAGGCAGTGTAATTGGCCATCAATGAGTGCAGTGTTTATCATTTCTATTCCAGTCACGGACAAACTGGATATCCTGCCTTCAGATGACTGCAGTGGCGGGGCGACATTAAAAACAAAAAGTGCTTTTCCATGTTGTTTGTGTGTTTTTGTTCTATTAACGGAGGCCGGGCCGGTTAATGAAATTGTTTACGATTCCTGTTGCCACCAGAGTCGTCTGAAACGAGCCCTGCTGCTGCTGAGTCAGACCAGCTGACAAGTGGTTACCAAGAAAAAATGAGACAAATAAACTCAGGTCATTAGCCATCGCTCTTTATAAAGTTATGTCCAGGCAACAACTTTAATCTTTTTTCTGTGAAATACTTAACTTTACATTAATTTGAAGTAGATTGACCGAATGTTGTTGGTGATTTTTAATCTTTCTCGTCTGCGTTTTGATGCACGACTGAATCATTAACATTCCTGACTGATGCCTCTTTTGGATTTCCTGTGTCAAGACTAAATCAATGAAGTTGGTCTAAAAGTATCACTTGTTTCTTTATTTTTACTTTAAAAAAATAATAATTTAAGTTAATTAAATGAAGTGGCACAGCTCCACGAGAAGGAACTCTCAGCTCCTGCCAATCAGTCTTTCTTCAGATATTTTCATTGGAGTCAAGACAGGCACACAGATTCAATTGTAATCTGTTGTGCTTTTTTTATTAATAGATTAATTGTTTGGTTCATAAATTGTCCAAAATCAGCAATAGATGGTCATTTGACCATTTGAGACCCATGGTCATATCTTCAAATTGCCTGTTTTATCTGTCCAACTGCCTAAAACCCAAAGATGTTTACATCACGATTCAATTGAGTTGCAACGAAACTTTTTTTGTCATTATCAATTAATCTTCGTCATCACCATTGTTGCCCAAAACCTGAACATATTTCACTTGACTGTTTTATAACCTAAAGAAGAAACAACTGACATTTTAGAAGCTGGAACAAATATTTGGCATTTCTGCTTGGCAAATGATTCAAACAATGAATCAGTCACTTAAATGGTTTCTGTGGATCGACTTATGAAATAATCAACCAATTATTTCAACTCTATAATGATGTAAACTAAAAAGAAGGATCAAACCTTCATATTTGAGATGCTGGAATCAGAGAGTTTGGTGTTTTTGGTTGATAAATTAGTTAATTGATTTATCATTTATCGCAATTGCCAATTGTTTTAGCTCTTTGTATTTTGTCTCTCAAATGTGAGACGTTAATTTCGATTGTCTTCAGTCAACAAAGCCCGGGGCTGTCTGAGACATAATAAAGCGATTCATTAACTGTCTAATTAAATGTCAGTGGGCATTGTCAGTGATTTTTCAGGTGAACATTGTAGCATTTGCACAGAGCTCCTGTCTCTACATGACTCTGCAAAGTCAACAACTTAAATGCCACGCACCCAATGAATTCATTCATTGTTGATTTTATGTCCCGCCATCCGTCTGTCTTCATCCGCCGCCATCTCATTCTTATTAAAGGTATGGAGGGAGCTGCAGTAGGCAGAGGCATGTTTGGAAGTAGAAGTGGAGACTATACAACATCTGTTCCTCACTAGCAGAGAGGAAACCAGGCAGCGCTGTATTAATGGCAGACGTTAGTGCGTATCAGGGCACCAGTCGTCACCGCCTAAGGCTGAAATCATACATTTAATGCGCCAAAGGCACTGTCAGGAATTTTGATTCGGTTATAGAGCTGGAAATGTCAAAGGTGGCGTAGACTGATGTTAGCTATTATACTCAAATAAAACAAAAGAACACAAGATGTCTGGCTCGTATTTGCATCCATAACTTATTGGATTTTGTGTTCTTAAAGTTATAATGTTGTGTTTGCTATGACAGTTTTCTGATAGACCTGGTGGTTGTGGACTTGGCAGTACTCAAAGAACTCTGAAGGCCTCCTGTTTTATTAAATGACCAAAAAAGTCCTCATACACTCCGGACTGATGAAGGCAAGACAGTAAATATAGGCCTTTTGTCATATACCACGCATCGATGTGTGCAAACGTATAGAAATATACACCTCAAATTAACATCAGTTAACACTGTTGCCACATCTTGATGGTACAAGCATTAAGGCGACCAGCAAAATCAGATTGTAGCAAGCAGAATAAAATTCTTTCAGCAAGCACTTCTGATGGTTTACTGAATATATCTTTTTTTAAAACACTGTTGCGGTGAATGAAGCAGAAATTCAGCCCTGCGTGCAGTTTGGTGGACTTGCACCAGCAAGTCTGTCGTAACAAAACCCGCGTGCATCCAACAAAAACAAAACGTTATTATTATTATTTATTATACAAGCTTGTCTTGGTACCTCGGTTAGAACAAGTTCCCCAAGTGGGCATACCAACTGCATGTAGATGGGGTTATTGAGCAATGACAACCATTGCTTGTTGTATTTGGACGCTGCAGTGGATGTAACGTATGCATTTCATGTTGAAACAATTAGTTGATAAGGCAATTGCTTTGCTTGACGGAAAGTTGCGTTTCTTTAATGAGGCTGTTTTTGGGGGGTTTTGAGGTCACAACTCGTTTTATAGACTAAAATGGCCATTTGTTGCGCGCCGGCATTACTTTGCAGATAAAATTGTTTTTAGTTTCTTTTTTTTTTTTTGCCCCCTCGTCTTGAAATATTTCGTCAGCTGTTGTGCCATGCAAGCAGTAAGTGGCCATGAATCCATGTCATCACTCTTCAGAGTTGAATTTTGGCAGTTTATTCAGTTCTCGAGTTGCTGCGCTGTCATTCTCTGTTTGTTTTAAATTGTCAAATGTGTTGAAACACTGAAGGATCATTATTTTGAAAAGTGCTTTTATTTGTTCTTCTTTAGATTTATTCTCTTCTGGGCCTTCAGCAAAAAACAAACAAAAAAAAACTTTCTTTCATGAGAAACTAAATACTACCCGCGTCATGGACGTGGAATTTTAATTACCAACCAGCGCACCGCTGCATTCCCGCTTGGCATTTTCTGGGGTCTAATATGATCTCAATGCAAAAAGGCCTGAATAAGCTGCTGTTTCATCATTGCCATAAAGAGAAACTTGGAAAAACGCACCACAAAATGATTTTAGGGACGAATGTGGTTAATGACAAGCACTGAGGCTCTTAATTTTAGGCAGAAATCCCGGATTTTAGGGCGCGGTAATGTTTGTGTGTGTGTGCATTTTGATGTTGTGAGAAACAACAAACAAAGATAGAAAACCCTTTATACAGAGTGTGTGCATTGGGTGCAGACAAAGAACTGTTGTGAACTGTGTGAGTCATTCCTTGCTAGCAATGTGGATTCTTTCTGCCTTTTTTGACACCCCATGCTGTTGAAGCTCGCCGTTGGCTGGCAGGCTGCGCAAATCTGTTTCTTCACCTCCCGTCTCCAAGTTGGCATCTCCCCGACAGGGTGTATTCATCGCCGTCGCGCAAGGGCGTTGCACTGGTTTGTTGTTGTGGTCCGCCCTGGGGATTGAGCACCTCATTGTATGGCTCTGACCCCCTCCTTCATCCAAGCGAAACCTCTGCTGATGAGATAAAGAGCAAGACATTTCTGCAGCATTATACCCCGGCCTTCATGTGATCGTGCTGTACTTTGCACAAAACCGCATGACAAGACATCAGGCAAGCCCTGACCAGTGTGTCAGAGGAGCCAGAGTAACAAGGATAAGGAGTTCAGAGACAGGAGGCGGTGCATACATTCAAGACTTTAAAAAAAAAGAGAAACAGATGTAGCCAGTTGTAAACGAACAAAGTCCAACTGCTGACCAAGCACCCACCCCCCAAAAACCCCATTGATTTATTGTTGTCAAGCGATTTTACTCTGTCCAAATGGAAGATAAGTAGTGGAGATGCTGACAACACCAAACTGAAGCTCAGCATAACTAATTGGCAAACTGAGAAAAGACCTCTGCTCTCTGTGAACGCTGCTGGCTTCAGTGTTTATTATGATAATAAAGGAACTGTGCCTGTATTAAGAGATTTGCATGTTTTAAAGGAAGAATGACAAACAGTCTCCTCAGCATCCTTCTCACTCTGAGAGATCAAAGATGGCTTGGGGTGGCCCCCCTCACAAAGGTCCTCAGGGTCTCGACCTTGAAAGCATTTCTGACAAGCACACAAGAAACAAGTCTATCTCCTTCAGTGTGGCCACTGTTGTTTTTATTAGAAAAGCCTCTATGATGTCTGATCGTGAATAATGCCTCTAATTTAGGATCAGCTACCAGAATTGATTGCACCTCAGCAGACACGGCCAAGTCAGCTGCTGGCAAAGTGAACCGTGCAAATCTTTTGGACAGCGAGTTATTTGTTTTGATGGTAGCCTGCTTGTTCTCTCAGGTGTCACTCGGTGCATGTCTGGACCACGACGTCAGCCGCTGAAATTGACTCACCCACGTTAACCCTTGTTTAAATTGGCCAATGCCTTTGTTAAAAAACATCAGACGTGACATTTTCATTATCTATTGCTATCAGCTCAATCACTTAACAGTTCAAAATGTTAAAATATTCAGTTTAATGGCATATAAAACAAAGAAAAGCAGACAGCCTTCATGTTGGAGAAGCTGGAACTTCTCCAACATGGTTCTCCAACGATTAGAAAAATATTTGTCCTGATTTTTGTTGGTGGATTAATGGACCAATTCTTTCAGCTCTAAATGAAACTTGAACATGCAGTATAGGGCGACTAGCTGTTAATTTCATTATCTAAATTATAATACGATAAAATTGTTTTAGTTCATGAAATGTAAAAGAAGAAAAAAAATCAGTTTTAGAGGTCAAGATAATGTCTTAAATATCTTGTTTTGGTCAACCACATTTCAAATCTAATACAATTAAAATGATTTGAAACAGAAAAAAGAAGCAAAATCCTAAAATTCAAGAAGCTGAAACTAACAAATATTTATGTTTTGTTTGATTGATTTAAATGAATGGAATGATTGACTGAAAATGGTTTAATTCATTTGTATGTTGATCGACTAATCTGTTAATTCACTAATTGTTTCAGCTTCAGTGCATTATATGTTAATATATGAACAGATCTGTGTGGTTTCGCTACATTAGAAGTCGACCGCATCGTTATTGAATAATAATTGGAAGACCTGCTCCGACACAACTGATCTCAGCCGGTTTGTAGGCATCAGTTGTTCAAGCAGATATCTCAATCTGGATGGTATTTTTCCAGTTGTTCCAGAGCCAGTCGAGGTCTGTAAAAACTCCTAATGAGTTCGGGGCATGATGAGACACGATGCATCACCCGAAGCACCAAGCTGTTCAGCGCTAACACACGCTAACATAACACGATTGTCTCAGCACGAATTTGAACGCATTTATTAAAGAAAGCACCACGTGTGTGTGTGTCGACAAGGGCTTGAATATAGAGGAGTTTGCTGCAGCGCTGTGTCCCCCCCCCCCCTTCGGCATATTTATGGAAAAAGAAAAGTACTGTAAGATTGAGCTTTTGATGAGTGTAAAAGCAGCCGATTCGAAGTAGTGTGCAGACAGAAAGACTGCAGCAAGAGCAGCTCCTTTTTTTCTCTTCTTCTTCTTCTTCTTCTCCTTCTTGAGCTCCAGCCTGTTACTATGTGGCTCTCGTGTCGTTTTTTTGCGCACCTCCCATTTCTGCTGCTGTCTGACTGGCTGGGAGGGAAGAGAGGGGGACACAAAGGGTTAAACTGTGTGCCTGTCTTCCTTGGAGATGGGAGAGGCCATTTGAATGGCTAGCTTCTACAGCTAGCCAACACATTGGCTAAGGCTGAGGGTGGATCTGCTGCTGGGCCTGTGCTCTGACATGGAGCACTGCTGGAGGATCGGGAGCCTGTGCGAGCACACAGCAAAGCTTTTGTGTGTGTGTATATGTGTGTGTGTGTGTGTGCAGTGCATACATTTAAGGTAACACCGAAGGGCAGCTTTTTAAATAAACTTTAGGAACAGAAGGAAAATCAATATTTTTGTCTTTCAGCGTGGAAATCATCTGCACTGCTCTTTGCAGGCGAAATCCCATCACCGAGTAGATTATTTAGGCTGACGCAGATAAAAGGCGGTTATATCATTTGTTTTTCTAGCGCTGTGCCCCCTTTAGCTTCCCCCTCACACTGCCATTCTCATATTGCTGTTGCCCGCCCCAAACACACTCTTTATGCGGTTCAAGATCATACCTCTGCGAATGTAAGAGCACAGTGCGTCCATGTTGTTTTGTCCGTTTAAGGGCCGACCTCATGACATCAATGAAGCCAGGCAGATTTAGACAACAAGTCAGGCTCAACAATAGAGAGCTAACAAAGTAAACTACCAAACAGTTAGGACACATTATTGAGATTAATTGTCTCGTAATTTGAATTGCGCCACCCAAATCCCCCTTTCGGGTCTCATTTTATGTGGCACAATATTAGGCCAGGCTCATAAAAGACACACATACTTGTAACTTTACAGCCTGACCTGTGACCTGCCCCTAACCTCAGGCTTTCATTATCTGCCTTGCTGCTGAACGGTCTTAATCTGGCTCTCGTGGATGAGAAGCTAATCTCAACAGACAAGTCAGTCAGCTGTATTTACTTCTGAGAACCCACCGTCCATCCTGGCAAACACTTGTCCTCATTCTTACGCCGAGACAGCAGCAGCATGCACAAAGTCTGGTACACTCGTAGCTCGCGCACACAAACATGCAAATCCTGAGAGTGTGGCGTTGAATGTTATGTAACGGGCTGAGTAAGAGACACGCACACACAGACGTATGCATAAACAGCCTTCCTGCAGACTCATGTCTCTGTCCTTTTAGCTGATCGTTCTTACTCCCCAGAAACATTGCTGAACTTCAGTTTGTGTGTTTGCATGACTGTCAGTACACTTTGTGTTTATTTTTCCTGATTCGCTCGCAAAGAGCTCGTGTAGGTCATGTTGCTAGAAATATGTGCTTCAGTTTGGTTCAGCTACTTTAGATGATTTAGGGCTTGTTTTTACTACGGCTACTGCAGCCAAGGGTTTAGGATATTTGTCATTTATCACGTGTTATTATAATGAATTTGACGATGAAGGTGTTGTACAACAACTATATCATCTGCAGGGCCTCACTATCAGTTGATTTGTTACTTGTTTTATGATTAATCAGTTCCGTTTCACATAAATGTCAGAAAATTGTCTATCACTTTCTTACAACTTAACGTTTCATTTGACTTGTTTTGTCAGTCCAAAAACTAAAAGTCTGTTGCTGTGAAGTTTATATAGAGTTTATATCTATCTAAGCAGCATCCTGGGATATGCTGTACATTTAATAACCCTTCACAACATTAAGTATATTTTATGTGTTTTCAAACTATTTCCTAGGTGCACAGCAGATCAGATCAAGCCCCCCTTTAGAAGAGGATTTGTAAATAGACTTTAAAGAAATGCTGATACATGTCAGCTAACTTAACACAGAGTAAGACACAGGATGCACCTTTTTAGGTCAGGTCTGTTCATGCCTTTTTCCCCAGCATGCGCTCAGCGGCAGCTCAGGCTGCTGTTTTAGTCACTCATGAAGTGAAAAAAAGGAACTGAGCAAAGACGTCTTGCACGTGTCTCGCTTGCAAAATACTGTATGCTTCGAATAGTTTTTTTCCCCTCTGCCTCACTTTCATCAAGCCTTCTGGGTCACTGTCTGTCCTTTTGTTAACTGGCACTGGATCCCTGCTGTTTGTATTCAGTGTGCTTGTTGGTCATTGGCAGATGGTGCTCTGGACTGCTGACGAGTACAGCAAGCAGGGATTCCTCCTCTCCTGCTGATGTGATCATATGAGAGTTCTGTGGTGCTTCGGAAATAAAGATATACTGTCATTAGAGACTGATTAAAGTCACCAGTTTCACTTGGGGAGCTGAAATACTGTGTAGATGTTTGAATGATGATAAGCTCCTGTTTCCTCTGCGTCTCTTCTTGCAGCTCACATTCAGTATTTAATACTTAGCTACATTTGTCTTGGGCCCGTCTCACCTTTGCCTCGCTGACTTGACCTTGTTGTTCCTCTCTCACCCGCAGTGTGCCCTGTTCAGTGTAAACATCGAGCCTGCACCAAGGACGACCAGTGCTGCCACGACCAGTGCCTGGGTGGCTGCCTGAAGCCCAACTCGGCCAGTCACTGCGTGGCCTGCCGCGGCCTCCAGCACGGGGACAACTGCGTGGAGCGCTGCCCCGCAAACCACTTCACCTACAAGGGTTGGCGCTGCGTCTCCTTCGCCTTCTGCCAGGATCTCCACAACAGATGCAAGCGGGAGAAGGAGCACAACAAGAGCCCCGACTGCCACGAGTACGTCATCCACAACGGTGCCTGCATCCCTGAGTGTCCCTCTGGCTACACGACTGTCAACTCCTCCTCGTAAGTGGACACTCATGCCGGTCTGATGGGCTTTTGATGGAACAGTGTTTGATCAGTGAAGCTCGCTGGATGTTCTGCATTCAGGCATGCACGTGTACATGCATGTCAACGTTTAATCCTTCACATAGGAAGGCTTGATTCTCTTACATGTGTGTAATTTCACTAAAACACATCTAATTCTGTCACCTATGGTTAAAAATAAACACAATGCCTTCATTTACAAATGCATTTTGCTCACTTCAGCTTGATTATTATTAAAAAGACTCACAGGTATTATGCCGTAATCATTTGTTTGGCGTATTTGACCTGGACACTCAAAATGGGGAAACAGAGACGCAACAAATAAAAAGGAAGGAGGTGACATTTTCAGATTTTTGTGCACAAAAATGAGAATAAGAACAAATACCACGGTGCATATCTCAATTAGAACAACAACAGGAAAGAAAAATGTCCTATCTATGAAGAATACTGAGGTTTTGCACAGATTCCTGGCTCGGTTTAGTCGTCACTGTTTTTCTGCCACAGGAACTGAAGGTCCTCCTGCCGAGCTCAGGCTGCACTCTGTGTATGTGCACACACCCCCCTTATTTGTGTGTGCGTGAGGCTGCAGACAGCTAGGTCAAAAGTGGTGCAGCGCTGTAGGAGGGCTGGCACATCTATGCTTCTGCTTTTGACTCAGTATCCGTCCCCTGTCTATATGTATGTATGTTTTTTGTGGCTCACGCTGCAAAAAATGTATGGTTGTTTACCGACTGGCAGTGTCTGCATTGCGGTCTGCCAGCTATAGGTAAAAGTCAGACAGCTAGCCGTGAAGTGTTATTTCCCTTTTCTCCATTTGTAATTTACAACCTGTTGTGTGTTTATACATTTGTAGCCCTCTTGAAAGAAAGGCATTGTCGTGCATTGACCTGCCAGTGACATTACATCACCTCCCTCTTTGACATCCTCAGTGAGTCTGTGAGCAGGCTGTTGATTACTGTCGACGTGCCTGCTAGCACAGAGACTCGACACTGCCATAATCACTCTTGCTGTGACAGATGTGGAGAAAACTGCTGGATTGTTGTCTTCTGTTGCAACATGACTTGCGTGTTGACCGGCTAGCAGGCATCCGGGAACGGCTGCCAGCGCCCCAGGGTGCTGGTCCTTGACTCCCCTGGCTGGCCACAAAGAGATAGAGGTGCTGCCTGGCCAGCAAATGCAGCGCCGTAGTCCAGGCAGTCTGTCACCGACAGCGGTGATGACAAGGAAAAGTGGTTGCGCTACAGCTGCTGTGTTTGCGTTGTCATGTGTATTTAACCTTTATTTATCCACAAAGGATTTGCCAAGCACCTAATCTCGGTTTGAACAACACACAGCTTCACATTCATGGAGTTACATATTGTACATTCGCACCTGAGAGGTTTTCTAGTGGGGCTCTCTGAGCTGATCCAGCTGCACTAGAGCAAATGAGGGTGAAGTGTCGTATTTAAGTGGCCCCCTGCCATTTTAGAGAAAGAAAAGAGCGCTATTGATTTTCTGTTCACTGTTCAGATTTTCCGTGTTGGCCCGCAGTTTAGAAGACATGCACAGTCAGATATGTTTAGGCGTCTAGCCAAAAAAATGACAAGAATTAAGACACTCCCTTTACATGATTTATTATCGTCTCGATGAAACGTTCCAGCGCTTCGCCAGACTCTGAAAACATACACTACAAAACATTAAACACTTATTGATACGTTGAGTTGTTTTTTTTTAATATAACATCTCATTAATCAGGTAATGTCAGCGAAATCAGGAGATCTTTAATAGTGCAGAAGAGAACAAAGAAAAGACGCGACAACATGAAACACAGCAAACATCTGGCATCTTCTGGGATCAGCTGATTAATGTGTGACATGACTTCTGGTTTATGAAAACACTGAATGATATTCTGACATGACACGCGGTACATGCATAATAAAATTAGACAATTAGAATAAAGTGAATAGAGTACTTGCATCACGTGTACATGTGTAGTATATTTAAACAGAGCGTAGTGTCTTATGCAATGCAACACCAGTTCTCAAACAGTCGTCTACTACTGGTGGTACTTGACCTCCTGAACCTGTCAAATATTTTTTGAAAATTAGATTCACTTCATTCTTCCTAATATCGGCCTGTCGTCACGTTCATGCATGCAGCCATGATTAGCTATGAGCTAAAATGTGATGGAGGTATATTAAGTGGAGGTAAAATTCATGCTTCAGAAGCACTGAAGAGAAGCGCAGATCTTAAGTTCCACTTCTCCACTAAATTAACTCTGATTCTCAAACGTGTAACATTCAGGATTCAGCAACAGTCAACAGTAAATAATGAAGTGAATCATGGAGATTGTTAAAGAAGCGTTGGTGTTTGTGACAGTGGTTTGTGGGGGGGACATGGTGTAAAAAGTTTGAGAAACCCTCCAGTATATGATTACCGCAAAAATGTCAGCACATTTGTATTCTTGTGTTTTATTTTGCAGATTTGATCACCTCTGCTTTGCCTCAAAAACATGTCTTTAGGTGGCTGTTGACCCGTGGTGAACCCGGCTCTGTACTCCCCATCTCAGCCTTTTTTTTATTTATTTATATATTTTTTTTATTTTAACTTTAACTCCCTCTCTGTTCCCCTTATGGCCCATCTCCGTGGCTTTAAACTAAGCTGTGGAAATGAAAGTGCTTTGAGGATAAGCAGTGTACTCAGGCGTTATGAGTGTCTAGGCTGAAAGAGCAAAATGTGGCACGAGAGAGGGAAAAAGGTCAAGATGGATCAGGAACGCTATGAGCCAGATGAAGAAACAATGCACATACCGTTCTTTTATTTTCAGGCTGACTTTGTCGTTGAAAGCTCTGATTAATCTCATTTACAGACCACAATACATACCCCTTGTTTTATTTTTCTCATGTATTTATACTGTACCACATAAGCTGCCACCCGGCTCCCATTATTTGGCATTCACAAAAGAAATGGCACATTCTTCTGTAATTGTCCCGCCGGCTTACTCAACTGTTGCAACACAAAAGCATTCTCACCTCATGCACCAGCTGGTGGCAAAAAAATACTTTAACATACTCGGGACAATGGCCTCGAGCAAACAGCCCGTCGTTGTCTAATTGTGCCTTAATCCTCTTCAAAAAAAGAGAACCGTTCTCCGCAGCACGTGTCGCCGCTAAAAGATCTGAGAGGCTGCAGAGATCTCTGTGTACTTTGGATTTCACCTCGTCAAAGTATGCACTCGTGGCATTATGAGCGTGCGGATTGTACCGATGGTTTTTTTCAGGAAATAGGTTAATATGGTGGGCACACAAAGCGGTGGCCATATATCAGTTATGAGAAGGGACTTGTTATGAAAACATTATGTAAGCCGCGTTTATGAACTCGGTTGTTAAGGGTAAGGGTAGGGGTCAGTTAATTTTCAGTAAATTCAAAACAAGTTGAGTCAAGCTTTTTTCTCATTTTCAGTGCAAGAGCCTTTTTAAAGCAGCTATGATCTATAATTTTGCAAAACATTCGATCACTTCGTAGCTTCAGCTCTCTGGAGCGTTTTAGCATCTTTGAGTTATTGTTTGGTTCAGTCTCACCACTCTTATCCGTGCATTCAGCTGCAGCAAAACCCCATTTTTAGCAAAAAAACAGCTCTTAAAAACAGACGCGCATTACCCAGAACCTCACAGCAGGCAGACACAGTAAGCGACTAGCCGGTGAACGCAGTAGAGCAATTAGCAGCTAAAGAGCCAGACGTCTATCTCAAGAGATGGTGGAGGACACAACAGGGTTTAAAGAGAGTAAATATAGGACTTCACATAGACACAACACGATTTCTGAATGCTAATGTTCCTCTGTAACTGCTGCGTTTGTAACAGCAGCACGCTTTATCATGCACACATTGTCTTTTTTTAATCAGCGTTTTTTATTTCTTTGTTCCGTAGGCTGAACTGCACTCCCTGTGCAGGGCTCTGTCCCAAGGTATGTATGGGTCTGAAGACGGTGGACTCGGTCACTGCTGCTCAGGCCTTGAGAGGCTGCACCGTTCTCAACGGGAGCCTGGTCATCAATCTTCGTGGAGGAAGTGAGTAACTGCGGTTTGTTTGGTCGAATTAGATAACCGTATACAGCAGAGCAGCAGAACAACAGAGAGTGGTTTACTTAACACAAAACCAGGAAATTGCATAAAGAGAACAGTCAAACAAACAACAACATGGATTTAAAATGAAAAAAAGATAACATTGGACATGGGTTATCCTGATTTATGTCACGATGTAAACATCAACATAGATGACCAAATGAAATGATGACAAAACAAAAGGTTTGCGCTTTTTTCAGCACATACAAAGACAAATAATCAAGGACGCTACAGAGTTAGCTTGGTGAAGCAGTGATGTCTACATGCGTGAGTCAAATCTGTGCGTTTTGAAATGAAGATTTGGTTCTGAAATGTGTGATTTCTACAAGAAAAGGCAGCAAACTTGATGTAGATTTTACAGAATTTATCCAATACTTATATTTTTATTTGAATTTAAGAATCCGACACACACACATTTCCAATCATCCTGCCTAAAGAAAAAGTAAATAGCCAAATAATTACAAAATAAAACTTTGATGCTTGTTTAAATTTATCCATAAAAATCTAAAAATCAAATACTGGAAACAGAAAAGTCTAAATAGGGGAGTCGTGTCATTTAGCGTCTCCGTATAAAAGAAGACTGTCATTAAAGGAAAAAAGATGAAACCAAAATTGAAAACACAGACAGCAGAGAACAGTTTGCTGCCAAAGAACAGCTGCCTGGGAGCTTTTCTGTACGAAGCGTGCTGCAGAATCAGAAGTCACTTCAAGGCTGTTGTCTTTTTGGTTTTCCCTGTAGACAACATAGCAGCTGAACTGGAGGCCAGCCTGGGCCAGCTGGAGGAGATCACTGGCTACCTGACAGTGCGACGTTCCTACGCCCTCGTGTCCCTCTCATTTTTCCGCAAACTCCGTGTTATTCGTGGAGAGGAGCAGGAAATCGGGTGAGACTTCGTCTTCTGAGCCCATCTCATCCTCGCCATGTTAGAGCCTCCTCCTGTAATTATGAGTTAAAAGCGGAAGGACTGACCTTTTCAAAATGTCTTTCTGTGGTAACTGTTTTTGGTTAGACTTTCCCAAATCATATATGAGGCTCTATTCGGATGAGGTGGAAGACGCTCATAGCACAATGGCCTACACTTACAGTAGAAATGACTGAGGATAGGTATATGATGCAAATTGTAGGCTAACCATGCTGAAATACTTTTCTGCTCATGTTACTCAAGACGCTCTTTCATAATATCCTCAGCTAAATGTCATTATGTATCATGAAAAATATGTCCGTGCAATTTTGTGTGTTGTTTTCCAGGAATTACTCATTCTATGCCCTGGACAACCAGAACCTGCGGCAGCTCTGGGACTGGTCCAAACACAAGTTGACCATCCTGCAGGGACGCATGTTTTTCCACTACAACTCCAAACTCTGCATGTCTGAGATCCGCACGATGGAGGGCGTGACGGGGACCAAAGAGCGGCAAGTCAAGAACGACATCGCCTCCAAGACCAACGGAGACCAGGCCTCGTGTAAGCAACCTCAGCTTCCGAGGAACAGTTGCTGCAGGCGTTACCGCGGCAACGGAAAACACACAGACTCGGACGCAAACATAGCCATAGTTATTGTTATGATGGTCATTTCCTGTTCTTCTCTGTTTGCAAATGTCTTCCTGATACAGTTAAACTAGGAACAACCAACAGAGCGAAGCACCAATAACCGTTAATAACATGGTAACACGGCGATACATGCTGCTCTGTTTGCCTCCTAAGAGACAGAGATGAGTTCATTGTGCCAAGATATACATGAAGACGGACGGTTCAACTCTCTTTTATATGTCTGTGATATGTTTCCTTTATTATCTCCTGAGATGACATAGGAGGATGGGATGCTTCATAAATTTGGGATGCTTCAGTTTTTTAGTAACCGAGACTTGACCCGGGGTCGCAGTCAGGCCAGGTCCGAAATGTATTCAGTCTAATTGAGTCAGGTTCCTGTTCTCAAGCCTCCCAAGTGGATCAGAGTGGAGCCACTGTCAGCTCTGATCATGTCAACACTGTCACACAAGAAAATAAATAATTTTTTAGGCAAAATGGAGACCCTGAATATTAAAGTTGAGGGAACCGTATAAACCTATTCTTTTCAACCACAACTGCTCATGTGTTGATGGCTGCTGCCAGTGCTGGTGTTCTCTCTTTATTAGGACTGACCGCGTTTTGGATCGGTTCTAATCCTCTGGTCCATTCCTCCGGGTTCTGGCGCTCTTTGGGACTCTTTTCTTTGTGATCGGGTGGCTTTGTTTTAAAAACAAAAAAATTAGTTTTCATCTGGTTTTCTTTTTGGATCATAAAGACGTCTCGTAAGACTCCAGAGCAGACTTGGTCGGGTCATTGAAGCTACGTGTATATGAGCAAAATTGAGTCACTGAGACGCATGAAGTGAGTCTAATCTGTGGGCTACTGAAGTTTCTGTTAAGTAGAAGGTATCATAGACGCTCCAAACACCGGTGTGGCACTGTACTAACAGGTTAAGACGCCGGCCATGAACCGCCACTTCTCCTGTTCGAGTCCCAGAGTTCGAGTCATTCTTTGCATCTCTCCCTCTGTCATTTCCAACATAAAAAAATCCCCCAAAAACTCCTAAAACATACAGACAAATCTGAAATATCAATATGAAATTGCACTCCAGAGTTTTGCACTTAGCGTAGTTTTCTCAGGTTTATGTTGATATCCCCTCATAACAGAGTGTTTAAGTCTTACATAATTTCTCACTTGGATTTTTTTTTTCCACTGTTCGTTACTTTTAATTGTTTCATGTCTCTTCTCAGGTGAGAACCACGTGTTGAAGTTTACCCAGATCCGAACCATGAGCGATAAAATAATGGTCAAGTGGGAAGCCTTCTGGCCTTCAGATTTCAGAGACTTGCTGGGCTTCATGGTGCTCTACAAAGAAGCGTAAGTTAATCTTCCGTCGTCAGTCACAGTCGGATCTACGAGACAAATGTCATTTTCAGCTGCTTTAGTACGTTACAGATAAGAAAAGACTGAAAACCGATAGATCAGATACACATAGTGGATGGTGATAATGTTATTTCAAGCTTTACTAACTCATTTAAAACACTTGGTGATAACATACAACATTTAAACATCTGAAAACTTCAAGTTAATCACATAAATTTGGTGTAAAATTTGTGGTATGCACTGAATCGCGAGCACAGAACAACCAGGCCACATCCTCTGTCATGTTGCTGGTCCCACAGAGTTTCTTGGCATTCAGCTTGTGTCCATAACTGTCCTGTTTCTCGTGGCTCTCCCCTCTTCAACAAATTATTTGTTCAAACTGGAATTCTGGAAACAGTGACAGCCCCACAAAGTACTAAAATCAGTCAACATCCTCCCGTTGAACCAGCATCATTTTGATTCTGGTTGGTGTTGATTCGATTGTATCGCCCTTTTTCTCTGCTGACTGTCAGATAGATAAATCGCTGTGAAACGATCAATATCCTCCCTCAACTGAAAAACAATTTAGACCTTCATATAACCATTTTTTCCTTTCGTATACTGTCATTGTTTTCCCGCCCAACAATAGACCGTTTAAGAACGTAACCGAGTTTGACGGTCAGGACGCCTGCGGCTCCAACAGCTGGGTGATAGCCGATGTGGACCCTCCACGCCGAGCCACAGAGGGGGACAAAGAGCAGCCTGAACCGGGTCACCTCATCCTACCGCTGAAGCCCTGGACGCAGTACGCCATCATGGTGAAGACCCAGCTGTCAGCTTCTGATGAACACCAGGTCAACGGAGCCAAGAGCGAGATCATCTACGTTCGCACCAACGCCACCAGTAAGATTTAGATTTGTCGTTCACTGGTTATTGGGTCTTTTTTACTAAAGGAGCTTAACAAGCTGTAACTTAATGGGTAGCTATTATCACTGTCACTCCTCAGGAGGTGACACTCAATCTAAGTTCCAGGTACTCTCAGAATGGCAGCTAGAAAGCAAAGTGCTGCCTGGGAGTGGCTTTCAGTATAACGGTGATGCCTGATTCAAAATATTAGAATTTTCAGCAACATCCTGAGGTCTCCGTCTTCTGACTGAGCAAAGATTCGAGCAGCAGCTCTTTGATTCATTTATTGACATTCAAAACTCAAATCAGTACTCAATTGCAGTGATTGCCCGTTCCACGATCTCACTCGCGTACTGACTACGGCATAAGAAAATGCTGACATTTGTCCTGAAGTGTTGCCGTTTCAGTGTCGAGATGTGTATCTGGTTTGCAGTGGAAACACGGAGCATAACTACCTCACACCAAAGCCTCACACGTTGTTAAAACACCGACCTCACAGGTCGTTAAGTTGGTGGAAAAAGCCTATTTTCTCTCCTGTACTCGAGTTCAGCTATTTTTAGGGTCGTCTTGAATCCACATTTCTTGTGGTGTTACTATCATTGACTAGTGGATTCAGTGTTGTGTGTGTGTGTGTGTGTGTCATTCTTACTGCTGCCAAAATGTCCTTGGCACAAGAACAGGGAAGAGGAAGACAGATGGGACGATTCGCCTGGGGGGGCCTATGACCGACAGGGCACTGCCTCATGCAAGGTGTCTGCATCAGTCGGTCACGCAGCAATCATAAATCTCTTCCCTAGTACCTAATTGCACCCTGCCACCCACAGAGTGTGTCGTGTGCAGTTTGGTTTTGTCGCAGCCATGATGTCCTGTCTGACTGGCTTCCTTTTTCACAATGTGCGTTTCCTTCCTGATAGACCGCATCAAACATGACATCCCTCGTTCACGCGAAAAAAAACAGGCTTCCAGCAGCATCGCACCATTCAGTCAGCCGGCGGTTGTTTTCTATCCGTTTGGCAACCGCTGCAGGTTCCTGGTCTGTGTCATGTCTCACCAGCATACCTCTCCAGAAGGGCAAAGCTGTCATTACAAATGAGTTCTTGCTGATGAAACTTAGACTGACAATGCGGTCGGACCAGTGCGTTGCGCCGCCATGAAAAGGAACGGGACAACATAATCACACTGCGATAACAAAGCTCTGGTCTGTGTGTCTCCTCAGGGTGCAGTCTGCCATCCCGACGCACCACGCCTTCCTCCCACCTGTTCTCCTCATCACACACTTATTAAGAATTAATGTCAACACTTAAACCTTTGTTCAGTTATATAGACGTCACCGTCCTCTGAGTTCCTGCTGCACATCAGATCAGGACAAATGTCTCTTTATTTATTTTCCCTCCCACGTGAAAATCTGATTCATACATATAAAAGGCGACAGTGTTCATGCCACACGTAGCTATTAACCTCTTTGTCACAACACAGAAGACACACAGTTCAAGATTGTGAAACACATTTATTTCTTAATAGGGTAAAAAAACAATCTGTCCTACATGAGCTACATAAACAAAATACAAAAAACAATGATTATGCAGCTGACAATCACTCATATTGAATTTTTACCCACAACGAGCACTTGTGGCCGGAGCCCCGAGTCCCCAGCCTACTTTTGCTAATCACACACTGACTCATGTTTATTACGCCTGCTGCATTAGTGCTGTTAATCTGTTTTCACTAAGTAGAATCGAATTAAGCACAGAAAAATGTGCGTCACATTGGAGTTTGTTTTGCACCTTGAAAACACTCCACACAGCCGTGTCGGGTCTTACATGAATTAATTTCCACTCACGCACCGCAAGCCACGACAAAATGATTAGTGTGATATGTGTTAAGCAAACATTGCTGAGCTGCAGTCGAGGTTAAATCTGAACTTAAACCTACAATGGCATTTTTAGGGCAAGTCGGTCATTCAGAATAAGAGTAAGAAAAGGCAGCAATAACTGCTTTTAGTTACATATTTTTATGAGAATTTAAAACTGAAGATATGTTTGAAAATGTGCAAAAACTGCACCTGCCCAAAAAAGCACAAAAAACTAGAACTGAAACTAAATATCTCCCCACAGCTTGATGAAAAAGGAACTAACCAAAAACATCCAAAGCTACACTGTAAACCACGATATACACCAACGAAGAAGCATCCATTGTAATATTATATATAAAGAGTATGATGAAGTATCTAAATATCTTCCAAAACTAACTAACAGGTAACACACAGCACTTTCCTGTGCTTCCCCGGACTGTAAATTCATTAACATCCCAAAGTGTAGAACGTTGAACACTCATTGTAATCAGTCAGATGTTACCAACAGAGAGAAACACATGAATCAAGCTATTAAAAGAACCAAAACAACACTGCAGATAAGCAGAGCAGGCAGCTGTTGGTCACACAGCAACGCCCTGCCAGTAAGTGTGTATCATTAGCTATCCTGTGACATGAGATGCAAATTCAGTTGAAACCGCACTTCTCCTCAGATATCTGTGATAAATCGCAATGATTCACCTGTAGATACTCAATGAAAACGTCACTCACAAGCAATTTTACTGAGTTTTCTCCATTAGAATCTCTTTTTTTGTGTTAATCCTCTTCTTCTGTACTTCTGTGATGTCTCCCCAGAGCCCTCCGTCCCGCTGGACCCCATTTCCTCGTCCAACTCTTCCTCCCAGATCATCCTCAAGTGGAAACCTCCTAATGACCCCAACGGCAACGTCACTCACTACCTGGTCTTCTGCCAGCGTCAGCCTGAAGCCAGCGAGCTCTACAAGTTTGACTACTGTCAGAAAGGTGAGCCGCATTGTTTGCGGTTGTCCTGTTCTCGTGTCTCTCCTGTCTCGACAGCGAGAAAGAATGTCTTTTATTGTGTTTGCATTAGTAGACACGCTCTTGGCAGCTTCGAGTTTGATTCCACAATCCTCTGTGGTGATTTTGTGACTTGATTCTCCTCGATGGGTAGATTTTTTTTTTGGGTAATCCACATTTTATACAAATCAAACCTACAAAACGAGACACTAAACATTTCAAACAAACAACCTCAGCCACATTATCTTGACAGATTTTCATCAAACTTCATGAAACATAATTAAGTCTGATACAACCCTTAAAAGTCAGTTTTTCTGGGAGCCTTGCCGTTGACATCTTTCACATTTTCCAAAATGGTTTCATTAGTTGTAGCTGGCAGAATTTCCTCAGCCCGCAGAGTGGCGTGTTATTTTTTCATGAAATGAAAACATTAAATCACCAGGAGGAGTTAAAAAATTCCTCATGACAGCAGCACTATTTCTAAGACATGGTGTTTAAGGCGTCTCAGCATGATGAGATATTGGACAGAAAAGACACTTTGAGTGCATTTCTGTGAACTGAACCGCCGTTCCTGGCGGGGAAAAATGCTACTGTGGACCCACTGAACAAGAAACTCCAGTGCAGTAAAGATGAATCTTTTATTTGCGTGGTATTATGTACCGTAAACTCTGTGAAATCCAACACTGAGACAGTCAGGATCTTCCTCTCACTCCGGCTCAGGTTCACCAAAAGACATTTATCTCGATTGAATTGTTCGCGTCACAGCCTGTCCGACGTTGGTGCCCCGCAATCGGTGCCCTTCCACGTCAGAGCCCAAACTCTCCTCTTAACTCCCACACATCCAGAGATAGGAGTCTGCGGGGAGGTCGTGTCACTGGTAATTTATCTCCACTAGAGAGGGTGAGGACCTGGGGGTGACAATGACAGACATGCCCCTCAGGCGTGTGTATGTGGATATTTGTGCATAAAACTGTGCTGTGTGTCTGTGTTTATTGCACCTGTCATCATTTCGGACTTCTTTTCACCAGGGATGAAGTTGCCGTCACGGGTGCCCACTCAGGTGGACAGTGACGAGGAGCAGAAGTGGAACCAGACGGAGGAGCAGGGCCAGGGGACGCGATGCTGCGCCTGCCCCAAAACCGACAAGGAGATCAAGAAGGAGATAGAGGACTCCGAGTACCGCAAAACCTTTGAGAATTACCTCCACAATGAAGTCTTTGAGATCAAGTAAGACAGCTCACATGAACGCGGAGGTTTGAGGCAAGTTCCCACACAACATAACGTAACGTTTTTCTCATGCCTCATGTACGTCCTCATTTAGACGCACGAGACAGCGCCGCTCCGTGATGGGCATCGCCAACAGAACGCACCCTTTCCTCACCACGGCTCCGAGCCCGCCCCACGGCACAGGCATCCCCGAGGATGAGGACGAGGAGACCTTCGAAAGCACAAAGACCGTGGTCACCGTCCACGCCAAGGAGTCCACTGTCATCTCCAACCTGCGCCACTTCACCAGCTACCAGATCGAGATCCACGCCTGCAACCACCCGACCGACCCGGCGCGCTGCAGCATGGCAGCGTACGTCAGCGCCCGCACGATGCCCGAAGGTGAGGAGGATCTTCTTTTGTTAGCGTTAGTCAGGAAGAGAAGGTGGTAGATGCCTCAGCCTGGAGATGCTGGTGATTACTGTGCTCCACTGTAGCTTTAAAATTTTCATCCCCTCTCTCACAGATTACTCCTCCATTGGGCTCAAACATGGTAAAGAAAGAAAGAAAACATTTATAGTGGTATTCTCATCTGTTTGTTTGGCAACAAACAAGACTGGAACCAAAAAGACTGCCCACTCTCACTCCACGGCGTTTGTGATCCCACCAGAAGCGCCGCGACATTCAGAAGCGTCTGCTTCATGGAGATATGTGGATATGATCTATTTTTGACGGACACCGTGACTAGCCGCGTGTCAAGCAGCACACAAAAGATCGAGCTGTCCGGAAGTCAGACACGGAAACAGCATCGAGTATCTGGTTGATTTTCCAAAATAAAACACTCAATAACACAGGAATAGGGAAGTTACGGAACTAAATAATGTCTAACTAATAACTAACTAATGTTAATAATGTCTGGCGGGCAATAAACTTCTGAAACACTCTTGTGCCCAGTGGGATCCAGGGTTACTGTAAATGTCCAACCTAAACATCCTGTTTCAACAGGAATCACATCAAATTATGGACATAACAAAAGCTATTTCAGACCAGTCCAGAGGGCCCAGCTGCTCATCTTTTATATATTTTAATAGAAATATCACTGATGAAACCACGTGACTCTGTTTTCCACAGACAAAGCTGATGACATCGCAAGTCCCATCAATTACGAGGTGACAGAAAACACAGTGCACATCACGTGGCAGGAACCGGTCGCCCCTAATGGTATGATCATCCTGTACGAGGTCAACTACAAGCGACTGGGAGACACTGAGGTGAAGAAGCACACCACACACACGCACACACATCTGTCACGCCTCTATTGCTTTAGCGTGTGTACTGATTTGTGGTGGGTTACTATATGCACGGGTTCAATGCAAGTTCACGTAAACACATGTACACTCGTTCTTACTTAGAAAGCCGTTTTTATTCTTTTTTTATTTTATATTCACTTTTCTCATCAAACATAATGAGTCAGGCTGCTAATGAAAGACGATTTAGCTGAAAATCAAATTAAATCTTAAATCTAGCCAAGCAGCACAGACAAATAAGGGAGGCCGTTCTGATTACTTGAGTTGTATTTTGACATTTGGTCCTGTGGTCTCGCTAATGTCATCGGGTTGATAAACTTAACGGAGAAGTAATTTTAGCGTTGCACCATGTTTTAGTTGCTATGGTGACAGGTCTGCAAAACATTAGACTTTATTATTCGCTGTGGAAAATAATAAAATAAAATTAAAAAAAAAAAACAACAATTTCCACAGTGGAAACATTAAAGACAACCCGTGTCCTATAAAATGAGTTTAATTTAAATTTGGAAATTATGCAGTATGTTCATTTAGCTGTTGCCCTCTTCCCTGAACCTCAGTGTTCTTCTCCTTCTTCTCCTACAGGAGCTGCACTACTGCGTGTCGAGGAACATGTACAAAGTGACCCGCGGCTGCAAGCTGAAAGTGATGCATCCTGGGAACTACACGGTGAGGATCCGTGCCACGTCGCTGGCTGGGAACGGATCGTGGACCGAGCCCACGTACTTCTACGTACAGGACGCAAGTAAGTCGCCATCAGACATGAAGTCAAAACTCAAGATTCAAGACTCTCTACAACAAATTCTACAGGAGGACATCACAGTGTGCTGATAGTGTAGAAAGATATCGGCATACTTCACTCTAGTGTACTTAACACTTCAGCAGGAAGTGATACAACACACAACTCTGTTTCCTTTGTGCATTGCAAATTTGGCAGATTAGTTTCCATAAACAGCACATTCAAAAACATGTACGGCTTGAGTGTTACTGTCCTAGAGCAGAGCTGCTTAAGTGAATAAGAAGTATGGATTTGAGACACAGCATTTGTTTAGCTTTATTATCAACGTTTATGAATTGCAAAAAGTTCTTAAACAGCGGCAGAAATATTCATTTTCAGCCTCGACTACACACTTTGTCTGTTATTATTCCACCTTATAATATTCTGCTTTATCTTCTATGCTGTCTGATCAGCTGATGTGAAAAAAAACCCTTTAAATCCAGCCAAGAAAATAATGTAAATTTCTGTAAAAAGCAGAATATTAACATGAAGAACACGCAGCAGCCTCGTGTGACTCAGCCCTCTTCACCGTTATCACCAGATCAAAAGATGAATATTGTGTTTACGGAGCAGCGTGATGATCATAGCTGCAGTTTAATGTTTTAATGAGTTTCGTGATAAGAGCTTGTTTTTGTTCTTCACCTGAAATGTGACTCACCGTCGGGGCGTGTCTGTGTTCAACAGGCGATCCGCTCTACATAGTAAAGATCGTCATCGGACCAGTCATCTGCTTTGTCCTGCTCCTGTTTGTGTCCGTGGCAGGATTCGTCATGTTCAAGAAGAAGTACGCAATTATCACATCCTGTTTGATACCGTGACCTGTTTTTAAATGTATTTTTTAATGTTATTATTAAAATGATATTCTGTTTTTTTTTCTTTTTAGTCAAACTCAAGGACCCAGCGGCCCCATCTACGCCTCTTCAAACCCAGAGTACCTCAGCGCTAATGATGGTGAGCAAACGTTGATTTTTTTTAACCTTAAGGTGGATTTATGGGTTTGATTTGTGGCGCCTTTATGCAGTGAGAACACATCAGAGCTACATTGCTTAAGGAGGTACCACAGGAAATGTGATTGGTCAGTTTGGGCTGAGGCCCGTACAGATTTCTGATGACGACAGTAAAGTCCCAGTAATTTGCTGCTTTTTTAGTAGCGCACACCGAGCAAAGACGTCTTTATTAACACGAAATTTCACAGCAGTCGTCTCCAATAACGAAACAAGGCGACGTCACTGCATCCTTCGTGCAGCTTCCACGAGTGTGATGTTAAACCTCCAGAGCACAGACACACTGAGAACTGACTTTTAAGTGAAGTATAAGACATCAGCTTCTGGATTTTAACGAGGAAGAAGATGTAATTTTATGAATTGTTAACTTTTAACTTTTTTCATGAGACACATCTATAATTTAAGCGTGGAGTCAGTTTGAGCTCTGTATACCTTTTAAAAAAAGAAATAAAATAATAATAATTAGATAACAAAAGTTATCTCCTGACACTTTCCATACGACTCATTGGTGTGCGGCCGTCTGCTGATACCATTTGAGTAATGACGCTGTCACTACAGTCATGGACTACATACAAATGAGTTCAGATGCAAAGCTTAATAAATAATCTTGAATCACTTTATTACATTTTTACCTTGCTAATTGTTGAACATGAACAGGTTATCGCTCTTAACTTAACTGCTCACTTTGGGAATCTAATTATTCCCAAACTTCAGCAGTAAATGAGAGTTTCCTAAAACAGGCCGAGGGATTCGAAGAAATCCAGCTTGGAGAGACGTCTCTGGAGAAACTTTATTATTTGTGCACGTGTGCATGTCTGAGTCTGATTTCCACATATAAAGATTTTTGAACTTTGCCCATTCATTTAAATTCTGAAATGTGCCCACAGTGTACGAGGAGGACGAGTGGGAGGTGCCCAGAGACAAGATCAACATTTTGAGGGAACTGGGTCAGGGCTCCTTCGGTATGGTCTACGAGGGCATTGCCAAGGACATCATCAAGGGCGAGGGGGACACACATGTAGCAGTGAAGACTGTGAATGAGTCGGCCAGCCTGAGAGAGAGAATCGAGTTCCTGAACGAGGCCTCCGTCATGAAGGCCTTCAGCTGCCACCATGTGGTAAGGAGAGATGACATTTCCTGAAGGAGGAACTCAGACACAAACAGGGCATTGTTGTTCATTTTGGTGACTGACAACGTGTTAGCGAGGGTGTAAATCAACAAACCCCATCGGTATGTTTTCACCGTCAGTAATTAGACACAGTACTGATCGAGAATAGTAAGTACTAAATGTCCCATCATGTGAGAACACCAGGCCTCTCCTACATTTAGCTGTGTGAAGGGCAGCAGTATCACTTTGCTGACCAGTTGTCATAACGTAATCAAAGCGGACCGTATGGAAATGAACCCCCTCCTCCTCTTCTTCATCTCTCAGGTGCGTCTGCTGGGCGTTGTGTCTAAAGGCCAGCCCACCCTGGTGGTGATGGAGCTGATGACCCACGGCGACTTGAAGAGCTACCTGCGCTCTCTGCGACCTGACGCCGAGGTAACGAGCTTGTCGCCCTTAAACCACAAACTAAATATAAAGTGTTTGAATTTTGCTCTTTAGGTCGCCTTGAACCTTTAGTTTGCTGAACTTGCAGCGACTTGCATGCACAGATACTCACTTCTTCTTTTCACTTCTTCTTTTTCTGCACAGTCCAGTTCAGTCTTCTGATGGTTTGTTTTTATTGCTGCATGGGAAATCATTGACACGTTATCATATAAATAAGATAAGACAGGCTTTATTGATCTCGGACTGCGGGCATTCACTTGTTACAGCAGCTCACAAGATACAAGGTGCATCAGAAATATACTCATAAATAGGGTGGCTAAACTGGTAGAGTGTGCGCCCCATGTACAAAAGGCCTTCATGGAGTGACCCAGTTCACACTCTGGCACGTGTTCCTTTGCTGTGTGTCGTTCCCCTTCTCTTTCCCTGCTTTCCTATCCGTCATCAGCTGTCCCCTCTCACCAGCGAGTCCGAAACATCTCTGTGATCGCTCTCCATACTCTCTCTGTAGCCTGGTTAGCGCCGTTAGCTCCTCCATCTTATTGGGGAGAGCTCTTACGTTCTCCCAGATAACAGACGGACAGTCGTGGTTTGTACAGTCTGAGATCCAGCTCTGCGTCCTCGTCTCCTTCTCCTCACTTCAGCACGGACCGCCGATCTCTCCATCCTAGCGCTGCGTAGTGCTAACAGCTGTTCTCAAGTGCAAACAAGAGAGCAGCAGCTTTTTGTCTTTTGAATGAGTCACGCGATGTGTCATGAAATAGTTCAAGTCCATGTTTGCACACAAAACAAAGATTGGTGTTGAAAAAACACCAAAAAAAAGACAAGTGTTCAGAGCTACTGAACCTCACATGTTGGAGCACAGCAGTTCATAACTGCTCTCTAAATCTATCTGAAGCACTGACGTTCAAATAAAGAACATTTTCAATCCATCGATGTCTAAATTAACCGACAGATCTCACAAAAGGTTCTGAGGACACATTTCACTCCATCTGCTCTCTCAGCAGACAGATTGTTGGAAACTCTGGACTAAATCTACCAAATGTAATTAGACGAAGCATTTGTGTGGATCTATTTGTGTGGCGTTGAACTGGAACTGCTATATATACCTTTTCAGTTACCATGTATGTGTACACGTGGCTGAATCTTCCTCTGAAGTGTGTAAATATACAGATGGCACTCGGATTGGAATAAGAGGATGGATGTTGACAGTGGACTTTGGCAGTCAGCACAAAAAGTCAGCTGACGCCTGTTTGGATGAACACCGGGCTGTCAAACTGACTGAGAACACTGCTGCTACTAAAACTGTTCAAGTCAAGTGTTACGAAGAACTTTAGGTCAACATAAACTTGACGATTTTTGTTTTAAAGTGTCAAAACTTCAAAATCAATCTCGGAGATTAAAAATGTCTGTGTTGTGTCCTCACAGAACAACCCCGGGCGTCCACCGCCAACTCTGAAGGAGATGATCCAAATGGCGGCTGAGATCGCAGACGGCATGGCTTACCTTAACGCCAAGAAGTTTGTCCACAGGGACCTGGCAGCCAGGAACTGCATGGTAGCTCACGATCTCACCGTCAAAATAGGAGGTAAGTAATGTTACTGTAGTTTGTTAATATCAGGCGATGGAAGACGGAAGCGGTTTCAGGCTGTGTCGCCAGAAAACCGCTGACGTGCATGTAAAAAAAAAAAGAAGCTTTTTGGAGACTACGTTGGCTTCCTGCGTCAATATTCGACGCCGCCTGTGTGGCGAGCAGTAAATCCGCCACATAAAGCTGAAGATGTGGAATTTATTTCATGACACATGCGGTACACTGTGTTTACTGGATGCATTAGTTTACTATCCCGTCCACGCAGCCCCTCAGGTGGCTTTAAGTTTGGACACGGCCATTATAACCCATTTATTTACTGCATTTTTAATGAAACGGTGCATTACATAACTCCATACATATCAGACGAGAGCTAATCTGGCTCACCTCAACACATTAGATGCATTTATTCATCATATTAAAGATTAAAGTTTGTTGTCGAATGATTACAACGTGAACAAAGTAGATTAGACACTGAAATAATATGTGTGTGAGTGTAAGTTTGACCGCAACTAATAAAAAACCTGTTTTCCTCCCAGACTTTGGTATGACCAGAGACATCTACGAGACCGACTACTACAGGAAGGGAGGGAAGGGGCTGCTGCCCGTCAGGTGGATGGCACCGGAGTCTCTGAAGGACGGAGTCTTCACTGCACATTCAGACTGCTGGTCAGTGACACCTCAGTGTAAATGCGGTATAGAGCACAGTGTTGAGTGACTTAAAGAGAGGAAAACAAGTGTGGAGCATCATCATATAGCATGTTTGAAGACTCTTCAAGCAAAGAATAAAAATCAGGCTAATCATTTACATATCTAGAGCAGGAGCGAATAACAGTAAACACATGACAAAAATTAGAATATGAGATCAGAATCCGTGTGAAGCTAACCTGTTTTTGTCCGACGCTGTTTACCAGCTCTCGGTCTTACCTGTTAGCTGCTTCATGTGTTTACAGACAGACTCTGTCAGGTGTCTAATTGGCCTGTCCTCATTTTCCCCGTGTCTCTGTTGTTCTCTCTCATCCGCCTGTTTTGTCAGGTCATTTGGGGTTGTGCTGTGGGAGATCAGCACGCTCGCCGAGCAGCCGTACCAAGGCCTGTCCAACGAGCAGGTCCTCAAGTTTGTCATGGACGGAGGCTACCTGGACCGGCCGGACAACTGCGCTGACAGACTGTAAGTACGAGAGTAAAGACAGGATTGAGTTGTATTGTAATGATTTAGTCATCTGAGACGACCTGAACAAAGTAACAGATGGTTAACAAAACAACGATAATAGACGATGATAATTATATACTGATAATCATTTCATATTATAATCATATTATGTCATTTATATTATATGTACCTCATCTTGGAAATGTAATGGACATTTTCTGGCATTTTATAGACCAGATAATTTAACTAGGAAAATGCTGTGTTGAATCCGAGACAGTAATTTTAGGTGACATAAATTTGGATCGATTCATTAAGAAAGCTGCATATTAATCGATAATGAAAATAAGGGTTAGTTGCAGATGTTTCCTGTAGAAACCTCAAGAAGAACAACTGAGAAGAAAGGGGGTGACAGTGTTGGGTTAAAGTACAAATATATACTCTAAGATTGAGTAAATATTGTTGTGATGTTCTGTATTTTTATCAACAAACTCTATGAAAAGAATGAAACCGACCATTAGTCCGTCTCTTAATGTTCTGCTCGTAGCCCGAGCCCTGAATATGGAAATCTAAAAACAAAACAGATAACAGGCCAAACAGCCAAAGTATTAAATATCTGTGTGAAGTAGTTTTTATCAAAATAAAGTCTGCTTTTGAGGGGAGTATTTTTAACTACGGATTAATACACATTTGGTGCTCTGGTGAATATTAGAAGCAGCATGACTGTAGTTTATTTTGAGTCAGTCCAGTATACACAGAGTCCATGTTCATCATAATAAAGGAACGTGTTCCTCTGTTAGCATAATCTCAAATGTAGACCACCAGCTGAATCCTTTCAGTTAGAGTTAAGTTGTTTTGCATGAGGTATTTCTAAACACACCGGACGGACAACTTTAACGAGAAATAAAGACGTTATCGGCATCTTTTAACCGTGATCTCCCTCGGTCCTCGTCCAGGCACAACCTGATGCAGATGTGTTGGCAGTACAACCCCAAGATGCGTCCCACCTTCCAGGAGATCATCGAGATGCTACGTGAGGACCTGCATCCCACCTTCCAGGAGGTCTCCTTCTTCTACAGCGAGGAGAACAAGCCGCCCGAGACCGAAGACTTTGACCTGGATATGGAAAACATGGAGAGCATCCCGCTCGACCCGTCGTCCTACTCCCAGAGGGAGCAGTGTTTGGACAGGGACGAGGCCTCTTCCATGGGCCTGAGGGGCAGTTACGAGGAGCACCACATCCCGTTCACACACATGAACGGGGGAAAGACCAATGGACGAATACTGGCACTACCGCGGTCCAGCCCCTCCTAACAGACTGTACACAAACTCCCCGCGCCCTCCGCAAACGTGTCGATGCTATAGATTTAAATATATTTTTGTTTTTGGTTGTCATTTTATATAGATCACACTTTTATCACTCTCTCTTCAGAAGCCCATCAGTGCATATCTCAGGACCTTATTTTCTCTCCTCATATGCCACAAACACACTACAGTGAGTCCACATATGGATGCCAGAAGACACTTTTTGTATTTAAGGATGAACCTCCCGCGTCTCTCTTGTTTATGATTGTAGTTTATATACTGTATATATGTTGCCAAGTTCGTGCTAGACTGGGTGGATTATGGATTCAACTGTGAAAAACAAACTCTTGACAAACGAGAAGGCTGCTAAACCCACTGTCCCCCCCTCCCCGAGTCCAGACTGTGTCCCCCCCCCCCCCCCCCTTTAATTCAACAAAAGGGTTCATGCTATGTTTTGGAAAAAAAGAAAAAGTGCCCTTCTATTTTGTCTGTGGCCTACATCAGTTGTCATGGAACTGTGTCCGAAACTTTGTACGCAAAAAGTGGATGACGAACTGAAAGCGAAAAGACTTTTTTTTGGGGAACTCTCTGTTGGACGGTCGAAGACGGTCCATCGTTGAACAAACTCTTATCCACTGGAGAAGCTGGTTGAAGTGGCTTACCTCCTCTCACTCTGCAGTATTCCAAAATGGCACACAGGATGAACACAGGACTTTTGTTGGGTTATATTTTTAAATTTTATTTACGTCTTTCTTTTTCTTTTCTTTCTTTTTTTCCTTTTTTTTTGAGTTTTCACATTTACAGCTGAAGGATATTTAAACCGTTTTCAAAAAACATGTTGGTGAACGAGTTCCTCAGATTGACCAATAGCTGCTTCTTTGGTATATTTTAGTGGGTATAGAAGATAAAAAAAATATATAAATATATATATATAAATATATTATTGATGTTTTTTTGTACATAGCTAATATGTTGTCATTCTTGAGGTATTTCCGGTCATAGAAAATGCTTTTACATGTTAGTCTCTTATGTTTATTTTTTCTAATCCAGAAAATCATACTAATTAGCTTTTTTTTTTTTTTTTTTGGACTCATGATCAACCAACAGCACTTGGTCTTTTTTGCTATGCGATGCCCCAGAGAAAGAGTGTTTTGGCGTCTTCAGCTTCAAGATGTCTGCCCCATCATATCAAGATCAAATAAAATAGTGCTGTAAATAATGCAGCAAGGTGCATTCATGATGAGGCTCCTGGCAGTGCTTCTGTGCTTTGTCCTTATTCTCTGAATTCATGTGTTTTTCCAGACAATGACGCGTTTCTTCGGTGAATACTGAGCTTTGTCATGAGTGTGTGTGTGTGTGTGTGTGTGTGTATAAAGGGAAGTTGTGTTTTTACCTCTGTGAGTTGAGTATGGAAAGATAAGAGTTTGTTTCCATCAGTGCCAGCTATGCAACGATAACATGTACACACACTCTATATATAAAGTAGAGCCTGAAAGAAATGGGATTTTTGAAGTGACTGGCAGGATATTTTACATTTTCCAGACATTAAATTCTTAAATAAATTTGACCTGAATTGTTATAAATATAAAAATATAGACATAAAAACACCAACAATCTCCTTAAAATCTGAAAAAGTCTAAATACATCAAAGCTTAATCAATGTTTACGTACAGCAGTTTTCCGTGTGTGTGTCTGCCGGTATATAAATCACAGCAGCGTCTTATCTCTCATGAATTAATCAAAAACATGTATCCAGCTGCATACCTTACATACTATACAGTATCATCTGTAACTGGTTACAGTGCAGGACCTCCAGTGTGTTCAGTTTGACTCCTGGAGGAGCACAGTGACGCCACCTGCTGGACAAACATGAAGAGGGAAGCGGAGACTACCATCTTTATGATATGTATATTTTTTTATGTCAAGGTAAATAGTTTCAACTTTATCATGTAAAGACGTGCAGACATCCAGGTGTAATCACCACTCAATTTATATGTAGCTCATACATAACTGAGACCCTCTTAATATCTCCTATAAATGCACACTTAAATGCCCATACGTTAACTGAAAGTGTTTTGGTCACTAATAATTAAAGATGCCTTCTTAATGTGACTCCAGTGTAAGTGATGGAGGACGAATGTTCCCCTCAGACAGCTGAAGTCTCGTTTTTCTATTGCTGTCTGAACTTAAAATAATATAAGGTAAGATAAAACAGACGTTATCGATCTGTGGATCAGAAAAATCAGAAATGGTGGCACTCTAGGCTGAGTCCTTCCTGGAGCGACCCAGTTTCGACTCCGGCCTGCGGTGGAAGCTGTCCGGAGTTAAGTCTGGAGTTCATTCGGCCGTGTCTCTGTGATGTTCCACTCCTCGTGCTCCCTCTGTAGCCTGGTCAGTGTTGTTAGCTCCTCCAGGGTTCAATGCCATCTGGCAGTGTGGTTCACTCATTTATCTTAAATGTAACCTGACTCACACAGTATGTACCTGCTCAATTAACTTAGATACAGCTTAATAGTTTAATGCCTGGGTAATTAGGACTAAACCAATCCATAGTAATGCATGCACAAGTCTCTCGGAGCATTGTGATTTTGGTTGACAACACTGTCAGCACAATGACTGGTTTGGAGCTTTTGGTTGTATCACACAATCTTCTCCAGCAGGTGGAGTCACCTAGTTGAATTATAGATAAAGTCAAGGCTCAGCTCTGTGCATCTTTATATTATCACATTTTTTAGATATATATATATGATACAGCTACTGCTACTCCCACCGTGAAAGACGGAGCTCTACCACAGGTCCTCCGTGGATGTTTTTACTGCCTTAGAATGAGCCTCATATCTAAAGAAGTGAGCGTGAGTGGTACTGAGGTGATTGTGATCTGCAACTTCACCACTAGATGCTACTAAATCCTACACACTGCACCTTTAATAACTTTCTTTAGATAGATAGATAGATAGATGGATAGATAGATAGATAGATAGATAGATAGATAGATAGATACTTTATTGACCCTAAGGGAAAGGCGTGAGCTTGACTTACCTCAATAAATTCCTTGCTTGTTTCCTTGTTTTCAGTTTGCCCCAGAAAATGACATAATGGAAACGCTGTCTGACAAGCACCTGAGCTTCTACCTGCATCCACCTGTAGTCGCTTACATAAATAAAAACTTGCTTTATTTTTGCCAAAATAAAAAAGCTTCTCAGTTTTCAAACCAACTGGTTTCCACCATGCTGGATGTCAGGAAGTCTAAAAAAAAGAAAACAACAACAACAAAAAATCTAATTTATATTGAGGCTAAATAACTGCAGCCAGCAGAGCATGCAGACATGCCATGAATGCCTCATGTCTGCATTAATTTAAAGATGTGAAGTGTGTGCGTGTGCAGCAGCAGCAGTCAGGCTGAGGGAAGGAGGGTTCATCCAGTGAGGAGGCTGGGATTTCTGTTTTAACACCCCACCTCCTCCTCCTCCACCTCAGCCTAGGCTTGTCTTATTCGTGGTGCACTTGTTCCACCTGAGGCGTCATCCTCACCACTGCCTCGCTACCTTTCGGTGGAAGTTGATGAGAGATATTATTTCCACTTTTTTTCGGGGGGTGTGCTTCAGCTCGGACATAAACAAAGTTTGCTTTCAACGCCAGGTAAGAGGAAGCTGTTGTCAGTTGTTGTTAGTTACAGGCGACAAACGGCTGATAAAAACAGCAACTGAGTTAATGAAGCATACGCCATGTTTATGAAGACAGCAAAGCGGTGACCTCTTGCCTCTCTTAGCTCGACGTGATCTTGAAAACGAACCTAAACTTCTTATTTTACGTGTTAATGTTGATGTTAAACAGCTTTAACGTCGCCGTGCTCGTCTTGTTAGCCTAGGTAGCGTCGCCTCACATCTCCACATGCCAAATAGAAGCAAACATTAGGAAGACGGGAAAAGCGAGTAGCTGCAGCCACTCCTGTGTCGACTTTTGACTTTACACCTGTTTGTTTTATACACCTGAAACTCACAGTGCACCTGTCTGTGTTGATGTAAATGAAACGTTACAGGTCCAGGTTAGTTTCTCTGTCACCTCAGCACCTTGGCATACCTGACATTCCCCCTCCGCTTGATAATACAGAAAGTAATGTCGTCAAACCCACTTTCTGTTTTAATTATTTATTTATTTTATTAGCTGCTTTTAAATAAATGCTTATTTGTATTATTTGTTTTCTTTATCGGGAGGTTTGAACGTTAAGTAGAGCGTCATGGTATACGCGGAATGATTTGAAAAGTAACCGTTGAAGTATAAGATTTCACCATTATAATTAAGGGGAATTCACAAAAATAGAACGTTGTGATAAGGCCCACGCGCACGCGGAGTGATATATTTTTAACGGTTAAATCGTAGTTGTAACGTTAAAATAAGGATTTTTTTTAAAAAAATAAGCATTTTATTTAAAATTTAACGTTTAATATAAAAAAAATAAACACCAAAAACGATGTGTGGTTGATCTAAAATAAATAAATAAAAAGCTGAAACACTAAAAGTTGAAGTGGCTATCCAACTGCAATACTGAAAGGAGTTGAAGTGGCTACTTGGACGTACTAAGCTAATCCAAGTGTCAGTTTAAATGTAGCCAAAGTTGAAGTCTTCAGAGCACTTCAAATCCTCAAAGTTCAAGTGATAAATTGAGCTTGAAGTGTCAGTTGAAGAGGACAACAAGAGAAATTCATGCCAGTTTAATGAAATCACCGAAAGCTGCCGTGTAACGTTTAATTGTGTATGAGCGGTGGAAGTTGTGGGAGATACAAGTGTTGACTGATCTGAGACCCAAAAGTGTTTGAAGTGTTAGTTTAAGCATTAAAACTATTTGAAATCCTCAAAGTTCAAGTAGCAGTTACACAACTGCTGTGTAGTGTTTAAATGTGTGTACATGGTAGAAGTTGTGAGACATAGAAGTGTTAACTGATCTGAAACCTGAAAGGATTTGAAGTGTCAGTTTAAGAATAGGAAGGATTTGAAATCCTCAAAGTTCAAATAATAAACTGAGCTTGATGTCAGTTGAGATAGCAAAATGAAACTAAAGTTGTTACATACTGAACTGTTCATACTGTAAATGGCGTTTTCTAAAAGCTCTAATATGAAGTGTAAAGTATCTTCATCTGTAGAAGAGGACCCGCTTCCTCTGTAGAAATGAAAGGCTCTTTCTTTGTAGGTAACAAAAACACATTTCTTATTTTCAGGCAATTCAACACTATTGAAAACATAGTTATGAATATAATCCACCATTCGTGTCAGTAGATCCACCCATATGTTACACACTGGGCCTCTTGATTTGTCAGTGGGCACTATGTTCACAAACTTTTCTGGCATGTCAATGGAAAAATTAACTATAGGAATCAATCTGGGATGCTGATGCTGATGCTTCATTGGAGCAATGGATGCCTGACAGGAAGAAAAATTCACTAAGTTAAGGTAAATTTGGCTTGTTTGGGGTGACCAGTATCCAAAGTGATCGAATAAAGGCTCTGGACATTCATTAAAGAGACCACATTTGAAGCATTTTCTACACACATGCGTCACTTTTCCCTTCAGATTCAAGCCTTGGTCTAAGTTTAGGATTCACCTGTACTGACAGAAGCACATTGGCATGTGGTTAGCACACACTAAAAGATAAAACACATGACCGGTATGAGAAGTTAATGAGTAAACTGCGTGTCAGGGCTGTTGTTGGATGTGAAAGTTTAAGGAAGAACTGTTGATGTGAGGAAGAAGTCATGTGGTGTTCCTGTTTTGACAGATTATACCTGTGTGATGATGTGAAACAAATACGGCCTCCAGCGTTTATTAGGAACAAGAGCAACACGGATCACTGGTTTCTTTGTATCAGTCAGCTTTTTTTGTCCTCCTCAGGCTAATGGGTATAGTTTCACGGCTGTTAACCGTCAATGGCCTAGTTTCACTTGTCTTGGCGGCACACCAGCAACTCTCATTTGTTTTAACAGTCTCCTTGTGGTGTTATAGTGACTTAGGGTTGTTGTATTTCTACTGTGGCACTACTTTCCACAAACACAGCATTTAGCAGTTTTCCCCCTTGTTTTCCTTCCTCTACAGGATACCTGGCAGACTTGCTGGTCTTGTTTTGTCTCTTGCAGGGGATGACCTGTATTTCATGCTCTTCTGTTCTCGCCCCAGTGTGGGTGAATCATTTGAGGTGTGGCTGTCATTCACAACAAGAGGCTGGACCATACAATCACAATATGGCTAATAACATACTATGAGGCTTAGAAACCAGTCTTAAAAGAAAGTAATATAAGACACGTGCTTGGAGAAAAAGTGCTTTAAAAAGTGCTTAGAATATAGCTTTTTATATGATTGGTTAACGGAAGACTGAAACGTAAAACAGTGAAGGGAAATAACATTGATTCATTTTGTAATATAAATTCTCTGATTCTCTTCCAAGACAAGAAATTGTTGCACAGCAGGTAGAGCAAATTGTTTTGCAATTAAATGATTATTAATTTACTGGAACTAGCGAATACTTGGCATGATGTGGATAGCAATACCGATCTATCAGTTGTTTTATCTGTTGGTTTTAGTCCAGACTGAAATCTCAACAACTATTAGATGGACTGTCATGAACAGCCATGGTCCCCAGAGGATGAATCATATCCTAGAAGCCCTCACTTTTCCTCTGACATGCCCAACAGGTGGAGGTTTTCACTTCTCTTTGATAGATTAGCACAAAATTTGGTTCATGATTCCCAGAGGATGAATCCTAACATGTTTAGTGACACCATGACCTTTCCTCTAGTGGCACCGTGATGTTAACATTTGTGGTTTTAAGAGCAATATGTCAACATCTATCAAATGGACTGCCATAGAATTTGGTGTACACATTCATGTTCCCCTCAGGATGAACCATAACTTCAGTGATCCTGTGACTTTTCCTCTAGCGCCATCATCAGGTCTGGTCAGATTCTTCACTTCACTTTGATAAATGACGAAAATACTTGAAAACTAGTGACCTCAACCTCAGCTGCACTTTGTTTAGTGCTGATTAGCCAAATTAGCATGCTAACACACCAAACCAAGATGGTAATTAAGGTAAACATGGTTAGCATCAGTATGTTCTCCATAGCATGCAATTACTTGAACAATTAATAAACCATACCATAATTCCATTGATCAAATAAATGTTTTGGCACAATTTGACTGTAACAATTGCGACTTCTTTGGCTGAATATTTGAATATAAATTTAGACGTTGTGACTCATCCTCTTCTATAATTTTCTCCTCAGGGTTCAGCATAAAATAGATACTTTGGATTGATTTCAAAAGATTTGATATATGAGTCCAGACAGTATGACGTATCTCTTGTTATCATGATGGATGACAGTCATCAATGACAAATATACCTACATTACTACGTTATTTTTCAGTTACTAATACTTACTGTTCCTAAAATGCCACATCATGTATCTCAAATGTAGTTAATAAACTTAAAACATTATTTGCTTACATAGCACTGTTCATGCAAACGTACAGAGCAAAAATTAAAAACAGAAATAGATGACGGTTAATAGAATTTTGCAGAAATGCATAAAAACATAAACAAAATTTGGCCTTACAATGACAAAATGTTTAGAAATAAATTTTTTTAAAAGCCAATAATAAAAAGAAAATAAGGTTAAAAAATATAAGCACATGGGGGGAAAAAGTTTGTATTAGTTTGGATTAAGGCCTAAAAAAACTGTAACAATTGAAACGACAAAATATTAAGAGAACATTTAAGTCCGTTAAGTGAATAAACACAGGGCATGAGAAGATGCTCGTCCAGCTCTGGTAACATGAAGAGACCTTTGTTGCAGCCTGAGGTAAAGCCTTTCATGTATGTGCACTGCATATGCTGCAGGTGTGTGTCAGACAGGTGAGCCAGTGGCTAGCAGTGTCACAACTCCTTTAGTCAAACATTAATGTGTATGTTTTAGGCGTGTCTGACTTTGAAACGACTGCTGCTACTTCAATATTATGTAGTTTGTAGCTGTTTCTTTAGCACTTGTTGCAGCCTCTCGTATGAATTTATTTATTTCATGCTTTGTCAAAGTTTATTTGTTCAGTATGGTTTCTGTTACCACCCACGTCAGAGCTGTTTTTCCTTTTTCTGTCTGATTCGCATGTGTACACATACAAACAGTCAAAGAGCTCGTTTTCATTAGTGATCAGGTGTTCTAGGTGTCCTATTTTAGTGTTGATTCATGTAAATCACAGCCGGGATAAACCTCATGACTTGAACACACTCTGCTTTCTGACGGGGTTTGGCTTCAAATTCAGTCCGACTGTCACTCGAGTATTTTTTTCTGCATTTTCCTCTTTCGTTTTTTTATCCGCTGGTTTAACTGGACGTTTTTCCACTTTTGATGCTGTTTCCAGTGTGACAAGGAAACTGTGGAAGACGCACGCGGAAAGCAATAAGCAGAAGTACAAGGTGAGTCAGACGTGGAGCTTTTAAACCCTATTTAAGAAACAGAAATGCAATGTGCTTTAATGTCAAAGCTGCAGCTGAGAGGATTTGTCCGTCAGAGGATTATCACGACATCTTTTAACATTTTCACACCCACATACCACAAAGATGTGTATCACCGAGTTAAGAGGAAAAACGCTGAGTAGATAAGAACTCTCATCTCAGTGTAATGTCGATGCATGTCTCAACAGCTACTTCCAGGGTGGGAAATTAACACCAGCCATCAGATATATGTTGATTAAAAAAGAAAGATTGATTGGCTGATTGATATTCACATTTTAACCCACTGTAATAAATCATGTCGTTTGTGGCTGTTGCTCCCATTGTGCAGCTGGGTTTGACACTTTTTTTTTTGTTTCTTTGCCTGAAAGCTGGTCTGACTTGAGCTGTGCTGTTCCAGTTTGTCAAACCAGTTCCCTATCTACAGGGCTAGATTAGTTTTGCAACAGCCTGTTGTTTGGATCCAGCAGCATGAAATGCACTCTCCCCACTTATTCAGTCCACTTTTTCTTTTGTAGGTAGCCCGTCTGATTCAGGGCTCGTGAGTCAGGAAAGTGCTCTCAGAAACAAATAATTAAGGTATGTTTATTTTCATGTCCTGTTGAGTAATACACTCTAAACAAGAAACTTCTTATTATCTAATGTAATGTATCACAGTGGAGCAACGCTCATTTTGTTGAGTGTTAATTTTAACTTTGGTTTGTGTTTTAGTATCTGCCATTCTGTGATTATACATCAATATCAGAAAATATTCAAGTTTGAGTGATTGCAAACATATTGTCCATATTGTGTGGTTTAAAAAAAAAATTCAGTTTTCTCACTTGAATTATTATTATTATTTTTTTTTTTCTGTTCCTCAAAGTGTGAATAAATGTTTTATTTTGAAAAATAGTCTCTGCCATGCAAATATCAGTCTTTATAACATCCTTAAATATCTTTAAATAACCGGTTTTCGTCCATCTACGGTGAAAAGACAAAGATAAACACAGTATCCTGCCTGTTACTCAGTTTATTTCTCTCTTTGTTGTTTCTCTCTCTCAGCTCCGGGGAGAGTGTTTCTCCCCCGGCCTCTGATGGCGTCCCTGCCGGCTTCCTAAGTCCAGGCATGACCGTCACCCCTAAAAAATACAGCGCTCAGCCGGGTTCCTCCTCTTACAACGACACAAGTCCCAGGTTGGTGAGAATGTATCTTCTTTTCCATCGTGTATCTATAAATCCTCTTCTAGTTTTTTCTCATGTTACAGTTTTCCAGACAAGAGTTAGCAGCTGAGATACGGACGAGCGAGTCACGCGTTCTTCCAGGTTCACTGTCGGCCTGATGGAGACGTGTAGCACAAAACCTGATTCCAAGTCATGTGACGTCTGTTGATGTTTTTACTGGCATGTCTCCTTTTGACATGAAAATTGTGTTACACTTGGCATCGGGTAGATTAGGTCAACCATCCAAGTCTGATAGAAGCTCCATCGCTGAGGGCTTACAAGCTTTAGTGTGTGTGTTTTGTTTGTTTTTGTGCACTGACATCACATTTACCTGTCGAGCTGCTTCTCATCGCATACAAACTAGATCCTCCAGTCCGCCGCAGATGGATGAGGTGGACGGCCTGCGTTTAAAGCCCTTCTCTGAGGACTCGGTGTCTCTGGCTCCCTCCTTGGCCGAGGCCATCAACCTAGAAGGTCAGCTGGTCACTGCGAGCAGGATTAGAAGTTGATGAAAGCTTCCTGCACCTCTGTCACAACATGATGTATCTTCACGGTGAACACGAGCTCATAGTACATGTTGGATATTTAAAAAAAATCCAAAGTTAGAAGCAGCTACAATAGTTTTGTTTGTTGTGCCGCCTGATGCCATGTAAAAAAACATTTTTCCAAGCAAGACATTTAAAAATAACCAGTAATGAATCACTGACGTGCACACTCATATGACCACAAAGCACAAAGCTTGCTCGGCTGATAAAGGTCTCACAGTGTCTCTGTGACTGTCTATGTGTCATCCAGATTCCCACTATGCTCAGCTGCGAGCCGAGCTTGAGTCCAACGCCCAGAACCTGGAGGCGGAGTCGTGGAGCGTGGCTGTGGACCAGAACTACCTGAAGGCCCTGAGCAAAGAGGCTGTTAAAAGACAGGACGTCATCTACGGTAAGCAAGAGGACAAACACTTCGATCACGCCAAACGCCCCCAAAAAAACAAATGGTATTTTCCGGATTCTTGTATCATCTTTTAAGTGTACGTGCGTGAACAAACAAAACTTTCTCATGTCAGTCAGCTTTTGATTACCGATAAGAGACAATTACACTGTCAAAACAGCGATGACAGTTCCTCTAATTATGATGATTTACGGTGTGTTCTTTATCACTGAGAACCCTTTTGATGACGTGATTACAAATATGACACAGCACCTCAAAACTTTTCACAACTTTGACCTGGTGAACTGCTCTTAGTTTTCTACACAGCAGCTTTACTCGTCCAATTTAGAGCTAAATAAGTATACACGTGGTGTCCTTGTACCAGATGTTTCAGGGAGTCCTTCAAACACATTAATCCAGAGATCCCTCTCCAAATTTCCTAGAGTTAATCCAGACGGAGATGCACCACGTGCGCACCTTAAAAATCCTCCTCGACGTCTACATGCACGAGTTGAAGCAGTCCCAGCTGATAGAGGAGGCCAGGTTGGAGCAGCTCTTCTACAGCGTGGACGCCTTGCTCGGCCTCCACCAGCACTTCCTCAACTGCCTCAGAATACACCAGAACGAGAGCCAAGAGGAAGGAAGCCCAAACAACTACCAGATCACGCAACTGGGGAATATTCTCATCTCTCAGGTCAGGAGTCATTTTAAAGCCTTCCATGGAAAGGGAGGTGCATTTTTCAGGTCAAAATGTCAGTGAAGTTTATACGTCAACATAACAGACAGCAAGTCTTCTCAAAACAACCGAAGAGAGTCGGAGGGTTAAAAAGGTTCAAAATGAATTTACTGTAAACAGATTGTTGAAAATCATCCAAATGTTCCTCAGCCAGATGATTGCGTTATCCCCTCACAGCGTATCTTGGTGGATTTGTTTGAACATTTTAACCGACTTGTTTCTTTCAGAGGCGTCATTTCCCTTCACGAGCTGAACAGGTTCCCTGCGGTTTACTTACTCTGACTCTTAGACGCGGTGTGTTTACATTTCTGCACAAAGATCTACGACAAACAGTCTGACGCGACGCGAAACATCACTGACGAGCTAAACCAGCAATTCAGCTGTCAGAAACGGGGGATCACGTGTAAACCTCCTCACATTTGACTGACCTTTATTACAGTTTGAAAACAAGCTGCTGCCATTAGCTCCCGGGTGCTTTGCGCGTGTTGTTGTAACAATTATCGGCTTTATTTAGTAATAAATAATTGTGTTTAAACTGCGGCATTGTTGTTGCTGCTCAGCCCTTCTCTCTCTCTCTCTCTCTCTCTCTCCACCCTTGTCAACCTCGCTGCATGTGCCGACCGAGTGTACAGGTGTCCATAGGAATGGCTGGTATGTCTGAAACCTAAGGGACTACAGATGGGTGTGTTTGCTCCATGAGCTCAGGAATGAAGCTGTGTCGCTGGGATCACGTTCCTGGAGAAGCAGTCTGTCTGTCTGTCTGTCAATGATTTTCCGACTGGAGAATAACAGACGCACCAGAGCTTTCTGTGTTCTACTCTTTCACAGCTCTGAAAAGAGGAGTCATTTTGTGCTTTCGGCACCAGTCACGTCAGATGACTTCTGTTGCTGCAAAAGCTGAAGGAGGCGTTAAAGTTTATCCAAAGCGGCCCTTGTGTTTTCAAGTTGGTCAATATTTGGCCCGGACTGTGAGGACAAATAACGTGTAAATCATAAGATCAGATAGTATCTATTCACAGTTGATACATTTCATGTAACTACAGTGAAATAAGTGATAACATGTTAGAATTTCAACCTGGGTACACACACACACACACACACACACACGCACACGCACACACACACAGGTGGCATTTTGACGTGATGTATGTCAAGGTTGATACGCATCACTCTCCTGAAAAGCAGCACATTTGCTCTCTGGTTCAACATTTCTTCGCTGCCGTGCTGTCTCTACTTTTTGTACGACATGTCCGGTGTGAAGGTCTGTGTGTGTGTGTGTGTGTGAGAGGGACTCTGCTGTCAAATAGTGGCATGTATGTGTTGTACTCACATCCTGGGTGTAAATCTGCTCTGGGATCTTAATGACCCTCCTCTCTCTCTCCTCCAACACAGTGTTGACATTTTGATATTTTCAGTCATACCTCAGCAGCAGCTTCAATGCAACTGTTTTACTATCCCGTTAAATCTTTTTAGAAATCCGAGTTTCATCTTTTTTGTCGTTTCTTTGGTAGTTTTCAGGTGCTCTGGGAGAAGGAATGGTCGAGTGTTACAGTGCTTTCTGCAGCCATCACAGCGAAGCGGTCAGCTTCTACAAGGAGCAGCTGCAGAACAGCAAGAAACTGCAGATCCTCATGAGGGTAAGCGATGTGTGCTTGTTGGCGGGTTCGTGTACATGACGTGATTTTCTTCGTGACACCGAGGCTTTGGCTGAAAAAGAAAGTGACGTGAATCAGGTGCATGCCTCGAGCAGCAGTAGCAGTTTCTAAGTGACGCGCCTTTCCGACAAACAATGCTGATGACGTTTCTACCGAGAATGATGCCGCCAACAAAGAGAACCACGATGCTTGACCTAAGGCCAGCTACTGTGAGTGATGCAAGTCCTGAAAAACAAAACCTTTCTTTTCATAACAGAAAATAGGTCAGCTTCCCCTCGTGCGAAGGTTGGGAATCCCGGAGTGTTTTCTGTTGGTGACTCAACGCATCACAAAATATCCAATCCTGGTGGAGCGCATCATACAGAACACCGAAGGTAACCTCTCAAGCTGAGTTTGTCTGCTGTCTTTGGTGGCACAAAGCAGGCTGGAATTGAATTGTTTTCATGTGCTCCTTTCAGCGGACACGGACGAGTACAAGTCTCTGGTGCAAAGTTTGGCGCTGATCAAAGACTTCATCTCCCAGGTGAACGATCAGGTCAGCGAATACGAGAAAGTTGTTCGCCTGAGAGAGATCAGCGTCCGTCTGGACCCAAAGTCTCAGGGCAGGCTGAAGGACGGAAGACTGTTCCGCAGAGAAGATCTGATCCAGGGAAACAGGACGCTGCTGCACGAAGGCCCAGTCACCTGGAAGACCTCCGGTAGACAGAAAGGTTTGTGACTATTGCTCGTCTTTGTAAGCAGCTGTCGTTAATGGTCAAGGAGATTTAAGAGTACTTCTTTGCAGGGAGTAGTCTTAAAATGAGTCCTCTTCACAGTCAGCCTGAAATGTCTCTGACACCGAGACTATCCAGGTGGCTTCATGGACTAAACTCTGATACTCTACCTGTTGTGTTCTGGCTTTGTTTATTTCATGTACGCAGCTTCTAAATCTGAGTCTGACTCACGATTTACGCTCCAAAATAGAGACACAAAGAAGTTGAACTCGGTTTGCGTCCTAAAGTTTGAGAGAGGGATTCACCACAGCACCTGATCCTGTCTGAATATGCCCTAAAAGTGGAACCCGTATGGAAACATCAACTCTTATTGTTCTTTCCTCATTTCCTCACTGATTTGTACACAACACAAAACTGTGAAGTGTGTGAATGTGTGATCTGATTTTGATAAAACTTTCAGCGATGAGGCATCAAGTGACTGACGGCTGGGTGGATTACTGCCATGTTTTTTCGCCTGCCTTCCTTCCTTCTTTCTTTCCTTCCTTGTGTCGTGTGCCCTTTTTTTCCTTTAATTATGGGTTCAACTTGACAGCCAAGTTCTTTTTGTGAAAGCCAAAGGATTCAGAGAACCGGTATATCAGCATTTTTCTATGCCATTACTTCACATCGTGATGTGATTTCAGTAGACAAGTTCATCTTCGGTGGCAGCTCTCGCATTGTTTTGATGCTGAGCTGCATCTGTCTTCCTGCAGACGTCCACGCTGTGCTGCTGCAAGACGTGCTGCTCCTCTTGCAAGAGAAAGATCAGAAGCTCGTGTATGCCACTGTGGTGAGTTCTGCCCAAACATTCAGGACCTCAGACCTCTTTCCTTTTTAAAAAAAAATGCATCAGGATATGATCGTATCTTGTGTGATGTGACAATAATCCAGGACAGATCATGATTACATGACAGTTTGATTAATAACTCGCTGTAATCTCGTGGCTCGTGCAGGAAAACAAACCACCGGTGGTCTCCCTTCAAAGGCTGATAGTTAGGGAGGTGGCTCACGACGACAAAGCCATGTACCTCATCTGTGCCTGCACCACCAGCATGCCGGAGATGTACGAGATCCACACCAGCTCCAAAGAGGAATGCATCACATGGATGGCGCTGATTCGGGAAGCTGTGAACCGGTAAGCTGAGGACTTCTAGAAGAGAGAGAATGAGTTTCAGTGACAGATGATATCTTGTGGAGAAAGCCTTTTGTATAATAACGTCAACATTTCACATCTTGCATGTTCGATATCACATAAATATGACTTTAACAATGCTGAGTAAGATGTCTGTGATTTTTCAGCTATCCAGAAGAGGAGCCGTACCGTGAACTGACCGCTGGACTGCAACAATATCAAGGTAAGAACAATGTCATCATTCAGTGGGGAAGACAACTGATTAAACCGTTCTCATAGTCAACAAGGTCAACACAGGATAACGGCAGCCTCTGAGCTTACTTGACAAACGTGTTTATTTGTGCTGTTGCTCTTCAGATATTCTAAAGGCGCGGGATGACCTTATAACACAGAATCTGGCAGAGAAGCAGCAGATCTTCGCTGCTCTCTACGAGACCGTGATGGAGAAGGAAACCCCGCACAAAGGGCTGCTGCTCCGAGGAGACGCCTCTGACCTCCAGCAGGGGGAGATGCTGCTTAAAGGAGCCATCGATGAGGGTGAGAGCTCAGGCGACATCACTTTAAGAGTTGGCCTAAGTTTTGTGAATCATTTCGCGTTTGTCGCAGGTCATGAGTCAGTGTTTGTTATTTGCAGTTATTTCTGCATCGGTTTGCCATTTAAAAACTCCATGTTTGAGTTCGGAAGATGTGCAGAAGTTTTTCCCACACAGCTGAATCATGACTCAGACATCACTGATAGCGTCTGTTAAAGAGGTGATTAAGGAGTTGTTTCTTTTTCTTTTGTCTGCAGTGGATAACTTGCAGAACTTGCTCTTCTCGAGGATAAAAGATCCAAAACCTCTTACGGATGAGAATAGCACGCAGGGCCGGCAGCTCAGGAGGGCACAGACCTTCGGGGTGGCAGACAGCAACTCTGCTGCAAACGCCATGGAAAGTAAGCTGACACAAAGTCAACCGGTGTATAATGATGCCTTGTTTTTATGCACGTTGGTGTGAATGTGTTAACAGGTAAGACAATTAAAGGAGTTTAAAGGATGACTAATATTTAATTACAGCCTCTCGCTTTTTAAAGGAGATCGACGGGAACTTTCTTTGTTTGAAACTCTCGCATCATGCATCAAGGAAGTTTACATTTGAGTCATTCTTGTTGTGTAATACTGTACTTTAGTGCACTCATATGGTCAACTCCTTTTTACCCCTCTGAGGCATGCAAGTACTCCAGAGGCTTAAATAAAACGCTCTCTGAGCTGAAATGTACGCTAAATATCAATATGTGAAGATGTTTATTGACTTGAGATTTCGTTTTCTCAGATGGAGATACAGCCGAGGGGCCAGGTGACGGCGAGAGCAGCGCACCGCTGTACAGAAGGCACAACGCGAGTGACCCTCAGCTCCAGAAGACGTTCTACGAGAGCCTGGAACAGTCTGTGAGTGATCGAAACCTGAGGCTGCATTCAGACACGATCCAAGCGCAGGTTTCTTCCGCTCATTTGAAAAGGAGTAGTCCATTTAGGATGCGGCGGTGCGAGCCAAAAAACACAGCGGTCTGCAGCGAAGAATAACTAAAATAAATTACGGTTTCCTGATTGTTTCATAGCGGAAACCTGCCTGTCACTCTTCAGCTGCATCTGTCAAATAAAGCCCCAAAAATATCTTTGAAAATTATACGATCATTTTTTCATTACTTGTGTTATTTTGCTTCAAGGCTGATGATGACATAGAGATGCCAAGCAGTAATCCAACATCCAGTAATTTCCCTGAGGATGAGGTAACCCTTCTGATACTTTTGTTCATTATTTTCCTCTCTTTCTGTCGACACTGCAGAAATCTTTATCTACCACTGCAATTCTTTTTCTCTGCAGGTGTATGACGGGGTGATGAAGCTCGCACAGAGGCTGTACAGCTTACAGGTGAGGGCGTTGTTCTGAAATCTTTCATTCAGCAGGCACCTCATTCCTAGAAATGCCTTACAAATGTCTTTGTTGTATTAAATTCTCGGACCTGCAGGCAATCATCGCGCAGCAGGACAGCCAGATTGAGCTGCAGCACACCTTCCAGTCAAAGAGCAAGCAGCCCGCTCGCCATTACAGCAGCATGCTGCTCGAGCAGGAGAAGCAGCGCAACTTGGAGAAGCACAAGGCGGAACTCGCCAACTTGCACAAGCTGCAGGCCCAGCATCAAGAGGAGCAGCAGCGCTGGGAGAAGGAGAAGGAGCGACAGAGGGTGCAGATCGAGGCTCTGGAGGCTCAGGTGCAACAGAGGGAGGAGGAATGTCGGAGGTGGGAGGAGAAGCTCGATGAGGAGAAGGCCGAGCTGGAGATGCAGAGGGACGACTATCAGCAGAGACTGGCGAGGCTGAGGGAAACCACACAATCTGTAGACAAGGATAAGGAGCGTCTAACTCAGGAGAAGAAGCGCCTGGAGCAGCTGCAGGAGAAAATAAAGAAGTACATGCCAAATAACTACGATGATCCTGCACAAGTAAGGAATCATCTGTCCACAAGTTTTCTCTCCACACTGATGATACACTGATATTTAAATCTTTAAATATGTATTTCACATTTCCTCTTCCTCCGTAGTACTGGAGTCTGTCCAGTTATCAGTCGTTCAGGGGAAGCATCGTAAACGGCAGCGGGAATCTGACCCTACCTCCAAACCTCCACGCCTTGCCCAGCCCCTCAGACCCCATGGAAATACCTCCAAAGGTTCCGCCGCGCAAGGAGAGCATCAGCCCGCAGCCGGTTAAGCCCGAGCTGCCGATCCAGCTCATCAGCACGACCAACCAGGTGCACAAACCTGCAGCCGTGCAGCAGCAGATTCCCACCAAGCTGGTTGCTCTGTCCAAAGGAAAGGAGAAGGGCTTCAAGAAGGGGTCCCACCAGAGAACGCACAGCGCAGGTCAGGATGCAGGCCTGTTAACCTCACCCCCGCACTGACACATGAGATGGTTTTAAAATGAACCATGCATTTACAGTACAAGAGATTCGTGTGTCTATAGACAAAGAAACATGTTCAGCAGCAGCAGGTCAGCTCTTAGAACCACGGCTTAACCAGCCTTCAGGTTCAAATGCCTCAAAGATTTTTGTCTTTTCTACATGCAGCCAATATCGATGTGAACCAGGTGGTGCCGATCCGAGTGACTGGGAAAGAAGGAGGCAGCCTGAGAGCCAGAAGGAACGCCAGTCCTCAAAGAATCTACCAGTCAGGTACAGAGAGACAAACGCCGAGACATCACCCTACAGCTGATCAGCAGTCTGTTTGCATTTGTAGATCTGAGTGACTGAACAGCTCCACCTTATGAAGAAGTACTACTGTGACGTTCTAGTTTAATATGTGTCTCATACAATCAGTTTGAACTCTGCAGTGCAGAGACAGGAGGGGGGGGACTGACTTACACAGCTTCACAGCTTCATTCATTTTATTTCCCGTTCCGCTTTCAGGAACCTTCAACCCGCCAGGATCTGCCAGCACTGTGAAAATGTCTCAGTCCTTCAGCACATACAAGAGGGACAACAGCAGCGCTCCACCACCACCTCCGCCCCCTTTTCCCAAAGACATTCTGGAAACGGGCAAAGAGAAGGTAATTTACCTTTAACCCACGACTACAGACTGGAGTCTGGACGCTGTCCGTCCTAAAGACTTGTACACATGGAGAGACTGTTAAAGACTTCATGACATCCATGTGTGTCCAGTGCAAAGAGGACCATTACTGGGAACCATCATTAAAAAAAGGTTTGTGGTTCAGGTTGGTCAAAAAATGTATAAATTTCAGCCCATTTGTATATTTGGGAAAGACTGTTTTTAAAAAGTTATTTTTTTTAAAATCATTTTTATTTGAAATGAACGTAAGTCGTCTTTAACCACGCAGCACTCATGTCTTAACTCTCTCTTTTTAATTTAACGAATGATAAGCACGGTGTGAGGAAGCTGTAGATTTACAAAGTTTACATCTGTTTAGATTCAAGGTGCCAAACATGAAAGTTTTATTTCAGAAAGAATCAGATAACCTTGAAATGTCTAATTTATACTGCGGTCCTGCTCCTCAGTATGAGCTGTAAATCAGGGTGTGTGTAAGAGACGTTGGCTGTAAACTTTATTGTTTGTAAATACCACCAGCCTTTATGAGCATGACATGGACATTCATTGTTAAATAATGTTGTACATAACTTTGAACATCTAGCGTCGCACACGATGTCACCTTTTCCGTTCCATGTAAAAATTTCCTCTAAATCCCGACCGATGGATCATGGAATAAAAATATGTTTGACTTAACGGAGTGTGTCTAAATTAAATGTTGTTTCTAAAGATACTGAACTGAACAAGAAGTGATGTCACGCTGCATTCAGGTGTTGATATATATTTGGCAGAAACCCTTTCAGATGATCCAGAACGCCACGGCGTGCCCGGTCTTCCATCAACCCAAAAAGGGCACGTTGCCCCGCTGGTCAGTGACTATTGCTGGCTACCAAGTAGTATCTGGTTCTGTACACACCTACTCGACCTGACCTTTACACCAATGAACCTCGCAGTCTGCCTTACGTTTGAACTTTGCTAAGGACTTCCCTGTGTTCCTCCCACAGTCCAAAGACACGCAGGTCAATAGATTAATTGGTGGTGACTTGTCCAGGATGTACCTCACTCCTCACTCATTGTCAGCTGGGATAGCTATGAACAGGAAGAATTATCTCCACAGTGTCTAAGCCGGGCACCATCTGACCACCACTGTGATCATCATACAGAGTGGAGCTGAAATATTTTATACTTGACGTCCCTCTGGCTTTTTCATTGGGAGTTATTAAACCTCCCGGCCGCTCATCATAAATGAATCATCAGATGTGAGGCTTCATCGCTGACCCTTCAAAGTTATTGTACGTTTGTTATTGTTTAAATATCAGACATGAGCTTCTGTTCGGAGTCGATTCCTCACTTATGGCACCAGTATTGTCAAAAACCTCAACCGCTCGATCACTTCATGTGATTCACTTCAAAGACTCACTCAGGTTGAACTTTTATTTTATTTTTTTTAGGTGGGTTTGATTTCCACCAGGACTAACTGTAAATGTAAATGTGTGTGTTGAGTTGATCAAATAGTGACCCAGTACGAACAGCTCTCCACTTTAGAGTGACTGAGCCGAGCCGACAAAGCCGCTCTTTGTCGGGCTGCTGTTCATCTCTGCGGAGTCTGAACAGCGGCAGACCTTTTTCACAGCTGGAGGGTCACGATGAAAAGATGCATTCAGACTCAAGGGGCCGAGTTATGTCGGGCATCGGCAGAGGAAATCAAATCACTGAGACGCACAGATATCAGATACAACGTTTCTTTATTATACGTAGTCCTCAACAGAGGCGTTAAAAACCACTTGGTGACAAACTATACTGGTGGATAATGAATAATCTCATGTCCTGGCAATCAGCGAGGGCAAACCTCCAGACACCGAATAACTGCCTCTGACCTCCAACAACCGACAATTAGAAATATATCTGTACTGGTGTTAATGAAGCGACTGCTGGGCTCTGGTGTTTTAAGATGACACCCTCAGGTCAGAGATGGACTTGCAAAACAAAAAGTAGGATGATTATTTTGCACACTGATACCTTGCTTTCCGTTTCTTTAAACCTCTTTTTTTTTTTTTTTTTAATGAGCTTACATAAACATACAGGCACGAACCGACAACTTCTGCCGGCACGCGAGTTCAAAAATATTGTGCAAAACCTTTTGAACGTTGGTAACACGACCCGTCTCTCTCTCGCACACCGTCATACAGAGTACAGTACTTGTGTTTTCCATAAAGCAACTTTTAACACGTGACACATTCCGCTGTACCTCCAAACACGGACACATTTAAGGCCAAAACCAGTCTTTAGGACAATATGAGGGGGTAACAAAAAAATCCGTGGTGGCCTGTACTGTAGATTATACACTGCTTTTTATATAAAAGGGTAAATTCATCGCATGCAAAACAAAATATACCAAAGAAACAAATGGACAAATGTTTAAAAAAATAATGGTCTGATCGCTCTGGCTCAGTCAACAGCCATGATAGCACCACATTTTAAAGGGTGTGAAGCTCTTCGCTGCTGTGGAGGGATGCGGGCAGACGCGGCTTCGTTGTGGAGTGTGAACGTTTGTGTGCTTCTGCGAATTGGAAAAAGGTCTCGGCGTGCTCCAAAAGGAAGTGCCTGTCAGACTGTAACAGTGACGCTCCTGCATCTGACGCTTTGAGTCAGCAGCTCACGCCTACTTCACACAATCAAGTGCAACAGCTTAAAAAAAAAAAAAAAAAAAAAAGTTGAAGGAGAGCTCGATCTCCATCTGTGCATAGCATCTCTGCCTTCACATGCAGCTATTTGGAACAACTCAAGACATATTTGCGTTTAAACACACAGGCTATATTTGTCATACAAACACGTTCTTTTCAAGCACACCGAGACCTTTTTACGCCCCGGTCACACCAGGAGGGGTGGCACAGTGAAATATTTGCTTCTTGAGGTTTGGTGATTCAATTGCAGTTGCTCTGTAAGCTCGTTCCCATTTCATCTTGACTGAGCCGTTAGCTTCCCTCTTTGTAAATAAGTGCTCAGTCAGTACGCTTGTGTGCTAACAGGACACTAAGTCACCACTGAATCCTGTTGCATCATCTCAGGGTTAACCACTAACGATGACCATTTCATCATTCATCTCAGCCCTGTGAATTGATCCACTAATCTGAGTGATTCCATGGAAGGAATCGATTTGAGTGGTGTGACCGGGCCTTCGCGGCTTAATGGGAGTATTTGGTGTTCAACAGCTTGTGTAGGTTCCAATTTTTGCCCGCCATTCCCTTCACAGGTGGTGCAGACTGTATGTTAGTAGAAGAAGAAGGTGTTGGGGCTGCTGTGCAGGTTTTATACTTAAGTGTGATTTGTCGGTTTTCGACCTTGTGTATGTGTGTGTGTGTGTCCAATCCCGATGCACCGCTGAGCCAGCCTTTCGGAAAACACTGATCTCCTCTGCTCTTCCCTTCGCACCAAGTGCAAACAAACGCCCGTACGTACTTAAAATGTCTTTGACTGAGACGCGATGTAGAAAAAAACCAACCGTACCAACAAAATAAAACATGAAGTGAAATGATAAATGCCGCTCTTGACGTGCTTTCAGTCTGATTTCTTTTCCTCTTCGCTCTCAGCTCGAGGCGTTTCCTGAGGCAGGTGCTGGGGCGAGTCTTCGCTCTGATCGGTGGCGTCTGTGGCTTGTGGCTCCGGTTTAGTCGAGGGCTCCTCTATCTGCGGCGCTGCGGTTTGTGTACAGTTGATAGGTGCGAGCACTATGGCAGGCTGCAGGGGACAAAAACAAGTGTCCATATAAGATGGCTGGATTGTGGCGAGCGGGGGGAAACAAAACATAATGATGATAACAGAAGACAGAAAAGTTGTAGATAAGACAAACACAACCAAAGAATATACAGTCATTCCTCTGTCTACAGCTAGCTTTGAGACTGAATGGACTAATCACTTCCTGCTAAACCCAAATTAAAGGAGCTTTAATGTTGTCAGAGGTATTCCTGTACACAGAGATAGTCCCAGATATGCATAAAGAAAGAGGCATATCATAGAAAAACCCACACAGATCACACATGCTAAATTACATTGCTAGGAGAACCACCGACAACAGCTTCATTAGTCTATCACAGGTGTGTGTACGCAGAAAAGTTAAACTCTTAAGGGGGAAAACTACAGAAAAAAAGTAACCTTAAGTAAGATTGGGATGTTTTAAAAGGACCAGTGTGTGGGATTTAGTGGTGTAGTTGCAACCTCCTCGCCTCACGTTCTCCTTCCTAGGAGAAGGAGAACAGAGAAACTACGGCAGCTGCCAAATGTCCAAAAAAATACTAAAAGGTCCCACGTAGAGCCGGTGAAACATGCTACAGTACAAACACGGCAGGCTCTGTGGAAGAGGAGCGTCTGTAGAAAAGGCTCATTGTAACACAGCAATACTCATCTCCAGGTGTAAACAAAGCCCACTAAATCTGACACACTGGACCTTTTGATGGTGGAGTGTAGAGTAGCAAGCCCAGATAGAATACCTGCAGTGACATTCACAGACAGCTGAGCCCTCAGCAGCAGACTAGAGCACACCCACAGTAAAATAAAAGGATGGGAGCAGCGATGGGAGGGAAGGAGGGGTGGACAGTAAAACAGAAAGAGGCAGTTGGAACGGATGGAAATATTTAAAGGGGTTACTCAACTTAAAATTCTACTTTACTCTGCATGATATGTAACTAGATGGTTTTTTTTCTTTTGTTGCTTGATTTTTTTTTCTTTTTTCCTTTTCCTGTTTTTTTTTTTTTTGTTCGTCGACCGTAGGCAGTCATATCAAACTGGTATTCACCACAAATCCACTTCCAGTCCAGAACTGAGGCAACTCCTTACGCCACAGCGCTACACTGAGGCTGGTGAGCAGAGTGCAAGGCACCAGGTAGAGCAAGGCCGGCTGACCCATCTGCATCAGGGCCAGAGCCACGAAGGTGATCAGCAGGCCGATGCCGTACGCTGACGAGAGAGAGAGAGAGAGAGACAACACAGACGAGGTGGTTAGTTTCCCGTCGTGTCTGACCAACAATTAAGATAACGCAGGTTTCAATCTGGAGCCGCATTAGGACTGGGTTTACTGTGATATTCACCACAGCCACTGTTGATCAGTGAACTCTGGTCTTCTGGTCATTTAAATCCCACCTGGAGTGACCACATTTTACAGTGGAGCTCTGGATTGTTTACCTGCTATTGCTTACCAGCGGCTTGTCCTACTTTATTTATTATTAATCAGCTCAGTGTGAAATTTAACTTTTGCACATATTGTTTTTGTTAACCTGAACAGAGAACACATTTCGAATGGTCGTGCCAGATGAGTGCCCACCAAAGAGCTCCGATTTGCTCGATGCTTCTGCTTCTTATAGCAGGTTTTTTCTTGCCACTGTCAGCAAGTGCTTACTCATGGTGGAAACCGTGTCTCCGCTCTACATGTGAAGTGTCATAAAATAACTTCTGTTATGATTTAGCAAACATACATAAATAAAATGAAATTTCATTTGAACAATTAACAGAAAAGGGGTCTATTACAAACTACATCCTGTCATGTTTCATGTGATGTTAATCCCATCCAAATGGGGCTCATCATAAAAAAACTACAGTTTTAAAACGCAATTATTACTCAAGCCCCTCCGCCCCGTGTACGTACCGATCGTACAGGCCACAAAGTAGATCCTGGAGGATTGTGTTAAAATGTCAAACCTGTGACAGTACACCACCAGCAGACCTGGCAGAAACACAACATTCAGAAGAATAAACAAGTGTATTCAGCAACATCTCATCACATTCAAACATCAGATTAATTCGTTATTTGAGTGACCAGATAAGCTAATTTAAATGATTTGTCACAAAGGCAATGTGCAATTCTAGAACATTGAATAGAAAGTGCGGGTGATGAGTAGCGCTGTGTTTACATAGCTGGCAACCACATCAATGTTTTCTCCTGCATGGACAGTCTGAATAGTCTGTGGTTAATGCTGATTTAGTCATTTCTGGTTGTGACCACATACTGAGCTTTAAGCGGTTTCGGTTCCTCGTGGTTTGATGACACAGTTAATTACCTGGTACTAAGATATCGCCAAAGCCCAGGAGGGAGAAGGGCCGGTCACAGAGAGCCAGGGGAGAGGAGTTTAACCTTGGTACTTTGAGCACCATGGGAAGCTGGAGGGAAACGCAAATATCAGTGTTAGTGTCGGGCTGCTCGTCCTCTGAGCTGATGGGAGTTGTGGAATTTGAAAACAAGCTCACCTTTTCATGTGTGGAGGAGTCAGAGGGGCCAGCCGCTACCTCCACCATTATACTTTCCCCACTCTGTGGAGGGAAAAGGTCGCGGTTAACGTGAGCGTGACACACGGTAACAGACAAGCGGGCGTGCGAACGACACGTGAAACGAGGGTTGACGTACATTTGTTAAGAAGGGCGTAATAAATACGAAGAAAACATCGTAGACAAAAAGGACCGTCAGTAGTAAGGTGCAAGCCTGCAGAGACAGAAAACAAGAGGTGAGTTTACAGCTGACATTAAAAAAAAAACAGAGCGCTGAGTGTGAGAGTGCTGACCCACCTTAAATGTGGGGAGTCTGACTGTTTTGAGCATGTAGAGACAGAAGGCGATCCCCAGGGCGTCCTGTAACACCCACGCCCACCTGGAGGACACATAACAAGACTGTGAGTCAGCCCACGCCATCATCAGCCGACGTGTTGTTATATGCTACCGTTATGTCACCCAACACACAGAAAGCGATCGTTACCCACAATGTGCTCTTAAATCAGCATGGATGGGTGAAAGCAGACGCTGAAATCAACTGAATATATATTCACTTAAAGTCAAACATGATCATTTTTTAATATATAAATCAATTTTTTTGTGCATTAGCAGCCTTCATGTGACTGATTTTGACTTTCTTTGTGACATATGCACACACAAGATGTGCATGATGCCATTTAAACTGATCTACCCAACCGGACACCAGTCAGGTTTAATCTATAGCAAGAAAATGAAATAAAAAAGATTTTCTGGAAACTTCAGTTCTGTCTTTTTTGATCATGTTACCTGGTGTGTACATGCGACAGTTTTCTCTTTACACTTACTGGTCTTCATTGCGAAACACCATCCAGGTGATGCTGACACCGATGCAGAAGGCCGACAGCAGCAGCATCCGGATCTGCGGCCGTTTGTGTAAGTACGGCAGGTTGTTCTCTGGGACCCTGCGATCATAAGGCTGATTATAACAATCTGACAGCAGTCTGGTGTGGTGTTACAGCTTTGTCCTGTGTGCACCCCTACAGTGTTCGATCGGCCCTGATGCAGAGATGCTGCCCATCTCACGTTTTGGTCGCTGGAGAGGCACGGAGTCCATCTGTCTATTCAACAGGGTGTAATTTCATCATATTCTCAGTCGGGCGGATGTGATTCGATCTGAGCAGCACTAAGTCTCAACATTTATCTATGTTTGAAGTGTTAAAATACTGTAGAGATTAAACATTTGTTTTAATGTGCTACTTCAAGTGTTTTTGGTGTTGGGCAGGTAAGAGTAGAGCAGGCCAGATAGTTGAGTTGTTTTATTCTGAGTCAGGAGGATCTTGTTAAAACTTATATAGGAGTCATCTTTTGGTTTTATTTGATTTAAACAGCAGCATAAGGCCCCATTTTCTTTGAGGTTTTTTAGTATTTGTAAATGAAAAGTTGCCAAGTAACATTATTTAACCAAATCCATCTGCTGGGTTGTTAATAAATGGAGGCTTGTCCCGGATCTGAACCCAGGACAAAAAGTACAAAACTTATGCAACTGTACAGAGCATCAGAAACCAGTATGACGTGATGACAGCAGACTTTTGGGCGTGAGAGTCATGAAAACGTACTGACGTGTCTCACCTGCATTTGCAGAAAGGGAGTCTCCTGACAAAGGGCCACAGACAGCTATGGAGGCCGACAGACGAGGCCACGCAGAAGATGGCTATGACCCAGATGGCTAAACAGAGAGGAAACAGCAGGCAGGAAGGACATCAGTGCACATTATCACATGATATTCACTCATATTCTATTGAGGAAACACACTTTTTTTGTTCTTTGGCTCTCTGACAAAGTTAGTCCTTAAATATCTTCTCTCCTTGTCCAGTTTTTAGTGTGCAACAGCTGATCAAAGAGTCTGTCTGTCAGCAGCTAATCTATTTATCAGGGAAATGTTATCTCAGTCATTACACTCTTTCACGGCACGGCCAGTCTTTGCACTCAAGAAGTTCACAAATTCAGATCTGTAATCTACAGCCACCTAATGCAGGACACTCTGCAGCTCTGTTAGGGGATAAAGAGTCTGCTGTAGCTTGAGTTGCTTGGAGGAATTGAGAGTTTACAGTGGAGCTAAACAGAAGAATCATTAACTGACTGTGCCATCCAAGATTTTCCCAGACGGTCTGGGCTTTTAACCAGCAATCCGCTGATTCTAAATCCTTCTTCTCAGCTGCTGAAAACCAAACTACACATACGGCAGGCCAGAGACATACGGCTGTGAATGCTTTAAATATATTTTAGCATCAGGGAACGACAACTTAACATTGTTTCCAAAGTGACTTTGTACTTTTGTCTCAGTCAAGACAAATAAGAAAACTTGTGAGATGCAGTTGAAAGCTCTAAAAGTGGAAGTTTAGATTGTTTATCACATAAGGAAAGCATTGTTTTCACAGCCCGTATCCCCAGCGAATGCTGTACTGAGCCATGCCAGAATATGTGGAAAATTACAGACTGGCTTTAGGAGGCAAACCACCGCCCCAACACAGCAATAAATACTGGGCAGACGGGACTGAAACCACTATTAATCTATTGGTCACATAAAAGTGGATCAGACCGAAGGGCTTTGAACAATCAATGTTGTGTGAGTGCATTTGTCGTACCGAGGCGGTCATAGAAGAAGTAGAGTAGCACCAGCATGCTGCAGCACATGACCACGAACACACAGATCATGATGGGGGTGACGTCCACCGTCTCCTCGTCCTGCTTCTCCGCGCCGTCGTCCCGCTTGTGCTTCATGTAGCGTCTGCAGGAGGAGAGACGAAATTCAGAGAGAGCGCTGACCTGCAGAGGCCTCTAAAAACTAACGATCGCAGCCTGTATAGACTTGTGGGAGCTTTCTTTCTTTCATTTTTTTTTTTTTATTATTCACTGACTCACTGACGCTTGGTGACTTTCCAAAGCAGGCCATCCGCAGTCAATATTTACCATCATTTCACAGGCTGGCTCGGCACTCGCTTCCTTCCCGAGTTCAAATCACACAACTCATATTCCAATTTTTTTTTTTTTTTCCTCTCTCTCTGTGCGTCAGAGACCCCATCTGACTGTGCCCCCAGTCACCTTGGCAACTGCGTCAGGAAAGGACAGACTGGGATTGGCTTAAGCTTGTGAGTCACTCATATAAACAACAGTGCCCTTTTGCGGAGTTGCAGTAGTACAATGCGGACTGCTGCTGGTTTGAAAAGAAGAGACGAGCACACACTCCTCGAAGAGAAAAGACTGAGCAGTCATACACTCATGCTTCTTTGCCAAGAAGGTGGTGCCTAATTTTCCCTGGAGATAACTCCCCTGATAAATTAACTCTGATTTAAATTTAGCAGTCAGGAACTAAAAGTGTGGTATGCACAGGAAGAAGGAAACTTTGTGTGCTGTGATGATGAGATGCGCAGAGTACAAAGTCGGGTAAACTACACTACAAGATGAATGAGTGACAATCAACAATTATTTTTTGCCCCTTAGAAGACTTTATCTTTACATAAATGAAGCCACATTTGCACTACTTTCCATTCATTTTAATATGTGTGTCCTCTTCTCTGATAATAAAAATCTTTAATGAGTTTACCCTCCAGTACATTGCTGCTTGTAATGAGTTCTGCTCACTCAAACCGGGCTGAGTATTCAAAACCTCAGAGAGATAATCCACATTAAATGTCAATTTCCACGTCTATGGCTCCATCGGGTACACTTACTTCTTGCTGTCTCTGCTGCCGGCCCAGTAGCCTCCAATGGCAACTGTTCCCACTGCCATCAGAAAGATGATCACCATGTTGTAGTCCAACACCGGCTCATTGGGTGCATACATGGCAACCTGCCTTCCTTTACCAAATGTCTGCAGGAGTTAGAAACACTACGGTCAAGTGATGGCTAAAGATTCTGATACATTTGTACACATGAAAACTCAAACATGGATTATAATTTGACAGAGGTCCATTCTTTATTTGTCCTTGTCTGCTACCTAGAGTGACACATACAAACTGTCTGTCTCTGTTGTCAGACTGTAAGAATGCCTCTCACCTTGCTTATGTCCAGCATATCGGAGTAGCTGAGCAGCGCTACAGGAATGTCGATCTCCTCATACTGAGTCTTGTTTCCTGCTGGTGGTGTCTGCAATTTAAAAGAAACAGAAACAAAGAGACAAATCAATTTAATCCTGACGCACGCAGACTACAAACAACAGCCTTAAGATAGTTCTGAGCGGGGTTACCAGTCTGTCCTTGCTGACTATGAGGATGCCTTTGGCGCCGTTAATCTGGGCCAGTCTGACTTTTTCATAGAAAGTGCAGTTGCCTCTCATCACCATGGGGATGCGATTTGGGAAGCCTCCCTCCGGGACCTCAGATGGCGAGCACAGGACCGATGTTGTCAGGTCATGGATCTGAAGACGTGACTTCAAGACAAAAGGTTTGGAACATTAGCCAGAGCTGGAGGGAATCCTGATGTGGTTCAGAAATCAATATAGATTAAGCTATATATTTTCTTGCTAATGACACAGCATTTATTTGATGTTTATTTCTCAATAGGCTGGATATAACTGTTCTTACAAAGCCAAAATGTTTGCACAAGGGAGGAAAGTTTTTTCTAATGACAGAAATCAATTATATCTAAAAATGAAATGACCCAGAAACAGTAATTGATGCATTTATTTCCTCCAGAGTGGATAACAGTAGTTTATTGTATTCTAATATCAGATATAAATCTCCAACATTTGCAGATGTTTCAGAAAGAACCTGCCAGAGTCCAACGAGGCACAACTAGCAGAGATCACATTTCAAGTATGAGGCTTCCTGAAAAACCTTTTATTGACCGCCAACATAAGTGCATAATGTAGTTCATCACCCACTGTTCCGTGTGGCTGTTAAGTCATTAACAAAGACCTGGTTGTACATCTCGCGACTTACTGCCTTATTGAGGTCCTGAGGTAGACGTGCCCACTGTGAGTTGAAGAATATGCAGTAATCCTTTCCTTTGCTCTTGCCCTTGTCACTGAAATGGGCCATGCCGTACTCTCCCACCACCTGTCAACACAACAACAACAACAACAACGTCTGTATGAGTCCAGTCCACATGTCCAGATGTTTTCGGATGATAGACTTGAACTTTATTTCCATCAGCACACACACACACCTACACACAATCTCTCTTGCTGTTTCCTGTAACAAAGTAAAAGTAAAAAAGTATTGCTGAGAAAGTAAAAGAGCATCTTTGGTATTTGATATTTGGGATTAAATAAATTCTGATAGAGGAACTGGATTAATAGACAAGTTTTAGGTCTCATAAAAGAAGAAAAACATCCAGATAAGTACAAAAACAAAAGATCCATTCCCTTGATAACCTCTGACCTTATTCCATAAATGAGTTCTGACTTGACATCTCAAGGTTCCCCTTTTACTCAAGTCACAAACTACAAATATTAAGCAACATGCTCGAGGACGACATTTTACACATGATGCATCTCCTGTTGCTCTGCTCGGAGCTGCACAGTCAGCAATCCCACATTTCTTGAATCACTGATATCCATTACATTGATTCATCGACGTGTCAGAGCAAATATATGTGCTAAAAGGCAGAATTTGACTCTTCATAAATAAATATAGATTTCTGCGAACCGAGGTGCAACACAAGAGAAAACTAATGTCACTTTTAAATTCAGGGAACAGCTCTGTTGTTTTATCTTTTAATATTAGCTGTAATATGTGCATTGTATATGTTTATAATTCAGTCTATACTAACTGATATAAATGGGGTGCAAGAAAGCACAACAACATCTCAAACTACAGCCTCCAGGGGTGAACCAACACCTCTATAAAACAGCGTAAAGACAAAGTGAACATTTTAATGGGATGGATATTGTTCCAAGGTTTTTGTATTAGGTTAGTTTTAGCCAGGTGAACCTAATAAAATGTCAAAATAAGGGCCGACGGCCTGGTATTATTTAAGCTTTGACTACAGTAATGATGAGCCTGGAGACTTTAAAGTATATCATTTATAAATCAAACAGTCTATAGTTATATATATATATATATATATATTACAGAGGAGAACAGTTGCCGGTCAAGTTGGTCATACTTTGACTCAGCAGGTTAAAGTACAGTAGCTTTTTGTATATTACGGAGTCACAGTAAAATCAGTTATGTTTTAACGTTACCCTTATTTCAGACGCGTTACCACACATTTGTAACTAGCACAAAGCGCTATTAAAAGGCAGCCTGCCGTAAACACTGTAGTGGTGTATCAACAGTAGGACCCTGCTTGGTTAATGTTACGTTATAAAAGGTGAGCGGCGTGTAGGTTTAAACAGGGCCCACGGTAATCTCCGCAAGCTAGCGGTCGTAGCATCCGAGCTAATAATCCCTTTTAAAAAATCTGTTTTTGTCTGCCACGTGCCGCAATGCGAAGTAAAACGCACAGAGGAATAGTTTCCAAGGAAATACACTCGGTCTCTCTCACCTTCTGGATGAGAAAAGCGGCCCAAAACAGTGTTTCAGGGACCCTCATGATGCCTTTTTTTAGCTTGTTGTTGTTTCCCCCATCGACCGACCGACCAACCAACCGCTCGGCTAGAGAGACCCTCGCACGAGCCCCCACCAGCTGTTCTAACAGGCCACGCCCATTCCGCGATGACTGTAACGGTTACTTTTAACCGCGACCAACGGCTACAACACAGATAATGTTAAATCTACGTTAGATATGCGTTCAGTAAACGTTTTCGCTTGGTTTGGCAGAGGCTCGACGGTTCACGTTTAAGTACTGCAGGCGGCTGCGCTTTTAAAGAGGAAGTTCGTAGCCGTAAAACGCAGTGGCGGAATCAGGCTGCTTGAGGGTCAGGGGCGGAAATAAATGAAAAGGGCACCAGCTGAATGTGGTGGGGGAACAGACAGTATAAAAATGGACGTAGACGCCATTATTTCACAATACATGTTTAAAGAGAAGTAGATACATGTTCGAGGTAGCGCTCAGTGACTCATGGAGCCAAAAAAGTTCAATTTCCAGAAATAAAATTACTCAGATCTTCCTCATTGTGAGCCTCATAGAGTGAGCACACCAGAGACTTCTGCCTGACGAGTGGCAAACTTTTATTTTAGCTCATTTGAATGGGGATAAGATTATTGAATTTTGATTTCATCTTCTAGTCTCTCCAAGTGTTATTGGACCGAATCAATTACAGTATGAAGAATGGACAGAGCCTGAACCTGTGCTGTTTTAAAGCTGAAAATATGCAGCTTTGGCTCTTGCCATGTTGAATCTTGTACTGCTTCTTCTGATTCCCGGCTAATCTAAAAATGAGCAAAGACACAGAGCTGCGGTGGTCAAACAAGCCACCTGTGATGGCACCTACCTGCCAACTCAAAGTGGCCACGTTCTTAATTATACTTAACTTTAAGCCTTAATATAATTTGAACAGGTGAGTTCTAGAAGAATCCTCAGTACAGTTGTTATGAACAGGGAAATTAGTTATAGAGACCAAAACTGTTTTTGTACCAGGCAACCAATACCCAACCAGAAGTTGGGGATTTTATTATAGAGGCTTTTGGAGACTGACTCACTTCTGCGTTGGCTTCATTATACAGTCATGGAGGTTTGGGTGGAGCATCAGGGCGCAGAAAGTCATGATGCATTTATGGTGAAACAGTCCTAATCCCTGGTTTAGACCTAAATTGCTTGATCATGTTGACTTGAAGTGTAACTAACCATTTAGAGAGACATCATGTGGCAGAGCCTGTGATATTACATAGCATTTTATCCTCTGGAAGGGAACATCATGTTTCCTCCACTGCAAGGGCTTTACAGCTCCATAATTGTGTTGTGCAAGTTAAAAATGATAATTAAAAACCTTCACTCACCACATTTATGTATCTCAAACACAGACGCATACTTGGACTTGCACTCTTCAAGTCAGACTTCAAGCTAACAAGGCTGGTGAGGCGGTAGCCATGCTTCCTATCCCTAACCATGTATTTTCTCTGTAATTATAGTTTACTGGGCAGCCTCCAGTATAATCAGCATCTTCTTCTTCCTCTGCTCATTATATATTCCCAACGTTAGAAAATCTTGTTCTGATCTATACTAAGTGAATTAATATGCTTTTTTGCTAAATATGTAGATAGATCAAGTTAATATTATTAGTATTTGGTACTGCAGTTAGTTTGGGAGCTAAACTTGCAATTTTAAAATGGTAATAATTACTTTTATATGTTTTATTGTGATTTATACAAAGAGTGTTTTCAGTGTGTCTTAAATATCCCTAGGATCATATCGTATCATAGTCACACTCACATATTAGTCCAAATGGAAACAAATAGGTGGATATTTATATATTTATTATGTTATTATTACATATTTAGTAATTGCTGGCTCCACCTGTGGTACTCAGTGTTTGTTGCATGACCTCAGTCTCTCTTTAATCTCTGCATGCTCGATCTTGTTATTCACTGACGTACTGCGGCGGGTTGATTCACTCGACATGATGTCATTCCATATGTTCTTCCTTCTGCCGGATATTTACCTGCATCAAGCGACACATCACCGGAACTTACGCGAATTGTGCCTTCAAAATAAAAGGGTGCATTTTGGTGGGTTTGTGGTTTCATCTCTGCACTTCTGCTCTAATTCTGAACACTTTTTTTTTTTTAACCTTTTCTTTAGCTTTCACCAACATCAATGCAGGATGTACATATATTTTTCTGCATTCTCTGCAGCTGTAGGCAACATTTCTACACATTATAGTCAAATTATAGGCAAATTATTATTATTAATTATCTGGTCCAAAGTGCAAAACTGTATAAAACAAACAAACAAACACAGTACTTACTCTAAAAGGTGATGGGGTGCTGTGTATAAAGTGAGAGTAGCTGTAACTGTTTTCTATACCAGAAAACAATCAGTACTTTTTCTTAGATATATTACTGCCACTCAGTCGTTAGAGTGATGTGCTTCTGTGCTACTGGATTAAGTTAGGGGAAGAGTCTGGTTGATATCATATGTATATTTATTTATTTACTTTTGTGGTCAGAAAATGCATCAAAACTTTCCAAAGAAGATGGCCTTTAAGCAGGTGGTTTACATGAATAAATACTGATTAAATTAACTTTATTTTTTACAGCTCAAATAAACTTGAAACCTGACACATAAACAGTGTACCGGCACTATAAAGTGTTATTCAGGGTCAGGAAAGGAACCATACATAAAACATCATCATATTTACAGCATATCATGTAGGATGCTCTAGATAACACCCCTTGGCCCCAGATATGTCTCACTCACCACGATGTTAAGGTGACCGTCACATTGTTCGTGCTTTTATTTTGAAACAAAAGCACCGGAAGCTGTATGTTCCCCGTGGGCTAGCCTGACAAACTGCTCAGTCTGGGAATTCACACATAACTTACTCTGGAGGGGAATGCTGCACTCGAAGCCAAACGTACTGTAAGTAGACATTGTAGCGAATGTCTTCACATTTTATTTAGTTAAATATAAACTACTCTGCCTGTGTTTAATTGTTAATAGTCTTGTACTTTCCTCACTGAAGTAACGGCGAAAGCCGGTGTTTATACAGGACGCTAACGTTAGCGGAGCTAGCTGCCTTCCGTCGTTGGGATTGTCTTTATTTATCCCTTTGAATTTCACTGTATTCATTAGACCTTGAAGGATTGAATAGGTGGTACATGTGGCAGCAGTTTACAGCAATAATCTCCTCTAATGCGGTCTTCATTAACACGGGGAGAGGAAATGTCTCCGCTGCCTGCTTTTAACGTCCACGGCTAGGTCAACGGCTATTCAGTATCTTTAACAGCGCAAACACAAGCGTTATGAGCTGAAACGTGAAGTAGATCTATCGTAGCTGTGTTTATTTATTTAAATAGACGAGTACTAGAGAAATAGTTGCTAGTTTGGCTAAATCCCAGTCCCTTTAATAGAGTGAGATATCTAGTCCAGGGGCAGGAGATGATGTAAGTAGGACTGGTATGCAGAGGTCTGACATCAGCCAGAAAGTGTCTGAAAGCTGTGTTGACTCGGGCCAAATAAGGAGGAAAGGAGCCAGGTACTCAGAGACTGAGAAAGACTGTTTAAATCACAGTTTAGACGCGCTAACATGGCTTTGCTTTGTTCACCGTGCTGTCTGTCATGTCCACACTGACAATCGCTGACTGTATTTATTGTGTTTTCTCACCACAGGGAATCTTAAAGCTTCGTTCCCGTCAGTAAAGTCAGCGCACCATGGCTGGCTTCAGGCAAGAGGATGTTGAGTTGTATTATGAGATGGGAGAGGAGCTGGGCAGGTATTTATTGTCTTTTCTTCTCTCACTAAATACACCTCGTACGATATGTAAATATATATTTGTATCTGTACATAGTTTGCATGTTCTCCCCGTGTCCGCGTTGGTTCTCACCGGCTTCCTCCAACAGTCCAAAGACATGCACTTAATAGGTTAATTGGTGACTCAGAATTGTTCATGCGTTGTTTGTCTCTGTGCCCTGTGATGAACTGGCGATGTGTTCACGGTGTACTCCGCCTCTCGCCCAAAGTCAGCTGGGGTAGGCTCCAGCCCCACTGTGACCCCGATGAGGAGAAGCGGTTACATAAAATGGATGAATGGGTGTTGTTTATATTCATTAGTACTTCATTGTTTATCCTACTATCCTGTTTTTTCATGGATGTATCTGTACATAAGTTCACACTTGACTCTAACGTGTGTTTTGGGTGAGTATGAGTGCACCCAAAACACATGTATGTTGCTTTAGGAGGTAGAGCGGGTCGTCCACTAAACAGATGATCGGTAGTTCAATCCCCAGGCTCCTTCAGTCTGCATGTCAAAGTGTCCTTGGGCAAGATACTGAACCCCAAATTGCTCCTGAAAGCTGCACCGTCGGTGTATGAAGGGTTGCCTTGCCCGGCAGCCAACACCATCAGTGTGTTTGAATAGATGAATAATATATGTAGTGTTAAGGTGCCTTGCGTGGTCAGAAGAGTCGAACGGTGCTATACTACAGTCCATTTACCATTTACTAGGATCTATTCATTTAAGCCACATTTGAAGGCCATCATCAGGTGTAATGTGTCCGTGTAGTTAGTTTGAAGTGTGCGCAGAGCATAACTGTTGAGTCTTATGTGTGAAACAACTAAAACCAAGTTCCCAGATGTCTCTTTTCAAACCGTACGGCTCCACACAATGTTTTTCTGATTACGTCTGCTTGTCCATGTGTCAAGTGTGATCAGATCACACTGTAGTTACTTGAGAAGAGTTCGAGATGCGCGTCGGTGCCAGCTATGTGCTACAAACCATCCAAAACATTCGATCTGATGGAGGCCAACATTTTGAAGTGTGTGTCAGCAGCATATTAAATATCTTTTTTATACCATGCTCGATAGTTTGTGAACGAATCATCAAATTTTAATAGTTCAGACTCAACTTTCTTTTTTCTGCAGTAATGCAGCAAAAGTATGACATCACTGCCTCTCAATGTGCCTCTCCACCTCTGCTGTGGTGTAGAGTGTAGGCACTGTGTGTGTGTCAGAACATTTAATTCCCCGCACAGTCATGCATTATGAAAAGATTTCTCCCCCCTTGCACACTAATCTTATTGATCTTGTCAGTAATATAAGGTCAGATTCTGAAAGCAATACAATACAACAAAACAGTAGATTATATTCTTCATTGGGTAACCTGTACAATCCAATGTTAGGGCCCTCTCATGTAAATGGGGTGGCCAAAATATTAGAAGCACCTCTCACTATAATGCAGTCCATTTTAACACTGCTGCAAACTACCACCTCAATAGTAAATGTAAGAGTCAAATGAATACCTCAACAAAAAGTGAAACATTCTAAGTTTCATGAAAGTAGAATTTATTGCAGAATATTGGATCACACTGGATTGTACAAGGGTGAACCATCGCAGTAACACAAAGCGTTCTTCTCTCCTGCAGCGGACAGTTTGCCATCGTTCGTAAGTGCAAGGAGAAGAGCACAGGTGTCGAGTACGCAGCCAAGTTCATCAAGAAGCGGCGGCTGTCGTCCAGCCGGCGTGGGGTGAGCCGCGAAGAGATTGAGCGCGAGGTCAACATCCTGCGTGAGATCCAACACAGCAACATCATCACCCTGCACGACATCTTTGAAAACAAGACCGACGTGATCCTGATCCTGGAGCTGGTGTCCGGAGGAGAGCTGTTTGACTTCCTCGCTGAGAAGGAGTCTCTGACGGAGGAGGAGGCCACCCAGTTTCTGAAGCAGATCCTGGACGGCGTTCAGTATCTGCACTCCAAGCGCATCGCTCATTTTGACCTCAAGGTCAGCAGTGTGTGTGATGAAGGCGGATTGTTTTTTGAGGCTCTGTAGCAGTCGTAGCTAACGTGTCAGTGAGAGTTTCTATTGAGGTGCAAGAAGTTTATGTTGTACTAAAGTATGAAGCAAGGTTTTTCCCATCTGAAACACAGGACGGGGCTGTGGACGAGCTGCTTGGCGTTGCTAACAAGATATTTTATATTTGTATCAATACTGTAAAGATATTTTAAAATAGAAAAATGAATAATTAGTTATGTGGACATGGTGGTCAAATAAAACATATCGAAGTTATACAAAATGATCCCACGTGTCCTGGATAACAGTTGACTAAAATTCCAGTCATGGAAAAGTTCAATATAAATGGAAAATTACACTGTCCTGGAAATATTTCTGTCGACCAGCTCTTCACTGAAACTGTTCAGGGAAATTACATCTAGAAAAGAGTGAGAACACTGATACAGCACCACAGCTCCTTTTATGTAAGGCATAAAAGAAAAGAATATAAAGATATTTTCAGAACCAAATCTTACACAATATTCCTCATCAGATGGTTTAAATCCGACATTTATTAGCAATTCTGCTGACATCTCTTTAGGCCTGTCAGCAGCACCAGACATTTGTTTCAGTATCTGTAATTTCTCCAGTTGTGCAGTTTGTTGCCAGTTGATGAAGCCAAGATAGAAAAGTGGCTAATGGTTTCTTTGTGCTAAGCTGCTGTTGATTAATGGTATTCCAATAATCTGCTTTACCGGCATGTAGCACCTCTAGGATAAGATAAGAGCCTTTAATAATGCCAGACCAAGGGAGAGCATCGTTTTTCTTTCTTAGCTCTGTTTACTACATCATCACCTCTCTCTTCCGTTTTGTTTTTATCTTCCAGCCTGAAAACATCATGCTGCTGGACAAGAACGTCCCTAACCCGAGGATCAAGCTGATTGATTTTGGGATCGCTCATCAGATCAAAGCGGGAAACGAGTTCAAGAACATCTTTGGGACACCGGAGTTTGTCGGTGAGATCCAAGTAAAGAAATGTTTCTGCGCCAAGCGTGTGCCTCCACACTGGCAGCTAAGTTAAAGTGGATGATAGTGCGTTTCTCCACATCTGGTCTGAATTAAAGCGCTCATTCCTCTGTGCTTTACAGCGCCTGAAATAGTCAACTATGAGCCACTTGGACTGGAGGCAGACATGTGGTAAGATGTCGACATGTTTCTTTTTTGTCCTCCGGGGGCTGTTTACTGCCCTCTGTGACAATCCTCATTCACGTCTGGTTCTTCTCTTCTCTGCAGGAGCATCGGAGTCATCACATACATTCTGTGAGTAATGTTTCATATCACGACGGGCACCTTGCTCCTCATTTAGCGTTTCATGAAGCTAAACCTTTCACCCGTGCTTCTGCAGGCTGAGTGGCGCTTCACCATTTCTCGGCGAGACCAAGCAGGAGACTCTGACAAACATCTCAGCTGTCAACTACGACTTTGATGAGGAGTATTTCAGCAACACGAGCGAGCTGGCCAAGGACTTCATACGCCGCCTGCTGGTCAAAGATCCCAAGTAGGAACTGATTCAGATTTCATGCCTAAAATAAAGAAGTTAAAATTCTGTTGTGTCTTTTCTCATTTGTGAATTATTATTTACTTTTTGCAGGAAGAGAATGACGATCGATGACAGTCTTGAACACCCCTGGATCAAGGTAAGTTTCAGCTTTCACGTTACTCCAGTGATGGCCTCGTCCCATTGGCTGCTTGTGGAAAAATGTAATAACATTTTGGTTAATATTCCTCAGGCTCTAGCGGGTGAAGCCCCTGAGTATATTTATGAATTGCTGTGCCCATAAAACACTTTCAAGTCTCTGAGGTCGAATAATTAAGCTTTACTGGAGGTTCACTGAGCTCGGCTTATAATAAACACCAGGTGTTCATTGTCTTTGCTCCCGTAATGTTGTCATATTGCCATCTTTTATTTAGACTTTTATGTTTTTCTCCCTTCAGGTGATCAAGAGGCGAAATGTCCGCCCAGAAGAGAGAGACCACAAGCCTGAGCGCCGACGCCTGAAGACCACTCGTCTGAAGGAATACACTATCAAGTCCCACTCCAGCATGCCACCCAACAACACTTATGTCAACTTTGAGCGCTTCTCTCAGGTCCTTGAGGAGATTGCGGCAGCAGAAGAAGGCCTGAAGGATCTGGAGCGTAATCAGCGCTCATGCCGGGAGGACGTGGCTGCGCTGCTGTCCATATACGAGGAGAAGGAGGGTTGGTACAAGGAGGAGAACCAGAGCATCTCCAGCGACCTGAGCCACATCCGCCAGGAGCTCCAGCGCACTCAAATCCAGCGCAAGAAGAGCCAGGAGGAGACCCGGCTCACCATGCAGTCCGCCAACATCCTCAAGCGCAAGTTCGGGCGCCTGGAAAACCGCTATGAGGTCCTGGCTGAGCAGGTGGCCTCTGAGGTCCGCTGGGTGGAGGAGCTGGTCAAGTCCATATCTGTAGAGAAAGACGGGCTCGGCTCCGGCAGCATGCCCTGAATGAGCCGGGGCTGACGTCCAGCAATGACACTTCTCAAGTATCCTCCTGCCTTCTTCTTCTCCGCACGTGTCCGACACAGCGGAGTCTGAGTGGGTCAGTTGTCATCTACATAAGCTATGCTGCTGCTGCCCATCGGGAAAAATAAAAATCACGCTTGAGAGAACCAGCAAGAAGCAGAGAGGCAATACGTTGAACCCATTCCCCCATTAAAAGGCTAATTCCTGTGTTTTATACTTTTATTTATAATTTTAGAGATTTTAAGTACCGTTACTTGACTGTCATACGTCAAACTGTTTGAAAACTATATTGGCTTTTTTTTCCTTTTTTTTTGGCAGATCTATTTTTCTTGACTTTCTTACTTACACCTGACCTTCCCAGTGCTGTAAAAGGCGTAGATCTTCCGTTCAGTTGCTCTTTTGCCTCAGGTTATCGGCCAGTTCACGCGAGAAAGCGCCGCGATATATACAGATTAATGTAGTGTCAGGTTTTCTCAGAGATCAGGGGTATTTATTTATCCGGTTACATTTCAGATTCAGTTGCAGCTAACTTTGATAAACACTGTCATGTTTGGACAGAGTATAAAGGATGCAATACACATAAACCCTCAGCATACAGACAAGAAAGATTCAGGGTAATGCTTTGTTTTAAAGGTCGGCGATGTTTTGAAGGTTTCCTGTAAAGAACAAAGTTTAATTAGAGTCTATTACTACTTATTCCCGTGAATTAAACTGCTCCGTTTAAACCCCAGTTAATATTTCATCAGCACTTGATCATTTTATGTTTGCTCAAGTCTCAAGGTTGCGTTAGCTTAGCACCAAATTAAATGGTTCTTTCCAGGAAACATCAGCGGAAATAACTTTTATTATTTAGCCGTAAAAGAAAAAAATGAAGCGTTACCCGATTCAGAATGTATCAACTCATCTTTGCAGTGCCTGTAAACTGATCGACCTTATTGCCTCTGTGAGCACTCATCTGTCATCGAGTTAATGACATTTCTATCACATTGATATTGCTCAATGTCTTAAAGCGCAAACGACTTTTTGCACAGTAGCCTTGTAAAACCAAATAGTTGCGCATGGAAACTTTCTTATTTCTGTTCTTCGTCCTGACCGTCTGCACACTCGAAACATTCCACCGATACGTTTCACATCCAGGCAGCACATTCCCCATGTATAGCATAGAAAGTATATTATATAGTCAGTAGTATTTTTCAGTAGAGAAATGTACCATTGTATCATTTGCACTTAAAGTAATCATAGCAGTGTTCCAAAAATATATTTTAATCTGTCAGAAAAAGCTGTAAAAAAATGGAACAGTTTGGGCTTGTTTCAAATAAACCAATCACTGTCACCACGTCACATTCATGTGTTGTTATTGTGTGAATGGGAACTGATCTCTGATTCTGTGTAGTAATAACACTCGTCAGGTCGAAGCACTCTGTCGCGACCAACGACAATTTAAAGAATCAGCAGTATTATGTGCAATAAACATCCACAGACTGGACTCAGTATCTGTGCAGCAGACGCCCTCTGCTGGAGGTTCACTAACATACATGAGATTTGTTTTAAAAGGTACTTTTCACTTGAATTTCACCTTCGCCGGGTTAAAACTGTGTTCTCATTGAATCAAATGATCTCTTTCTCAGCGACTGCATACTCAAAAAACATTAAAATGATTTTGAACAGAATTTTTACTGATGTTCCATTATCTAACAACCAGTCAACTCATTTTTTCTTGTCCAGTTCATTAGCATGTGTGTACTTTTAATCATTCAAATTTAATCAAATCGAATCGTTTTTATTTCTTTCTTTGGAAACAGACAAGCATTATATTTGATGTCATGAATTTTTAATTTAATTACACATGAATATAAAACTAAGAAGACTTACCTTAAAATTACAAAGAAAATGTGCATATGTAACTACAGATCATTGTTTTATTTAAAAATTAGAATTTTTAAATTTGTACTATACTGTAATTTGTCATTACTGTCATAACAGATTTTTAATTTACAGATGTTCGTAATAATGTCTGAATTTTGTATACTGACTGAGAGAGTTTTTTGCTGTGTCTGATTAAATACAACTTAACTATGTAATATATAAAATATCAAAATCATAATAAAGCTCTTAATTAATTTTGACATAAAACCACAAAACAGTGCAGAATATTTGAATGTTTTTATTTGTATATTAATTATGGTAATAATAAATAATTCATAAATAACAACCTTGTCATCAGTTTGTTTCCAGAAGTCATTATAACAGTTTGTTTCTTTGTTTGCTGATGATAAGTTCTTCTGTGAGTCAGTAGGCAATAATCTGTTCTGTAAACTTTGAGCTCGAACAACATCCTTTAAGTTTTATGTGTAATAATTTAAATGTCTTTGTTTACAAATGACCTTTAAAACCATTTTGAAACAAATGGATAACTGGAGCCGAACTGCTCCAATCACTACGATGGAATGACGTCTGCTGTGTGGACTTCACTCTGTGCCTTTGGGCGAACAGCTGGAACAGCTGGAGGCCTCAGGACTGAAATCCTTGGCAGTGGTCTCAGGAAAATCTGCACTCACGAGCCGCCCCTTTGTCCAAGTCCGAGCACAGGTAAGACAACTTAAACATGGTCCAGATCCTGATCCAGATCAACACAAATCCGGTCTTTGACAGTAGGAATCTTTGCTGTTTACGCATCTTTGAGAGAGTTAATGTGTGCACAGAGTTTCAGTGCAGGCCCCAGTTTAAGGTTCATGGTGCTGACCAGGTGGTCCTCTGTGAGGAGCAGCAGAGCCTGTCCGTCTATTTCCTGGGAGCGAAACTCCTCGGCTATGTCCTGACCACCTGGAGAAAAGACGACATAAACAGATAGAGTGTGTCATTTTGATGCGTTAGCTGCTATTTGCAGAATTACATACTCTTTACTTAATGTTCCCATTTAAGCTTAAATACAAGTAACACGTGTACACCGCATCATATTGTATATATATATATTCTAACTGAGTCAACAAAACTCCGGCTTCTATGAGGTGATTAAAGGTACCTTTGTTGTTTTGAACATCTGGCGGCATTAATTTGATGCGCAGGAGGTGATTCACTTTACGTCCTTGAAGGCAGCAGCAGCGGAGTGTTTGTAGTATATATTTATATATATGTAGATGAAGCTGTTTATTTAGCTTTAACAGCAAGAGCCAACAGAACAAATGTGCGCCACCAACCTACATGAGTTCAAAGAGGGAGGTTTTGTTTGTGTGGATATGGTTGTTTTCTTTAAAGGTTACCGTATTGGTGTCACGCTGATGATCAGTCTCACTCTCAGATGGAAATAGATTATCTGAAGTATATACGATGACTTAACTTAACCTAACCTAACCACTGTGTAGGATCTGGCATCTAGCAGTGAGATACTGCTACAACCTTTTACACCTTTTCAACCTTTCAACTGCAGGTTTGCTTCAGTGACAGCGGGTGCGTTAACGTACCCGGCAGGGAGTTGATATAAGAAAACACTTGTTCCACGTTCCACTGAGACGGACGGCCGGCGTCTTCTCCTTCCCCTTCTTCTTCGTCTTCCTCCTCTTCTTCTTCTTCTTCTTCTCCGTCAGAAACGCTGATCGTTTCCGTCATCCTCCGCTCCTCCTGCTGTCTCTCCTGCTCGCGCTCCCTCTCTCGCTCCCTCTCAGCCTGTTTACGCAGACGGGTTGTCATGGGAACGGGAGGCTCGTCGTCGTCTTCCTCCTCCTGGTCTTCGTGGGCCTCCTCGGAGCTGAACGATCTGTGAGCCTGTGGAGCACACAAAGATAAACGCTGTATCTGCTTGGTGTCGACTACTTACAGACGAGGTCAACCAGCGTTAGTCATCACAGATATATTGTATAAAAATATTTTACTTTTATGACTCTCATTTTAAGTTTTTATTTTTCTTTTCTCTCATTATTTTGTCCCGTCTTGCTTCAGTATTTCATGATCGTGGTATATTTTATTGTAGAAAAAGTGCTGCATATAAACAGTTATGACTGACAGAAGAGTTTGATCATTTCACTAATTTCACACTTTAGACTGACTCGTTCAGACTGACGCAGATTTAAATGTTTTGTTTCCTTCATTGTCTCCAAAGTTGTTATTGCGTTATGGGGCAGTTGTGTCCGGTCTTGAGGTCGGGACCCCGACAAAAGGATTGAAAGATAAATCTGATGATTTACAGGATATGGAAAGAAAACATTACCGCCACACACGTTTATTTTTCAGACTTTCCTCTTTCTAGATTTTTTTTCTTGTGGGTTTCTGTAAACAGCTCTTATCTCTTCGGGCCACTTGAAAAGACTCAAATAAAACATGGGAAAAGGAAAAAAAAGAATTCAGGCATCCTGTTTTTCTGTACGACTCTGAAAATTCACAAGTTTGAGTGTCCTGTTCCCCAAAGAGCAGCTTTTCTCCGAGGACCAGGTCTCTCAGGATCCCTTCGGCACTTGGTTTGATGCATCGGGTCAGTGAAATTAACTGACCTGTCTCAGAAAATGTTCTCTGGAGGCTCCGTTGACTCTGCTGGGGGGTCGTCCTCTCCTGCCCATAGGCCTGTGACCCCAGCGGCCTGCTCTCAGCATGGTGATACGCTTGGTGCAGCTCACGCTGAACCTAAACACAGATGATAAATTCATGCGGTGATGACACTGCAGTCACATCACCACAGTCCTGAAACACAAAAGCCCTTTGAGATCTTCCTGTGTGTTTCCTTTGCCACCGGGTACAGAGCTGATAGTGAGCATCTGTCCTCTCTTTGATGTCTGGATGGAAAAGGGAAACCTGGGAGTGATTACACATTCGAGACTCTTTCTTAAAACCCAATGGGCTTGGTGTAGCTCAATGGGTTCCAGATGTCAGATGACGTGTCTCACCGCCGCTGACAAAGACGACAGCTCTTGCTAGAGTAAAGAGCGTTTCTCAAGGGCACATTTAGTTGTTGAGGGATGAGAGTGTTACTCATTATTTCCACATAATTTCCCAGACAGCGTGACGACAAAGCTCAAATATCCAATCCAGCATCAGAGTTTCTCTTTAAAATAACGTTGGTCCAACATAACTCTGAGCCTCAAACATCCACTGCACCTGTGAATATTTATTCTCACTGTTTAAACTAGCAAATATCATCACTTATACACGATCTACACATGCTGTTCATCTTGTATGCTCTATCACATCCACCTACTTCATGCACATAAAGCAACCTGCTACAATAATATATATATATATATATATATATATATATATATATATATATATATATATATATATATATATATATATATATATATATATATATATGAACTGTAGCTGCTGTTAGCACAGTTTGTTAGCCAGGCTGCCTGAACTGTGAGCTCAGAGCACCGGGGGAGTGTTAGTGTTTGTACTGCAGGTGATTTGGACCACCAGGAAGAAGATAACAGATACATACATATGTACACAGTGGGCTTACACTCTTTTGGGATCACAACTGGGGCGCTAAATTGCAAATATATAAATATACTAATCTGAAACATACTCCGATATTATAGCAATTCAAGCCAAACACGTAAAGATGCCATGACCTCAATAAACGTATGGATTTCTCTGGGTTTCAACATTGTTGGAAACATGTGAGATAATGTAAAGGCACAACTCAACATAATATATAACAAATGTGTCTGTACTGCATGACTGACATTCAGAAAACCAGACTGTTGCTTTACCTTCTGACACATGTCATGGAGCAGAAACGTTTGGAGCGCAGAAACGTGTGAGCGTAACCTCTGCTGCCACAAAACTCACACTGCAGGACGCCTGCAGCACTCTCCCCGGGCTCTGCAACTTCACAGGACCAGCTGTTAGTCACATGTGTACGCACAAACACATATGTATACACACACACACTCACACACACACACACACACACACACACACATCACCTCACCATCTGCTGCCGGGCCGTCGTTTTCCATCTCGGAGTCTGATGAATCTGACTGGTCAGCATCCAGAGGACTGTCTTCTCCTGTTGCGTCCCCATTGGTTTGTATCTCCTGGGATTCAGGAAGTGACGCCTGCTGGTCTGCTAACAGCGACGAGGGGACCACCTGCATTCAGAGGTCCATGCAGTAAATGGTAAATGGACTGTACTTGTATGCTGCCTTTCTAGTCTTCCAAGCACTATACATCACATTCACCCATTGTCGAACTGTGAGTGTTGAACCACCGATCTTCTTGACTCAGGTGGATCCCTTCTGGATCTCTCAAGCTCAAAACTAAAGGTGCTTGCATATTTTCTTATGGTTTCTTATATTTTTTATTAAAAAGTGGTGTGTGAATGTGTGTTTATAGAATTTTATGTTTGTATTTTATTTGTATGTATTGTTTATTTGTAATTCAAAATTGATTTATATTGTCTGGTATTTTAAATGAACATTACCATGTTCTTAAATATTATTTATCCTGCTTTGTTGCTTCGTCTGCTGCTATTTTGCCCTGAGTATCTGTATCTGTCATTGTTAACAAATCCTATGAAAATACAATAATCAACAATGAATTTTGTGTTACCTGTGTTGCCAAAATATCTTATTTTTCAATGTTGTCCAAAGTACTTCAGACACACTGGATCAAATTTTAAATTAAAATTACCGGGAATGGCTCCAGGCCCTCTCGGATAACGAAGCCCTCTACGAGGTGTGTGAGGACGTGGGTTGTAAGGATCCTATCGGGGCTCCCTGGGAGGCTGGCTGGGGACGAGGGAGGCTGGCTGGGGCCTCTTACTGCTGCTGGGAGGATGGGAGGAGGTAGAGGAGGGGACGGAGGAGGAGGGTTGCTGCTGCTGTTGCTGCTGCTGCTGCTGCTGCTGCAGGTGGTGGTGAGCTGGGACGGCTCTTCCACCTCTGGTGACCTGACCACCGAGCGACTGGATACGATGGAGGATGAAGCCGCGGCTGCTGGACAGTAAGAGGCATGGACGATAACAGAACTGCTGATTGCCAGTTAAACCAGGCTTATTACTTATGGAGAGGCAGACTATAGCCTAGTGAGGAGAGTTTGTAGCGTTATAAAGGATTTTATTATATTTTTGTCCGTTTCATTGTCATATTTTACCTGCACCATTCTGCTTAGGAGGTCCAGTGAGCGATGTTGGCGTCCTGTCTCTTTGTGGGCTGGGAGAAGATGCATCTTTCCTCTCCTCTGAGCTCAGTCCATTCACTTTGCATGTTTGCCCCGACTGAAATTCAAACCACAGCAAAGAATTAATCAACACAACACACACTGAGCACAGACCAAGCTTGACCACAGCACACGGCGACTCACTGATGGCGTTTCGTTGCGTCTGACCGGATGCACTTTCAGATCAACAGCCACCGTCTGAGGGGGTGGGAGGTTCTGGTAGGGCATCTGGACCAGAGCCTCCGCAACAGGCAGCTCCTGCTCTGTCAGCAGCACCCGACCCGACTGGACAGCCAAAGCCTGGACAGAGTGCAGGGACAGCCTCTGGAGGGAGGCTGGGGGATTCTGGGGCAGCCTGGGGAGAACCAGAGGTGGAGGAGGAGGCGGAGGCTGGTTCTGCATTTGTGGGAATGAAGTGCGACGCTGCGGAGCGGCTACAAGAGGAGGAGGTTGAGGCTGGACTGCGGCGGCTGGGATTGAGGTCTGAGCTGATGATGCAAACACACTGGTGACAGACGGAGAGGCAGAAGAAGAAGAAGAAGAAGAAGCAGGCGTTTGGCGGTCATTGTTGGTTTGTGACTGCGAGGTCGGGGTGGTCAGTTTTTTTACTGAAAGAGGAAGAGGGTTGGAGTTGGTCTCTTGGGGTGCTACTCTGAGGGCAATGGGCTGGAGCTGCCTGTGGTTTGAAGCTCCTCCTGTTGCCTGCTGGAGGATGAGCTGGTGGTGCGCCACCCGCTGGCCTGGTGGACAGGACAGCTGCTGCTTGACCAGAGCGTGGGTCTGCACCGGAGAGTAGGCTGCGAAGAGAGGGACGCATACATACACATAACACTTAAATAATGTCTCTTTCCTTTTTAACTATTAATGGAAGCATTCATTTTGTGAGACGTAATGGTTTAATATTCCACCTTAATTGCGTTTGTTATTGGTTCCTGGGAATTCCAGGCATTGCTGTTTAAGGATGATTCACTGATTGGTTGTTGTTCTTTGTGAGTATATACTGTTTGTTTACTATAAGTGCAGACAGCGAGTGGGAGTTTATTTGCCTTGCTGTGACTCACCACTTAAGCCCTGAAACATGTGCACGTTTACATAATCTCTCCTTTAATCTTTCATTAGTATTTGAGCACATGAGCTCACCTGGGGTTATGATCTGATGTCCCGAGGCCTGCCGGGTGACATCAGCCGATCCTGTTTCTGTTGAGGCGTCGGTCAGCTGGTTTGCCTTCAGTGAGCAGATTGCCGTTTTGGATAAAGAGGAGGCTGGAGTCAGAGCTTGGGACTGGGCGGATGGCTTTAAAATCACACTGTGGGCTGTAGCCAGAGCTCCAGGCAAGTGGGCACGCAGAGCTAGATTCTGCACCTAAAAATACGCAAGAAGAAAGTTTTATGCTGTTTATAAAGACAAAGTTGCGGGGGATGAGCAGCCGATCACTACGTTGGCCTTTCATGCAACTTTATTAATAGTTCCTCAAACATTCAAAAAGCTCTCACTGACAGATTTACCACATTTTATCATTGTGCAACACAGCTCATGCTGAAGGTGTGTATCCTGTGTTCCTGTGGCATGCATGGATTTATTCTAATTTTGTACCTGAGAGGAGGTAGGTAAAGAGGAGCAGGAGGTGACAGCGGGGAGGTCTGATTGAACTGTAGCCACCGTGGCTGCAGGGGTTAGAATAAGCTAACAGAAGAAAAGCAAAAAAAGCAGGGAGAGACAGGTGGCTAGTCGGTTAAAAATAAAGAAACTCCATGTTGTCGGAAAAACATAAGAAAAGGCATTCGTTAAAAAATAGAAACGAGTCATGCCGTTTTCAAGTATGACAAACAACTTTGTACCATCTGAGTGCGAAGGTACATCTGAGCTTGGTTACAGTTGGCCGGTCTGTTTCCCAGGAGCATGGCCTGCTGGGATATGGTGGTCGCAGCGCCAGTGGATGTTTGGGTTCGGCCAATCAGCTGTGCTGTCACTGGAGATGCTGGTAAAGTAATCTGGATTTGATAAAAGGAAGACGCTCAGGTTGATACTCGAGCTCGTGAGCAGGTCAGATTAATGAGAATAACACAGATACTCACCGAGTTTTGAGAAACACCGGCAGGCTGATGGATCAAACTACCACTGGATGACGAAGGCGACTGCCTCTGACAGACTGAAGCCTGAAAAGAATTGGAGAGACATCGCACACCCTGTAGCTCAAGTTAAAAATTGACTCCTTGTGCTCGTGCTAACACATGACAGACACCATCTGACCTGCTGTATGGTGGCCAGACTCTGCAGATGCGGGGTGTGCTGGTGCTGCTGCAGGGCTGCTGTCCGCAGCATGATGTGCTGCTGCTGGGCTGCGTACATCTGGTGCAGGTACTGGGCCGCCATGCTCTGAGGTCGATGGATGGTGTTGTGGATCACCTAATGCATCACACCATGGACACATGAAGCACAAATTAACTTCAGGCCGCTGTCTGTAGTTCAAGATTTTGTTTCACTTGCTCTCACTGCACTGAAAATGTTTCATTATTTGATGTCGTTGTCGACACTGTTTGAATTGCCTAAGACACAGCAGAGGATGTGCTTCTTGTGGCAGCTGAAGAAGTCCAACCTGCCAAACACAATGATGATGCACTTCTGCACCACCATGATTGAGTCCATCCCCACCTCCTCCATCACCATCTGGTACACTGCTGCCACTGCCAAGGCAAGGACAAGGGCAGACTGCAGCCTGCCATTCGGTCTACTGAGAAAGCGATTGGCTGTAATCTTCCATCTCTTCAGGACCTTCAGGACTCTGAGGCGTGCAGGAAAGATTGTGGCTGACCTCTCCCACCCCGGGCACAAACATTTTGAGACACTTCCCTCTGACAGGAGGAACTTCGGGGCCACAAAAACTTTTTCCCCCCAGCTATCACTGGCTTCATCAACAAGGCCCAGGGCACCCTCACCCTCCACACAGGCATACTTACACCATACATTAACATGGAGAATGCTGACTCTGTGTATTACATTAACATACACCTTTTACCTTTTATTTAACATCCTGGACTGATCTTGCACACTTAAAATATTCTGCATACTGTGAACTTTTGCACATTATGTGGCAAATACTTCCAGATTCCTGCACAACGGTACAGCTCCTTTCATCTTAAAAATAATGTTGTACATATATTTATATATTTTATGTCTTTTAGTACAGCTTTAATAAAAGATTTTATTCCAGAAATGAGATGTCGTACCCCCAGTTGGAGCTGGATAGTTGTTACTGCTGCTGTATTATAATACAGAGGTGCAGACTGAGGAGGAGTTTTTCCTTTCCAGGTTATGTCCATACATACATCAGATTTTGATGATTTGTCTTCCTCATATCTTTTATTTTTTACTTAATATTTGTTATGCACCAAGAACACCAAGGCAAAGACTAGTACAAAGACTATTTCTATACTATCCATTTCCTCTGCTGTCTATTTTTCATTTCGCAAAAATTCTAAAATTCAGTATTGGCTGTTAGAGTTACAAAGGATCATCTATCACCTGTCTGCCTGTCAAGTCAAACAATGCCCGGAGTGGTCCCAGTTGCTGTCTATTACCTGGACTGCCTACCTATCAAGTCAAACAATGCCTGCAGTGGTCCCAGCTGCTGTCTATTACCTGGACTCCTCGCAAATTGAACAATGTATTCAGCAGTCCCAGGTACCTGCACCCCCTGCCAGTTGAGTCAAACAATGTATGCAGAGGTCCCAGGTGCTGGACTGCCTCACTGTAGAATTAAACAATGCAGTGGGTGATGTCTATTACCTGAACTGTCTGACAGTCAAGTGCAATGTCACAGTCACAATGCATGCAGAGGTCGTCCCAGGTATCGTCTATTACCTGGACTGCCTGTCTGTCGGGCGAGATGATGCTGAGGGAAGTGGCGGGCGCCTGGGTGCACGTGGTGCTGCTGCTGGGGCTGACTGTTGCCATGGTGACGGCAGCTGATGTGGTGGGGGTAGCGGCGGTGGCCACAGTCCTATTAGTGTCTGCCTGCTTCTCTCCTGGGCTCTGCCTATCCATCTCCCAGGTCACACGGAGATTCAGTAATGGGAAAACTGTGGAGGTAAAATAGACGTTAATTAACAGCCGGTAGTTAAACTAAACAGCTCAGACTGAAGATGAATCAGGGAGCCGTGCTGCCTCGTGCCTTTGTTGCTTCTCTAAACTGTCTTTATTCTTTATTTGGATCCCCATTAGCTTCCACAAAAGCAGTCAGTAGTGCTTCTGGGGTCCACACAAAAACAACAACAACAAGTTTAAACCACACAGTATCAATAGAGAGAAAAATCAGGTAATGTAAGTAATGTATAATAGAAAGTCAACACCAGACATCAAAAAATCAAAAGAATTCAAAACAACAATAACAAAACTTTTCAGAATTTTCAGAAGAAATCATCGGTTTTTGATCTGTCTGATGTTGAAGAAGAAGCTCTATGGAGAACATTTCTCATCATACGATGTGTTCATGGATGACCAGTGTTCCCTTGATGTGTTATATACTCTATTCTTCTCTCTGCAGCAAAAGCTCTTAATCTAGAAAAGAGATGCTATACACCAGTTGGAGCTTAAACACTAAATAGTTGTCAGTCTAATACAGAGTTGCCTCCAGACAGTTTCAGGAGAAACTTGGTGAACAGATGTGAACAAATATTATAGTTATCAAAGGATCGATTAAAACACCCTAAATGTTTATGATTTGGTTAAAGAGATTTTTATTATAGCTGGGAAATTATTAAATACCTTTTTTAATGTATTTGACATCATCTGAAGTCATGTCAATTAGAAGTATTATTATCTTTTTTAAGTGTCTATAACATAATCATGATTCAAAAGGTATCCAGGAATTGAGGTAAACTACGGGAGTGTGAGGGATCACCTTTTCTAAGCTCTGACTGTGGGATGCTGATGGTTTAATATAAAACACTCACACTGTTCATGCTTCAAATGATTAAACTTTAAGACAAGACTGAGGAGGAAAATATACTCCATCACACACAGAGCACACTTGGTTTGAGGAAACTCACCTGGTTATATTTTAGTTATCAATATTGAAAGATGTTTCTGTGAATTTGTTTTGAAAATATTAATTCATTTGAGTTCAGTGCAGATAAAATCGTCTGTATTCCAAAACTATAAATACGCTGCCTGACCAAAATGGGACAGATTGTTTATTTGTTCATGATACAGTGAGGACAATATACTTCACGACATTTCATTTTGATTTGGTTTGAACTCGTATACCCTTCAGGAAAGTCATCCAAAAACATTTAAAAACAAAAACATGAATATAAAGCCAGATAAAAGATAATTTGTGCAGCCCTGGAAGCGCCTGCCATCTGTTGTTTTCTTTGCAGACTGTATTCTGTATTTTAAATAAACAAACTTTTTTCAGATCTTAAACTTTTCTTTGACCTCTGTCATTCCCATATGCATAAGTGCATCATCAAATTAAACATCACTTCATGAGGCACGTTTTTTGTGTGTGCATGTATTAAAACATTGTTATGATCTAATGAATATGTATGAAAAAGGTAAATCATGCATATGATTTTTTTTTATTTATTTATTTATTTTTTTTTATGGATGTAAAGGTTTTTGTTGCCACATCTGGAGCAGACAAAGGTGCTACAATGCTGGAGTTTTTCCTCCCAAAAGCAGCTAAATATGAGTAAAATATTTGGGTCATATACATTTAATAATCTCGCAGAGCTCGCCTTGAAATAGTTCCATTATTTGCCATATTTCATGAGGATAAACACTGACGGTCTACACTGCTATAGCAGCTTGAATATTGATTGATCTTTTGCTGCAGAGCCGGTTCTGCCCAATTAAACGCCGGCTGGATCATCTCGATAAACCCTGAACCATCACGGATTAGTCTTAGGTTAAACACACTGCCCATAAGATAGGAGGCTTCGGATAATACAGTCAACACATCGGGATGTCATTCCCTGTCGGTCGGTCTCTTCATCGCTTCATGCATGCACAATCATTCACCTCTTGTCGGCGTTACCTGCCTGATATTGATAGACATGGGCCATCAGGAACTGACCATATCCCGGCACATTGTCCCAGTCATGAAGCCTACTGATGATGCGTCAGTGCTGTCTAAAATGGAGATTAAAAAAATCACCCTACATAGCAGGCAATAAAAAAAAAAAAGCCTGACACAGCACCGCTCGCAGTGCGGGAGGACCTTCCACAGGCGGGGACGCAGAGCCGGAGATGGTTTGGTGGGTTTAAATGGGATCTTATGCGCCTTGGATGGATTTTCTCATGTCTGATGAAGAGGTTTAAATATGTGGATTTAAACTTTATAAACTCACAAAGACAAAATATGTATCAGGAGATCATTTGAAAAAGTATATATCACATGAATTAAAGGTCCACTGTGTCAGATTTACAGAATATGGCAGAAATGTAGAATAACATTTATGTTTTTATTAGTGTATAAGCCCTAAGTACGGAAGCCCTAAGCGGTCATACATTCATACATTATATTTCCCCCCTTTTCTTGATAATGAGATATTTATGTGTGTTTCCTTGAGATCTCAAGTTATTTAGGTCATTATATTTGAATAACAAATGTTGTTATCCTGAGATAACTGAATAATTGTCTCGAGATAACGCTGTGATTCATTTGAGATTGCATTTGCAACATTCTCCTGCTCCTCTGACACTGCTACACTGAATGATATGTCCTGCATTTAATATACCAGATTATCATTTTTTCATTATCATTCAAATGAATTATGTTGTTATCTTGAGAAAACAAACTATCTCAAGATCTTGTGAAAATCATCTTGTTTTTTCGAGATAATGAAATAACTTTCAAGATTTCAAGAAAACAAATTAAATTAACTCATTATGACAAGAAAACAGAAGAAATAAAATGTATGAATGTATGACCGCTTAGGGCTTCCGTAATAATCACCTGAAAATAAGAATCATGTTTTCGTTACTTTTGAATGAGCCTCTCCTTTTTGTGTACAAGGGGAATCATACACACTGGACCTTTAAGTAACCTTAAAAACATAGTAAAAAAAAACAAACAACTGGCAGCTGTGGTTCCCAGAATTTTGCCGTGACAAATATGGTCGAGCTTTTTCTAATATTACGGTGAAAGGATGTTGGTACTGTTGATTTCACATTTAAGGCTGGTGTTTATTACATAATTTACCTTAGAAATTCAAGTTTTTTTTCATAATAAAGAAATGTTGTTTTACTATATAATTGACATGATAATACTGTATGAATGCTGTATAATGCTGTAAAATAACTATATTTTACTGTATTGGCACATTGGTATATTTAGTATTTAAGTAAACCAGTGCACAACAGAAAATGGAGGTTTGAACATCTGTCAGCTACAGTATGTCATATGTAGAATAAAGATGACTAACTTTCAGGAACATAATTATTGAGAGAACGATGGAAGACTGGACTGTGAATCAGCGGCATCTGTACAAGCTTTGGACTGAATCTCATACTAATTAGTGTGTTTGGATTTGTTCACAGTATGTTCACAAAAACTGCATACTAATGCTTCATAATGACGCATGTAGGCTGGCTGGAATTAGTTAGCTGAAAAAAGAAAGAAAGAAAGAAAGAAAGAAATTGTTTTTCTAATTTAAATTCTATTTAATTAATGATGCAGTCAGTGGTTTGAACATACCAGCAAAAGTATGTCTGGTGGACGAGGGAGCAGCAGAGATAAATTTAATTATTAGTGTGCCTGATACTGCAAAGCACAAAGGCATGCTTGAGACTCAAGTATGAGGCTGCTCTTTCAAACTACAAGGCCCGTACAGTAACTATAACCATTAACAGCCTTTTAAAAACCTGTATACAACCTCTCCAAAACTTTCTCAGCACTTTCAAACCCTTCCCAGGACCTTCACAAATGCTCCCACATTTTTATGTGCACAGTTCATAAGGCGGAAAATTGTGTGGAAAACAAACTGTGCATGGACTGTCAACCTCAATGATACAAAAATATATTAAACAAACATTAGCTATTGTGTTAATTTCTGGGCAAGCACAACAAACATTCAAAATGTCTTGTTTGTATGTCTTGCTTGTCTTGTTACAATACATTAAATAAACATTAAATAAACATTTAACATCACTGCTAAATACTAGTTTTGTTGTCTATGTAAACAAACAAGGTGTGTATATGTTGGATCATATTTACTCTTTTCTTTTCCTTTTCTTTCTTCACCACAGCACAAAGTATCTATAAAAAAATAAAATAAATGCCTTTGCTTTTGACACTCAAATGTCCGAGCTCAGACGTGTGTACGTGAAAGCAGCAGTTACCCACTCAAACCGCTCCAGTTGGTACAGTCGGAATGCTGTTAAACGATATATTTAACTTTTCACACGTGTCGTCCATATTATTTTTTATTTGTTATACTTTCTGCCATTAAATATGCGTTAAAACGTGCACTTAAACGATTCAACGTAATATTTGTTTAAAGTTCGGCTTCATGTCTGTCATGTATGTACACGTTACCCCCAACATTCCGACAATGGACTCGCCCGTCGTTAGGCCTTTGCAGTAGGGAGTTGTTTGGCGGACCCCTCAAGTTTTTCTTTAGTTTACACGTTATTTTTGTTTCTCTAAAGAAGGGCAAACTCTTTGTTTTTATCATCGTTTGCCTCGGTGTTTCCTCGGCGTGTCGACGGACCGTACAAACAGAGTGTTTTCGGGGGCGTGGTACACTAAACTAAGAGAGCTAAAGAAGGGAAGGAAGGCATCGGTGTGAGTCGGGCTGACCAACGGCTGAGCTTATGATGCCGACGTTGCGGGACAGCACCATGTCCCACCCCGGCGAGAATTCCCACCAAGTCCGGGTGAAAGCGTATTATAAAGGGTAAGAAACCACTGCCTCTCTCTGCGTGTCATCGACGTTGTTAACGAGCCAGCTAGTTACAGTTTTAGACTCGGAAAGGTGGCTAACCAGGTGGCTAACATTAGCTGAGCCAAGCTAACGGCTTGCTAATGATATAGGTAAACTTAACAAGACAGGTGAAACTGTCCAGACCACGATAACAGAGGAAAGCCAGGCTCCTCTGTGTTATTCGAGAAATAGGTCAGCTACATGGTGAAGTTTTGACGTGGGTTTAACTCAGTCAAAATGAGTTGTTAAAAGCTGAAATCAAACACAGTTTGGGCTAACCTGCTGGCTAGCAGGTAGCTGTTAGTTGTACTTAACTGTCACTAACTGCCCGATGTGAGGAGGTTTAAAACTACACTAACAGTCTGTTGTACTCTGATTTTATATGTTTGTTTCCTTGTGGCTGTTTTGACAGGTTAACATGCTTTTACGTATTAACGCTGTTTTAGGGATGGGCGATATGACAACAGGAAACATTAGAGTATCTTTATTGATGTCTGTGCTCTCAGTGCTGAGTTACAGGAAAGTTTTGTGGTTGTTATCCTGCCTGACATTGTGCTGATTGAAATATTTATGTAGTGGTATAATACTTATATCCTTTTAAAATCTCATAATAAATTAGTTTAGCCGTGTATTTGTGTTTATTTATAGCTTAATCTGAGCCTAACCTCAACTCTTAACAGTGGCTACACGTAAAAATGACTCCTATTATCAATTCATCTGTTACTTCCAGCATCTATTGATTTGATTTAGAGATAAATCAATACGTTATGAAGTGTCAGATTAATGGCGGAACCTCTAAGTTCATCTTCAAACAGCCCAAACAGTACAAAACTCACAGACATTCAATTGACAGTTGTATAAAGCAGATATGAATGATCACATTTGAGGAGCAGAAACTAGAAATTGTTTGATGTTTTTGCTTAATTCACAAGACTGGATTGCTCAACAAACTTGCTCCTGGTTAATTTCCTGTCCTGTTAACCAGACATCTCAATAATACCTCATTTTAACCTAAATTAAGCCCCTAACTTGAGCCACTCTAACAGTGGCTACACCTAAAGATTACACTCATTATAAATTCATCTGTTAATTGCAGCCTGTACTGATTTGTTTTAGAGATATATCACTACGTTATGAAGTGTCAAATTAATAGTGAAAGCCCTGTGTTCATCTTTAAACAGCCCCAAACTCAGAGATATTTGATTTGCAATGATATAAAACAGATATATATGATCACATTTGAGGAGCAGAAACTAGAAATTATTTGACATTGTTGCTTAATTTATGAGACTTAATCGATTATCAAACTTGCTCCTGATTAATTTTCAGTCCTGTGAATTGTTTAAAAGTTTACCAGACATCTCTATGATGCCTAATGTTAACCTAAATTAACCCTCTACTTCAGCCACTCTGACAATGGCTACATGTAAAGATTAGTTTCATTATCAGTTCATCTGTTGATTGCAGCGTCTCTTGAGTTGATTAGAGATATATCACTACGCTATGAAATGTTAGATAAATAGTAAAAACCTTGTGTTCATCTTCAAATAGTTTATTTTGTCCAAAACGCAGATATTCAGTTTACAATGATATAAAAGAGACACAAATCATCACACTTGAGGAGCAGGAAGTCACAATTATTTGCCTTTTTTGCTCGATTAAAAGATTGAAATGGTTAATCAGTTATCAAACTTGCTGCTGGTTAATTTCTGTCTGATTGTTAATTATTTAGTATAAGTATATAAGTTTTAGTTTTTATCTCTGTGATGCCTAATGTTGAGTTAAAGAGAAAGAAACTTGGACACGAGACAGAAATGTGCAAATATGAATCCATCTCTGATAATGTCATGTCGTAATGCTGCTGTATGTACTTTGGGTTTTAGTCATACCAAACCCGGCAGAGGCAGTTCATCTTTTTTAGTTTCGCACTTGGATGTGATGATGGAAATCATTGGTCACCTAGTCGTTTTCATGGCACGCCCTGCCCCGCTGGTCTCTGTTTGATGGAGGCAGTGATTGGAGCGCAGCCAAGACTTGAAAAACATGAAGGGCAAGTCACCTCAGCCAGACCTGTTGTATTTCTGACTCTGACACACCTCAGGAACACTGAAGTGTGTGTGTGTGTGTGTTGATCATTAGGTGTCATCTCACAGAACAAAGCATGTGAAGTATTTATGAGGCTGCTGCTGAGGAATCTCAGCTATGTTACCAACGAGGGAAAACTGAAATGGTCTGATGTGTTTGTCTATCAGGATGCATTAAGTGGTGTTGTGGTTTCCCAGCAGTGAAGAGACTGAAGAGTTAAATGCGCTGAATCAGTATATTAGATTAATACTGATGCGTGTTTCCTTACTGTTTTTATAAAACATCCTGTGGTAACTTTTATATTTTTTTTATAATACTAAACTATGAGAGCCTGTAATATTTTGTTTAAATCTCATCCTCCTCCAGGAGGTCCCGGCATGTTCATGCAGGTAGTGCATGGCACGCTTCCATTCTTGATTAGTTGCGAGATAAAATGTGACAGGGAGGTAGTAAGTGAAGGTAAAATTCATGTTTAAAAAACACTTAAATCGTGGCTCCACGTGGGAATTATTAGAAAGAGAAGTGTGAATCAGCAGCTCTGGTTCTTGGACTGGTTCATTTCAGGATTCAACAATAAATATTCTTCCTGTGCGGACTGTTCATATCTGAACGGGATCGGCCCTACTGTGTTTTAACATCTGTTATGCTGGTTGTACTAGGAGAGCTGAATATATTCTGAGGTGATGAAGGGCGTTAAGAAACACTGAAATAAATCATTGTAGTGCTACAGAGATACCCCAGGCTACAAATTATAATCTCCAGATGTAAGAGAACATGTTTGTTGGATACAAACCCCAGCAAAAACCATTTTAATGTATTTTTTTTTTTAATAAATGAAATTCAAAAATTCCAATTCCCACTAAAAACCACAGCTTTATTGTTGTTATACCTGGCCTGTTGTTCAGCCCTAAAAGTAAATATTACAGTCATTCAGTTAGTTGATTGCCCGACTTATTTTGATATTTTGATTGAGCGTCTCCCACTGCAGGATTTGCTCCTTCTCTTCTCTTTGTCATATATAATATTAAACTGAACACTTTTGGGATATTCAGACAAAACAAGACATTTTACGATGTTTTAAAGATGATGACACTTTGCGCTCTGCAAAGTTGTGCTTGGCAGTTCACATTTTTTTGGCATGAATAATGTAATGTAAATTAGTTTGATTTGATTAATTAAAAAAAAACAAAACAAATGTCAGATTAATCAGTAATGAAAATAATCATTAGCTACATCGTTGCAACCCATCATGTGAAATTAAAGCCTGCAGGTTTCCATCCAAACACAACAGTGGCTTATTTTCCTGATTAGCTCCGTTTCTATGTTTTTAAAGTGGTAATCAATAAAATCAGCTGATTTGTCAACGATCGAACAAATTTAGATCGTCAGAAAATATCCAAATGCCAAATTAAGCTCGACTCTCTCAGTGGCCCGACTCTGTGTCAGTCCCTCAGCTGATCTATTTTCAGTGTATTGTCCTTTTTTGAGTCCATTCTTTCCTATTTGCATGTCTGTTGTCGGTCAGTGCCAGCCATCAGCAGACTGGTGTCACCCTGTAGCAGTCCCAGCCTGTCACCGGCTCGTCTTCACTTTGCTCTCATTCAGGCTGAGGGTCAATAGAGAAGGCTGCATGACTAAAGGCTGACAGTGATGCTGATGCTGTACAATTGAAGTAGATGGAAATAAAAGTTTCGTGTGGTAGAGCTGTGACTAACGATTGTTTATCTTCTGGGATATTTTCCCATTTTGTTTGTAAAATGTCAAAAATTGGACACCTCCGTTTCCCAGAGCCCCAAATGACGTCTTAATGGGTTGTTGTATTTTTTTCCTGCCCAGTAGTCCACAACCTAAAACGTATTTTGTTTACAGTGATGTACAACCAATCCGATATAATATATAATTTGGTGAAAATGCAGGTTTTTTTTTCCCATCCACTCGAGTCGTGGTAGTCTGTTTTGGCTGTGGCGGAGAAGTTGAGCCGGATCCAGCTTTTGGAAAATATGCAGCCCAATGTTACACCGCAGCCGCCAATCAGACAATGAGGCCAGTTAAACCTTCACGGTCAGCCTGAAATGTCTCTGAAACTTAGACTATCCTGGTGGATTCATGGACTAACTCTTGCAAGAAAGCAAGAATTAGTTGAGCGACTTGGACAGTTAATTTCGACACACTGCTGCATAACCCCTGTGACGATTCGCTACAACTGCTACAAGCAAAGATCTCAAGCAAGCATTTCTCTTTAAAGAAATGCCTAATGATTTATTAATTCTCCAATTTATTGCCAATAAATATAATTTTAATCAACCTATCTTTTCAGCGTTACCTTACACGCGTTACTGTTCACTTTTTGAAATTCTTTTTTTCGTATTTCGTAAGATTTAGAATTTGTCTGCCACTTATTTTCCACACCCGTAGGCGCACACTAACAACGGTTAAAGACACTAAAGTTTGACAGTTTTATAGCTCTCCTTTAAGAATAATTTGCAATGCAGCTTCCCCTTGATGAGTTATTGCTTTGTATAGCATTTTGTGTGTATTTCAAGCATTTTAATTGGGCCCGAGGGAGTGTTATCTTCTTTTTTTTTTAAATTACAGCAGACAAACACAGAAGTACAAAATAGATAAAGCTTTGTATAGACAATATAAAGTTACCTAAACTCACCTCATCCTGCTGGTTGACTCTGGACCTCTGCTCAATACAAGAAGTGCAGATGCGAATGCATGAATGTATGTATGAATTCATGGTTCATACAAACATTCATGTCTTCTGTGTTTGTTTGTTGGAATTTTAACCTGTTTTAAAATACTTTTATGCCTGTTTCTAAAGAAAAAGTTAACATGTGCCTAAAAGTTAAAGCTGCTGTTGAGCTGTTTATGCCGAAGCAGGTCTTGATGTATGTCACTGCCAGTGCATCACCATGTCTGCTAACACAGGCCTCCCCATGTGCCAGATCAACTTCAAGATTCCTGTGCGAGGCATGCTGTTTGGCAGGAAGCTGGGATTACACCGGCTCGGCGGAGCAGTTCAGTTATTTTACCCTTTTTGAAAGGAGGTGCTCTTCTTCTTCTTTTTTTTTTTCAAAGACTCTGCCATCTGCATCAGCGCTTCAAGGCTCGGCTTTGTTTAAAATACGGGAAGCGTTCCTTGTCTTGCCATTTACTTTTACTTTGAAAGCCCCTCAAGCACTGAACCACAAAGTCCCCCCCCCCATCTCCTAACACACAGGATTGTATCAGAGATTCTCAGAAGCTGTTAACATGCATGTGAAGTGTGTGTGTGTGTGTGTGTGTGTGTGTGTGTGTGTGTTGTAGTATCTTCACATCCTGCATATTGTGTGTGATAGTGTTTGCATACGTGTCTGTCTGTCGGTACGGGTGACCTCGTCTCAGGCTCGGCAGGGGTGCGTTCGGTTAGTTTGCGAGGAGCGAGGCTCCCTCCTGTTGAGCACCACATGTGGGCCATGTTGCCTGGAGATTACAGCATCCTGCAGGCTGTGTTTCATTCACCCTGACCTTGGGTGCAGAGGGAGGGTTCAGGTGTTGTTTAAGTGGATTGGTTTTGTCTAGGTAGCTGTTTGTTTGGTAAGAACTTCTGGATTTGCTTCGGTGTGTATATATGCTGGCATGTAATTCTGGATATCCGAGCTCATGCACGTGGGTTTTGTGGAGCGTACCCATGTGTGGCAGCGGTGAGATGGATGGTCCTGTGTGTTCAGAGGCCAGAGAGGCACACAGACCTCTTTTTTTTTTTTTTGCTTGAGCGCTCGCCAATGACGAATGGCTTCTGGGCAGATGAGGCTGTGGAGTCCTACTCACGGCAGTTCACACGCCAGGGGCACAGGCCAACACTCCCCTTCTCCTCCTCCTCCTCCTCCTCCTCCTCCTCCTCCTCCTCCTCCTCCTCCCCCATTAATTAAGTTGTACTGTAGCTCGGTACAGAGCGGAGGAATGCCAGGTCTGTGTGGAATGCCGCTTCCTTCCACTTACTCACCGATGATGAGCTCCCAGCTGCAAAAATCCTTCTGCCTTAGTCACTCCTCCTTTGTTCCCTTTGGCTAACCCAAGTCCTCTTCTTTTTTTAACGTTATTTAGATTAATTAATTAACTAATTATAATTATTGGCTAATGACATATTAAAGTTGCATTTCCCAAATCAAATCTAGCAGCGCAGATGTCATCAAACAGATGCCAGCTTATCAGCCTAGTGTGTGTATCTTGTCGGCTAACCTGCTCGGACTGTAAAGATTAGTAAATAGTGAAAAGTGTATCTCTAAAAGTCAAAGTTATTGTTTTGTCTGAACAACATTCCCAAACTCAGTTAGATTAGTTTATTATCATGAGTGTAAACAAACTGCTAATTGCTTTGTCTGTAATCTGTCATAAAAATATTAATTTAACTGCCACGACAAAGAACAGCAGCAAGTATTCACATTTGATCAGCTGCGGCCACTTAATGTTTGTCATGAATAATGAATCGTTTATTATAATTGCTTTGAGGTAATTTCCTGTTCTTTAAACGAGTTGTTTCAGCTGCTCTGTGCAGCAACTAAAAACCCAGGAACCCAATTTATAAACCCTGAAACAGCCTGGATGAAAGCACTCTGTGCTTCTGCCTCTGAGATATTTTTATCACCTCACAGTCTCTCACACTTTCCCATACCTGCCGTAGCCATTAGCCGAGCTTGTATCTGTGTCACAGAGGATGTTGTTCGAGGCACCTGAGACGTGGCTAAACTTTAACTACAGCGCAGACACGCAGTGTTTAATGAACACCCACAGCTCAGGTCCAGTTACACGTGACACAGTTAAAGTCGCCCCGCTGCTGGCATTAATACGCGGCCTGGATCGTCTACAGTCACAGTGTGCGAACCGTTTTAGTGTAGTGTGTTTACGCGTGTGCGTTCACGCACTCTTTATCTTCTGATGTTATCGGGGCTTTAAGAGGAAGTGGAGCTCTCCTGTGTTGGTCCGAGAGGAGAGATCAGGCTGTGGCTGCCAGTCTTTTCCTCCCCCCCCCTGCTAATGATTAACACCAGCAGGATGGAGGAAGAGGGTGAGAAAAGAGAGGGAGGGAGGAGGCATCGGACATCAGCTCATTCTTGCTCTGATGCCTTTTCAGACAAGACTGTTTAATACCTGCTTTGCGGGCCGCTTCGCTATCTCGAGCCGCTTGCTTTTAGATGCTCTACGTTAATGTGAAACTGAAATATCAGCCAATAAATCACGACTCGGTGCTATTTGTGTGTACATGCTCCTGGCAAGGACCGACCCCGCGGTGACCTTACACACTCTGTGTGCCATCCTTGAACTTGTACATTAGATGTCCTTGAAAGTGTGCGTAGTTTACTCCATGTGTTGGGATTTTATCATCCCGCTGTAAAGCTCTCAAGTTGATGAAAAACGGGGTCCATCTTTGACGACGGCTGTAAAGGGAGTAAGAGATGTTTGTCCTTGAGGGTCTCTCCTTGGCTGGTGGGATGGCTTTTACACACTAACCCCCTCTTTACTCCACCTTTTTACCATACTACCCCTTGTTTTAACCTGTTCCGTCTGATCCCACACATATATAGACGCTCTGTCGCCAGCAGACCCGTAAAAGCGACTGTACTCCATCCCCCCCATCTTTGGGTTGTAAACACCGCTGCGGGAGCTGGCGACATCAATCCTAACGCCGCCAAAGCCATGAAATGATGAGGGACAATGATCCCATCTACAGGGATAGATGCTCACGGTCACCCACCGCCACGCTCCTTATCCCCAGTCTCTGAAGAGGAAGAGAGTGATGTGCTTGTTGATTAAGAGCGCTAAGCCAAGAGTTCAGGTTTTTCTTTTATTGACTGCTTTCCAGGAATTGATGGAGAGCAGCGGTGGCCGGTGAGCCTTAACTGAAGCTGTAACCACCATCACCTGTGATTCATTCGACTTTTAGCTCGTGGCTCACTCCCTCGCTCTTTCGCAGTCTTTCTCACTTTTTTTTTTTTTTTTTTTTTTTTGTTCTGTTTCTCACACCCACAATCATCATGCTGTACAGATGAACGCACGCACAATGTGACAGACTGCGAGACTGTGACTCACGTAGCAGTGATTGGGGGTTGGTGGTGGTGGTGGTGGTAGCGGGGGTGGGGGGAGACACGCTCTCGAGGGAGTGGGCGTGTTTTTAACTTGATGTCAAAAGTTAATTCAATTAGTGATCAAGCAAATATCAAATATTCTCTGGTGTGTCTTTAACTGCGGTTACCTGTCCGTAGTAATACATCAGATTCATTACCTGTAGAAGTTTCCAGGAAAAAAAAAAAAAGATTTTCCGAAACTGTTTTTATCTTTTTAAATACTTTTTTTTATTTGACAGTGCTCAGTCACTACTCGGTACCAAGTGGCTGCTAGAGGAAGCACCGTTTTTGACAGGCATGCTGATTTCACAGAGGTTGCTGCTTGTGTGGACACTGTGTCTGTTGTGACTGAGTGAATGTGAATTTTGTGTCTTCTCTGCAGGGACATCATGATCACTCATTTTGAGCCGTCCATCTCATACGAGGGTCTGTACGGGGAGGTGAAGGACATGTGCTCCATGGACAACGACCAGCTCTTCACCATGAAGTGGATCGACGAGGAAGGTGCGTCTCCTCTCCCCTCTATCCTTCACCCCTTCCCTACCATCTGCTGCGTTTGTTTCCCAAGACAAATTCAAGTCATGGTTACACGCGACGGCATTAAGTAGATTAAACGAATTTTGAGGCCGCTGGCTAAATTTGCCACGTGCTAACATGAAGACATGCTCGCACAAGCACACGCTGCCTCGTCACTTGACTGTAAGTCTTTTCCTGTCAGTCAAGATCACGTAGAACCCCCCCCCCCCTCCTCCCCCTCCCGCCCTACTCCTTGTTGTTGTCTGCTGGTTAGTCAGGCAGCAGTAATAGTGTCATAGGAAAGATGGAGCCGTCACACCGCTCTGCGCGGGATAAGGTCAGCCTGCCCAAACTCATTAGACTCAGGTCAGCTCGCGCTGGTCGCCACCCACATACAATCACGGGAGTCATTAGCCTGTCTGAGAACGAAAAGCTGCTCGATGGTCGTAATGAAGTACTCTGTAGAGTAGTATGGAACCCACATACATACAGACCGCTGTACAGTGTCATATCATTATCACAGTAATTAGAAGCAGGACATTTGATTTGAACTGAGGCTGAAACACCACCAACAGGTGTGATCTGCTGCATATTAAAAGTGACTTTTTCTATAAGAGAAATGCAGAAACGACTGTATTTTATCTCCATGTGTTTATAATGTTGAGTTATAACTAATGTAAATGCAAACTGCAACTTTTAATGAACTGTTTGTGCCACTATCTGGATAATAGATAGATTATTAATCTGTTTTTCTCCAATAAAAATGCCAAACATTACCACTCAGTTCCTGCTTTTGGTGATGGGATCGATTGATTGAAAATGATTAACAGCTTAATCACTAATGAAAATAATTGTTAGTTGCCGCCTCACTGCCAATATTCTAGCCAATATTGTTGTGCCAGACATGTCAATAGTTGCATGCATGGTTTTGAGTGTGTGTGTCAGGAAACCGCAGTACAGAATCAGGGTTCTGATTCTCATGCTTTTCACACACTGAGTGGTCATGTAACACACTTGATTCCAGGTCGGAAGAAGAAGAAGACACATCTCCTCTATTAGTCACATACTCGCACATTCACCTGTCAGCCTCATCAACGCGCTTTGATTTTCGGTCCTCATCACCTGCGACAGCTGTAATTCTTGGCTGCTTGACGGATGATTTGGACCTCGGTCTGCTCCTGCAGCAAAGACGTCAGCAGACAGAAAAAAACCCCCAACATTTATTCAAGCAAATATGTGGCCATGCAGTAATTTGCTTTCTCCAGGCGTGCTTTTGTACTTACACTCCATCTTATCCATCCATTGTTTTATCTATCCATTCAATACAGAAAAAGACAATTTATTTGAGGTCATTTAGAAACGACATCATTAGATAGTTTGTCCATTTTAACTGCAAAATGTTCCGTATCAGATTCTCATATTGGTAACAGCCTCAGAAATCTGGTTTGGTTCGCGCACCACCTGTAAGATTGGTACTGATGAGAAAAACGTGCTCCCTTAGCCCAAACCAAACCGAACCAGGAAAAAAAATAAAGATAAAAGCTGCTCCGTTAAAGTGACTATAACCATAATACTGAATTTACTGACATGGGGGCAGTTAGATTCATATTCACATTCTCTATAATGTACGCGCACGTCAACACACTCACAAATTAACACCTCCTGAAACCGAGGCGATGGAGTAAAGATAAAACCAGACGGCGTAGGGCACCAACGCTCCCTTTTGACATGATGTTTGTCGCAGTCCTCCCACTAGTTTCTATGTCTGTTATCTATATCTGTTATCTTACACTATGTGTCATAGTTTCTGTTCTCGAGCTATTTATAAACTCGGCGGTTCGTAGTTGTGATTAGTTAGGTAGAGTCGGCTCGCGCTGCCTCCCCGAGCGTGTCACGACAACACCTGACTGTATCTGTTAGTGATAAGGAAATAATTAAATCTGCATCTGGGTGGTATTTTAATTATTGACTGAGATTGATCAGTGTACAAATAGGCCTGTACAATTAAAACTATGTGAAATGGCAACATCGACTGCCGCAGTCAGCCGCGGTCTCTCTCACACCCACATGTTTTTCTTCAGTGTTTACTTAAAGTTCATTTATTGTAATTCATATAACATTTGAAAGTGTTTGACAAGTTTTTTTTTTTTTTTTAAATGTCATATGCCCTACTGTATAATTCACCTTTTACACCCACAACCTTTTGCTTTGGGAGCTGGAAATACAGTATATGTACAGCTTAATTGTCTCTACTTTGTTCTTGCTTGTTTTGTTGTTCCGTGCGTTTAAAAGTAACCTGGCTGTTGTTGATTTTCTGTAATTGCTCGATCTTTTAAATGTCATGCAAATGAGACACCTGGTTCCCCTCATCGGATTTCAAACAGGGTTTTAACATGTTCACCTACGAAAGATGAAAGTTGTTGAAGGGTCAGACTTGGCCGAGGTGTGTGCACAAATACAGGCGCCTAATGAGTTATCTAACCAAAAACCTGATGACACACGTCCTCAGATGTCTTCATTTGTCCAGGCTACAGTGCAAAAGTCAACGATGTGACGTTTTTTCCCCCCTCTCAGATATTTTTATTGAACTTTAATCACATCTACACAAATGTTTTTGCAGAGTGTGAAACAAGAGTCATTTTACAGATTTCATGTTTTATATAGTCAAGGTATTGCAGGGTAAATTAAGAAGAGCAGGATGAACAAATAAATAAAGTTAAATTAATAGAGGTTGTGTTTAGACATTCGCTGTTACAGACTGACAGAAAGACAAACAAAAAACAAACAGGAAAGAGGAACAGATTCTTTGATTGAAAAGACTGAAGTATTTGAGGGAAGGTCCCCACGCTTTCTCAAACTTTTATGTCTGTGTGTGACTCTTTTCGAGGTCTAGACAGGATGCAACGTCTCTTAACCAGTGAGCGTGGGTGGGCTGGGTAGCGTCTTAGTATTGCGTGCCTTTGGTTAGCATTTGGTTGGAGCTAGGTGCATGTCGTGCTCTCCCGTGGTGCCAAAACAGGCTCTAGTTCAAAATTAAAAATGACGGACAAGGTTTGGAAAACGTCTCCAGTATTTTTTCAGGCTGAGACGTGTCCACAACAGTGTGAGGTGTGAGGCCTCGCCTCTCTTACATCTGGGAAGATAATTTGACTTTGGACACATGGACCCCGTGCATCACCTTACACCAGGCATGGGCAAACTGTTCCACAAAGGGCCGGTGTGGCTGCAGGTTTTTGTTCCAACCAACCAAGAGCACACAGTTTGACCAATCAACTCTCTGAAGACTGAGATCGGTTGATTAAATGAGTCAAGTCTGGTGTGCTGCTGCTTGGTTGGAAAGAAAACCTGCAGCCACACCGGCCCTTTGTGGAACAGTTTGCCCATGCCTGCCTTACACTGTAACAAGCAGTGACGTACCCAGAGAGATACTGAATTAACCAATTAAGCATGTTTGGCATTAATGATGCCATTAAAGGATCAAAGCTGCAGATCAACTAATCATGCAGCTCGTCTTGTATCACAACCAATGAAAGTCATAAAGGAAGTCTAATTAAAATGAAACTGAAGTCTGTTCGTGAACATGAACAGTGGAGTATTTGTACACTTCAGACAAAGTGAAATATGTTTTCTCCTTGGTATACTCGCTCTCTGACAGCTTTGGTTCTCCACTGTGTTCTTCACAAGTATGTCATAGAAGAAAAAAAAATCAATTCAAAGTAAATATAGGTTTTATAGAAACAAGGTTAGTGCAGAGGATGTAAGGATGGTTGCTGTCCATCACCTCATTTCTCCCACTAACCTGGTTTCTTGTGTGTATTTTAATGTGGTGATTGATGTCTGGTGTCCCCTCTGCTTTTAGGTGACCCCTGCACCGTGTCATCTCAGCTGGAGTTGGAAGAAGCTCTGCGTCTCTACGAACTCAACAAAGACTCCGAGCTCATTATCCACGGTAAGGCTCCTCGCACAGTCTGTATTTAAAATCTAACATATACAGTTTTGAGATTTAACTCACAGGATGTTATCGTGTCCTGTGACCGGTAAGACGTCGCTTCACACCAGGAGCTCGGTCAGTAAAAGGTCCTGATCAGAAGCCCGTTATCTTTGACTTTCTACTCCACGACTGGACTAGTTGCGCTCTCCTCTCTGTTCAGTTTTTTATGAAGTTGGCAGCATTACTGTATTTTTCTATTTCTGGTCATTGAGCTGCAGTATACCAGACCGTCAGGCCTGAGCGGGGCCAGCACAGATTATACACACAGGGCAAGAACCAAACTTGACTGTTTGCAGCCAGTATAATTCATCTCTACTGCTAATAGTATAAGCAATGATGCAAAATGTTTTCATGTAATTAAATTGATGCTCACATTTTATACTCCAATGCACAGTAGTAAAATATGTTATGATATGATGTAGAAAAGAGGTTATGCAATGTGTCACATTTCTTTATGGGCATACTCCTCTTTAGAAACATGATGTAAACAAACCAGACCATATATGAATAATTTACATTATCTTTCACGTGTAGTCTAGTGTTATGTGTCTGATATAAACAAGATTGCTCAGGAAACATTCCAGCGAAGCGCTTTCAACTTCACCTGCTGCTCTTTGGGTTAACTGGTTTCACCGAGCTGAGCATTGGTATCCAGCCATGAGCACGTTCATGTACAAGAGGTGGAGCTGTTAATTACAAAACCATGTGGGCTTAATTTGATTTGAAATGAAACGTGATTCCTGCAAGAAAGAAATGGTTATGATGACAGCAAGAAGTGTTAACAAGGCGAAACTTCTACACTAAAATCACATCATTAGAAGTAGAATAAGAAGCTGGAAAGGCTGGAGATAAATATAAAACAATAAATAAAAACAAATATCAAAAGGAAGCTACAAGAAAGATTTCATGACGAGCAAACTGTTATAAGAATGTGATTCACATAAAAGTCAAAGTTGTTCCTGCTGCCAAAATGGAGAGGAGAACAAAGGTAGTTAATGCCTGATAAATTTGACATGTTGCATTTATAATCATGGAAACTAATTAATTAAACTATTTCCAATTATCATCACAAAGTCACCTCGTGTCCCGCTGAGCTGCAGTGATGAAATAAGAGTGTAAAAGCATCGTTACTGTCAGGTATCCCTCTGGGAATTAAAGAATTATTGTGCAATTAAAATGCAGCTATAATCGTCATTATGTATTCAGCGTTGAAGACTATCACACCGTTTGTCAGAACAGAAAATCATCCCACTGATTTATAAAAACATGTATTGCTCTTTATCACACCAGCCAACAGTCACACTGACTGGTGCACGGACTAACCTACTAATGTCGGGTTGTGTTTTGGAGGTACAATTGTGTCTGATGAAGACAACAGTAATGCAGAATAGACATTTAGATTTGGTTTGAATCGAGTCTGAAACTTTTTAGTTTAAACTGTTTTATATGTCTGAAAATATGTATTTTTTTCTTCTTCTTTCATGACGTCAGGTCACAAAAATGTAAATTACACACTACGACTGTCACTTTCAGATTTTCACTATATGATTATCGTGACCAAAAGAATTCACAAGAACAATGTCGTGCTGATATCTTTAGAAAGTTTTAAAAGTTGAATATAAATTCAAATTCATCTCTAACTTTTATTATTTTATTAAATGAATTACACTCGTAGTACTGTTATTAGGACTTGGAATATGGGCAAACAGGTTTAAAGGTAGTCTTTATTGGCAGGGATGAAATACAATATTCATTAGTATGTTTTCATTAGTGTATAATAACCTGAAAATAAGAATCTTTGTGTTTTTGTTGTCTTAAAATGAACCTTTAATATCTACAGTGAGAGCGGCTACTCTTCCACCGAGTCCGCCATGTCGAACCACCGTTTTTCTGCAGTAGCCCAGAAACTAAACACTGATGAATGAATTAATTCAAGGAGTATTCATTTGGTTGCAATCTGTATCGTCACCACTAGGTGCCACTAAATCCCACAGACTGGACCTTTTTAAGGATATTATTGCGATATGTTTGAGTGCAAACCTCAAAGTTTTTAAGAGGAGCTGCATTCTTGTATATTGTATATGATGATTGTCAATACCACTATATTACGACCCCCCTGTCAGATTTAGTTCACCACTAATCCAAACATTCCTGTGTATGATGACTTATGGCTCATGCTGTTATTTCTCCTTTGTAAAATCTCTCTGCGTGTCTGTTTAAATCTGAACGCAGACAAAGAAGCATCCAAACATATGGTTCACACCGCACTGACCTGTGAAAACAACATTACTTCCGCTGTTGATGTCTGTCTGAGAGCCCTGGAGCTACTTCACATCCTCGTCTGCGCTTGGCATTCTTGACAAATAGTTGTACAACTTCATGAATCCGGAGGTCAGGGCTAAACGCAGACGCAGGTTGGGGAGTGGAGGGTTGTATACGTGGAGTGATATGGAACATTTGATTGACAGGCTCTGTGTGTAGCATGTAACCTGGGGGGGTAGCGGGGACAGGCGCTGTGTGGGTAATGTAAAGTTTTAATCAAATCAGAGGTGAGGGGTCAAGAGTACAGTGGATGCCAGCGTCACGGCACGAGGATGAACGAAAACGGGGGGAGGGGAGGATGTGACGGTGCCGCAGGGGGGTCGCCAGGTCTGCTCATTAACGAGCTTGTCGGCTCTAGCCCACGCCTCGCCTCTGACTCACACTCCCCCCAGTCTAGCTCAATCTGTCTCTCTCACACACACACACACACATACACACACAAATAATCTGCGATGGCTTCTTTAAGATTGCGTCTTTCCACACTTAACTGTACGTTGCGCACACGCACAAACACGCTCGCACCATCATAAAAACAACACGAGTGAATTTCATCATGAATTGCTGGAGGCGATGAGAGTGAGTGAAAAACACACAAACAGCATCAGGCTTGTTTCCTTTTAGATGAAATTCTCTTATTTTTCCCCCTTCCCAGTTTTCCCATGTGTACCAGAGAAACCCGGCATGCCCTGTCCAGGCGAAGACAGTAAGTTAAACCATTTGCTTCTTTCATTTTATCTGATTTGTCAGCCGGAGTCTCAAAGAAAACTATATTTCTTTTACATTATAAATTTGAGGCACTTAACACCAATCGTTTTTTCTACATTTTTTTTTGACAAGCTACAGCCACAGTGTTTGTTTTTAGAACTTTTTTCTGAATCTAAATTTACAAACTCAAAATCATATCAATCCTTTTGTTGAGCCCAACTTCGTATTTCATCCTTAGAACTTCTTTCAAATCTTGGACTCGGACTGTAGATTAGTGTTGCAGCAAGATAAAGAAATAATTTCCTAATGTGGGGGAAAATCGTAGCTCAAATTCTACATAAATGAAACACAGGTAAAGCGTCCCTTCTTTCTGTCTTTTCACAGAATCGATATATCGGCGTGGAGCCCGGCGCTGGAGGAAACTTTACTATGCCAGTGGTCATGCCTTTCAGGCAAAACGCTTTAATAGGGTGAGACACACAGAGTGTTGTTTTTGCCCTTCACTCATGTACTACATGTTTAATGTTATGCATCTCGTGCGTATTATCTGTTGTGTTGACAGTAAAACCTAAATGTTAGCCCAGTTAAAAGCTTAGTACCTGCATGTGTGTTTAACGGAGACATTCACTGCCCTTCAGTGATTTGTCTCTGTATTGATTGACGGTGGTAACACAGAACGATCGGCGGATTCGAGACCTGCAGGTCTGAATGTTTCAGGAGCCGTCACAGCCTCTGTATCATCTCCTGGAATATAATCAGTGCTCGTTTGTAACGATGATTTCTCTCTCTCCGTCTGCCCTCCCGAGCAGCGAGCCCACTGCGCCATCTGTGCGGATCGTATCTGGGGTCTGGGACGACAAGGCTACAAATGCATCAACTGCAAACTTCTGGTGCACAAGAAGTGTCATAAACTGGTCACAGTGGAGTGTGGCAGACAGATGATCCAGGTGACAGATGTCATGCTCATTAGTGGGAAGCCATAAAGTAGACCATTACCATCCATGATTCATACATGAATTCTGTTTATACTTAATGCAAGATGTTGTTGTTGTTGTCTAGGAACCAATGATGCCCGGCCCACCATCGAGTCCGTTAGACCCCACTGAACAGCCAGGTAACACACACACACTAAAAATGTTTTCCAAAATGGTAATGAGAAGTCCAAAACATTCTATACAACAGAAACTAGCCTTGGTTTAGAGGCACACGAATGAAGATAAAGTTCATCGAATTACAGGCTTCGGCTGATTTATGCACATCAGTCCAAGTTTATACATTTTCCCTGATTTCACAGTCAACATCAAGACTTAACTCGACTCGTTGCCTGCAGCTTTTGCGCACTGTTCCCAAAAGATAAGGCAGCTGACATCTCTTATTTTTATTTGCCGACACGCCACATGAAGAGACCGAACCATGCCGTGTGTTAGTCGGTCTTTCCCGGCTTGTGTGTGGCTCTAGCCCCCAAGCATAGTCGTCCATTTAGACGGTGTAAATCTTTGAAAACAGATTACAAACACCAATTACAAACACCAATTTTTTTATTGTCTTTATACAAATAAAACAAAAGACATTGCACAGAGGGTATTATCTTTCACATCAGTTATGTTGCACAGGTATAAGACTGAACACTTCTTGGGGAAGATGTAAGATGTAAACCTTTTTAAAAATGTGGTCCATCCTGGTAGCCTGGTGATGACAAAGTTCGCGAAATAACTCCAACCTTCCCCGTTCGATTCTCGCCGGGGACCTTTGTTGCATTAATATGGCAGCGGCCACCCAGATTACAAGTTGGTCAGCCACATTTGGGGTTTTCCTTCAGCACCAGACTTAAGTCTAGTCAGGTGGTTGAGAGGCTGACTGGTATGAGAGAGCTTAGCATCGCTGTTGCTATTGTTAGCGAGGCGGTTGAAACTCCCTCTGCTATAAATACTCGCAGGGCCACCTGGGAAGTTGTGGGGTGCAGCCATGCAAACAGTAGGATGCAGATATCTTTTGTTGAAGCCCTGTTTTGAAGTGATGGCTTGATGATATGAAAAGACGTGTTTCTTCTCTGCATGTATGTACAAAATGGAGTCAAATCTTCTGCATTGTTCAACACACAAACGGGTGTTTTCTTTTCTAACCAAGCAGAGCGAAATTACTCTGGCATTGCAGGGCTGTGAACAAAGCGTGTGACTGTCTCTCACCTACTTTTTCCTCCTTTTCTCATCTTCCTTTCCTGCCTCCCCCTCTCCTTCTGTCTGTCTGTCACTTTCTCCTCTCTCTTTTTCTCAGGCCCCCAGAATAAAGACTCCAGAGAAAGCTTGCCTTACGATGGAGAGGAGAAAGAGGTGAGGGAGAAAATCTTTTCAAACACCGTTGATGTGTGACTCATAGTCTGTCAAGCTGTCATGTTGTCTAGATGGATATGCGTGTGTGTATATGTTTATTCAGAGAGACAAGTCAGCGCTGTGTGTGCGTGTGTGCGAGAGGAGGAAGAAAGAATAAGATCACCTGTAAATGGAAGCAGGATTTTGTCTGCTTGCCGTCGTATACATTCTGGTGATCCTCCTTCTACCTGCTGTGCATGTGTGATATAGAGAGCGTGCAGACGTAGGCACCCTCGCAGTGCTGTGGGTATTGATTTCCTTTGGTGGAGCTAATAAAGTAACCTTTTATCACAGCTCTTAACACCAGAGGCTGATTAATGGCCAGGGATGTAGTTTGGGTTGGAGGAGAAGGGGGGGGGGGGGGGGGCTGAGGTTGTTGGACCGAGCTGGGGAGCCAAAGATGGGAAAAGAATGGATCGAGTTGGACACAGATAGACGCAGATAAAAGAGGGGCAAGCCAAATGATCTTATCTACGGGTCCGTGTCTGACTCTAGGGATGGGGGGTTGTCACGTGAAGAGAGGTTAGATGGATAGGTAGTGGAAACGGTTCACTACAGAACAGATTACAGGAGAGGAGAGAGAAAGATAGGTGAGGAACTGATGGAGGTGGGAGCGAGGTTTACCGACAAGTAGGACTAATACAGAAAAGTGCTTAACCTAATGGAGGCAGCGTGATTATATTTACAGGCATGAAAGTCATCTCAAAGATTTACTGTAAAAAGGTGGTGCTGGTCATTTAGACACCACCCAAAGGAAATCACTCGCAAAGACTAAATCACCAGCTTCATCGATAGCTGATTGAAAACCTCTGGAAAGGTTGATGGACTCAAGTGTTGAATGACCGATTGTCTCAGAGTTGACTTGCGTTGTTGTTTGCATGATGTCCTCTCACTCTGCGTTAACCGCCCTTCAACAGGCGAGGAGAGACACGGGGAAATCGCCTTCCAGCCTGGGCCTGGCAGACTTCGATCTGCTGAGGGTGATTGGAAGAGGCAGCTACGCCAAGGTGCTGCTGGTGCAGCTGAAGAAGACGGAGCGCATCTACGCCATGAAGGTGGTGAAGAAGGAGCTGGTCAACGACGACGAGGTACACAACGCTGACCGTCAGAGTCACGATGTTCAGCCTTTGCAGTGACAGAGTCATTTTTTATGGAGTTAAAATTATTAGGGATGGGTTCAGATGTGGGTAAAATACCCAAACGCATTAAGCTCCACGCGAGTCCCCTATCAAACCTTACATTCACAGTCTTTCTCAGCTTGTCTCTTTTGCCTCTTTCTGACACTACAGGCGTCTGCAAAGAAACAAAAACTGGTGAGGTATACGAACGCGTGCTAACAAGACTGACTGACTGAACATGGCAGACCACCTTAACTTAAATCATGGCTGTATTATGACTTAACCGTTCCTAAGTGTGGATACACTTCAGCAAAGTCAACAGAACTACTGTGACATACAGCAGCACACTACTCAAATATTTATCTACAGTGCAATCATGTTGAAGTAAGAACTCGTGACTTATTTTATAACTTGAGAGCAAATGTTCACTGTATTCCGAGACCTCAGTGATAAAAGTAGAATTCATACTTGTTTTTACTCACGCTTCTAACAGCTTGCGTTGCTTCCCACTGAAGAGCAAAGGCTGTTTTCCTTCACAGCAAAAGGAGAAATGACTCAAGACAGGGTTAATGGATGTCGCAGAGGAGTGATAAAATATGTGGTGAAAGCCCTGCAGCCTTTCTTTCCAGAAGAGCCTCTGATTTAATTGCCACCTCATTTAAGGTGCGATGCTGAGGAAAATAAAAAAAGAGCACATTGTTAAGAGCGAAACACACAAACTAACCAAAAAGATTTGATGAGAGGATTCTGAACTAGATTCGCATTTGATAATATGCCGTTGAACGCCATCCCTAGTTATAAAGTATTAACTCCATAAAAAGAAACTTTTTGAATGTTTTATATTTATACATGCAGTTTGAAGGTTTGTTGAAATCAACACCCCTCCAGATCAAAAATAAAAAACCTTTTTAAACCACTGTTTCCACTGCAAATGTAAAAGAACTAGCTGCAACTAACAGTTATTTTCATTATGGAATAATCACTTGATTCTTTTTAAAACTGTTAAATATTATAAACTTGTCAAAATGCCGATCTCTGCTTCCCAACACCCAAGAGGACATCTTCAAATGTCAGTAATTCCTTACAGTAGAGAGGCAGGAACCAGAGAAAAACTGGTATTTAAACTATTAATCAACCATCAAAATATTTGTTAACGTTGATCCAACTTATCAATTAATCAACTAATCACTTCAACTTTAGATGTTTCGTATAATATTTCTACGGGCACGTTCAGACAGGATCCGGTGCTGCGGTGAAAACGCAGGTTTTCCATTCATCTGAGTGGGGATAGTGCATTTTGGCTAGGGTGGTTCAGGCTACAGAGGTGTCTGGCAAAAAACACAGTGGCGGAGAAGTTGAGCCAGATTCAGCTTTTGGGGGAAATTATGTCAAGTTGCAGACACCGATCAGACCGGTCAAACCTCTGAAACTGCAACTATCCAGATGGATTCATGGACTAAACTCTGATACTCCACCTGTTGTGTTCTGGTTTGGTTTATTTCATGAACCAGCTTCTAAATCGGAGTGTGGCTCCCAATTTACGCTGCAAAATACATGAAAAAGTTTAAGTTCGTTTGTTTCCAATAGTTTGAGAGCGAGAGAAGGAGCACTGGTCGTGAATGAGAGTGTGGACACACTGGCCTCAATAAAGCCGGTTAATCAGAAGAATGAATATTATTTCCTGAGCGTTTCACAGAAGTTCAGTTTAGCACAAACAGACAAAGCTCCACCCCCCCACACACACTGCTGCACAACCATCAGCCAAAGCACCCGATCCTGTCTGAATGTACCTTTTTATTTGTTAAAAGTGAAACAGGTGATTTATAGGTGGTGAATGTGAATGCACGATAACTGTCTCTTTAAAGTCTGCACGTGTGACCACAGCACCTCCATCCATTGAGATGTGAGAAGGTTAGTTAACACTGAAGTCATCAGTCTTCTGTCACCGCCATGCATAATTAATACAATAAGCACAATCAATGGGAGCTCTTATTAATAGCACAACGAGCGTTTGTCTCATGTGATTGAACATCCATCTTGTGTATCGTGTCTGAAACACTTTGAGTCGAGGTGACAGACCCTCTTCCAAGCCATCATTCGTTCTAAGAAGGCGCAGATAAACCATCATGTCATCAAAAATTGATCTCGACGTACACATGTAGCAGCACAGCCAGAGGCAACGGGAGTAGTTAGCCTTGATTAGACGCACTTAACGTGATTGACAAATTGACAAGTGCCTCTCGATCAATGGTGAAGTGTTGTGCTGTCCCTGCCCTGCCAGTGTGAGCAGCATCCGTGTCCAGACATATTATCATCTAACCATCGATGGAGACCAGCTCCTGCTTCTACTGGCTCAGCCCTTTTTCTTCTCCCTCTGCTGCCCACAGAAGCGACCCTTTATCTGTAGAGGATGGTCGATCAAGCATCGCGCTTATTCAGCTTTTATAAGTTCAAGGGTACCATGTCAGAATGATCTCTGATGTACTTGTGTGTGTGTGTGTGTTTATCTTCCAGGACATTGATTGGGTCCAAACAGAAAAGCACGTATTCGAGCAGGCTTCTAATCATCCCTTCCTGGTCGGCCTCCACTCCTGTTTTCAGACAGAAAGCAGGTGAGAGCATCTCTGCTGTATGAGTCATGTGGTTCCTTCAAGAGTCGGGAAATGCTGCAAGATTTTGGAGGAGGGGGGAAAAAAAAAATCAGATCACTGATCATCGGTCCTTTTAAAGGAAAGCTGCATTAAATGATGTATTTACGTTAAGAAATAAACTTTGCTTCTTTCTGCAGACTGTTCTTCGTTATTGAATATGTGAACGGTGGAGATCTCATGTTCCACATGCAGAGACAAAGGAAACTCCCAGAAGAACACGCCAGGTAGAGTCAAGCTGTCTCTGTCACACTGTTTGTCTCATGTCTCATTAAAATGAATAAGATTGATGTCTTTAAGTGTCTTTTTTTTTGTTGTGTGGTTTTTGAATACACCTGAATCTCTCCTTCAGATTTTACTCAGCAGAGATCAGTTTGGCGCTCAACTACCTCCACGAGCGGGGAATCATCTACAGAGATCTGAAACTGGACAACGTGCTGCTGGACTCCGAGGGACACATCAAACTTACAGACTACGGAATGTGCAAGGTGCAGTTTGCAGTTTGCCGGATACGGATGATTGATAACACAATGCACTTTGGATAAGAGCACCTGTAAAACTGATGCACAAGTGTCGGTTTACAGCTCTCTGAGGTGATTTCGCAGCTGATGATCTTTTTGTTTTCGCAGGAGGGCTTGAGACCAGGAGACACGACGAGCACTTTCTGTGGTACCCCCAATTACATCGCCCCAGAAATACTCCGAGGAGAGGATTACGGTGAGAATTACAACGCACAAGCACTTACCAGAAGCGCTATCGCTTCCTTTGCTATGATACAGAATATGGGGTATTACACAGTTGTGGCTGGGATGCTTCTCTAAATCATGATTACAGCTGCTACAGCGATGATGTACCTGAGTTATCTGCACTATTTGAAATGCCAGTTACAAAACATATAAAAAAAAAAATGAAACTTAAAAGGATTCGTGCAACAGAAATCAGAGACACAAGCTTAAAATGAGCAAATCAACTAAAAAACAAGTGAACAGATAAAAATGACCCTCTGAGTGAATGAAGCTCTGTCTGAACTCTATTTATTTAGTGTTTTGTGTATCGGTTAAAAGACTTTGGCTAAGAATGACTAACAGTGTATGAGTCAAGTTTTAAATAAAGCCATAAAGAACAAAGGTGTGAAATTTCAGTTTCTACATTATAACCCAGAGCCTCATGTAAAACTGTATAAATACAATAAGAAATCAAAAAACAGCTCCATGGTTACCATCAGACGTATCATAGCAATAATTTCTACTGTCAGGCTGAATCAGAGTGGCTGGAGGTGTTAGGTACATCACTCCCTAACCAACCTCTATGCCTCGTAGTCCATTTTACTGCAGGATGCAAAATGGAAACTCGCCAAATTTGTTTTAAGACAAACTTAATAATAATTCAACTTAATTTAATTACACGTTACTGGTTTTGCTTGTTGACCCAGAGACTGATTTATTTAGTGTACAACAACTAAAGTTTACAAGCCGCTTGTGTGGATTCTGCCTCTTTAATATGCAGGAAACCATCAGAATTGTGGCTTTGGCAACCTTAGGGTCAAATTTTTAAATCTGGTTCCCAGATAATAAAATATTCATTAATCTCTGGCACTAACAAATGTCTTATCAAACCTTTGATCTCTCCTCACTCTTTTTTTTTTTTTACATTTCATATTTTATGATGCTCGTCTCATCTACAGGGATGTGAACGTTAAGTAGGCTGTCAGTAAACTGTGAAGTGTTTCTCAGCTGACAAAAGATCATTAGTCATCTTTGAGCTGTAGTTATAGTTAGGGTTCCAAAATGATTCATATCATTGATCTCCCAGATCCCAGATTTACTCCTCCATCATTGTCCTCTTTGCCTCTGACCCGGTTACATTGGCCACCCAGCTTCCCCAGCTGCAGTTCTGGCATGACACTGGCTCTTCTCCCCGTCAGCACTCCCCCAAACACCAGGCCTGAAAACCGCCTTTTCACAGAGGTCCAAAGACGCCTGTGGTCACGCTGCCTATGTTTAGTGAAAAGATGTTACTGGCTTAATATAATGTAAAACTCGAGCAGTAAAGTTTGGGATTTGTAGTCAGCGCATGCAAAAGAAACACTGGTGTGAAGCTTTAATGGTGGCAGCGGTTGCTATAGTAACGCTCAAATACGTGTGTGCTTTGTGCACTAATGTACAAACGTATGAGATGATGAAAAATGTGCTTTAAAAAAATGTGTGTGTGCGTGTGTGTTTTCAGGGTTCAGTGTGGACTGGTGGGCGCTTGGCGTGCTGATGTTCGAGATGATGGCGGGCCGGTCGCCTTTCGACATAGTCGGGAGCTCTGACAATCCAGACCAGAACACAGAAGACTACCTCTTCCAAGGTAATGCACACACACACACACACACACACACACACACACACACACACACTGTGGTGTTCCACAGCTCCGTGGAAGCATCTAACACCTTTATATTGACACCTTTATAATGGCCACTTCCCCCAGTACCAGGCACATGCCATCTGTTGCAGGCAAACGTGTGAACGCATGTGTGTGTTTCTGTCTGTCGTTATTTCATTGTAAATATCATAATGTGTCATTGTTTTCTCATAACCGCCAGCAGAGCGTTGGATCGTTGGGAATTAAAATGTAACCACTTGACAAAATCGTACTTTTATCAAAAGCCACTGACACTTAATTGAAAGGCTCGAGTTTGAACACAGCTGCAGCAGTGTCGGTGCCATCCTCTGTCATTTTAGCCTCAAGGGACCGTCTCTCTCATCTCACCTCGCCACCGTTTTTTTCCTCTCACCTCCTGCAGTAATATTGGAAAAACAGATCCGAATCCCTCGCTCCTTGTCAGTCAAAGCCGCCAGCGTCCTCAAGGGATTCCTCAACAAGGTAAGACGGGGTCACACAGGCCTGGATCCATCAGAAACACTGCTGCACCCCGAGAATGACACTGTTATGGCCTTAGTTAGAGGCTCTCACTGTGTGACTTCTCCTTTCCCTCACGTCTTCTCACCTATCTATATTCCCTTCACCAAAATCCACTCCTCTTTTACACGTTTCTTGCAAATTCTCGCCTTCTCCGTGTTTTCTTGCCTCTTGTCGTCTGACTTTTCTTCTCTTCCTCCACCATCTCCTACCGTCTCTCACCCTCCTCTCGCCCTCACTCCCACAGGATCCCAAGGAGCGTCTAGGCTGCCACCCTCAGACAGGCTTTGCCGACATCATGGGCCATCCATTCTTCCGAAACGTCGACTGGGATCTTGTGAGTCATTCTCGTGTTTTTATTTTCCCCCCCCTCTGTCTCTCTTCTCCTTCTTGCCTCGTTCGACGACTCCGTCATGATTTTCATCATAATCTCGAATGAATGAAATCGGTACATGACGGTTGCCAAATAGGTGAAAATCAATCCATGTATTGATCCTGCGGAGGAAAAAAAACAGAAAGCTGCTACTAGACAGCAGAAGGTCAAATCTAAGTGCAGGGGGTCACCTTCTCCCTCCTGCCCCGCGGGGCGTAGAAACTCTGTCAGAGCGAAGGGTTATTAGCGGCTGGATGAGATGTCATGTTCCTGTAGAAAGCAGGGGGAAGACTGACAACAGCAGAAATGGTCACCAATATGTGAGACAAAGATGGATGTACATTTCCTTTGGATTTATCAGAAAGAAGTCGATTGAGTCATCCGATGGGAGGAAACTACCATTCATTGTGATAAGGAAGTCACTGATCAGTCTCATTGTTAAGAAATTGTTTTGTTTCGCTGTGAAATGTTGAACCACACTAAGCTTCAGTGATGTTACAGTTAACCTCAGAGGTTGGTTTGGTTTGCATTTACATTTAGCCATTCAGCTGATGCTTTTATCCAAAGTGACTTACAAAAGGTTGAAAGAATCAAGTTACAGTGTAGCATCAATAAGAGCTTGTTTCACCAACAGGGAACAGAAAAAAGAGCATCAGGAGGGTGTTACAGTAGTCGAGTGACGAGATGACCACAGCCTGTATTAGCATGTTGAGTCAAGTTAGGTCAGGTCTGATTTTTCTTATGTTGTAAAGTGCAAAGGGGCACGACCTGGCAACCGAGGTTTTGATCCCTGACCATCATACTGACATGGTTTATTGTATTTAAGTGTATTTATATTTAAAAACCGTGTGTGTGGGCCTGTATTTACTGTACAAACTCTATAAATAAGACTGACATGTATATTAAACATCACTGAGTCACTTCAAGGAATCCAACTGAAAGTTAAACGACAACTAAAAATACTGGAGTTATTTATGAAGCATCCTGTTCTCAGTTTTCAGCGATGAGTAGACGTTGTAATTTAAGAGTGAATGACTGTTTTTATGACAGCCAGAGCTGTAAAGTGAAACTTGTGAAATGCCTTAGAATTAGTTGGTATAGCTGAACAGACTGACAAAGTGATCGGGATATCATTTAAACATTTTGTAGAAGGAGGTTACAATTATTTTACGATATTTTACAATCTTTTAAATTATTTATTTTTGATTAGACAATAAAATGAGTTGAATCAGAATCACAATGTGTGGAACAAAAATTCTACAATTATAAAACACAGTAAAGTGGCACATACACACATTTTGCAAGCAAAAGGTTTGACATCCGTGCTTGAAAAATGATAACTGATTATCAAACATCTTTGGAGACACCAACGGTAACTTATCGCAGTCACTGGCCCTTTGTTGCGTGCATGTTTTCCCTTCTCTCTCCCTCCCCCCATTTCCTGTCTATTTTCAGCTGTGGCTCATCAAATAAGGCATTTTTAAAAAACCCTATATATAAATACTCATGTACAGACATGTCAACTAATTGTCTCTTCCTGAATGTAACAAATTTATAATCTTGATAATTATAGTTAAGTTTAAACTGAAGTAAATGAAATTGAATTAATTTAAGTTAAACAGTCCTGCAACCCTGATAAGGACAAGCAGTTATGAATGAAGTTACCGTGATTTGTAAGCCGTTAAATATAAACATGAATGTAGTTTTAACTTTTATTTATTTATTTATCATTAATTGGCTCAGTTGATATTTTAAGAAGAGACAGTGAGTGTACGTCTGATTGTACACGTGTTAATGATCAGGCACATTTCGTCTCCTCAGGCTCAGACAGACACACATGACCTTAACAAATTGACAGACACGCTCTGCCGGGTGACGTGACAGACAGACAGACGGATGTGGCATCTCGCCAGAGATCACCATGACCTCTTTCTCCCTGTTTGGTCTGGAGCAGGAACCCTGCAGTCGGTCAGAGTGTCTGGAGGGATCAGCTTACACCCCTCCCACCTTCCACCCATTTCCCTCTCCCCCCCCCCCCCCCCCCCCCCCCCCCCCTTCCCAACATTAACCTGACTGTTTGCCCTGCAGTGCACCTAACGGCCTGCAGGGGGAGCAGTTCTGGCTGAGAGACAGCTGAGACATTACAGTACACTGATAAATGAGTTCAGAGACACTGAGTGCATCCGTTTTTAAGGACTTGAGCTTTTATTTTGAAGGAGAGGTTGTTGGTCAATCAGCTGTCATAAACAGGATGGAAATCAGTGAAGTTGAATAAGATTTTAGTGTCTTTATGTTAGTATAATCCAAGCTCAGACTATCACTCTGCGGCTGGTGTATTTTCCCGATTAATCCAGCCAACATTTAGTCTGAAATATAAATATGTTGCCAAACTCTGAGGATATTTCATGGACTATGAAGTTCAAACTTTTACACTGTGTATCATCAAATATGAAGCTCTGCAGGTACCACCATTATGACAGACGTCTAATTATAGCAGCGTAGGTCGACCCGGTTCACGCAGCAGGCAGGTTTATTCCTGATGAAATGATTATTTACTGTTGACTGCTGTTAAATCCTGAACGAAAACCAGTTCAACAACCAGAGCTAATGTGGTGTTAAAGGCGCACTTTTGATCTGCACTTCTTTTCCTAATATTTCCTGTTCGGAGCCACGATTGCAGAGTGTCTTTGAACCATTGATGATTTCTACCTCTGCTTTCATGGCCTGCTGTCACATTTTAGCTCCAAATTAATCACTGATGTGTGCTCGCTATGTGGAGGCACGCTGAGATTGAAACAAAATATTATTAATAATATTATTATTATTATTACATTACAAGTTATTTCATTTTTAAACATCACGTCAGAGAGGTTGTGTACCAGCAGTGGTACCATAGTTTGAGAACCAGTGGACTTAATATGTGAGGAGGAAAAGCAGCAAATCCTAATTTTTAAGAAACTGTAATCATAAAATGTTTGACATTTTTCTTGAATAATTAATGTAAATATGAATCATTTATTAAAATACTTCTGTTGTTAAATTGATTGTGAATACTCTGTAAAATACTCTAATGTCAGTAAAGACAAGTAAAGTTGTTTAATCCTGTTTCCTGATTCTTGTCGTGTCGTTTCAGCTGGAGCAGAAACAGGTCGTCCCTCCGTTTAAGCCCAACATCTCAGGGGAGTTTGGACTGGACAACTTCGACGCCCAGTTCACGAACGAGCCCATTCAGCTCACGCCTGATGACGAGTGAGTTCCCGTTTTTATCATCTGTTTTTATATATCGCGTAACGTTCAACAAACTGATGCTCACCCTGTTTTTCATTACAGCGACGTGGTCAAGAAGATCGACCAGTCTGAGTTTGAAGGATTCGAGTACATCAACCCACTTCTGATGTCTGCAGAGGAGTGTGTGTGAGGGACATAGCATCTGTGCTCACACTCACTCACTCTCATGCACACACACACACACACACACACCAACTACCCACACACACACACACTCATGCACGAGTTACGTGGCGTCTCAGTGTCCTCAAGCTGCATGGTTACGAGACAACCTGATGACATCAACCTTCTGTTCGAGGGCCGCACATGCACAGTAGAACGCTTATTTGCCAAAACCAGTCTCACACTCAGCCATTTATAACCACTTGCCCTTAAGCCTACCTTCTTTCTTAATTATTTTTATATCATGTAAATCTGCACTGATCAATTTTCTCATCGGAGGGGCGGCCTCCTTATCGGTAGCCAACAAGGCTACAAAGTTCTTCCAAGGTTGCTGTACACAGGGAGCGGGGATCGGGGTGAGGCACGGCCCCTGACACATGAACTGAGCATCCTCTCCTTCCAGCTGGCGGGGTGTTTTCAATGCATATTTTATTTGTATATATATAAATATATATGAATCTACTATTGAGGATAAATGTTAGACAAGGCCTTTTTAGCTTCAAGCCACAGTCGTCAAAACTTGACTACTTAATCATCGTAAAGTCATTTTTTGAATTTGTGGCAGCACCCTTCCATAGAGGAAAGACATAACACTAGCCTTTAAAAAAATGATAAAAAAGATAAAAATCTATATATTTTTCTCATTTTTTTTATTTAACAACATAGCAGTCATTATATATGTTGTTCTAAGTAACAGAACCAAAATGGTTCAGTCTTTGTTGTTTAGATGAATACACAACAACATCTGGAAAACAGAAGGTGTCTGCTTCAGGTCCTCTCTCTCCCAGAATGAAGGAACGTTAAATAAATATATCGAACAGCATCGAACCAACACTAATAACGAGTTAAAACTCTCAAACTGTGAATGAAAGAGCTTGCTATGCAGGGGGAGGAAAAAAGGCTGGAAGAGTAGCACAGAATACCTGAACACACCGGAGCACGGGTTACATTTATACGCTGTGCTGACGCTTTCATGAAATAAAAAAAAAACATTCACACAGGACCAAAAAAAACATTTTTCTGAAAAATGTCTTGTTGGTACGAATTAGAAGGTACAGTATAACAAAAAAGGAAGATTGCTGTCCCGAGTCATAGAATTTATATATTCCGATTTTTTTGTTTAAATTTTTAATACTTTTGGAAAACGTATGGTCTGTCATCTTTTTTTTTTTTTTTTTATACTTTCTCCATTCCATGTATGTCTTTTGTTGTAAATCGAAAAACACTAAGTGATTGTTGAAACGAGAGCTTGGTTAGAAGCCCAAAGCCACGACACACGGTGCAGTTTTGGTCTTCGAATGTGGCTCGAAAACTGTAAACTGTGTCAGCTGTGCTCCTTTTTTTTCTCTTTTTTTTTTTTTTTTTACCATATCGAACTCACAGTTCATTTTCTGAATTTTGTAAAGCATACAGAGGCTCTAAAGAGTCGCTCTCCACCCCTCTGACTGTAACGACACTGACGGTGCATGAACCTCCATGAAGACTCGCCTGTTTGACTTCTTGGAAAATGTTTTAGGGCTCACGTGGTGACCGGAGGAGCACGATCATCTGTTACACTTTACTTTTGTTATCATTGTTTTTCTTCTTTTTTTTATGAATCAAATTTAATTTTGTCTTTTTTTTATCACTACATTGATTCCAAAATGTTACTGGGTGAATCCAATGGAAACACTATTTGTTGTACTTTGTTGTGTTTTGGGGGTGTTTTACCACCCAGAGGACTCTGCTGAACTTTATTATTAGTGTGCAAAGAAAAAAAAAACAGACGGTAAAATAAACATTTTATTTCTCTCCTTGTGGTAATACGTGCGTGTGTCGGTGTGAGTCTGTTATTCATTATAAGGAGAGCTCTTGAGCCAAACAGCTGTAAACGTCTGCTGTGGCACCAGAGTTGTTTTGTCGAGTCTGACAAAATAACCCTGATGATGTTAGCTTCCAGTGTCTTTGGAGTTTGACCAAGTGGCAACCTCCATGGCTTTGAACTGAAGCTAATGCATGCAGAAGTGGCAAAAACCGCAGTTCTCCAAACGTCCACCAAACTTATGGTTTTGGTCTCTATAGCTAATTTCCCTGTTCATGACATCTGTACTGAGTCTGACTTTTTAACTCACCTGTTCAAATTATATTAAGACTTAAAGTTCCAAAACAGCTCTGACGTCACACTTTGTCGATTCTTGTCAGTCAGTGCAAAAGTCTCATGAAGGAAGCTATTAGGTTGAGCATTATGGGAAATGTAGGATGTTTTTGGAGCATCAACCTTAACAGGGACTAAAAGTGAAGACAGCTGAACCTCTACTGCTCCAATTTCCACCATTTATATTTTAATCTGTCTCTTAAAGTTCTCATACTTCCTTTAAAATGTGATAGGCTACTAAATTGTTGAGTGTAATTTTAATGTTCAGTTCCCCTCTGATATAAAAACCTTTTTTTTTATGTTGAGAAAGTGTTTTTTTTTCCATTCAGTGCAGGCAGACTGTTTATGGAAACTACATGAATTCAACCAAACCTGATACTGCTGAATAAAATGGAAACTTCCAGGTAGAAATCCTGTTTGCCAGAGAAGAAAAGAGCTGTGCTTTGACCAAGTTTCATAACAACAAAAAATATTAGTGTGATGTGACACCGGTGAACTGGAGTTGTTTTACAGACTATCCGTCCTGATAAAAACTTCTTAAAGTCTTAAGCAACAAGTCTAAATCTCGGCGAGAAAAAACAACTGACTGCCACTCTCGCTAAAAAGAGGATGTGTTTTGTCAAAAAAATTTTTGTTGAGATCACGTAGACCTGCCTGAACAAACTTGCCCGATCAGGTTTGTGATAATTTCACAGCTGAGCCCAGACCTGAGCTGTGAGCTCCACATGGTCGTCTGGAGCGGGGGGAATTAGGTTTAGTCGTTAAGCTTGAGCTTTTCCACTCCAGCTGCTCGTGTCTCTGCAGGGTCACGTGATTCCCGCCTGGCTTTTAGAAGGACCTCGTCGTCCCTGGAGGTTAAAAGGTCATTGACTCCGTCGCTCTCCCCTCTGCCCTCATACCGCGCAGAGCGTTCAGAGGTGGTGGAAAAAAAAAAAGAAAAAAGGGTCACGGAAATGATGATGTGTCAGAAATAATAAAACGGATTGATTTGTGTGCCGCAATAAGTCGCACAATGGTGGACGGAAACCCATTGTGTGAGGCTTATTTCACACACTGCACCACTAAGGCATTGTAAATTGTCTCAATTGAACCAGATTTTGTGGAAAATTACCCTCTTTGTGCGCGACTGTGCGAGACAAACACAGCATTGCCGCACGCAGGACGAGGATAAATGCCTTTGCATAATTCTGTATTCCCATGATGGTATGTTTGACATTGTTCCTGTGCCCTCTCCGGTGGAGAAATGGGGGTACGCCTCCCCAGGCACTGTGGCTCCACATCACCTTGTGGAAGACACAGGGAAGACTAACCTTGTATAATTAATGATGTAAAACGGAGGAGGATCTGAAAAACATCCTGTTTTAATTGCTCTTATCTTGTTGGGTGTTTTATTCCATCCCTGAAGGGATTAATTAAGCAGCAGAAGAATCATACTTGGTGCTAAACGCAAGCCCTTAGAAAAACACACACTCCAATTTGAGGTGCATACTTGTTTTTGCTGGGCACGGTCTTCACGCTATCGCACTACATATACCGTGCTCTTGACTGTAGCACTGAGATAATGAGTTGCTGTTAAACACACTTGGACCACCCTTCCTTGATTGTAACGATATAGAGGAGGCATCTCGAGATATAAAAACCATTTGTTTCGTTAGCTCACACTTGAGATGATTCTTCATGACCACCACTTCAGAAACCCATACGTACATACTGTTAGTACATGAATGGGACTTAAGTAGTAGTAAATAGAATACGTTGATTAAACCTGTAGAGAAACACTTGTTTGAGCGTAAACCAGAAGGAGTCATAGGAGAACGAAGGACCTTGAATTAGCAATGCAATCCCGGTTATAAAAGTAGGTTATGTTATGTTGAATGTCATGCAGCGCCTTTGGAAATCCCCTATATGATGCTTCAACTGCTGTTATGACACAGTAGTCCTTTTATATGTTAACTACCACTTTAAAAAACACCACCTAAGAATAGATCTAAGTCAAGTCTCAATAAAAACACTTCTCACGTGCCAGATGTACTTTGAATCTTTGAGTTATTGATCACTGTAATCACATCCTGTCTGTACATGTCTGTACTTGTCTCTACTAAAACATGAGTCAAATGTTAAATATTACCCACTTTGGCCACTATTACCCACCCACACTGCTCCAATTCTATTGTGTCATATAATTATGTTATACTGTCCAACCAAGTGGCAACCACTGTGGCTGTAAAGTGAAGCCAGAGGAAGTGTCAGAAACTGCAGTACCTCAAACGTCCACTTGAGGCTGGCTCCAGAGGTGAGTCAGTCTCCATAAGTCCCCATGTGTCCATCTTCACAGACGAAATAAACATGTTTACAGCCTGGTACAAAAAACTGTTTTTATAGCTATAGCTAATTTCCACATTCATGACAACTGTACCAAGGGTGAATTTATATAGAACTCACCTGTTCACATTGGAATTAAGGCAGTTATGCGTAATTCAGAGCATGGCTACTTGATTGACTGGTAGGCGCTAATACAGATGGCTTGTTTGAACAACCAGGCTTCATTTAACCCACCTCAGGACTGCTGGTGATCCACGGATTTTGAGCTAGGAGTACGTAATAAACTCTGCAACTGTGTTATGACACATTAAAAATCACATTCACATTGCATGAAAGTAGGATTAGATGCACGCACGCATAAAAAAAATGTAAATATATTCTTAAACTGTTGTGTTATATTCATAGATTCATGCTCATGACTTGTGTAGCAAGAACAGGCTTGACTCATCTAACGTTAAATGTTGAGGAAATATTCCTCAACAGGCCTTTAGACATGCTACAGGCTGCTAAGAAATGACTTAAATTCACTAATTACCACTCAGCAGGACACCATTATGGGATAATTGGTCCAAATAAAGGTCCAACATTAAGTTATTTTTATGATAAAGGGCCACTTAACTTATCTCCTACATTAGATTTATTTATGTCGACTGGTATCGCCATGGATACAGTCTTCATGTGAAGAAGATCAGATATCAGCTATGAAGTGACCGAATCACACTAAACAGTTTCTCTGTCAATGTTATCGTACAGTAAAATTCAATGTTTCCGCTATCAGTTACATTCATTCAGTCAGTACGGGCTGCTGACTCAACACCGCAGCAATCACTGCTCTCACATTACTCTACATAAAGATGTTTCCAGTGAATTGGATTGGTGCCACCCGGCTACGTACCAGACATATTTCATCACTGACAAATGCAGTGGGTATGCTACATGGGATGAGTCTGATATTTACATGGAAAATTAAAAAACCTGTGCTGTGACTCTGACAGAAACCAGGTTCTGTTCCAGCTAAGAAAGATCACAAACCAGGATAAGTGAAAAGTCTTGAATCACACAAATTTAAATAATTTTGAGGTTTGGACTGTGGGACAAAAACATTTGAAGGTAATAATCAGCAGATAAATCATGAAAATAATCATTATTTACAGTCTTATATAAAAAGACACTGACAGTACAAAGAATGGACAGTGTATGTGTGAGTGTGGTGGCTCTGGTCGCCACGGAGTTGGCTAATCTGAAAATCAGCAAAGACATGGATCATCTGCAGTCCTGAGGCAGACTGAATGGCGCCTGAGTGTTCAAACAAGCCACCTGTAACAGCACCTACCTGTTAATCAAACCGTCCAAGCTGTATACATAACTTTAAGCCTCAATACAATTTGAACAGGTGACTTGTATATCAGTACATTTGTCAAGAATGGGAAAATTAGCTATAGAGACCAAAACTGTTTTTTGTACCAGGCTGTAAACATGTTTATTATATACATTACATTTTAACATGGGGACTTATGGAGACTGACTTGTTCTGTAGCCAGCCTCAAGTGTACGTTTGAGGAATTTTAGCATTGGCTTCACTTAACACCTGGTTCTACCTCAAGAAACCGCGAGAAAAAACAGTGTTTAACATTAATCCGTGACAATAATCTATTGATATACACTATAATGGTATATTTATATGTATGTATCTTGATAATACTTACATACTTTTACTTGAAGGAACATAAATGTAACTTCAAAATAAACGCTTAAAAATCCCTTTGATGCTACAGTGACTTGTAATCAGGTAAATGGTGACTGTCATCGTCAATACAGCTGTTCTTGTATGTACAACATACATATATAACACACAACAACTTGCTAGTTTTTGATCATAAATAATGACATCACAACAAACGTACAACTGTCGATATTTATGTCAGTGGCATGTAAGTGAATTGGACTCTGAAACTGGAGGTGTCAAACTGCAAAAAATACCAATTTTTGTTGCTTTAAGTTACATTTTCAACCCAGGATTTACTTTAGGTGAAGTAGTTTTATGGTGAAGTTTTAGTAGTTTAACTTTAGGGTCTGAATACTGCTGCTTCTGCTGTGATTGCATCAGTTGGTTGCATCATTTTGTCTACCTCCTGTAAGGGCCAAATGATGACTACCTACTCTGTCAAATAAATGGGAAGTCAAATCAGACACACACTCATCAGGGCTGAACGTCCGTCCGTGTCTCAGAGTCTGCGGTGAAGGTGTGTGTGCGTGTGTGTGACCTCAGACCAGCACTTCAACAAGCATCATTACGCCAAATTACAGATACATCCACTGAGCAACTCACGACATATTTCAATATCCGCAATTGATCCCAGACAGGATGTATGAAAACGACTGTGAGGTGTCTGCCCCCAGGGTCCACTTAGTAGTAAGTCCAATAACAGTTAGACTCTGCTAATGGAGAAGCTTATCAATGTGCAAGTCTGTTACACACTGTCTGTGAATCTCAGCCCCCCCCACCATCGTCCACCCTACCTCATCCTTCAGCTTTTTTTTGCTTTACCTCTAATGAACAATCAGTGCTGGTCACAATATTGCAAATATGAGATTAATTTACTCCCCACAGTACACCGAGTGATGTTATTACAGGAAAATCAATGTCCCTCTTGTTGTTCTCTGGGGCTGGACAGGGTGTATGCACATCTGCTCTCATAATACAACTGCTGACCTTGCTGTCAGAGAGTGAGCCAGAGAGAGAGGGAGAGAGGGAGGCTGCGGCGGCGAAACGGCCGACGGTGTTGTTTATCAAAAGCTTTATCAAGCCTCTCTGCTCTCGCAGACGTGTGACACCAGACTGTGGGTCAGTCAGACAACCAGGGTGTACTCCAGCACAGAGACAGAGCGCGATAACATTAAGATTTCATACATGATACTCAGAAATCAGGCGCTATGGGAATTCAGCATCCTTCAAAATGAGCACACATGATCTATAATTCATAAAATCTCACTCCTGACTTCCTCATAGTCAGCTTTTATTAACTCCCACCATCACTAAAGGGACAATAGACCATCTCAGTGACCTCTTGACCCTCCATAAAAATGGGGAGGAGGGGGATGGTGAAGCCACCCTTGTGCCCACTGAGTTTGTCCTCTCTTATCCTCTCTTATTTTCACAAACTTAATGGAAAACCAACAGGACTGAGACACACACACACACACACACACACACACACACACACACACACACACACACACAAAGATAAAAAGCTGCTGTCATGTCAGTTCATGCCTGCAAACGTCAACCGAGGCCATGTCAATAAAAGTGACCTACACCATAAATCAAGCACAAAAACAGCTGAACGTGAAGATGTTAATAATTAGCGAGATACTAAATGAGTAAATCAGATAAATAATAGAGTAAAATCATACAAATTTGAGCTTTTTTGTGTGCAAGAAGAGCCACCAAGGAAGCCCCAATGCTGGCCCCCATTTAAGGACCTCTTAAAGTCCCCCTATCCCCAGATTTGGTATCCATTGACGGCCTGCTGTTGACATCTATCTCCCCTACTCTGCTCGCAGCTTTTAGTGCTGCTGGATGAAACAAATCTCTCCCTGGCCGTGTGAGACAGACAGACAGACAGGCAGGCAGACAGACAGGCAGACAGGCAAGCAGGCAGGGAGGCAGACAGACACACGAGACACCCCCGCATAGTTTCCGTTAGCCGGGTGACGTCTCCGCCTCTCAGCCCGTGTGCAGTGTGACGTTACGCCGCTGTAGTGGAACCTCTAGCTGCATCTTGTTGACGGTCCGCCAGGCTTTTCCAGTACTGAGAAGACCACGGGCGAGTGAGGACGGCCGACACACAGCGTTCAAGGCAAGTGTTTACGCGATTTTAAATACATGTAATACACATTTAAAAGACAAAGTGGACATCTTTTAAAATAGGGCTTGGTGTGTTTTGTTGAGCCCCGGCGATTAACAGTTTGAATTGCTGTGTTTAGTCGCAGCAGACGGACGGAGAGAGAGAGAGGGAGGGGGGAGGCGAAGCGAAGCGAAGCTAGCCTGCTCGCGTCGCTCTCTATTTGGGGGTTAGCCTACTGTAATGTCGGTGCTCTCGCTTAGCCAGCTTTAACGCTCATCACCTTAATATCACAGTGCGTTATCCCCCACATTTGTGCCGTTCAACTCCCCCTTCCGCCTCTGTTTAATCTCTGAGTCAAGTTTTAATATCTCTATCATTGCTGGGACACATCGGGTTAAGTTAGCCTGCTTCACATAGTCCCGCTGTGTGAGCTGGTTAGACTGCTTCACTCACAGCCGACTGCGCCGGGGTAAGCTGGGGGTTAGCTAAGCTAGCTAGCGCAATTAGTATTGAACGTTGAGACAAGATAGCGATTTAATTGATTTTAAAGGCGCGTATTGCGCATTTTTTTAAGCTTCAACGCCGCGTACGTGTCCCTCATCGACACACGTTTAACATTCAAGAATAATATCACACATATGCGGGGTAATTAACGTGTGCTTTAAGGCAGTTTGACCGTTGGGAAACGTTATCGAACGTTACCTGTGTGTTTGACATCCAGGGCTGGGGACGGAGGAAGGGGGGCACGCCGCGGTTCTAATCACCCCGCGTTGCCCTCACTAAAGTCGGCTTGAGTGCGTGTGTGTGTGTGTGTGTGCGCGTCTTAACGCCCGACCGAGGTGCCTTCCCCCAGACCAGACCAGACCAGACTGTGTGTAGTGTAGACAGTGAATGTCATTATCAGCGCTGTCTGCATACCAGTGCCGTCGTGGCGAGCCAGCAGAGGAGAGGAGAGGAGAGGAGGAGGCGAGGTACAGTTTGCAGAGAGGAGGAGGTGGAGAAGGAGGAGGTGGTTATATGCGCGGTGTCCTTGCAGCAGTAGCAGCAGCAAAAAAAATAGAGGATAGCAGACATGGAGGGTGACTTTAAGATTAAAAAGATTTGCTTGTAGCTGTGTGCTGGTGGAGAATTGTGCTATGCAGCGATGCAAGGTTGGTTGGAGGGTTTTTTTTTTTTTGGGAGCAGCCAAACCGGAGTCCTCCAAGTAGGCTGGGGGGGGGGAGAAGCAGCCGACCCTCATTTAATGTCTTGATTTTACAGTATGGGTTTTTTCCCCTTACGTTCATCCCACGGTGGGAATTTGCCATTAAAACGCCCACAAACATTAAAACCGCTTCGGAATCGAGCTGGAGGTTGTTGGTTTTTTTTTTTTTTCTTGCACCGCCGCAGCATTTCAGTCGGTGGAAAGGAAAGAAAAAAAAAACGATGGGATGCTGTTTTTTTTTTGTTTTTGTTTTTTTTTTACAAATGCATGCAAATTTAAGTCACTGGCGCCAATCTAAACGATAAAATCAGATTTTTTAAAATGATCTGTAAGAGCAGTTTGCATCCAAAGCGCACTACTCGCAAAAGATACTCAATCTGCCGTCTCTCTCTCCCTCTCTCTCTCTCTCTCCTGGTGTCATACTGCTGCAGTGGCCATTATCATCTACATTGCGTTTTTAAAAATTAAGAGAGGACACACACGCGCACTATGCAAGTGTTGTTTTCTTGTGACAGTGGATTTATTCTGCAGTATAAGTTTATAAAAAAAATAAAATAATAAGTGAGTGGGGGGGGGGGCACACCGCTTTCCACACTGCTGTATGTCAAGCTGTGAGAAGGGGACGACTGCTGTTAACGCCTTTATCAATTGTTTTTCATGGAGTTGATGGGGTCAGCGTGGGGTAAGCAGACCTAAGGGGAACACACAGTATGCTCGGGGAAGGGCACTTTCATTTGCTAAGTGAAATGTTTTTTTGACCATTGTATCAGCCTTTACATTAACAATGTAATGGGAGAGAGAGAGAGAGGGGAGAGGGGTTTTCGCCTGGCTTGTCATGTCTGGTCAACTGGTTTCGCTTGTTAAATTTCTCACTTTGTGCTGGAAAAAAAAAGTTTGTTTCAAAAACCTTGATGCAAATATCCCCCCGGGGTTCAGTTACAAGGGCTGAGAAAGCCCTCGTGTTTGTGTGAAGTATGGTAATGGCCATTTGGTTTAGTGGTGCATGCAAACAGCCATTGACCTCTTCAGCCCCCCCAGCCGGTACAGCAACCATAAAACATTTAAACTCCTTTATGGATATTTCATGCTCCACAGCATTTTTTATGAGATAATCTTCACTTTGTTTATTCCTCTACTGGAAATGAATTGATTAACTATAGATTATATGGTGACTGTTTGTCTAAATTCCTGTTTTTTTTTTTTTTTCATGCCCAGGAAGCGGATCAGAACATAGAAACCTTCGCTCACCATCATGCATGTGTTCAACTACCAGAAGATTTGTGTCATTTGAAGACTAAAGGAGAAAAGGGACTCAGAGGAATACAAGAACTCAGTCAGCGCATAGAAACGACAGTAACGCAGTGCTTAGACATGGCCAGCACCCAGACCAGTTTGAAAACCCCTTTCAAAGACTTGACCTCATTCAAGGGCAACATGAAACGGCTGTACAGAGAGCGACTGGAAGACGCTCCCATCAAGAAGCGAGTGATGGCGGAGATCAACCTGAAGCGTCGCAGTTTGGATTCCCTCCCCAAAACTCCCAAAGTGAAGAGGGAGCAGATCGAGGATCTGTGCCACGACTCGGACATGGACCTGGAGGGCCGGGCTGAACTGCATGTGGTGGGCTCTGCTAAAGCCCTGGACCTGAGCCCCGGGCTTAAACACACCCTGGCCCAGTTCACCCTCAGCAGCCAGAGCTCCCTCGGGGGCCCAGCTGCCTTCTCGGCCCGCACCGGCCATGAGCATTCCCCGGCCGGCATGCCCCCTCTCCCCTCCCCTCCTGTCCTTGGAGGGGGCCCTCTGCTGGTTCCCTGTGACAGCTCCACCGAACTCACCCACTCGCTGCTGGAAGGAGAGTCCATCTCCTGCTTCGTCGTCGGGGGAGAGAAGCGGCTTTGCCTGCCCCAGGTCCTCAACTCCGTGCTCCGTGACTTCTCCCTGCAGCAGATCAACACTGTGTGCGATGAGCTCTACGTCTACTGCTCACGTTGCGATGCTGAGCAGCTGCACATCCTCAAGGTGCTGGGCATTCTGCCGTTCAACGCGCCTTCCTGTGGCCTCATTACGCTGACGGATGCTCAGCGATTGTGCAATGCTCTCCTGCGTCCTGGGGCAGCGTTGCCCGCCGACCCCAGTGGTAAGCTGTCGGCCCAGGGCCTGCTGAAGGAGAGCGAAGCCAGCTTCCAGGTGGAGCACCAGTGTCTGGGGAAGTGCCAGGGTCTCTTTGTGCCCCAGTTCTACACCCAGCCCGAAGCGCACTGCATCCAGTGCGTCGAGTGCCAGTTGCTCTTTTCCCCACAGAAGTTTGTCATGCATTCACACAAGTCACCCGATAAGAGGACCTGCCACTGGGGCTTTGACTCAGCCAAGTGGCCCTGCTACCTGCAGCTTGCCAGGAAGTACCAAGGCACGCCTGAGGAGCCAAAGCTCAAGCAGCTCCTGGACGAGGTCAAAGAGAAGTTTCACTACAAGCTCAAGAGGTCGCTAGACAAAGTAAGTGCACTTGAATGATACCTGTGTCTGTGCTTGTTGAATAATGTGCTTTTAAAGTATCTTAAATTAGATGCCCGCTGGCCTCCTTTCTTCCCTCTTCAGCCTCACATTCGGTGTGCTCAGCAGTTTTGACCAGACTGCTTTACGTCTGGTGTTTTCTTAAACCAGCGTTGACCTAGTATGTGTTAGAGTGGCCTGGGACAGGTGGTGACATCTGCCCGGCCAGGTCTGATCAGACGAGGTCAGGCCAGCTGGCCACAGCTGAAGGGGAAGTGCATCATTTGTCCTCTCGGGTCAGCTTGAGGTCACTGGGAATGTCACTGAACAAAAGGCTAATATAGGAAGAGCCTCTTTAAAGCCTCTATTAAAACTACATGTCAGCACTTAATTGTTAGACCTTGTTATGTGTCTGTAAAAACATCTTCAAGTTTTAGTTCTTGAAGTCTTTTTGTGCGTCGCTACACAAATTGAAAAATGCAAAGGGCGATCTCAAAAACCAAAAGTAAAAAGCTGTTTAGACATTTTACGGCTTCTTGCTCACCAACTTGGACAAAATACCTGTTGAGATAAGATAATTGGTCGACTTCCAGGAACCTGAAAGAGAAACGGCTCCACGCTATTACCAACAGTTATCAGTGAAAGCCAGAATGACGTCTTTCAAATGATTTTAACGATTGTATTTATTTTTGCTGTGAAGTCAATGCAGCATCTAAACCACAAGGGCAAACGCGCCTATTGAAAAGTCAGCATTCAGTCAGGGGAAAAGCTCTAGATTGTTTCCCTGCCATTGACTGGTTTATGTCTCATGACCTCCCTCTGACCACAGCGGACTGCCCTTTTTGTGCTGTTTTGTGGCTAAAGGTGGGGTTGTGCTTTTGTCTGCTTGATGTGGTTTGTTCACGCTCAAATCTACCGGTGATTTTTTTTTTTTTTTTAAGCGAAGAAAAAAAAATCCACCTTTAACTAGCGAACAAACAGAAAGGGGCTCCACCACAACCCTCGCTGGCGAGATTTATTTGTGATAGTCGTACAGCAGGCAGCAGGTTAAGTGAGAGACTGTGGAGTAGAGGGATCGCAGTGTGTATTTATAGCGTGCACAGGTGTGAGCGTGCACATTTCTGAAACACAAGCCACACGTTTTGTGTTGTTTATGTACCTGGGAAAGGGAGATGCCTTCGCTCCTTCCCCGTCTGGTTAATTTGGTGTGTGAATGTGCCAGAAATACCGTCTGCTGTCTGGTCTAAGCGTCCTGACCGCATTCCTGTCTCGCCTCTTTCCAATTGTCCTCCTCGTCTTCCTCTGTCTCGGTCTAAGGTACGTATCTAGACAAGACAATCTCTGTCAAAAGTAGAGGTGTTTTAATACCACAGAGGAAACCTGCTCGTGCAAACAGCAACACACCACAGATGTACGAAAACATACGCTCAAGATGAATGATAGTCTTGTGTGTGCGTGTGTGTGTGTGTGTGTGTGTGTGTGAGACACTGCCAACCTCTCTGCCGCTAACTGGAGGCTAGTATGACACATCTTCGTCTCTCTGTCTCACACTTTGCCAGGCTCTCCGGAGACTCTGTCTCACCACAGTTTCAGGTGCTGTCTCCTCTCTGTGGGGTGATTTCTCAGTCTATGTTTTTCCCTTCTTGCTGTTTTTGTTTCCGTTTTGTTGTTGTTGTTGTTGCTGCTATTACCGTCATCTGGCATTAGCGGCTAGATTTTTATCCTGTTGTCAAATTAACTGCAGAAGTGAAAACGACAACGTCTGCGTCGACTAAATTCCTGGAAAGACGGTCGCCTGTGAGCATACAGGAAGCAGGTGATTTTTGGCATTAGAAGAGGATGCCACCCCTCCTCCGCCCCCCCCCAAACTAAGCGGATGTGAGGCTGTGCGAAAGGTCGGCGGCCAGAGAACAAGTTGACCTGGCAATGTCCTGCTTCACTCAGCTCTGGGGGGGGGTTACTTAGTACCTTCCAAGTACAGCCACTCTCTGTTTATGTGTGTTTGTGTAATGAAAGTGTGTGTTTGACTGAACAGGAAGTGAGGCAGACGGACATGTCTCTCACCCAGAACATCCTCTAGACACTCAGTGTCCAGTCGCCTCCACTGCACTGGCTGCGTGACTCATACTTTCCACATCCCAGTGGATGTTAGTGGAAGGCCAGCCAGGCAGCTTATAGTCACACACGCTTCTTAGAAAGATGGCTTTGCCTCGGCGTGTCGGCCTAACCCTGACTGCAGACCCTTTCCCCAGCGGTCCTTATTTACACACAGTGTCAATGTGCACATTTACAAGCGGTTCCTAGTTTTACCGGAGAGCTCTGGGACCTCTAAAAGAGAAGAGACACAAACAAGGGGAGCCTTCTGGAAGTTTTTTTTCCCCACCTTCTCCAATCTCTACTAGTCCCATATCCTGTTAGGTGTGTTTGGTTTGAGAAGGCGCAGTTAAAAACCCCAGAACTCGCTCTATATAAATGGCACTTTGTGCCTCAAGGCACTGCTACCCTGTCTACTGATCCCTGCTGTGTAAATACTTTGCTAGACAGACGCCACCAACAGACAGCAACAAGCCGGAGCCTTATCTCAAGAGTTACTTAAGTATCTGACAGACGATGAGTTCATTTTGCCTCGAGGGCTCGTGATGGACAGTTGTACTTTCCACTGACACATCATGTGTCGACAATTTTATTGGGTAACTTTTACTCTCTTTCTGGCAAGGCAGGAAGCGACACAATCTCCCATTGAAGATCTTTTTTTTTTTAATTCGGGCGGTGTGTTTACATGTCAAGTCATCAGACAGGCTCCATCGAAGCGGCGTATTACAAAACATCTGAATTACAAAATCCCCTGTAGTACTCTCATTAGGTCATGTTATGTTTTAACATATAAAGGGATTTTTTTTTTCTAAAAACTAAAACTTTCTGTGGCTGTCTACAGAAAAAAAAGAAGCTGTTTCAAAATTAGAAAGAAAAAAAAAAAACCCCAGCATGACCTGATATTTTAGACATACCGGTATTTCCCCACCCCAGTGAGCATAACCACATGGCAGAACGTAGTGAAACATAGCTGTGTGTGTTCCTTATTTGCCTCAGCTTTGTTTGTTGCGTTATGCTGGCCTGGAGTCAGACGTGTCAGACTGAGAGAACAGCCTTCCTCTGTCTGTCTCCCTGGCTGGGCTGACACAGTGGCTGCGGCACAGACGGCAGACAGCTGCATCTCTCTGGCTTCCTCTATTTGCTCTTTGGAAACCAGTGACTTCATTACCGCAGACCAGTGCAGCTGCACTCTCTGGCTGTCTCTTGAGCTGTCTGTCTGTCTGTCATTCTCCTGGGCTGTATCTAATTGGATTTTGGCAGGCATGCTAATCGCTCACAGTGCTGCCTTTTGCTATCTCTTCCTCAACCTCTTGACGTCAGCCTTCAATCTGGCTTCATCTCCTCGTCCGTCTTGACCAGACGGCCTTCGGTGTGCTCTTAACTTTGCTCACCATCATCCATATCTAGCCCAGACTGTTCTGCTGTTGCCCACACGTGTCTGTAAACAGTCAATACCCCTCAGGCCCCAATCAGTGGACAGTAACAAAATAAGCAGCCAAATGACCCGATAAGTCGATCGTTACATAAGCAATAAGACCACTTGTGTGCGTCTGCAAGGCGGATGAGAGGAAAGCCAGTGGCTATTGATCGGGTCTCCGACCTTGATGGATGTGGTGAGTTGTCGGGTGACACGGACACTGAAGAGAGGAGGAGAGAGACCAAAAGGGAGGCAGGCAGGAGGAAACGGCTGAAATGAAGAGTGAAATGAAGAGGCTCCGTTACGGGGACTGCAGCTGGTGTTGCATAAGTTCCTGTCTGTGTTCAGACATGTGCAGCGGTCTCCCAAGTTAACCTCACCTCTGTTTCTGCCGTCGCCGTTGCTTTAATGTCACCAGACAGGCTGCCAGATAGAAGTAGACACACACAGAAAAAAGTGTCTCTGGTCAGAAAACACAGAAGAGCACAGAAGAGAAGGGCCAGGACAGGTGGCTCTGTCTGTCTGTTGTCTCAGTCATAAACTGCTCTATACTTTGGTCGTCCTCCATGAAACAGGCTGTGTTCGCAGCCACTAGGTTGTTAAAGGGGGATTGGGCCCCAGCTCTTCTTCCCCCCCCGAGTTGAAAATTAACCTCCCAAGTCCTGAGCTGAACCACAAATCAGCCCTCTTGGTGGGCCAATCACATGCCGGCAAGCTCGCATTTCCCCAGCTAACACTCTCTCTTTTGACCCCCCCCCTCTCTCTCTCCACCATGCGACACCCATACACATATTTCTATGTCTGATTCTATGTCTCATTTTCCAAAGAACAATTATCCTCTTATGCTAAATACACAGCAGCTTCTTTGAGCGCTGGCCCAGAGTAACCTACAGCGTAACACGCCCGTACGTAGTTTGCCGTGGGACTGTCCATGTTCCTTGTGCTGCGCCTTGGCCAGTGTTTGCTGCCTGTTGTAAAGGGCTAAATGGGGCCCCGCAAAGGTAGGAGGGGCTGAGCCGAGGGGCCTCTGGTATGTCACCATCAGGTCAGTGCCAGTATCACAGCTCTATAACAGCACTGCAGCTCGCTGGAGGAACGCCAAAGTCATTACTTCTCAGCCTTTTTCTCAGATAGATAAAAATCTTCTCACGTTTTTGGTTTCAGAAGCAACATTTGGAAACGGTCACAGTCGTACACCAGCTCTCAGCTAACCCTGTGCACTACAACACAGCAAATTTAAAAAAAAACGTACCAATGGTTGACTGGTGGCAATTTCCCACCGCAGCTGCACCCTGTTATTTTTGACTGTTTCCTTGGCTTGGACTCTATTTCCCACCTCATCACCAGCATAATGTGCTGCTACGGGACTGATGTGAGCTAGCCACAGCAGCTGGCAACAGAGATAGGTCGGTCCAGATACAGAGGAGCCTCTGCCACGTCTGCCAGCAGTCTCATAGACTAAACAAACCGGCCTAGCCCCTCCCAGCCAAATGTCCTGCAGGCTTTAAAAGAGTATTGGCCTGACAGCCTGTTTGCATGTTCAATGCAGTGCTCTGGCTGCCCCCCCCCCCTACCCCACCCCACCCCCTCCTCAGGGCGTCAGACCAGTTTGTTGCTTCTCAGTAAAATGACAGCGAGAACAAGCGAGAGAAAGGACGATATAATGGGCTACGATTTCAAAACAAGATTGTAAGAAGAGAAAGCGGCTTGGATCGTAACAAGTCTGACTAGCTTGCCCGGGTTGTTTTGCATGAGACCGGAATAATGAGGAGTCTTGGTATTAATTAATCGATGTGTTGATGAGAAGATTAACCGTCCACTGTCTGGTCTCCCTGGGAGACGGTCAGCCGAGCAGGTTGTGTGTGTGTGTGTGTGTGTGTTGGGGGCAGGGAGTCGGACGCGAGGGAGGTATACTGTAAAAGGGCTGTGGGAGACTGCCAGCTTGTGCTGCGTGTTGTGTGCAAGCAGAGAGAGTACGTTTGCATTTGAAAGCCTCTTCTGTGCCGCCTTCCCGGTGGGAACGGTGATTAATGAAGATATAAATGGAGGGACCCCGAGACGGCGCTTTCCATAGGAGCGCCATGTACACAGCAGAAACACACACACACACACGCATATATACACACACACCGTACAGACACGCAACCCCCTCCCCTACACACACACACACACACACACTCTCATATTTTGTCCCACAACACAGTCTCCCAGACAGGGAGATAAACACAGGATATCAAAGGCGTGTCATGAGTCCCGCTGGGCTGCCACCCGGCACATCCACAACACATTAAGCCCAGCCACTACACTGATCAATTATGCATGTTACAAACACAGAGAAATCAGGGGGAAATAGTGTGTACGATTAAAGGAATCCCCATCTCTCCATTTTGCCAGTAATTTATTGCCGTCTTCGGTAATGGTTTGTCATTTCCATATGGAGGCTGTTCTGCTTGCGTTCACTGTTAAGGTGTTTTTTGTTTTTTTTTTTTAAAAATCCAGCATCCCCCACATGCTTAATTGCACACGACCAGAGCAGCCAAGTTATGTGCTGCTGTGGCCCATGCTAGTTTTGACCTTCAGCCTACGCACCAAATTAAAGCAAACCACCGCAAGATGCAAACTTGCCAAGCTCGGATAGGTGATTACTTGCGTTGTAAGTCCTTTATTTTTTCGGCCCAAACCTTTGGTCCACTAACATCAAACGCCCCTCCAACTGTTCCGTTCCCTTCCTCTGCCCGCAGCCTCTACATCTAGTAAATACTTATCTCACCAGGGGCTTGACTGATGTCGATCAGGGCAAGGCTGTAAAGTTAGCAACAAGGAAACAGGCTGCAACGAATAAAGGCGAAGCGAGTGGCATTTTGTGGTTTTGCCGCAGACTTCCATCTCTCTCTGCTTCTTTCCTCGCCGAGCGCTGATGTGTTTATCCCGCCGCTATTCCCACCTGCGGCGACGCCGCTCATGGGAATCATCAGTCTCCCTGCTATTTCTTAGGGAAGACGAACATCATGCAAACATACAGCCGTCTTTGCCTCATGTCCCCGAGGGGTCCACACCAGCTCATCAAGATCCTGTAAATAGAAGACGGTTTCCCTCTGGATTTCCATCAGTCCCGCTGCACCTCTTCACAGCACAAACTAAGTAGTAGACAATCTTTGAGGTCGTTGACCTCCAAATGCAATTAATTACCTAATACCTTGAAACGTATGTTGCGGACTTTTGAGTGTACTTCAGCTACGGAAGACTTATTTAAGCGTTGTATGTTTTGAGGCTCCTTAACTGTCCCCGGGCAACAGAGTGGCGTGTGCGAGTCTCGACGAGCACGTGGCACCGATTCTCATATTTAACGCGTCCAGCCCTCGCCTTTGCTCGCATTAAAGCAGCCTCGACTCAGCCCGCATGTTTAAATCCTTTTGAAGAATCGAGTGTTGCCTTGTGGTTCGCCGTCTGGCTACATTTTAACCAGCTCCTATGACAAGTGCACTTTGTTATGCCAGACATTCCTTTGTCATAGCGATGCAAATTCATCGGCTGAGACACATCCTGATCTCTGATGGGCCCATATGTTACAGTAGTTCTTCATAAGACTGACTCATGTTGAGGGAGGAAATTTAGCCTCCAGACAAATGATGGTACGTTTTGGCAAGGTTGCCTCTCCTGTCAGCTGCTCTGGCAGACGACCAAGCATTTTCTATTCTAATCAGCGTGCCTCATGAAGGAAAGACCGTTCAAATCCTTTCTGTCCTTGTTTCATCCGAGGTGAATGACTGAAAGCCACACTATGACTTGACCCTGACGTGAGCTTTGAATGCGTCCACGTGATGACATCTCTTATTAGAGAGATGACACACACTCACACAAAAAGCGCGCACAGTAGCACGAGATACTCCGCGGATGACATAGTCCGCAGTCCGTGATTAAAGGGAGTCAAAGGGTCAAACACAGCCAGACACACGAAACGCCAACCGCCACCAGCCACTTCCTCCCGTCACCACGCCAACCCTATCCTGCAGCGTGAGTCACGGTGCTCCATCAGTGCTGCAGTCTGCTCTCCACTCATCAGCGTCATCGTGGAGCCAGGACAAAGATTGATCACCGTCCCGGTCTCTCTCACACAGTCTGTTTGATCTACGCCCAGGTGTATTCACTTAGAGCTCTGACTCAACCGTAATGACATTTACCAAACCCAGCCACGCTTTTCTTGGGCCGTTGTCAAGTCTGGCTCAGACAGTGAGTGTGTTAATGAAGGAAGTCTGTTGTGTGGACTGTGGGTTCACCTGTCATCGGTTCTGGTGCCTTAATATCCGCACAGGCAGGATGGAAATGAATATCCGCCTCCAACAAACCTAAGATGGCAGGTTTTTGTACGTTCTGCTTTTAATAATTCAGATTTTGCCAGATTCAAAGTAAACGCGTTGAGTTTTGTAGTCCACGAGCCGTTGTGAAGCGGAGAGAACAGTCTTCAGAGACTTGTTTTGAAAAGCAGAGCTTGTGACGGAGAGCGAGCAAGAGGAAGAAAAAAAAAGAAAAAGAGGTAGAGTCATGGTAGCTGATGCGTTTGCATTGTGGGAGCTGCGTGTGTGTGTGTGGGAGAGACAGGCGAGCCCGAGGGGCCCGGACAGTAAAGCCAAGCTGCCCATGCAGAGACGAGCAGTGGAGGCTTCAAACAAGCTCCTGCATGTAATATGGATGAGACCGGAGCTCCCTACAGAACAGTCAGAGGACCCAAGGCCTGTTTGGATTTAACTGTCTCTCCTTCCATGTGTCTGTGATAGATTTTACCCTGCGGGCCGTTTTGGCCAGGTGGAGCCTACTCTTTGTACAACTGTGGCTGCATCACAGGTCAGCCCCCACCCTCTCTCTCTCTGTCTTTCTCCACCCTTCCCTCCTCCATTCTCAGTTCACTTTTCCCCTCCTCTGGCCTCATCGCAGACAACGACGACCAACCAAGCATTGACATTTACTGCAGTATTCCACAATACAGCAGAGCAGCCTCCCACGCCGAGAAAGAAGTAAACAAACCGCTGATCGATGTGTGACCGCACACTGGGGCCAGTAGAGAAGGGTCTTCAGGCAGGGGCAGCTCCAACTCTCGCATTAAAATATTTAAACCTCTCATTAAAACACTCACTTATTTACCTGTGAAGCCCATTTTCCTCTAGACAGCGTTCATTAGCTAATTTCAGTGTCTGAGTGACCAGATCATGATGAGGTTAGTGTTGCTGGGCGATATAACATGCATTACTAGTATTAGTAGTATTTTAGTGTATGTTGTGTAATTTATTGCAAATACAGGGGGTTGGGCAGTGTCTCCATTTTGTGTTTTCTCTCAGTAGTGATAGCAGTGCATTACTGGCTTGCTGACAGCTCTCGGCTTTCAGTCTGCTTAGCAACGCTCGTCCTCTCTGCAGCTCTCTCACTCCCCTCTGTCTCCAAGCACTCTGAGTTGTTTCATCCATTGGAATAGTGAGCCAAGTTCCCTTATATAGAAAACCAGGCAGCCGAACTGTGTTGTGGTGGTGTTGGTGCTGGTGGTGGTGTGTATTTCTCTCCCTAATTGTGGATTTGAACCAGTAACCCACCTCCTAACAGGGTCCCAAGGCTGCAAGCTCCTCTCGAGACTTTCTCTTTAGTTTTTAGACATGGTGAAACACACACACACACACACACGTTGGCCCAGATGAAGCACAGATGACGAGTACAGTCATCCACAGACAAGACAAGAGCCCATGGCCTCATTCTCAGTCAGTGTGTCCTCCTGGGAGACTGAAGTGTGTCTACTTGTGTCTGCGTGCTTATTTGTGCACAACACTTTGCTTGCGGTAAACTACGTCACCCTCCTACACCGCTGTTTGATGGAGCAGTTGTTTGATGGGATGTCTGTTTACTTATGTGTGCATCTGTGTGTGTGTGTGTGTGTGTGTGTGTGTGTCTGTCTGTCTCCTGGCCTGGTTGACTCACATAGGTGAGCCCCGACAGCTTTGGTAATTAACGCTCTAGGGGGCACTGGGGAAGGAAAGTGGAGCACACACACACACATACACACTGCTGCGCTGTAGACTGTAAGGCTGCACATGCTTATGCAGCTAGTATGCTCTCGTGCGCATGGCTGATTTCTAAATGCCCTTCACTGACTCAAACGCACTATGTTTCCTTGTACATACGTGTGCTTGCACAGCGGATGAACATCGCCGGCCACACTTTTGATACTGTGGGGGATGTGAGGTCGCTGCTTGGGTTTCAAGTCATCATGATCTCATAATGTTTCTTTGAAGGTGAAATGACCTGATAAGATAAGAGAAGCATGATGATGATGAACGATACCAACAAGCCTCATCTGTTCATGACTATTACTCATTATACTTTAGGTGGATGCTTTAAAGAGTGACATCATTTCATTGTCAACAGCAGCATGCGCTTTTCCAACGTTTAACAAAATCAAAATAATAGTTTTTCTGGAATAAGCCACTGCCCTTTCACGTTTAAAATGTTTCATCCTCGTTGATAAATGACTCAAAAGATTAATGAGTTGTCTCGGATTCATTTTCTGTTGACTAGCTAATCGATCAGCGCTAATCGTCTCCATAATTAGATGCATAGTATTAGTCAGTCACGTCAACGTGGTAACGTTTAAAAATGAGACAGCTGAGCGGACATTAGCCGAAATTAGCCTGAATGATTTTTGTTTAGTATTTTTAAAACGGTTAGTCAATTAGCTGATTGGCTGAAATTTAGTCAGCAGCGATTTTGATAGTTTGATTAATGATTTAATTCATTTATTGAGCAAAAAAAGAAAGTATTCATCAGTTCGAGCTTCGAGTTTTCTGCAGTCTTCGATGGTAACCACATGAATATTTTGGAGTTTTGCACCTTACATAACAGATATATTATATAAAAATCATGGATTTATCCAAAAAAATGATTGGCAGATTCTTTACTAATGTAAATAACCATCAGCTGCAGTCGTACTACTTTAATATATACTGTGTGTTAGATGCTGTCTGTGTGTGACGTGGGGGTGGGGTTACCTTTCCCTGCCTTGTGTATTCCAGACAGACAATTTGTCCATTCATGAGGTAACGTTATTACAACGCTCCTCATGTACTGCTGTGAATATAGACTCGGAGCCGCCGCCTGGGATTTGACTGTGAAACATGAGAAATGGAGGAGGGAGAGGGAGAGGGGGAGGAAGCGAGGGAGGGATGGAGATGAATAGAAAAATTGATCGAGGGAGCTTAAAGAGACGTCTTTTTATGTGAACGATCATAAGAAACACTGTAGCTGCTTTCCAAATGTAACTCCCGTCGGTAAAGCTACAATAAGAGAACAGTGGATATGTTACATTATCAGGAGGGAGATTCCTCACAGTCACTTTTATAACTCATTTTCCTCCCATAGACTCCCATTAAAATGTTTTCCCTGTTGGGTCCCATTGGCCGTGGCCGTCGAGGCTGTGGCGTGTGTTTGTGTGGACTGTAAAATGGCTGACTGTGGCTGTAGCTACGGAGGAAGGAGCTCAACCCGTTGCCAGGGAGGGGAAAGGCTGTGTGTGTGTTGGACGTGCACGTGATGGCTGTCTAGACAGAGTGCCCATGTGGCGCAAAAATGTTCCCGAAGCCCGAAGCCAAAGCAATTCGGGAGTGAACCTGTCCTTATCTGTGTGTGTGTGTGTGTGTGTGTGTGTGCGTGTGTGTGCGTGTGTGTGTGTGTGAGTGTGTGTGAGTGTGTGTGAGTGTGTGTGAGTGTGTGTGTGTCTCTGGCATGACTAGTCTGGCTGATGCTTATCAGTGTGCTTGTCTGGCTCTGTTCTTTCTCTTTGTGTTTGGAAAGAGGGAGGAACAGGTGTGTGTGAACTGTGTGTCTGAAGGGGGGGGGCACAAACAGACAGACAGTCACATGTTGTCTGTCTGTCTCTTCACGTCTCGGGCGTCTCTCTCTCTCTCTCTCTCTCTCCCTCCCTCTCTGTCTGTCGCTCTCTCTTTTCCTGTTTATCTTGTTCACCTGTTTGTCTAACCATCCACCTGTTGGACCTGTCCTCAACTGTGCCCTGCTCTGTTTTTATTACCGCTTATCTCTTTGTCCAAGGCTTGAAGGGAAAGAAAAATACGTTGAGTAATCTTCTCAGCACAGTAGGAAATATAATATTCCTTAAAGCGGTAAGTGAAAGGTCAAGATGAAAATATTCACGTTAGCTCGTGGTTTGAAGTGGCCGTCTATTCAATCAGACTTGCCCTTTTCTTTATTTCACTGTAACTGAAGACTTCGGCTTATGATTTGTCAAGAAACAAAACCCAGCCGTCTAATTTCACAGTGTGGAGTTCATCAGAGAGTGTCACTCACACAAAAAAAGTGTATTCCTTTAAATGCCCCACTTTTCTGCCTGCTTCCCTTGTGGCCTGTTATTGATTTGGCTGCTGAAACAAAGTGCGGCTCCCAGTCCATGGATAAATGGCTTATTGGATTAAGACCTTCATATAAAGGCCTCTAGTGTCTGTGTGTGTGGTTGTGGTGGTGGTGGTGCTCGGGGGCAGGTGGGACCACCAGAGCACTGGATGCCAGTAAAAAAGCCACATCGCAAAGACACACACACACACACGTCTGTATAGATACACATTGGGGAATGAGTTTAAAGAGACATCATGAGTTCTTGCAGCACACATCCGAGCAGGCAGGAGGTTTGAGTATCGTGTTTTTGCGTGGTTTAGGTCAGGAAGTATATCTATCTATGTATCTGTTAGCTGGATCTTTGACACAGTTGAGGACTGCAGTCGAACAGGATGTGGTCTAGAAACAGACAGGGCGTGACTGACTGTCTCTGCGAGTGTCTGTGTTCCTCCTTTCCTCCCTCACCGTCTGAGGCAGCACAGAAAAAGGCACCCAAATAAAGCCTGTTTACTTCCTCCTGAGAGAGGAAAAGGGGAGAATGAGCTGCATTACTCTGTCCTCCTCTGCTGCCCACCACCCTCCTCCTCCTCCTCCTCCTTGTCCCCCTCCTTTTCCCTCCTGAATGCCAGGCTCTTGAATGGCTCAGAGGGGGAGGAAGAAGAGGGAGGAAGGTTGGCACAGCTATGTTTTGTGCGAACCCCTCTGCTTCTGTCCCACGACTGAGATTGTGGAGCTCGCCCGGGGTTTGTTTCGATTTCCATACATGAGCACTGATGCCCGGGTTTCAACAGATGTGAAGACAATCGGGGCCCCGGCAGTGTTTATATTTTAGGGCACAGAAGGGATTTTAAATAGATTTTAATAACACACACACACACACACACACACACACACACACACACACACACACACACACACACACACACACACACACACACACTACTCTGGGATGAAAGGTCAGACTCAGGCTTACACACTCTTTATTGTGCCCTAGATAAGACTTGCCATTAGCCTTGTTGGGACTGGTTTGTATGAGTATGTTTATGAGTGTGTGTGTGTGTGTGTGTGTTTATATCTGTGGGTATGTGTGTGTTACATCCTGGGCAGGGTTTTACACTGTTATCATCTCAGTAGCATGTTCTCTCTCTCAGGCTAACGGCTAGAGAAAAAAAAAAGAGAGAAGGAGCACAAGCACACTGATCCTGGTGATAAACTTGTATCTAGAGCTGCAGCTAATGATTAATTTAATCAGTTAATCTTTTTGCAGATAAATAAATAAATATCTTGCTATGTTCAAACAACCCCAAAATATTCACATTTAAGAAGCCGGTGCAGGAGCTTGAAATGTGACCTAAACCATGAGTAATTATGCAGATAGTCGGCAATAAATTTTTTTCTCTGTCGACTAATCGTCGTTTCAGCCCCAGTCGTATCTCCAAAATGTTCCCCGGCTCCTCAGCGTCATGTACTGTAACAAGCCGCCACAATTAAAACTGATTTATGAGTAGTTTGCCTCAGAGCGACACGTTCAGTTCACGATTTGTTCGAAATGTTCTTTGCTCCTAAATTTTTCAGGGTAAGTGCCGATTTGCTTCATGGAAAATGTAACACTTTAGTGTGTACATGTGTAGGGGGACGAGCGGCGGATGTGTTTTATTATACATGTATGGAGACACCATGTGTATTTATAGCCTTTCTGTGTGTGCGTGTGTGTGTGTGTGTTTATATGCACCGAGACGGCAGTCATCTGGAGAGTCCATGTGACTGGAGCGTAGAGACAGGCAGGGGAGGAGGAGAGCTTGACCTCGGACTTGTTTGCACTCTGTGTGGCAGTGTGTCGATGTGTCTGCCTTTTAGCTTAGATACATATAAATTACACCCAGAGCAGAAAAGAAACCAGGTTCTTCTTCTCGTGAGCAAAAACTGGTACGAGCTGAAAGAGACTTCACTTTTATCCTCCAGCTGGGCGCCTGTCAAATTTTTGTGAAGCTGAAAGCCTTCACCCCGATCACAAATCATGAATGATGCGACGGCTCTTTAACACGCAAAGCCAATTAAGAGATCCAACGGTTTCATTTGTAGCTCGATATTGGAAAAAAAAAAAAAAAAAACTCTTAACCTTAAAATGACACTTGCTGTTCACAGGAGCTCACATGAGAATGTTATCCTCCACTTCAAGTGACTGCTGCAGATTTCCAGCGTTCAAGAGAACAGAGGTGTAAAACAGGCTGGAGTGCATTTACTCGCCCGCCTGCGCCTGACAGGCTGTCCGTGGTAAACGCACGGCCACAGACGTCTGTGTAGCGGAGTGGCGCTTGTTATTGCCGGATTTTACGGCACTCAGGCTACATAGACACACTCACAGAGAAAACACTTTCTGCTGCATTAATGCGTCTGCTGTGGAAATGTCATATGTGCTAATGGTCTGGGGACTAAACAGAGGCTCTGGAAATGGGCCGTTGTAAAAGTTCACATGGTCCTGTGTCTGTGTGTGTGTGTGTGTGTGTGTGAAGCTGTATGTTTCATTTAGCCGTGTAGTGGTGGGATGAACTGGTGTGTGTGTGTGTGTAGCTGCAGCGGCAGGCAGACTGCTGGTGATTAGGAACAACAGGGCAGAGTTCAGCTCAGCGAGTGTGTGGAATGCTAATCCACATTGTCATAAGGCGAGCTTCAGCCTGACAAAGGGCTGGAGACAAGGGGGTTAGGTGCTGTTTGTGTGTGTGTGTACGTACGCGTGTGTGTGTGTGGGTTGCAGAAGCCACCCAGATAAGAGAGGTGCTTCATTACTGTAGATTAGGACAAAGTAGCAGTGTGGTGTGTGTTAATAAAGCAGAGAGGTTGGGGGGGGGTGGAACGGACGAGAGAGAGGCAGAAAGCGAGATGGGCAACAGGGGGAGAGGAAAACAGCTGTGCTGAAATGTGCAAACGATTGCACCCGCACACATTCATTAAGGAGTAGAGAGCACAGAGCAGCAGGAATAATGAGCGCGCACGCGCGTATGTCTGTATACATGTGTATATATGTGTGTGTGTGTGTGTGTGTGTGTGGTGGGCGGTTAAGCTGTCAACTGTCAGGTAAGCATGAAGCAGAGACACAGGCGACCATTAGTGGAACACACACACACACATACATGTATGTTCTCTATGTGCAGACACACAAAGTATATACACACACACACACACCTACCTTTTTAATGAGCTGTCACTTGTCTCATCAGCAGAGCAACTGCTGTCGTAGGGGTCAAGCACATGAAAGACCTCTGGATGACCTGGTGTTAATGTCAGTTTGGCCTCTCCCTCTGTATTGTCTCACACACACTTATGCAGCGGTAGTGACATAAACACACATACACACATATTTATACACACATACATTTAGACAACCTTGAAATTGGAGGGAATCCAGCCAGCGAGGACCCAGCTCGCCTCCACACCACTGCAGTGGGTTTATTGTTGTTTTTGTCAATTCAACCTTCCCTCTATCTCTGCCCTGTCCCATCATCCCGCTCTCTCTCTCTCTCTCTCTCTCTCTCTCTCTCTCTCACTGCCTCCCCCTCCCTCCCTCCCTCCCTCCTCAGTGCTGCAGTGCTGCCTTCTGGAGAGAAAAAAAAGAAAGATAAAAAAACTACCAGCCACAAGCTCTCGTAAACGGACGAGCCCCTATATACACACACAGATGCACCTGGCAACGCATATGGCTCCTGCCTCTTACATTTGCATGGACGTGGTCATTCATGCATGCCCTTGTAAATAAGGGACTATCCCCTACATACGGCACACATGAATTCACACACACAGACACACAAATCAGGACTAGCAGTTTGTTTTTTATTCGCATATCATTCTCATGTTTGTGTGCTAAGTTTGGAGCTTAGCTTAGCTTAGCTTAGCTTAGCTTAGCTTAAAGACTAGAGGCAGTGGAAACAGTCCAAAGTTCGCCACCAGCCAGCTAAGCAGACGCATTAACATATAGTATCTCCTTTGTATAACCTCTATGTGACCAAACAAGTGAAAACAGGAGGAGACTTAAGAGTCGCGCTAGCACACCAGGAAATATCTGGATATTTGGTGTACGAGGGTGTTATGTGGATGCGTTGGTAGCGTACAAAACATATATATTATGATTTATGAAAGTAATACCGACTAATGCTGCTAAATGCCGCTGCTTCTGCTCGGCTAGTGGTGGCTAATACCAAGCTGTCACAGTAATTTGTCCGTATTGTTCGGAGGCTGATTAGCTCTGGTAATGACAGTGTCTCTTGGAAGATACCAAAATCTTTATGTCCGGCTGATGAAAGCCTGTCTATTAAGTCCCACTCTATTTGAGTTTGTGTGTGCGTGCGCGCATTTTGTGGATAAACGTTCATAGATGGCTTTAAAAGGCTAGTAAGTCAATTATTGATGCTTTCTACAACCCCTGCCCCTCTTTTGCGTTTCCTACTGCTCTCTGCTTTTGCATTTTTCTCCTCCGTTGAATTCCTTCTCTTCCTCTCTCTGCTCTTTTCCTTATTTCGCCTCCTCCTCCCCCCACCGACTTCTCTCTCCTCTCCACTCCTTCCTTCTCCATCTCTCTGTCTGTTGCTGTGGGCTACCTAGAGGTTCATATTACAATGTTGGAAAGTCTTGTTCCTCTGGTGCCTGTGCTACCTGTCAGTTCAGTTGGAAGTGTGCGTGCGCGCGCGCGCGTGTATGCATGAACTGCAGGCAGCATGTGTGTAGCGTCGGGCCTGTCTGCCGCAGATAAGCATCAACTCCATCAGCTTGCGGCCTCTCGCTGAGCGTGTCCTGGATTTGCTCAAAAAAACACACACGACCAGAGGCAGCGCTCGCAGTATTTACTGAACACACACGCGGCTGACACAATGAATCACAAACATTTAGCAGAGAATATATCTTCACATCGGGCAAAAGGTGTCGTATGTATACCAATGAAATACACACACAAGAGCACATAAAAAGGGGCCGTGTTGCAGCCATGTTGAGCCTCTGCTTGGCTTTTCCTGTGTTTTATTCATAGGCTTTCCTCAGCGGGCTCATTCAGCCTCTGCTCTTAGGTTATCCATTTTCCAGCTGCCTTCGTTTTCTCCAACACTGTATCACGGCCCGCTCCATAGCTCACTTGCACGGCTCACTTTTAATGCCATTTGTCTCCATTTTCTATTTCTTGATGTCATTTGTCTCTATTTCCTATCGCTTAAATGCCATTTGTCTCTCTCTTTCCCGTGTGACCGTGGTGCCAGTTGTATTTTCCTCTTTTCTCTCTTGTTCCCACGCTCCCCGGCAGAGTCCTTGCATCGTTTTAATTATTCAGCGTATTTGAACAAACGTCTTCTATGCCGCACTCGATGCTCTCCCTCTCTGTTTGTGTTTAACCTTGGCGTGTGTTTGTCTGTCTCCGTTAACTGCCATCTCTTCTCTCCGTTTGTTCCAGAAGGCGGCGGCGGTGGAGGAGGAGGAGAGCCAGGTGAGGAAACACTCAGCGGATCTCTGCTCACCCAACGGCAAGTTGGCCGACGCCGACCCGGCAAGAAAGGTCAGTTGTCCGTCCTCTCCCTGTATCCATCCATCCATCCATCCATCCATCCATCCATCCATCCATCCATCCATCCACATAAACTCTCCATCACCTCCTACCTCTCTTCCCCCCTCCCCCTCTTCTACACACAGGTCAGCTCTCAGGGTCACCCCACCCTGCCTGACACACACACACCCTGTTCACCCATTCATAGCGGCACGCTTCTCCTCTCTGACCTCTCAGGGAATACTCTCCTACAGGCTTTTTTCTTCACCTCCCCCGATTGCAACACACACACACACACACACACACACACACACACACACACACACACATAAAATGTACTTACACACGCACCCACACAGGGGAAGAAGCTCTTTATCATGATTATCTTCTCCCTCCAACACGTGCACAACCACTCTATCTCAGCTGATGTCTGATGGATGATCCCTCATCCACATGTATGCATGCATATATTAGCTTTATTAGATTATGGCTCCAAGAGCAGCATGTCCAGTACAGCACATTCCCTTCTCCCCCTGCTGCGTCTCTTCATCTACCCATGTGTGTGTGTATGCATGCATGCGTCTGATTGCCATTGTGATAATTCATCTATTCAGCTGCAAAATTAGATGCAGTGATCAATAAATGTTGATGGAAGATGCCTCTCTGCCCCTCTTCTGTTCCGTAACACAAAAGCATAAAAGGCAGTGTTGCTGCGGTGTGTGATATTTATGTCTGCGTGTGTGTTTTTTGTTTTTCACAGGGGAAAACGTCTCCACCTACTCTGGTGTTCAACCGTCTTTTCTCTGACATCAAGGAGGAGCCAGGACACCCCACCCTGGTCCATCCCAGGTACTACACCTTATCAACTTTGAATAAACAACACCAATACACCACAGTTATTTCACTCATTGATTCATGTATTGGCATTTTTTCAATCGATTATTTAAACAAAGTGAGAAATTGCCCTTACTTGTCCTTCAAATCTTTAAGCCCCCAACCCGGCGATATTCAGTGTACAAAGACACACATCTTAACATTTAAGAAGCTGAAGCCTCAGAATATTTGTTGTTTTTTTTTTTTTGCTTGAGAAATGACAGGGAAGATTAATAAATTATCATAACAGCAAGTGATTAATTTATCTGTTGATGATTGAAACGGCAAATTATTGCAACTCTGTTTATAAAATCTGTTTATACTTTCTATTTATGAAATAAATATGTCTGATCAGTTTTTATTGAGGTTTGTGAGGTTTTTGTTGATTTGTTGTCAGAGAGACCATTAAACGCTCGAGTTGTTAAAATAAAAACTTTTCCAGCTGGACAGGTTTCATCTTTACAAGCCTGTCACGTCGGTAATTACCAGAGTAATGTTGAGTTTCACTTCGACTTCAGTTTCGTTCATATTAAATGAAATTCATCGCCTAGCCTCTAACACGTTCCACTCCTCTCCCTCTCTCCTCGTCCCTGTTCCTTCCCTCGTTTCCTCTCCCCTGGTCCTCTGTCCCTCCCCTCCCTGTGTTTGGATGTGGCGCTCTGATATCTCTCACAGTAATCTGACCCAGATTTTAAAAAAAGTGGATTTAGCTGGTTTATGGCGCCAAAGCGTGCACGTGCCTGCCTTGACATACTGACTGTGCAGCGTCTCGCAGACGTCAGACCAGACAAACTGGCAGGATTAGACTTCTGGTCTCTTACCAGCATCACATGACTACTACACTCTTAAACCAGTCAGGACTTGCGCAGACCAGTTTGGAGCCCGTCTTCAAAAAAATAAAAAATAAATAAATATTGCATTGCAGCGTTAGTAACAACGAACCGCCACAGCCAATCGGCGTTGCGCAAGACATCCACAGCACTTAACGTCGTATTTGAGCTACTACCGCTTGTCAAATACGAGGCAGGCTTACATTATTCAATCACATCTTCTCCGTTTCATGTGAAGGAGTTTTAGATTCGCAGTCAGGCGAGCAGGCAGCGCTGCGTTTCCATCCAGAGGAAGCGAGGCTCGGTTTGTAGTGCTGTAGTTTTTCAGGCAGAGCCCCACTGAGCTGTCATGCTTAACCTAGTTCACAGCTCCAGCTCTGTCTGGAGGGGACTGATGGTGGGGGGAGGGGTTCAACTCTCCTCTCCTCTCCTCTCCTCTCCTCTCCTCTCCTCTCCTCTCCTCTCCTCTCCTCTCCTCTCCTCTCCTCTCCTCTCCTCTCCTCTCCTCCTCTGTCTCTTTCTATATTTCTCTCGCTCCCTCCCTCCCCTCCATGCAGCCAGGAATAGACAGATAGTGTTGGCTCAGTGACTTCAGTGCATCTCCAGGCACTATCTCTGTCTCAGTTGTTCCCACTACCTGGACATTCATGATAAGCCGAAGGTCTGTTTAGGCTGAGATCCTGTAAACACACGATAAGAAAATATCCATATTCCACACTGTGTTTTTCAGCTCCTGTCTTCAGACAGTGCATGTACTGTAGGCTACCAAATGACTGTTGTTCTGTTACTCCGATTCATTCATTTTATTGCCATAGAGGTAAAAGGGCCATATAAGTTATTGCAGGATTGTGGCTTTATGTATCAGCACTGCAAAGTCCATAACTCGTAACCTTTTATGATATTTACTGCAAAGAGAGAAGTGTGTCAAAGGTGACGCTGCTACCATTTTAACCAGAATACAAACAGGTGCTTTATTTCATTCATTTAAATGTATTAAGATGAGTGCTCCAGTGTTATTCCGTGTTCAGTATTTTTGCTTTAAAGTGAACACAAGTGAAGATTTATCTACACATTAAGTCGGTTTGGTGCTTAAAGTCTTTTTTTCTTTATCTGTTTCCCTCGCAGTTACTACCTGTACACGTACGATAAGATGGTGGCTCCCAACGTTTCTCTGAGGAGGGAGGCGGAGATGAGCCCCGAGATTTTCGGAGCGCTGCTCAAACACCACTACAGCCGCAGAGTCCTGGGCCACGACGAGCCACCCATGGGTCAGTAGTTCAACACGCATCGACACACACACTCTTCCACTGATCCAACACGCGGAAAGATGTTTATTGAATATGCATACAACCATATACCACCTTGTCTTCAAAGGATAAGTTACTCTGCATTAATAAACACTTGCGCATACGGGTGGCAGAGCCAGGCGTAACATATGTCTGCACAAGGGTGTTCGAGTAGGTGGGCGCAGAACCGGAGACTACACACTGTAGGCGAGTGTTAGTGATTGAGATGACCACGGCCTGTATCAGGACGACATTATACTGCGTTATGAACATTTATTAAATGTTACAGTTGAAGAAAATTTGTAAACAAAACACTAGTATTTAACTGTTGAACCCCAAAATCTGAATAAGCTCAAAATAATGAGGGTGTGAAAGTCAAGACAGTAGTGTGAAACAAAAAGTCTTTCCCGGTTTAAAGCTCTGAAAACACTCGTAATTGGCCGCTGACTTTAGACTGTTGTTTAAATATTAATGAACTCTGATCTTAATTTGGTACCAGAACCATTTTCAGGTTAAACAACCTCCACAAACAACCAAAGGCGAATCACACCGATGATATTTGATCATTAAATATTAATTATTATATAATAAAGACTCTTGTATGTACATTAGACACACACACACACACACACAGGCGGGCTGACGCATTCCTACTATAAATACATGACACACATACAGCAGGCATGAGTGCTTTACAAGCAGAGGAGATATGCAGATCATATAATGCGCTCAAAGAGGAGACACATGCTCACTGTAAACATACAGTAACCTGCAGTAAACTACCGTCCAACACACACACACACACACACACACACACACACACACACACACACTTAACAGTGCAGCCTGCAGCGATGCACATAATCATGCATTGACCTTCACATAAAGACTCTGGGGGGCACCTCACTATTGATGAACAAGAGGGGTGGAAATGGCCATGTCCTCCTCTCTGCGCCGTGTGTGTTTTCATGTGTGTACATTAAGCCTGCGTTAATAACGGGTATGAAGAGAAAGAGGGCGAATCAGAGGAACGGCTTCCGTCTGCCATTATTACGCCACGTCTGACTGCCAGCCTGTCTCTCTCTCTCATATCTCCCAGGCGCTCTGCTCCCCTTTTTCTTCCTCCATCCAATCTGCCTCTCTCTATCTCCCTCTCCTCCCCTCTCCCACTCTCTTTTTTTTTCCTGGCAGCTATCTCCACATCCTCTCATCCTCCGTCTGCTCCCACACTTCCTCTTCCATCCATCCATTCATCCGTCCTTGTCTCTTTCTTCTTCTCTGGTCGCCTTCTTCTCCCTCCCTCGCAGTCTGCTGTCACTTTTCCCCCTCCCCTTCCTCCTCTTCTTCTTTCCTCCCTTCCTATCCACCCCTCCTGTTATTTGTGTGCTCCTACTACCGCGTTCAGGGCATGTATGCATGTGTGCGCACGCACATGCGCAAGACAGCTTGGAGTCAGTAAACGAGTGTCCTCTCCAGTGCCAGACATGCTGTGTACAGAGCATGCTGCTTCCTGTCACACATATACTGTGTGAATACATTAGGCTGGCGAGCAACACGCCGCTCTCATCCACTCTCTGTCACTGTTTCTTCTCCTCGTTCTGTCTGTGAGCTTCAAACACGCCGCCTTTACGATCCTACACATGTCCTACTGCAGTGCACGTGTCACACCGCCTGTTTGATCCTTCTCTCGTGATGTACACCTTTTTAAAGGCCACAGCGAAGGAACAGGCTGGAGTTTGAACAGAGGACGAGCCCACGCAAAGCGCCGCAGCTCCCACACAAGAGCCTTTTATTTCTTTCTTATTCTCTCACACACACAGTTTGTGTGTGCGTGTGTGTTTGGTTCCTCGGCTGTTGCCATGCTGCGCTTGTGCTTGCGTGTGTGCTCACGCTGAGAATAAGAGGTGTGAGCTTATGCGAGGTTGTGCGAGGGTGTTACTAAGCGTAGGCGGGAGTATACACCAGCTCGCCTCGCACTTCCTGTCTTTCAACCACCTCCTCCTTTTTTTAAATTTATTTATTTATTTTTTTAAACTCCTTCCTTCATCCTCCTCCTCTTCTTCTTCCCTACTCAGATCTCCACGCGTCGCCTCCCGTCTCTGCTGGCGCCGAGGAAGCCAAATCCCAACGTGCCGCTACTGCCTCGGCCACCGAGCGGGAATGCCAAACCCAGGCAGTTTCCATGGAGACAAGCAGCCCGAGCTGCAAGAAAACCACCCACAACCCCGCCCACACCCCTCCTCCTCCTCCACCTCCTCCTGCTCCTGCTCCTGCTCCTGCATCGTTGTTGTCGCCGGTAACGGAAGTAGCGGCTAAGGACACGGGCTCTGCCGCGAGCAGCGCTGCAGCGGTGGTGGGGGGGCTGGAGGACGACAAGGACAGGATTGTTGTGGAGATCATGCAGATGTACAGCAGGCAGCAGGAGAAGCTCAACTCCACCCTGCACAAGCAGCTGCAGCTGGAAATGGTGAGTTGGCGGTCAGAAAGAACAAATACTAAGATAAATGAGCTCCTGAGTGGACCATAACTGTCCTCGC